>JADLZK010005405.1:0-653801 GCA_015847255.1 Hyparrhenia diplandra
ACGCAGGGGCCGTTTGGTCGCGCCGTCTCTCTGCAAACAGGGTTCCGCCACCGCCGACAATCGCCACCAGAGTAAAGAACCACGCGTGTCAGCCAGCCATTGGATCCGCATCGTTGCGCGGTGTTCGGCGTGCGCACCGATCCCCAAATCTCCGTGCGGCTGTGTGTGTGTGAGGAGGGAAGGGGAAGCAGGAGCAGGAGAGGGTTCGTCATCGCGGCGGTGACCCGCGCCGCTCTGTTCCTCCGCCCCCCCCTGCCGGCTCTCGCTGTCACATGTACGTCCGCCGACCGCCGGCCCTATCCACGCTCGATCTCCTGCCGCCGATCCCTCTACTGCTCGATCTACTCGTCCTCTGTGCTGATCTCATCCTGTTGCTTTTTGCCGTGCTCCCTTTTGGTGGGTTTTCATTTTTCTTTCCCCACCCCGGAGATCAGGTCGTATGGCGCGGGGAGCTCTGATCGGATGGTGCAGCGCCAGGGGATCGCCCGGCCATGATTGATCGCGAACCAGCAGGTCAGACATCTTTCACCCTAGATCTTGTTCTGTAACGCCATTTCCAGCGCGTCTTTGCGAGTGGTAGTGACGAAAAGATGCATTTTCGTGGGTTTTCAGCGGAATTCTCTCTGCGTGGGGTCGGTGACACCCACTCTCACTGGTGTGTAGATATCAAGCTGCAGTAACTTTGCGTGAAATGCTATACTACTGGATACTCCATTGTGCTGCAGGTTGGGACTGGTTGTTGTGTGCTGGTCACGAGAACTGGTAGTTTTGTTGTGTGCTGGTCTGAGAACTGGTGCTGCTCGGATTGGTAGCTGATGGTAGTTCGTATGTGATGAATTCACTTAATGTGATGAGTTTGGTAGGGATAATGTTACGTTGTTGCTTCCTGCCAGAAAAAAGATGCCCCCCTTTGGTTTTATACTAGTATGTTTTTTTTGTTTTGTTCGCGACAAATTTGTACATATACTATGCTTAGTTTATAGGTTTCAAGAAAAACTTAACCCCAATCATTTGATTTGTGTTGGCAACATTGAAGTTATTTTAAATTCCAAACACCCTTGTCCATCAGTGTTACATTCAGGACCATGATAAACATTTCAAGGTTTGCTACATACCAACAGATCAATGGCCACATCAACACCCCTACCAAAAACCTACCTATCAGAGTTTCAAAGTTTGTATATTAAAGAAACTTATGCTTTTATGTCAGCATAACATCATGTCAAGGCTATTTTAAAACAAACCACGATCTGAAAACCAAGGTATCATCATGCTCACATCGGTTCCTCATCATTGATCATACCCCATTCATTGTAACTCTTGCTGGTCTGGTAGTCTGGTTACGCAGAGTTGATACGCGACAGCTTTGAACTGCTGTATGTGGCTACTGGGGCACCGATTTCCCCCAAGACTTTAGCAACGGAAGATGGATCACAACTTTTTGCATACCACACCATCTGCCTTCCTGAAAACACAGCAGAATCTCTGAGCTTAGAAAGGCCCCAGATAAGCTGCGGGCTAAACACATTTAGCACCCCCTGCCTCTTCTCACAGATCAACATTTTGCAGCTGATTTGAAGTCACATACCATCTGGCATTTAAACACTTCATTTTAGCTACATCCACATTTGAGGAAGGCTACTAAGCATCAAAAATAGGTGGCAACATTGAAGTCAGTTTTTACTAATGGTTATCTGAATACTGTTCTTTTATAATTTTTTATCTTGCTGGCTTGCTGCTACTATGCTATCACCTATTTCTTCAGATTTTCATTTTTCATTATTTATTTTGTTATGGTGTTCAGCACTAGTAGTGCAGCTTCTGCATCATGCTAAAAGAAGTTTGCACTAAACATTAGAAGGATGATTTCTCTTACAAACAAAGTGTTCTTGAGTTTCATTATGCAGGACAATTTTTGTATTGCTTTGGGTGAAAATGTGCTGGCACAGTGTTTTGGTGTTGGCTACAAGAAAGACCAATGCCATGCTTAATTTGGGATTATGTGGTAACTTAACTGGGTTTTGGATGAAGATGTTTTGGTGAAGTTTGCTTCAACTCTCATTTTGCTTGACCCTGTATGCTGCCAAACAAAGTAATAACAATATGAAGGCCCTTTGCTAGCTGCTATACTTACAGCTTTTTTAATCGCGTTAATTCCCCAAAACCATATGTGATTGCAGTTTGTGAAAGATACTATGCCCAAAAAATTGATTGGGTGTCGCGGCGTCGTTGACACAAATTGATATGAAGTGTAGCTGCTTATAATACTTTTTTCTTTTGATAGATAAATTGGTTGTATAATGTAGTAAAAATAGGGGGATGGCGGGCGATCATTTCACGATTTTTTTTCCCCTTTATCTGATGTTCTCTTGGTTTTAGGCTGCATGGTGTGTTGTGGACAAACATGGATGGGTAGTCAGCGGTTTTGTCAGCGTAGCAACTACCTGTAGTCCTTTCAGGAACACACATTGCTTCCGTTTGCTTTTGAGGTCAGATTTTTTCCTGGTTCTACCTCTTGTGCGTGTTTCCTACAAAAGAAATCAGTAGTAATTCTGTTTCAATAAGTTTTCTGTCCCAAATGTTATAGGTGAAAGGAACCTCAACATATCTATGCTACTAGTCCCAAAATATTTTTGATAACCCATGATGACCCAAATGATCCTTTTTTATTTGGGCTTAACAATTTACCTGTAATACTTCTAAACTTGAGTGTTTTGTAACATTGAATGGGAACTTTTGGTTTTCAGAAAAATATAAAGCTCTGGATCAAGCTTCACAAAACTTACATATTTAGCCGACAAAGTCGAAGCTTTTAGCTATACTAGAGTTCAAATACTTGAAACATCATAGGATCACATAATAACTCATCAATTTACCTTCTGTGACAGAATCTGCTGCTAGATATTAGCCACAAACCTTGTGTTGTGGACTAGTCATTGTTACAGTTGACTTTTGATTTATGATTCTTTTTGACTTCCCTTTTGCTTTGTCAACCATATGTGTTTTGGGACTTGGTGTACCAAAGGGCTACTTTAGTGTTAGAACAATCTCTCTTACAAGCGTGGGACGTTATGAAGGGTGCTAGCTTGGCAGAGAGTTTCTCCAGTGTTTAGAAATTGAGGTTGGTTTTGGAATGGGGATCCACCCAAAATGATATCGAAGCGAGAGTTGTGTCCTTTCTCTTATATCCCATAAGTCTGCCGACATGCAGGCCCTACAAAATTGATTCCCTTGCATGCGATTGCTATTATTCTAGCATCAAACTTTCTTAGAACATAGGCCAGACTTAAACTTTTAAGTATAGTAGAGATGCAATCATCTCTACTTTGCACCCTCTCTTGCAACACTGTTGGAGCTGCCCTAACAATGCCTTTCTATTGTTTTATTATTTTTTTCTTTGGTTGAATCTTTTGGGTATCTGGTTGCAACCTTAATTATATGCATATTAAATGTTCGACTGCATGCATGGTTTTATTTCTGCAATCTTAATTGCACTATTTCATCATTTTCTTATGTCGTAGTTTTATTTGATCTTGAGGAAATGCAAGTTAATAATGAGGCACCACTAAGGTGCCTCAAGCCATATTTCTCAATATAACTCTCCAGAGCAGAGAGGTGCAGTTGAAGGGTTTCCACAGGAATAATGAAAAAAAAGAATGATATTGTTGCTGCTGAAAAAATCTGGCGTCTCTATTTCAATTCAAGGCCTTAGCAGGCCCTTCTACCCGACAAAAATTTTATGCCTGGCCATATTTATTCAGATTATCAAATGAATTAGTCAGCCACTATCTTTATGGTTTTGAAAACCAATTTTATCAGATAAATAGGGACCATGGTTTCCCCTATTGAGAACAGAGTTCAGTATCTTCCATTCAGATGCTCTCCCTCAAGGTCACCCCATGATGCACAGCTTCAGGAATTTCAGTATTTAGATTGGTTATTGACTTTTGGACCAACCTGGCAGCAAAGGTGAACAATCCATTTCCAAGAAATCATTGAGTTTCCATCTGTCTTGGTTAACAGTGCAACTGGAAAGCTGAAGAAATGCTTCCAAACATATGTTGCGGCGGTATTATGTAAATTTTGACTGATTTTTGCAAAGGGGCTCACTGGCATACAACAGATTCGAAGGTCAGTGCATAATCACGAATAATCATGTCATGGTTCTGAACCAAATATCATCATGATAGCTCAAGCTAATAGAATTTTTGTGTTTTTTGACTGACTAGGCATATATGTACTCAAGTGTACAGAAAGCAAGGGAACCAGTTATTTTTCAATGCAGTTCGATTGTAGAAAGTTGTATAAAACACACAAATAAGCTTACTCTGAATTTCAAGCTGCAACCGGAAATGCAGACTATGGTTATTCTTTAGATACTGGCGAAGTTAAAAGGCCTGTTTATGGCCCATAGTTTTGTATGTGTGGTGTGGCAACAGGTGGGACCAGGAATTTGATATAATAGGGGCTAAACAAATTGACAAAGAAACAACATTAGATGCGTGGGGACATACAGTGCATATACCAACAAAAATTTCTTGATACCTTAAGGACTAGAATTACTGCATAAGAATAGGGCAATGAATCATATACATATAGATTTTTGTGTACCTGACCTTGTGGAAAACATTAGAAAAGTTCATACTCTAGAAAGCTCACCATTAAAGCGCCCGAAAATGCTCTTTCAACTTACTTGCTGTTGGAACTAGGTAACCCATAGGACTAAGGGTTTATTTGCACCTCTACTCCATAAGATGTTAGAATAACAACATTTTTTTTTGGTTTGAGTTCCTACAATTAATCTACTGAACTGGCCACACCAAGTCAATAAACTAGAATTAATATGAACCCTTAAGCATGAATCTTTGGTGGCAACTTACTGAGTTGTGGGCTCCCGTGCCCTACAAGAACAGCGTGAGGTGGCCTGTGGGGTCTGTCCTTATTATTGGAACAGTGCCCATTTTTCAGGCACAAACTTTTGGACCATTTTTTTTTTTTGTCATGCTTTCAAAGGCCTTCACCCGAGTGTGGCGAGAGATCGAGAATGTTGTGTTGGTTTTCTTGGGCATACTAGGACTTTACTAGAAGGGATTAGGAATGAAGAGATTGAATAGGGTCGGGGTGGCTCTATCGAAGAAATTGATTCAACGTGGGTGAATGGTTTGGACATGTTCAGCGGAGGTCTCTTGGCGCCGGTCGTAGTGGGGTTTTTAGGGTGGGTGAATAATGTAAAGAGAGGTAGAGGAATTAGAGCCTAAGATTGACGTACGAGTCGGTTAAGAGACCTTAAGGAGTGGAATATCTCAAGGATTTAGCTATGGATAGAAGCGCGTAGGCTAGCTATCGATTATTTTGAACCGTGACCTAGACTGACTTTTGTGTGTGTGTGTGTGTGTGGTCTTTTATACTTTGTTTACTTATGGGTTTCATCTCTAAGCGTACCCCAACTAACTTGGGACTAAAGGCTATATTTGTTGTTGTTGTTGTTGTTTCAAGGCGCTCCGAATTCTTGCTGCCTTTAATCCTCCATATATTGTGACACCGTGTGCACTCGGCAGTTCAGCTCAACCTATGTGTGCTACCAGTTTCTGACAATGTGTGAGTTTTCACCCGGTTTGGTTTGTGGACATGTAGTACATGTTAGTGCCATTTGCTGTTATATGGAGTATGGACCTTGTGAAGAGCTTTTACAGCTTAACACGGTTTTTAGCGATGCTGGTTGCTGATTGGACAGGCCAGCCATGGTAGCCATCCTTGACATTTAGGATTTATGAGTGGTACTTGGTGCTGGAGGAGCAACTACTTTGTGTCCTTTTCTGAGCAAGTTGTAGAGTGATGTTATTCAATGGTACAATGAACTAAGGAAGTTGTCTGAAAAAAAGGAGCTATGGAAGTCTTAAAAGGAACTAGAAGCAATTGACCATTATGATCATACAATTCATACAGTGTTAGGTTTGTATCAGCCACTGATGGTATATAACAAAAAGTAATTAAGTGCTTGTCACTGTGTTCAATGTAACATATAGGCATCTTCTATCTAGAAATTGACCCGGAAAGCTTTTAACTATATATGGAAGTCTTCCTTCCCCTCTACTGAAAAGAAAATATAGCACATTAATTTGATGGCTGATGTAGCATTGTTCCTTAGCATTTCAAGGTTAGCAATAAAAGTTCTTACCGACTGATCAATTTAATACTAGTTGGAATGTTGGTGTTGGGTTTTGGAGTTCAATATTTGTTTAGTAAAATCCATTCGACAAATAAAAGAGATCACCTTTAACTTTTATCTCACACTTTGAACACAATGGATATGTGAAAAAACAACTGGTTCCATGCAATTATATTTCCCAATGCCAGTTTTGAATATTTACTGCTGTCTTATGAACATGATCCATGCATGTGTAGGTGGACAGAGGGTGCCTCTAGGTGAACGCCTCATTAATGCGATAAGTGGCTAGAGGACAAGGGCATCAAGAACACAAACTTTGCTATTGTGACCTGGTCTAACTGGGACTGCCGTGACACGCTGGAGTCAGAATGCAGATTTAAGAGAATCAGGAAGCCCCCTTACTTTAACAGGTAAAATATCTTGTATCTACATATTTGATAACTTAGTCAGTTGAATTCTCATCTTTTATTGATCAGTATTAGAGGAAAATTGTGTCTTTCTAGTGATGGATCATGGTGCACCGCCTGATGCAGTGTATATCACTATATCATAGATTTAGTGGCTGTGTCAGCGTAGGATATGCTGATGACTACTAACATCCGTTTCCACGTGTGCTTTAAGAAAATTGCAGATTTGGCAAAATTGGAATCCTGAACTTGAATTCTGTGGGTTGCTACCCAAATCTCACTAATGCGTGTTAGCCACCAATAATTTTGGAAAGCATTTCATATTTAGATTTTTCAATTCAAAAAGCTTGCTTCCACACAGTGCAGTTACATATCGATAAATGCATATGGTGATTTTCACCAACTGAGCTGTACTGATGGCAAATTGCAGAAACTGGAAAAAAATTTAGAGTTTTCAAATTGATGTCATTGATATTCATTCTCCTGTCTCATTTTCGGTGGCGGACACCCGCGATTTCAAGTAGGTTGTGAGTTGTGGACTTGTGAGGTGTGTGGTTTTATGCTAGAGATGGCTGGCATCCCTGTTAGCAAATTTGGCGGGTTGCAATGTTTCAAAAAGTTAATCTAGAGACCACACCTGTAGCACGCCCGAAAGCTAAATAAACCTGCAAAAATTCAATTTCAGATTCATCCTTGATGCTCAGAAACAAAATGGACAAGCAGTCTATCCAGATTTGTTTGTCATGTAGTAACAATATCCCTTGTGGTGTTCGATGAATCTTGAATCAAAGATGAATGAACTTGAATTTTGCAGGTTTACCTAACTTTATGTGTACTACATCCACCGCGGGTTTTCCCATAGATTTTTATTGAACATTGCAACATGTTGAATTGATCATGTTTGTTAAAAAGGCGTCCTGATGCCCTGAAACACAACCCCAAATTCTACATTATGTTTCATTCACATGAGATATACAGCATGTCATTTGGATACTATAATGTCTAAATGAAACTGTGTGAATTAGGGCCCTGGGTAGTAATAGTGTGCAAATTTAATTTGTATATTCATCTTTCCATGCTGTGTAACATAAAAGTGAAGATGCGTGCTACTTATTTCCCTCTTTGACAAGCTTGAAATGGTTTTTTATTTTATTTTATTTTATTTTATTTGTGACTAAGCTTAATAGATAAGAGCCAGATTGTTAGATGACCTACATCAATTTTTCAAAGGGAGTGGTTGTCTGGTTGATGATTGTGGTTGTCCTTACCTTCTGAAATATAGATTTTTTCCAACGGGATTTTTATCTATAATTTAAAAGCTTCAATTTCAATAAGGTAACACTTCCCAGCACCCACCATACTCACCACAAGTGTGCGCAAACTCACTACTCGTGCTAGAAGTTTTGTTTGTGGAGACTAGGGCCTCACATAGCACAGGTACAGCTAGATGGGCAAACACCAGACAGGATCTAAATGTTGGTACACGGTTAGTGGTGTACTGGTATGTTATGAACTCTGTGTGCCTGTCTGTGTGTCAATATAAAATTCCCAAATCACATACAGTTTTGTTGTTCTGAGTCCTGTTAAGTTGTGCATTTACACTAGTATACATATCAGGTTGTGCATTTACCAACCTCCTACAGTATTAATAATCTAAAGAAAATAAATTACACTACCGGATTCCATGACTTTTTTAACTTGTTTTTCGCCATTGTGTGCTGTCTCATGCTAATGAAACTTTTAACTCATTATGAGAGAGGCGCATCTAAGGCCATGATCTGAATCTGGAAGGTATCTTGATTATTATTATTCTAATTTAAAAGTCTTTTGAACAAATTTTTGATCAGGGTGGATCAACTTGAAGGTACCTTTCCAGGAAGTGTATGGGGATGTCCGCTGCAACCTGAAGGAGGCAGTCCAGTTGGCTGGCCTTACATGGGAGGGCGTGCTCACTGCGGCTCCGATGATGCCCGCAATACTGCTCGCCTCCTGGCACTTATGATGCACCGGGTTTCAAGTTCTCTATCACCAACTCACTTGTGTGGCAACCTGCTCCACAGTCAACCACACTTGCCAATTATCCCCTGACCGCCTCCAGATCCAGTCCAACAGCAGCAGAAACCAAAAGAAATGCTGGGGTCTCCCAGGTTAACCCATACGCCACCTCAGCCGGAAGGACAGAGCGATGTACTGTTACTGTGGGAGTGCTGAGCAGGTGGAGTGTTGTGCGCAAGCCAGGACCAATGCAGGGACGGTACTTCTTTGGTTGTGGAAACTGACTGCCACGAGCAGGGCGATCTGCCCATACTTGCTTGGGCCTCTTGAAGGGGTAATATGCTGTTGGCCTGCTGCAGTTCAAGCAGATCTCAAGGGGCAAAGGACCTGGTGCTTTAACTAAAGGGAGGCGCTAAGTTGCAGTTGGCTGCTCTTACGCGGTGCCTCCCAATCCGTATATATTATGATATAACTTTTGCTCATAAGACAATGGAAGTTCTCTTGGTAGTGTCTAACCTGTCATTGACTTCTGTCGATAGAAGAGAATGGGGCCAGATGCTGCTTAGGTGTGATCTATCCATGAATAATCTAAGTTTGTGGATTGCTGTTTTTAACTTAATGGAACTCGTAGGTGTGGTTTGTGCAACTTGAACTTGAAGGCTTGGTTTGCAGTTGTTCAGTGAGTGGTGAAAGTATTGATCAAATTGAAGGTGGTGTTTGGTTGCTGAAATGGTATTGGAACAAATATTGAATAATTAAGTGAACAAAACTCTATCGATACATGGTTATGGGCAAGTGTTCACATGCGGAGGAATTACATGCCAGAACCAAAATGCTTGCCCTGTTTTAGACGGCTCTTTTCATTTCTGAATTCGATCGGAACCTGAACCTGAATACCAACTAGAATTGCGGTAGAATGAATTCTCAGGAAGATCGCCTGAGTGTGAATGTAGAACATGTTCAACGCATTCTGGCTAGGCTGCTGAGCAGCTGTCAACAGTTGGTAATAATACACATCATGAAACATGAACTGAACATTTGACTACATGGCTAAGCAGCCTAAGCTACATGAAAATCCCCTTCCATTTGGATTATATAGTTTTATGTGCATGTGCAGACTGCAGATATGTCCAAATCAAGTGTTCCGCAGCCCTGTCATCTCCTGATAAGATAAACCGTTGAAACCAAATTGTGAAAAGTATTGCAGTCAAATTGCATGTTCTTGCTATTCCTTCAGCCGCGCAAGCGAGAGAAAGCTTTAGGGCAGGGAGATGCGAAAGAGTAATGACTAAGCACTTATCAGGATCCTTTGCATCCGTTTGTAGAGTCTGCAGCCACAGGTTGTTAGCCTTGATACACAAAGACACAGCAAAGAAAAGTACGGGATTTAGGCACCGTATTCACATGCTTTCTACTCACCCTCTAGTCCCTAAGTTCCAATAAGAATGCCTATCTCACTAACTTTCAGAGAGTCAAACCTTTTTTTTTTGGTTTTGGGTGAAACCTTTTAAAGTTTTAAAACTAGAGAAAATAAAGTACCAACATTTGACCGTTGTTCATGTATTTTTTTTTGTTATTCTTGGTGGTTGCTATCACCTGATGACTTGGAAGTAGTGAGGTCTGTTGAGCATCATGGTTGTCCTAGGGCTTAGATGGTGGATTTGTACCCGAGGCGTCATGTGCTCATCTTTATGGGGATTGTGAAGAGCAAAACTCCCCTAGAATCAAGGGTTTTTTTTGTGACATTAGAATCAAGGCTTGTTGGAGTGTCTTGTTGAGGTATGCTTAAAGAGGGTTCTTTTTAATACCATTTTTTGAAGAGTTAAAGAATCCTAAATTTAGTAGGTTTATAAAAATAATATATATTATTATTTTTTCAAATATATTTATTATAAATACTTATTAGACTTCAATTCCATTTGTGGGATGGAGGGAGCTAGAAGATCAGCCATACAATAAAGGCAGCAAGAAGCAACAACAAAAGAATCTTTTTTTTTTACCCGTTCCACTTCCGAGCTCCTCTCAGTCCTCACTAGTCACTGCCGCGGTGCTGTGCTGCGTCCCCCACCGCGCCACTTTCCCCACCTCCCTCCCCTTTCCCTTCGCTGCCGCCTCCCGGTTCCGGGGAGAAACCCTAGCCAGCCAGATCATGGCCGGGGCGGCGGCGGCTGTGGCGCTGCTGGTCGCGGCGGCGGTGCTGTCGCCCGCCTACGTGGCGTTGGCGTCCAACTCGGAGGGCGATGCGCTCTACGCCCTGCGGGCGCGCGCTCGCGGACCCCGAGGCGTGCTGCAGAGCTGGGACCCCACGCTCGTCAACCCCTGCACCTGGTTCCACGTCACCTGCAACCGCGACAACCGCGTCACCCGCGTGTGAGCTCCCTGGCCTGGCCTCTGCCTCCTCGGTCCCCCTGACATCACACGCCCGCCCGGCTGCTCCTGTTAGTCTTGATTCCGTTGTTGAATTGAATGTGCTAGCAAAGAGTAATGCTTATAGTTTTTTTTCTTATATGTTGTTCAAGCTCTACTATAATCACACGCTCATGGTATGCTTATAGAATGATATGCTGATGCAAACTGTAGCTTTGGGTTTACCTGTTGCTTGATGCTGCCACTTCCATTGTGCACATAAATTGCCTAATGCTACATTATCAGGTCCAAAGCCTGCTATCATATATTTTGTTGCTGAAAGCAATTGTTTCATAGAAATGGTTTCATTTAATGCATCTTTCATGCTTCAGAAAATAGGAACTAGCACCTTCTTTTTGGTTTCTTTTTTTTTAATGACAACTGGGATCAATGTATTAGTTAGTTTTCTTTATTATAGAAAACAAAGAAATGACCCGACACTGTGACACATCATTGTGCTGTTTATACAAGTTCATATCATATATAGTACATCACAATGTGGTCACTAAATTTTGTCATACAAAAAAATTTGAACGCTGTGTAGTAGAAATGTATAATTAAGCTCCAGTTACTAGTATGATGTCAAGCTAACAGTATGGTACAAGGGTGTATAGAATAACTGTGCTGCTTGACAGAATCTGTCTTAACTTATGAAGCAATTGCCTCCATGCTTCTAATTGACATTTTATGGATTTTCCCACTGAAATAATGCTGGGTCAAAACCAGCCACATGTATTTGTCTCTGCATTTGTCTGTATGAAATGAGTATGACATGACCGCTGGCTATACTCTATTTCTTTCATTAAGTACATTTCTTTCTGACACTTGTGTATCTTGTAGGGATTTGGGTAACTCAAATTTGTCAGGCAGTCTTGTTCCTGAACTGGGCCACCTTGAGCACCTCCAATATCTGTGAGTCTGACAAAACATTACTTTTTATTTATACAGTCAAAGGTGCATAAAGTTGATTTGTCAAAAAAAAAAAAAAATGTTACGGCAACAGATAAACAAGAAAATTTCATGGTCAATTTGCATTTGATGGTGAGTGATGAATATAGTTTCAATTCCTTGACATGTCAGAAGTGTTACTAGCTTAATCTTGCTTCCATGATTTCACTTGTATTTTCCATTTTCCCTCATGCAGTTTTTGCTCAGAGATTTTTAGTTTTGCAATGAGAATTCACATATGCATATATGATGCAAGTGTAAGCTGTGAAGGAATCCCTACTGAGATTTGTGCTAGAGATCAGCTATTAGTGAAGTTCATTTAAATAGATTTTGTGGTAGGCTCTGAAAAATTCGAAAAAAAAGAGCACTTCTCATGGTCTGACATCAATCATGAATATTGTGCTTGGATGTCGAAACCTCCTTAACTTCACCGTAGCTCGTGGATTTAGAATTGGAACTTGTTATACTGTTATTGCTATGCTAACAGTTACATTACGTCCAGCAGCAAAAGAGCTGATTGAATACTTGAGAACGCTCCATCTCTAATTTTAGTTTAGTTCAATAGTTCATTGTTAAAATTGCTCAATAAGTTTAATTAAGGGAAATTATATTTATTGTTCCTTATCTGTTGCAGGTATGGGATTACATAGGATATTGTATTACAAGATCTATCTTGTTACATCATATTACATCATATTCCTTTATGAAAGGCAGTATAAAAGCACTGTAGCTCACTAGCTCTTAAAACTTTAAGGAAAATGCTGCTGATATTTGATAGCAAAGAAAGTAAACCAATTTAAGATGCTGGCAAAATGTCATGTATTTTTTAACATGCATGCATTGCTACCAGTAGTAGAAAAAAGAAACTTCCTCCCATTTGATCCTTCATGTCCGCAGTTTAGCTGGCTGGTATATGGGCATTGTCAATCCCATTTTGGAAACCAGAGTTGTAAAACAGACACTTAAGTAGTTTTTCCAGGACTTGCTTGTTTACAGTATTGTCATCTGATATTTCATTGCTCAGCCTTTAGGTGGCGAATTATGATACAAAAATAGTTTCATCCTGTTTTATTGTATTTATGCTTAATATTTTTGTTAATCCTCTCACACTGCACTGATCATCCATTAAACTCTCAATAGCACACTGCACTGATCATCCATTAAACTCTCAATAATGTTTCAAAATCCAGTGTTGTTGAAATTTGCATTGGTACAAATGTTTTGACATCTTAAATCTTAATTGTTGCAGAGAACTCTACAAAATAATATTCAGGGCACTATCCCAGCTGAGCTTGGGAATCTGAAGAGCCTTATCAGCTTGGACCTGTATAACAACAACATCACAGGGACCATACCGAAAAGAACTTGGCAAGCTAAAATCACTAGTATTCCTGTGAGAACTGATACTTTATTTCAAACTCAATGCGACCATCTTTACAGTTTGTGGTACTTCGGTATCATTTCAATCATGTCTTATGTCATCTTTTCACGTTCTTGCATTGCAGGCGACTTAATGGCAACCGCTTGACTGGTCAGTTCCACGGGGAACTGACAAAAATCTCTAACCTCAAAGTTATGTAAGTCTTTCAGCTTTTCTGTTGTGTGTTTGCTGAATTGCATGTCTCTTTACATGTTAATAACCTCATTCTGTGTGTGCATGCTTCCAGAGATGTCTCAAACAATGATCTTTTGCGGCACAATCCCAACTAGTGGGCCTTTTGAGCACATACCATTGAGCAAGTATGATCTACAAACTCCTTGTAAATTCACTATTAAATACTGATTTTCTTGCTTCCTGCCTTCCTGCATATTCTTCATCTTTTTAGAGAAAGAGGACCATGAGCATGTAGCCATGCTATTCCGACAACCTTAAACTAATACCACTTGAATTTACAAAGTCATTTTATGAGGAACCTCAATTAAGTTCATGCTGCGGAATGTTAGAAAAATATACTCAGCACCTACCTGATCTTTCATGGATTATACCATCTGTGCTGCAGTATCAGAGTTAGATATATAATGATTGTCCAATTGATTTTATGCTAAATGAAGTTCAAGTGACACATAAAATGGTTTACAAAGTGTTTATTTCTTTTTGATTTCTTGAGGACACATATGAACTAGTTTCACTTTGCTCACTTGGCTCCTGTCACTTAGAAATAGCTGTAATGTGATTATGTGAAACTTTACTAATCATTCAAAATAATCAACTTATCTGTAAGCAAAACAAGGTATGCAAAACAAATGTGTTCTGCACGTCTGTCTATTCTAAACCAGTCTTACCTCATTGCAGCTTTGACAATAATCCAAGGATGGAAGGCCCAGAGCTACAGGGGCTTGCAATGTATGACACAAACTGTTGAAGGTGCCAAGCAGCTCATCGCACACGTCACACGAGACACGTGTGGCATAGACATCAGCGGATCAAAACTTTATTGAAGCACCTGGTAGAAAAGCATGCCAGATTGCCAGGTAGCCGGTATTGATAGCTGTAGCGTGCCTGCAAGTAGAAAAGCTGGGTGGCAACTCAGGCCGTGTAGATAGTCTTATCATCAAAGTCATGTAGTTTAAGATCTCTTGGACTGATGGACCGACAATACAATGTACTGTATGGTTTATCTATGGACTGGAACCGTGTAAAATATTATTTGCCATTTTGGTAGTTTCAGTTGATTTTCGCTTTGGTCTGTAATGCTTACTGAGGATATCCACGTATACTCACTGAGGGAACTGCAATTCATCTTTGAGGAATTCAATTTCTGGTCAAACATTTCAGGTTGGCAAAAGATTTGATCTGATGGGGTTGGATCTAAACACAGCCATTGTAACAATTTGCCATAGAACTGAGACTGCGAATGGATAAATATTCATCAAATGTTTGCATTAGTAGTAGTCCCTTCCCCAGGTTTCCTTATTTTTCATCTACATTGGGCTGTTACAGGAACAAGCTATTCAAGAGGAAAATTTTGTACAAGTAAAAAATGACTACTGTGTATGATGAATCTTTCTACTATGCTGTACATGATACCAATGCTCAACACAATACACAGTGGCATGTCCGGAAGGGGTACATTGCTCAACTCATCTATACTTCAACTGGTCTCGTGCTGGGATGCGGAGACTTGATGCTCCTAATGCTGGGCATTGCATGTATTGATGTTAGATGTATCATGTTGCCTCACATCCAAGAGCTGAGCTGCACGATGACACATTTGTTGTCTTCAAGTGTACTGTGTCCAGGGGTTAAGTTGTTTATCCGAAATGAACTTTTCACTTCGAATTGTAAGCACACTATGCACACCCTTCAATCAAGAATCTTCTCGCCAGTGGAGAATACATTCCATACCACAGTCCCTACCAGATAAAGCACTACCGATAACTTCGAATACGTTATCCCAAGAACCTGCATTTTTAGGAGGTAGAGTTCATCAAAGCGATCTAGGTTTTAAAATTGATTGCTAGTGTGCAACACACGAGAGTGAGATTAAGCCATACCATGCTGCAAGATGTATCCTGTTGCTGCTGTGCCAAATACACCAGCCAAGACCCCAGCTGTATTGGAAAGACCAAGCAGTACACCCTGAAAGACAGGAGGAGACCAACAATTAGCGCATCATGGATTAGTTACATTTAGGGTAAAGTCTAATTTTCTCAACTATCATGGCAGTCCGATTTTTTTCAACCTTCAACTATCATGGTAGTCTGATTTTCAACCTAAACTACAAAACCAGAGACTAGACTATCAATCATGAATTTTCAACTATCTTTAGATTTATATCACATAGATGCTATACGAATACTAATAATATAGATATTAAGCTGGTCAATAACATGACTCTAATGCTATTTCACTATTTGATCGACAATTACTCTAATAATATAGCATCTATGTGATAATATTAAAATCATAAGAATTTTTCAATACGAATGCAATAACATCACTTTGTAATACAGACATCATGTATATTAATTAATAAAGAAGAAGTTGAGATCCTCGGTACTCCATTCCAAATTACAAGACATTTTGAAATTTCTAGATACATTGATTTTATTATGTATATAGACATAGTATATCTAAGTGAGTAGCAAAAACCATGTGTATCTAGAAAACCCAAAACATCTTATAATTTGGAATGGAGAGAGAGCACAATTTTGGATATTCATTGTCAGGAGTAAAAAGGTTTTACATAGGATGAATCTAAATGCACTTTCAAACAAAAAAACATTACAAAAGTTTTATTTTCACGTGTAAGATGTAGCACGATTCTATTAAGGTGACATCCAGATTTCAGCCTCCAACTATCATGGAAGCTCTATTTTTTCAACCTTTAATTCTGAAACTGTTAGCTGACGTGTCAAGTGGAATAAAACCAGGATGGAATTGCAATGGGGTTGTGTTTGTCTAGTTTCAAGATTTGGGAGTATCTGGTGTCCGGTATTATAGTTTAGTTTTTGAAAACAGACTACCGTCGGTAGTTTTTTTAGATAATGGATTAAAAATCCGGCTTCATCTATCGGCAGATAGAATCAGGCCACTTATTACAAAGTATCTCGAAATAAAAAAGATGAAGGTTGAAAAATGGACTTTACCCATGTTTAAGGTTCAGAATTTTGCACACAACAATAACGAGGTTATAAATTTTGCATCAAATAAGACGTTCTATAGAACATGGAGGAAGAGATTACCGCATATCGAGGGCCTATATCTTGATGGTTTGAGTATAAACCAGACTGCGAGAATGCATCAGTTCCCTGACATTGGAAGAAACATAATGCAATCAACACAATATGCTCAGAACACAGTGCAAATCTTAAAGAAAGGTTGTTATATGAAACTGTGTAGTTCTCTCACCCTAAAAAATTGTAAAAAATGGCCAAGATGGATAATTACCTGGCTACAAGCCATGCACAACACTGCCATGGCAGGCGAGTCGACATGGCTTAGTTGAGTTAGAAAAATGCTGGCCCCAAGAATCCGATTGATTGCATGATCTGTCAAACATGGAAATACATGACACAATGGAAAGAAAATTCTTCAGTATGCGTGAGAAAAAAAATCATCTGGCCACTGGATGAAACTTCATCATCCAGAATGCATAGTGATTACTCACTTTTTTTCATCATACAGTTTCAGTTTGATGGTTCCATGTGGAGCATAAAATTCAGGATTTGTCTAAAATCTGGTGCCCAATTTTATTTTACGAAGTTGAATAGAAGGGAACACTTTACCTTCGAACAGTTGTCACAGATACTCCTCTACTGACAAGTGTGTCTGCAATCCAACCACCAAAATTTGCAGAAACTGCCATCGTGAACCAGGGAAGAACACAGATAAGGCCGGATTCCATAAGGTTGAATTTCAGAACCTATTTTCAAAGTTCCCAAAGCAACTTTTTAATGCACGAACGGTAAAAGATTCATGATCTCAAGGTGGAAATTTTGATGTTTAGTGTTACCTGGTTGTAGTATGTTGGCATCCATGTGAGTAAAATGAAAGTTCCCAGTTATGGCAGAAATGAGAAACTATAAGTGCCCAAACAGGTGGTTTTGATAATATTAATCTCCACGGAATTGTTTTTAACAGGTTCTCCTGCTGTGCTCTGACTAGCAATAAGCTTCTTTTCTGCAGCGCTGATTCCAGGATCTTCAAGTGGGGAACTATATGCCTTAAAAAGAAAAGTGCAATACAATTCAAAGATGATACAATGAGATCAGAGGAAAATATTTGCATCACTAGTATTAATGCAACACCTGAAGATAAGAATACCTTGGTTGCCCATGTCGTGACCCAAACAGCCCCTAGGGACCCAAATGAATAGAAGACTGATGGCCAACCAAACTTATGTATCAGCAAGGGGGAAAATGCAAGTCCTGTTACTGACCCAAGGTACATTCCACTATATACAAGAGCCAATGATCTGCTCCTCTCTGATACAGGAACCCATTTCGAAAGAATATTGTTCATTGCAGGCATGGCAACCCCCTGAGGTAAGAATGTATACGTTTATTAGACAAGTGCATCGATGATGTAAACAGCAAAACATGCAGGTTTAAGCAACTGAAAGAAGTACTTCAATTGTCATAGCTGGGTAAGGGTAGGACGAGTTCTCAACAGTAAGAGAACAGAACAGGACTATGGGAGTGCATAGCTCTGTGAATCTATTTTCCAAGGTCTACAACTACTAACTTGAGCACAACGATCATTTTAAGGAAGCAAAGGTAATTCCTTCAGGCAAAAGGAAGAAGCCTAGGGTAGAAATCACTCTACGTTGAACTCTACTATCACTCATACGCTCAGGAAGTTTTTAAACTTGGATGATAGAGGAACTGGCGAGTTACTGTATATCAGTGAGTAATCAAGGCTTACCTCACCAATGCCCATGAAAGCCCGCACAACAAGAAGAAATGGCAAGCCAAGATTTGCTGCAATAGGAGTAAGAGCTGTGGCTATGGACCACCAAACGACACCAAAACCAAGGACAGTCTTTCCTCCAACAGTATCTGCCCATATCCCTCCAGCTATCTGCGATGAAAAAGATCATATAGTAAAATTTGTGTTTCTGTTCCTAATTCAGAGTTGTCGCACGAAGCAAGAATTTCTGTTACCTACCTGAGTTAGGAGGTAGCCCCAGAAGAAAGATGACTGGATGAGACCAACAGTCTGTGGGTTCCAACCATACTCTACGGACATGGGCAGAATAGCAATGCTCATATTTACCTGCAAATGATGGTAACATAAATGTCTCACAAACAAAGTGGCAGTACAGTTCATGCACTCCTTGGAAACAACTGCACTCCTTGGAACACCTCATCTCACTCGAAACGCCGGATTCTAGTTCTGAGCATGCATCCTACTGGCTTGATGGGTTGTTGTGGGGCACTATCATGCATGCAAGCAGTGACACGTACGCGGTCCATGTTGCAGAGCAGGAATGCGGAGAAGCAGAGGAAGACGATGGCCCAACGCTTGGGAACTGTCCCTGCTGCTCCTCCTCCTCCTCCGCCTCGGAGAGCAGAAGCCTCCTGACCGACGCCAGCAGCGCCCCGGTGTCTCCACCGCCCCCCGCGTGCGGATCGTGGTCGTCGCCTCCGCGTCGCCTCCGCGGAGGGTGTCTCCGGCTCCACGTCCGTCCCCGGAACGCCCGCGTCCTGCCCCTGCCCCCCGCCCGTACCCGCAGCCAGCCGCCGCCGGTCCCGCGCGGGTAGAGCGCCGGCGGCGCGGGGCAGGAGAGCGGAAGCAGGTGGAGCATGGCTGCAGAAGAGCGGAAGAAGGTGAAGGAGGCGTGCGCGCGCGCGGGCGGTGAGCAAGCGGCGCACGCGAGGGAAGCTCCCGCGGCTCCCGGTGGTGGCGGAGATTTTTTTCTCTCCTCTCTCGAGCTGTAGTGGTGCCGCGTGGTGTGGTGGTGGCGATAGGCCGAGGACCGAGCGCGCGGGCGGGCGGGCTGCGATTCTTCGAGCGGGGGTGTGGCCTCCGACTGGCCGCCTCGGGATACGAATGGCTATCGCGCGCCGGGCGGCACGGCTCGGGAATCGGGGTGACTGGTTATACCTGCCTGCCTACCTGGCGGCTGACGCGTGTTGTGGCGTCCAGCTCCATCCGGCTCACACAGTCGGACGTTGTCGTTGGGCCTCTCCTATCTGTCTTCTGGAGATCCGAGTGGGCCGTTACCAGTGGGGTGGGATGTTACGGAGCTGTTGGACCAAGAAACCAGTGGGCTGTTGCCCGGGATGTTGAACCAAGAAACCAGTGGGCCGTTACGGAGCTGTTGGACCAAGAAACTAGTGGGCTGTTGCCAGGCTGTGGGACTCGATGGCTTTCGGCCTGTTCGCTTTCGCTGCTGTGAAACAAACTCTAACTTGTTTTCTGCAATTTTTTTTTCTCGAACACGTCTTCACGTGTCTTTTCATTTAGAGAAGAAGCCAAGGCTACTGACAAACAGTTACAAAACAACACAACATAGGATGACCACGAACACAACGCAACACAACACGATCAGAGCTCGTGGCCACAACAAATAAGAAAGAGACGAGCCCGCCCCAGGAGCCACAAACACAACACGCCACGCTTGAGAAATGCGGCATTCTTTGGGCCAAACTTGTTTTTTACGCTATTACTCCATCCGTTCTAAAAATAATACATTTTTCATTTTTTGAGGAGTCACCCAGTTCAAAAATTTGGCTAAAGTTACACAAAAGTTGTTAACTTTCGTATTTAAAAGATTGGCTGTATCGATCGCTACAGGAAAAAGGTAGGATAGGAGGGCGTGAACAACCGTTGGATCTGTATCCAACGGTCATATCGCTTCTTCTTCTTCTTCTTCTTCCATATTTGTCTGTCTCTGTCATTTTCTTTCCTTTTTTCTGTCTTTGTTGTACCGGATGAAGGGTCGAGATGGGGACTATAGGGAGGTGAATAGTCTTTTCTAAAACTAATTGCGGTAGGCTAATCGAATAAGAGGTGAAATTAAAACTATTCGCTTAGCCAAGACTTCACCCCTCTATCTAAGACTCTATTTGCATCTCTAAAAAGACCCTACACAAAGAAAATGAGGTGTCGAGAGCTCCTAATCAATTCTATTGCAAGGTCACACAAATCTCTGCAGTTTGTGTGTATGGCGTCATCTTCGAAGCCTATATACTCAACGAGTTCAGCCTCGGCGTCATACCGCCCAAACAATGGCTATGCACAGGCATCCTCTCGCGTAAAGGGTTCATGGCATGCGGTCGTGAGAGCATCTTCGACCGGCAGTGATAACAAGCCTCCCTTGGCATTCCTCATTGAAAAGCTGCCTAAGAGTCTCCTCATCAATCCCAAAGATGCGTGCGCTAACGAAGACGCGAGCGATACTGATCGTCAAGACGTCCACCCAGTACATGGCGACGGTCCTCAACGGGGTCCCGGCCCCGATCAACCTCAACGCGGATCTTCTGAGGAAATCCAACTAGACCCTTCGCCGATTCAAAACAACGCCTCGATGGTCGCCTTTGATCCGGGCGTTGAAGGTCTCGTGGATCTAGTTGAGGTCTAGAGTCCGTCGGGGAGGATGCGTGTCAATGCTCCGGTAGTCACCATCCTTGAAAAGCGGACCAACGGTGTCAGGCGGATCATCACCGTGCCCATCCTCCTCGTCGCGATTGGCCAGAAGAACGATGCTCTTGAGCGGGCCACTTCACTTGAACTCGTTCCACCTGTAGCGGCCAGATGGGCCGGAGATGCCTCATACTCGGTGATGCTCAACGAGGGCGTGGTTTCTGCGGTAGCAACATGGCGCCATCGCCCATCGCCCGATGATGCGGCAACGGCGTCATCCATGCCCCGCTTTCGTCGTGGGCCATGGCCTCGTCGTCCTCTGGGCTAGCTCGAACCCCGCCTCGTCCTCCATGCCCTGGCCACGGTCCCCGGCTTCTATGTCCTCGACGGCGCCATCCTCGTCCTCAATGACCTCCTCGAGCAAGATCGCCCGCCTCCATGTCCCGGAGACCGCCATCGTCCTTCATGTCACGCTTTCGAGCCCAAAGTCATCACCTCCATGTCCCGAGGATCGTGGCGCCGTCCTCGTCGTCCTCCATGGCCTCCTCATGCTGACGTCATCCGCCTCCATGCGAGGGCGCCGCCCTCCACCCCCGCCTCCTCCATGCCATGGTCGATCTCGACATCTCCGCCTCCATGGGTGCGATTGATCACGGCGTCATCACCCTCCATTCCTCGCTAGAGGGGGCCATCATCGTTGATGGGCGGTATGTGGGCGTCGTTATCGCCCCCCTCCATGAGTCTACCGAGAGGGGAATGATGGGCCCTTCCACCGAGGTGACATGGTGGAGGAGAAGATTGAGCATCGACTTGTGGCACTAGGGAAGCCAAGGGGAGGAAGTGGAGGAGTGTAGAAGAGCCGATGGCATTGGTGCTCGGGCTTTTGGCGAAAGCAGGAGGGTATTTAACAGCTCTCAAGGTAGCATGGTCGTTTGATTTCTTTGTGTGGCAAGGCGAGGGTGCGCATCTAGCAATGCCGGGCTATCTCTGTTTTCCCTCTTTTTTTTTTACGCCTCTGTTTTTCCTCCGTTTTTCATTACGCCTCCGGCAATGGCTCTCTCTACAACATACCCATGTAGGAGACGTAAAACAAAGAGGGAGATCCAGGGGATATTTGGTTTCTTTCTTTGAACCGTGTTACTAATTCGAGATAAGTGTTTGCCACCTTTGCTAGAGGGTTTTGAGCAAATGGCGTAGCCACGATTTGTAGCTATGGTGGTCCATTGTCTAAAGCTTTGTTAAGCATGCGGTAAGCAAGTATATGAATTACAAAAATATAATTAAAGAAAAGTAGGGAGAAAGGAGGAATTGTCTATTTCTTTTTTGTTGCTTTTTTGTTGGATTCTTTTTACGGTGGGGAACTAGCCTCTATTTATAGAAGAAGCCGCACTTCTCGGATTCCCTCTCTAGATATTTCTCTTTGGGTATTTTGGATTCTTCTTCTAGAGTCGATATTTTCCTCCTCCCTTTCCTTTCGAGATTCACCCCATATTAATTATTTCTCAACAGTATAACATCTTAACATAGAATTGAAATCACACAAGAACAATATGTCATTACTTCTTGTTAGGCCTACCCCATGAAAGTGTTGATGATTTCTTCTTCATGCATTTTGTAAGAAGATAACCCTGCTCAATAAAAGTCATTTGACAATCATCCAAAAGGCTATTAATGGCTATTACCCATCTTATTTTTGACTTATTCTTAATAGAAGTCATTGCGAGAAAATATTCTTTGATGCATATTTTTTGAAAAAGAGAGGCAATATCACCACTCCTCTTCGTATTTTAATGAGCCACGCAAGAGAATAAACTATTGTTTTAATGTACCACTCAATAATCAATTGACACAAAAACATATCCTACAATTATTAAAATTAAAGTCCAATGCGATTGTGCATTCTAATAATCTAATCTAATGACACAGGATAAAATGGTTTTATGGCCTCTAAAAGTTTGATGCATAGGCGATGCGTTACGTTCGAGTTAGTGATTTGCTTATTCTCTAGCGAGGGAGAGATTGGAAGAGGGAAAAGGAACCCGACTAAACGAGAAGGCTAATTGGATGAAGATTTTGAGACATAACTATTGTCTCTGAGATGATTCATCTATGTCGTTGCTTTTTGTTTACGCATTGCGCCACCACTATCATTTGATCGAATTGAAGCACACCTCAACTAGCCATATCGTCCTCACGGAGAAATAAGAAGGGACACACAAGTGTAGGGACGCAGAGCGTATTCGCGAAGGGTTCTTTTTACTTAGTATTTCAGGAAGCTAAACATAATAACTAAGTGCATATATTGGTTTTGTTTTAAAAAATGCGAGGAGATCAGATCTTGTTCCTAATGCTAAATATGGTATCCGTAATTGGTCTAGTTCGACGTTCAAGCCATTTTTCTCCCCGCCAAATTCATAAATCTGTGTATATGAAGTTTGTTCCCGTGAATTATGTCGGGCAACCGCCTCGATTATTCTGATTGGGTTTTGAAGTGTATTGGTCCATACTTTCGGTCTTATGATGAATTAACTAATCACATGTAAAGGGTTCTCTCGAAGTTTTTGCCTAGACACCAAAAGGATAAGATGTTTATTGGTTTCATAAATTGGAAATGTGATCTTGCTTGCCCCGATCCCGACGTAGTAGTACGTTATATGGGTTAAACACTGGATTCTATGTAGATCGGCTCGGGATTGGGGGCAAACAGGTTTCATATTGATCACAAACCGAGCTGATTTGGGGTTAAGGGTCAATGGATTAGTTTGATTTTATAGGAGTTAACTTTTCAAATTCGAAGCGGTTCCGGACTTCAAAGGCGGTGGGCGCCAATGCAACTTCTGCTGCTAGTACACTAGAGAAAACGGGCGCGATTGCGCCGGGGCGTCAGGCGGCGTCGTGTTCGGGGCCGGCGCCGCTGAGCCCATGAAGCAACAAAGCCCATCAAAATGAGACGCAACGAGACGCAGGACGGGAGCGCGCCCAAGGGAGGGATGACACGCGAAACCGAACGAAGCGAGCCAAGCGGAAGGGGCGACGCAGCCGCCGGAGAGCGCGACCACTTGATTTCCGTCGAGCCGCCGGTGCCCCTCCCCGGTTCCAACCCCAACGCCCCCCGCAGCCGCCGTTGAAATTTAAAGCATGTTGCGCGCCGGCGCCATCTCCGTCGCCGTTCACATCTCCCGCCGCCGAGCACACCGAAGATCCCACCGCCGCCCGGCCGCCGCCGAGCACTCCGCACGATGTCAGCTCCAATCAAGTCCCAATAGGAAGGTGCGAAACCCTAAATCAGCTCCTCAAATCCAGTCCCAATGTCTCATCTGCTGCCCCAAATCGAGATGGCTACGGGGAGGGCTGGTTCAAGGATGGTCTACGGTGATGAATTCGATCTCTGGCTTAAAACATCTGGAGCTGCAGCGGGCACCGCGAGTATGGAGATGCTGCTAGTGAAACCAACTTCTTCTTCTACGAAGCAACAGGTGTGTGCACTCTGAAACATTACTATGTTGCCTTTTCTGAAACATTTGTTTGTGATGCTCTCTGAAACATTTGTATATTGCATTCTGAAAAACATGCTTAGCATCACTTAATATGTAGTGAAACACCTGAATATATAGCTAAAACACAAATTGATGACTGATCTGATGACTTGTATTGCATAAAAGGGCACTGGTGGGGGCAACAATGGACATATGTAAAAGGATGCAGCAGGGAGCAGAGGTGGAAAGGCATCTGAAAATGCAGGTGTAGATGCAAGCTTGATGAATCCTTGCACTTCTTCTAGTGCAACCCAACAGCAGGTGCTTATGAAAGCAAATCAATATTACATTTGTTGCAGTACTAATGAAGAAAATGAATATTTACGTAGTCAAACACTTGTTGACAACACTACTGTTGAAAATGTGTTATATTGAAGGGCATGGGTGGGGAATACACTAGAAAGAGCTATCAGACTGCAGCAGGGAGCAGAGTCAGGCAAATGTATGGAGATGCAGTGGGCAATGCAAACAAAGAGGCAAACCCAATGAAACCTTGTGCATCTACTTCTTCAACTCAACAGCAGGTACTATGTGCTACACCAAACAAAAAACTAATACCAAAAACCATGTTGCAGAGTCAGTTGTATTACTGAAACACTTGTTGCATTGCTCTGAAACATGAATATCTATGTACCTGAAACACAGACAGTTCTGGGTAGCACATACAAATTTAAAAGCATGTTGCATTGTCTTTTTCTACTACGAAACACTTGTAGCATTACTTCTAAAACAGGTACAAGAACCCACCAATGAAGCACTTTTTCTACTCTGAAACGAGTGAAACAAAGTACAAGAACCCACCAATGAAGCAAAGGCAAGGGAGACCGGTGGAAAAGGTAGATCGTAAGAAGAGCATTCTGAAACAGGTGAAATAAAAGCGATGAAGAAGATAAAGAAACAGTTCAAGAAGAAAGGCAAAGACACAAGATGCCCGATATGCAACGAAGAAGGCCACGGTGTGGAAACATGCAAGTACATGGAAGCAAAGCAAGGCAATTATACAATGAGACACAACTAAAGCTATAGATTCATATTCCTAGAACAGAAAATAAATGTAAATGTGAGCCACATTAATTTATAAGTTATGTTAGATTCATAGACATGGCTGAAATATCATAGTTTTCATCTTTGCTACATTGATTGGGTGTATTGAAACACGAGGATATTACTGATGTTGCAAAAGGGACTTGATTGTATGTTCCAAATACTTGAATGAATTGTTGCATGTTAAAATGTGGTCATGAAATAGAGTGATTTGCTTCCTGTTACATCTGGATAGGATCTATTGAAACACCACAATGTAAACTAATTTGCAAATTAACCTCTAACACCTGAGACATCATAAATGTAATATTTGAAACATAATTTTTCCAATAAAGAAACAAATAATAGGAGAAGCTAAAACAAGATGGGAGAAGCTCAAACACATATATTATGTAAGAACTAAAACATACCAGTTGAAGTTATTGAAAAACAGAGCACTAATACCAGTACAAAAATGGTTGATTAAAAAAGCATGTAGAATCATAAGACTAAGAAGGAAATTACTTGAAACATTTAAGATATAAAACTGGAACACACAATATGAGAAGCTGAGACATATACTTTTCCATCACTGAAACATATCATCCCAAGTACTGAAACACAACAATACTACCAAGTACTGAAACACAACAATACTGCCAGTGAAACATAGTTGATTACAGTCTCATAAATGAAAAACATCTTAGCCATGAGTAGCAGCAAAAGTACTTGGTACCAACCGTAGGCGGTACTTGGTTCATTCCAAACTACTTTTGGTCCCACAAAATACGACTCCAAAAGTGCACATTTACAACACTAAAACAAAGATTTTTCGATCCATCCTAAAAACAAACTACATCCATCCTAAAAAAACAATAAGTAGCTTGTTCACTTGTTCGCCGGGTATTTCTTCTCAAACTCTTTTTGCATCAATGATGTTGTCTTTCGATAGAAGCAATCGCGTGCAGCGGTACACATCCTAAAGTCATGAGCAGCCCCCTCCTGCCAAAAAAAAAGAGTCCAAGGAGGGCAACATGTAAAAAAAGGATATTTAGAGAGGAATCAATTAGGATATGCAATAATAACTTTGAGAAAAATCGAAACACGTACTTCTTTAAGCAACGGAGATATGATTTGCTTCCCATCCCATGCTTCCATGTAGTCCATTACATATAACCCACAATCCCACCTTGAAAAAATGATAAAAACGCAGCTAAGATGGAAATAGAATGAAACATGTAACATGTAAAGTACCTACTGTTACATCTAGATAGCATCTAATGAAAACACTAGAGGGAAACTGCTGTTGCAATATGAAAACATAGCAAACATACCCTGTAGTTTGATAGTGGTAATCAGTAGGGTACTCCCCAAACAAAAGTTTGTGAAGTGGGTTTAACGGTTTTGAAACCCTTGCATTGTTGGGATATGGATGTGAAGTTCTTAATCTGAAAAAAACAAAACATATTATTTGGACTGTTGAAACAAGATATGGGAGAAGCTGAAACATATATTATGTAAGCGCTGAAACATACATTTGAAGTTATGGAAACAAAGCACTAATGCCAGTGCAACATTGTTGATTAAAAAGCATGTAGAATCATAAAAACTAAGATGGAAATTACTTGAAACATTTAAGGATTAAAAACTGGAACAAACAGTAGGAGAAGTCGAGACATATACTTTTTCATCACTGAAACATACCATCCCAAGTACTTGAAACAGAGCAATATTGCCGATGAGAACATAGTTGATTACAGCCTCATAAAATGAAAAACATCTCAGACATGAGTAGAAGCAACAGTACTTTGGTACCAAACAAAGGCGGTATATGGTTCATTCAAACTACTTAGGGTCCCACAAAATTGGACTCATGACAGTAGGACAGTAGGAAATCAGAGGCCCAAACAATGCACAGAAAATTGGACTCGGTTATAACAACACAGAGACAGACCTGTCACTTTGAAATTCCATTTTAGTCACTATGATTAAACCATCATATACCCTGCTAATTCTATGACAACCTATCATCAAGGGAAAAGCCCTCACGTTGAACCCAAAGTCACCATCAATAAAGGACAAACAAATATGTACCTTCCCCTAGTATGGCCAGTATTAACCCAACCCCAACAACCTCAAGCTAGTAACCGTACCATCAGGCTGAAGCAATGACATTTCAGTACAGTTAGCTGGGTTGGTTGGTTGATTGGATGGACACTCGATTTAGTCAGTCAGGATCCCACTACAGCGGGAGCAAACAAAACAGTTACATACTAAATTCTGAGAAATTGCCGGGCATGCCCTCTCAAAGGGCTATTGTCGGCCAGACTGCCTTTGCGCCCACCACCGCACACGCCACAACATGGCTCCCTCCGCCTCAGCGGTCGGCACCGGCACGCGCTTGGTCCTCGACCCCCCAAATCCTCACTCGCCCTATTCCTACCAATGCGGATAGGAGAGGACAGCCCTACTCACCCGCAGGAAGACGCGCTGGATAGCCGGCGGCGAGAGGCGCTGGGCTGCCGGTCTCACCGACGCGCCGGCAGCCGATGCGAGAGGATACGCCCGCCCCGGACTCGAAACGCCGGACAGCCAATGCGGGTCCAGTAGCTTGTTGAGAGCGCCGCCGCCGGGCTCGATGAAGCTAGGATCAGGCACGCCGAACCCCGCCGCTGCCCGAGGAAGTCGTTGCCGGCGAAAGCAATGCAACCGCCCGCTCCGCTTCCGCCTCCGGCTGAAACCCTAGGCACGGCAGCGAAGTCGAGTGGGAGGGGGAAGAAACCGCCGATCCGTTCGGGAGATGAGTGGAATGTATTCCTTCAGAACGCAACGGTATGTTGCCGGGCCGGGCGGGTTGCAAAGCCCATTTAACGCATCGTCCGAAGCAAACAAAAAAGCCGGACGCCTGTAAATACATGATACCGTTGAGAAAAAAAGGGATGGGCCCTAGTTTTTTAGTGGAAAGGGATGAGCCCTAGTAGGATTCAGAGGCCCGGAGGCTCTTGCCCGCTTCAACCAACCCATTCCGTAACCGGCATAATCTGAGGAACGCTGATTCGTGCCCACTGAGTCCTACTTATAATTACTACTACTGCTATCGGCGGCGGCGGCGGCGGCGGCCATCGATCCGTCGAGGGAGCGGATCGGAGGCATGGATCAGGAACAATTAGCAGCTGGCGACGCTGGGCGATCCCAGGCCACCAGCCCGTGGTTTGCGCGAAGTTCAACGACTTGGTCACGGAGGCGGCGGCAGCACCATGGAGGTCTCTGGCACGCGTTCTGAGGATCAGCGGCCGCGACAAGCCCGGGCACTCCGGGCCCCACAGCGGCACCGGAGCCACCACGGATTCAGCGGCTGCCCGCCAACATGAGGATGCGATTGAGAGCAGGTACAATAATACACCTCGCCCTCGGCTTATAGCCAAGCCACATCAGCCAAAAGGTGAATTTGGATGAGAGAAAACTGAATCGCCGAGCTGCTTGGCGCCGACGCAGCGCCGCCAAGCGCTAGCACATATTCCTCGTTAATGCAGGCAAGGGAGCGGTGGCCTCTGGCCAATGGTTAGCTAACATGCAAATAAAAAATAGTGGCATGTAGGGCTCACTTGAAGGAAAGAAGAAATATTTTAACCGTAGGAGGAGATCAATTGTTGTATCACTTGGCTGCAATGTTTGTCTCTAAATGACATGGCTTGACTTAAAGCCAAGCTTATTGAACTTGCTCGACAAGGACTTGCTCGAGTTCGACCACTACGTCAAGATGCAACTGCAGCAGCAGCAGACGCAGCAGCGTGTTACGCGTCTCCAGCAGCCTCCCTCACGCTCCACGGTGCAGCGTGTTACGCGTCTCCAGCGGCCTTCCTCACGCTCCACGGTGCAGCGCCTTACGCGTCTCAGAGGTCTCCCTCACGCTCCACGGAGCAGCGTCTCCAGCAGCTTCCTCACGCTCCTCCGCAGAGGACGGCGGCGGCGAGGTGGCGCCAGAGCCCGCATCTCCGGATCTTGAGCTCAGACTGTGAGCTTGCCTGACCAAGTACATGGACGCGTGGCGAGGCTCAAGATCCACAACCCGGTCATTTTCTTGTCGACGATCTTATGCGATATGAATCTTACACTATCGAATCAAGTGTTAACTTGCAGTGTGTTACGTAATCAAATCCTGTTAATCTTGTTACTTTATCTGCCGGATTCAAAATCCAAAATAGCTGCTGCAGATTGAGGATCCAAAGTTCAAGCGCAACTCCATTGTTTGGTTCATCTGGTGGACATGACTTGTAAGAGCATCTCCAACTTGTATCGATCTTTGAGTAGCTAAAATTTTAATTTAGCTATTACGTAAAATGAAATAGCTAGAAACAATGATAAAATCCAGCAGCTTCTCTAAATCCAACATGCATCGAGTGGGGGAGATGGTTAGCGGGACATGTCTTCTATATTTGGCCCGAGGGGAGGAAATAGAAAACGGGGTAGCTAGCTAGGAAAAAAATAAAGAGTCTGTTGGATCCAAATTTTGATGAAGTTTTTTTAAGCTAACTCATTGAATATACAAGAGCTCTTGGAGATGCTTTAAGTCTAGTACAGTATAGCGAGCATTTCCGATTTTGGCATCTCAGCTCGCGTGCCACCAATTGTGGAATTCGGGGATATCGTAGTCGATCGCCGTTGCCTTAGAGCACCCAGGTGCGAGGCCGGTTCGATACAATAAATGCAAGCATTGAACCGGTGTGAGTCGATTCTTGAAGCACCGGTTTCTTTCTATCGACCCCGCTCCGAGGGAGAAAAGAAAGGATGAGTTCTCTCTCCCCGCAGGTTGAGACTCCCCGCCGCAGAGAAGAAGACTCGCTTCCCTTCAAAGCTGCGAGCCATGCCTCCTCCTCTGCTCCTCCGCCCGATCTCCACCTCTCCCGCCGGCCGGGCCGCAAGGCTCTCCTGAGCGACCCGGCCGTCGCCGCGGCCCTAGATCTAGGCATAGGAGCCATGGTTGGCTCTCCTTCGCCCTCAGAGCCGCCTCCACCTGTGCCGCATGAGGCGTCACGCGAGGAGGGATAGAGGAGGTGTTGCGCAGGGACGACCGGAGGAGGTGGCAAGTGAGGAGGGGAGGGAGGCAGCTGCGCCCTTCAGCCTCGGTCGCCCGCTCCGTGGCGGAGGAGGCGGCACGCAGGAGGGATAGAGGAAGTGGCGCGCGGGGAGGGCGGAGGAAGGCCGCGCGGGGGAGGGGGCGACCGTGGCTCACGGGAGGCGGAGATGAGATTGGGAAGAACGAACAACAAAGGGGATCGAGTTAGATTTTTCTATGTTCACGTGGCCTACGTATAGAACCAGGCCCGATACTATACATTGTGAGGTGGGTACCTGTTGATGTCTATGATGTCTAATCAATTGAGGGGCCAGCTAAGGATCAACCCTGGGTTGATACATTGCTGATGCTCTTAGGCTTTCGCTCCTTAACCATTTCTGAGTACCTCCTTTGCTCAAAGTACCCAACTGGTACTGATGTTACAATGCTGTTCGCCAGGGTTTGAACATACCGACACACTCAAGGACTCTTTTCAAAACTTCTTATTAAAATTGCTTGTTTTTCTTCTGAGTCTTTGTTACAGCCGCACCCGTCTCCCATGCTCACTAGTACATTATAAGCGTCTCCTGGTGCGATTCGTACCAACAACAGTTTTTGGATTTTCATTGTCTCTTTCTCTGTTCAGTCTAAGTTCAGCCACTTTCTCTCTTCTGTGGTTCTCAAGGGGCAACGTGCACTTTAGATGTAGCCTAGGCTGAAATCCATTAGTCGGTGAGGTACTTGCGCTCTTTGTACTCATCCTCTATTGGTCTCTCCTTCTGACATTGATCTCTCCTTTTCTTTGTGGTTTGGTACCGACTATAAGATGTGGTTCAGTGTGCATTGGAATCCGTCAGTTTACATCTATAAACTATATGTTGGATGTAGACTTATGCCGCCCTTTGGACGATCAACTAAAAATGATGTCTGAAATACTTATTGTGTTTGTTTATGTATTCCTTACCGGTCATTTTTCATGTTTAGCCATTGGCCTACGAGTAAGGAGATCTGCTGCAGGACCATTGACGAGATCTGCATGATAACAATCTTATCTCTGAACATCCTTATCGTGCTGTCTCCTAGCATGGTCCTCCCGACCATGGCAGGCTGCCTTATAAAGGCTGGGGCGCTGGGCTCACTCGATCATGCTTTGCTGTCAGCAAGAATTGGCAGTGCACGAATGCCGACACTACACCACTGTCCATCCATCTTTCCTACCGTGTGTGGCACGCACGCTTTCCACCCCGATCCCCCGACGATCGATGCGACCGGACTGAAACCATATTGTCGCCACAAGACGTGGAGCATGGAGACCAGCAGCAGTTCGATCTCGAAGTACATGCTCCCTCGACCCAAATTGAGTGTCGTTTCGGGGTTCGCATTACCATAACTTTAACTCGGTGTATAGAAAATATTTAACTCGGTGTATAGAAAATATACATAAGATTTGTATCTCTAAATAAATTTGTTCAAAGAGTACATTAAAATATTTTTCTAATAATACTAATTATGTAACGTAAAATATTATTATATTATAATATATATTTAGTTAAAGTTATTTTTTGAGAAACGGCGGCGACAATTATTTTAGAACGGACGGAGTACATGCCATGGTGCGACACGATCTTGAATCGTGATGCGGTCGCAGTAGTTCTATACGATTACTAAGACCTGGTTTAAAAGTCTAGGACTTGTTTTTAGAATTACTATTGAATAACCGGTTATTTTGCCGCCCGTAGCAACCGGTTTTCGGGCCATTTGTGGTGCTATTTGGTCCATCAGATCTTGCTCTCTTTGACTGCAACAGTGTCATGGCTACCGTGCCGCTCCCAGGCCTTCTTCGGCTGTGAACTTGCGACTTGCACGCGCCGCCCATCCCTCCGCCGGCGACGTCCACTATGTAGAAAGGGCACTATGGGAACACCCCTTTTTGAGTAGGGGCGGTTTTGTTTTGAGCGCTCCTACGGTGGAGCAAATTCCCTCCATTGGTCGATCGCCTCTACACGGTGACCACGTAGGGGCGGTTTTTTTTGAGACGCCCCTACTAATAGCGTGGGCGGTTCAAAAATTCTGCCGTCCCTATCGTGGTCCATAGTAGGGGCGGCTCTATATTGAGGCGCCGTCACAATGTGGGTTACCGAATTTTAAAATGAGACACTAAAACTTAAATTTTTTAAAATGACGTCGGATGGGAAAATGACCTAAATAAAAGATGTAGATCTCGAAAAGTTATGAATCTTTGTTGTTAACAACGTTTTCATTTGACTTAATTTGATGCCTCAAAATGCGGGGTTTGATTTTTGAATTTCGAAATTTGAATTTTTCAAACGATCTCGGATGGAAAAACTTCCTAAATATGAATTGCAGATCTCGAAAAGTTATGAAACTTTGTAGTTGACCACTTTTTTTATTTAATCATCTTGTCTTACAAAAATTACGTTGAAATGTCTCAAATTTGAAATTCAAATTTCATAAATGACCTCGAATGGAGAAACACCCTAAATGAAAAACGTAGATTTTGAAAAGTTATGAAACTTTGTAGTTGACCACTTTTTGATTTGAATCCGTTTAGGGCCTCAAATAGTCAATTTGCACTCGCATTTGTATAATATTTGGGGATCCGGAATGGAGTTTGACACAAGTGAGTGTGTAGCGTGATGGTGGGGGTTCTTCGCGTGTGAGCCCAAGGTCGCAGGTTCGAATCCCGCGGCGCAACATTTGCAAAGAAACTATGAAAAATGGCAAGTGGCAAAGGATAGCGGGTGGTCTGTTTTGAATTTTGAAAACGCGAAATCACGAGAACTATAGCGTGAAACCACTCTAGCAACGGAGAGTTAGGGGCGGCTTCCAAAACCGCCCCTCAGCATCTGAGCCGCCCCCCTGGCGTTGCGTAGTAGTGGTCCCCAGGCCGCCCCCAAGCACGCTCCCTCCGGCAAGCGCCCGAGGCACGCTTCCTCCTCCTCCGCCGCCCCTAGGTCGTGGCTGGCCCGTCGCCCCAGGCCAAACTCCCGCCGGTGTGCGGCCGGAGATGCAGCTTTGCGCCGTCTCTATGCTCTGTTGTTGTCTCTGTTGTTGTCGCGGTGATTGTAGCGGGGGCTGTGTTGTGCTATTGTCGCCGTTGTGGCTGTGGCTATGCTATGTTGTTGTGTTGTCATCGCCATGGTTGTGGTTGTGCTGTGTTGTCGCCGCCGCCGTGGTCGGCCGCCCGGCGATGGGGAGGAGCCACCATAGCCGCCGTTGGGGGTGGGCGAAGGTGTCGTGGCCGCCGTCGGGGACGGGGGAGGGTCGTGGGATCGCCGGGCCGATGTGAGATAGGGAGCGCCCTGGTGGGGACGCCGGTGAGGAGCACTTGGATATGAGGAAGACGGGCAGGAGCAAGACGTTCAAGATGACGATCGATGCTTATGGAAAAATCTGGTTATTTGTTGGTGCTAAAATAACCGGTTCATAGGTAGATAGTTCCCTTTTTTAGTCTAAGCAACTTTTTAAAAAAAAAATATTAAGGAGGTGCTTCTAAGAACTTTTAGTAAAAAGTTCGTAAAAAAAAGTCTCTTCTTATTAGTTTCTTTTGGCACTTTTAAGGACTCCCAACAAAAAAAAAGGACTCTAGAACCGAACACCACCCTCTAAGAGCATGGCTAATGGTTTAGCCAATGCCCGTGAAAGCAACAGCCACGTCACATTCAGCCGAGCAACACGGCTAGCCCGTATAATAGAGTTGGGTGATAGGTTGGCTAAGAAAGTCATTGCATTTAATAGCAAACATTTAATGCAGGCATGTAGATACAATCCGGTGTATTAGATTGGAGGAGGCGGGCGGAGCAGGAGCTCGGGGAGATTGGCGCAAGGAGGCGGGCGGAGCAGGAGATCGAGGGGAGGAACGAATCGCCCGGCTGAGTCGTCGAGGACAGGGCTGGAACGGCGACTCCGCCTCGGCTCTGCGACGAAGCGAAGCGAAGTGAGCGTGAGCCGCCCGCGTGCCCTTCTCGCTCCTCAAACTCGGATGAAAGCCGACGTGATGGGCTGTACTCGCCGGGCCGACAGGCTCATTATACTTGCTCTAACGCTCACCACTCACCAGAAATTGATGATATTAAGACGCTGGCGTTGGGCGTTGCCTCTCGGCCTATCAAATTCAAATATGTAATGCATCCGCAATCCAAATCCGCATTGCAGGCATTGATGCATTCGATATTATAAAATATTAAGGCCTCGCTCACGTTAGCCGGCTGGACGAGGCTAACAAGACCAACGCCGGCGTCCCCTACCTCTTCTTCTACATCTGGGTCGTCTGCCTCACCGCCTGTACGTATGCCATCAGCCCTCCCTCCCGGCCTCGGTTAGGGCGTTTGCAACCCCGCTCGGTGGGCATTGCGCCGCGGGGTGCAGGTAGTCGTGTTTTGCAGCCTTGGCTCGCGAGCGAGCCCGGCTCATGCAGGGGCCAAAAAACGCCGTGGCGGGCCCCGGAGAAACTGAGAAAAAGTGGCATTTCTCCGCGGCCGGGCTCCGGCGGGCGCGTCTGCGCGGCTCGCAGCAGCCTTCGATGGTGATAGAATCACCTCCGCTGCTTCCCCTTCCCTTCCGCGGTACAGTGGGCGGCGCGGCGCGAGCAGGCGCGAGACGGCGCCCCACGCCCACGGCGTCAGGCCGCAGCGCCGTAGCCCAGCCTTCCCGCCACCATGCCGCCATGGCCGGCGGGCCGAGCTCACCGCACCGCCATGGCTAGAAGGCCGGCCGCCTCACTGTCACCGCACCTCCGTGCTCGTCGATGAAGGCACCTCCGGCGTGCCTAGCTGCTCCTATTGCCGCCGTCTTTGCGCTTGTGACATGGCCGTGGCCTTCACGGCGGCGCGCGGCCACTAACACGGCCACGACGACAGAAGGTGGTGCACGGCCACTGACACGGCCACGACGGCACAATGGCGGCGCGCGAGGCACTAGGCCCAGGTAGCGGCGGCTTGCAATGGCGCCGGAGATGGCCGGCAGTGGTGGCTTCTAGGCCCAGGGAGGTGAGTCTGCTCCCCATGGCGCTTGCCTTGCACATGTTCGATGAAATGCCAATGACAACTATTTGGGGGTAACATTACCCCATCCTGAGTTCAAGGTCACCACATTCAACTATCTAGGTACAACAAACACAATCTCAACCGAGCTCGGCTCAATTGGGCCATTTTCACAAACACAGGCACTTGCACCATTTGGACCGCCTATAGATGACCAGGCCATGACCAGCCGGCCAGGCCGGCGAGGTACACCCTCGCAAACGCACCCTTAATTTCTTGGTTGCTTCGTTTCGTAAACGCGTGCTGCATTGCGGCTATATATGCGTTACTACTAGCTCCTGCATGCAGCTTTTTTTACGTTTGAGTAGGAGTACGTGTACTGCTCCATCTTCTTCTTCTTCCAGTGTCTAGTCTATTGTAGAATATTATATATTTATATATTATATTAAGAGGGTATTTGGTTGGAAAAGTCCTAAGACTTTTTTAAAAAAAAGTCCCTGCCTCGAGGGACTTTTATTAGAGACTACTAGTTTGAACGAATGTCATAATAGAGGTATCCGAATTGGCATGTCTTTTGACATTATTTAGACTTCTTTTTGTCCGCGCTATGAGCAGGACAGTTGCATTTCATATATTTCCACGCATTCAACGATCTCAACTACTACTGTCAAGGATAATGTGGAACGCAAGAAAACACAAAGAAATAACGTCCCAATCTGGAAGCGCGGTGCATCTAGACACGGTGGCCCCTGGGACGTTAGTATCCGGCTTATGTAAAATTGGACAACCGGAAAATCAAAATCTGATATAAGAGCATCTCCAACAATTCCCCATCCTAGGTTGCCATTCTTATTTTTTTCTGGCAAAAAACAGAGAAAACCTTCTAACAGTTTTCCATCCCAGGTTGTCATTTATCCCAAATTCAGAAAAAAAGAGCCTCCGCGTGTAAATATACACGCTCGTATGTGCGGCGCATCCGTCCATATCAGAAGAGGTGGAAGGGCATAAATATAATTTGTTTATGTCTTATGGTTCTCGATGTAAGTTTTTAAGAGGTGGAAGGGTATAAACATAATTTTGTTTTCTCTCGTAGTTTCTGATGTAAATTAGATCTGAGTTTGACAAGTGAATTATGCGAAACAGTTGGAGATGTGCTCTTTTTTTATTTGACATATCTTTTAGAAGTTGGTAAAACTCAAAATTTACCAAGTAAAATTTGGCAAACTCTTAGAGATGCTCTAATGCCAACGGAATTAAAATGAAATTTTATGATATGGGACACTCCACTTATATAAAATTGGTTGTGGGACACTGACATATTTTTTCTCTGTTGTGAGACTTTTTTTTTTTTGCTGTAGGACACCGCCTAGTGTATCTAGAGGAAAGAAAAGAAAAGTACATTATCCCCAAAATCTCACAATTAAAAAAACGAGAAAATAATGTCCCAAAGTCATGTAAGCGCGCGGTGCATCTGGACACGGCGGCCCCGGGGACGTTAGCATCCGGCTGCTTCATCCATTCTGTCGCTGATACGTAGCGATCATTTGACCTCTCGCCATATATATAGTCTGCTAGCGATGCTTCTGGTACCAATAATTGTATACGGAAGCTCGCTCAAGTAGAACTCAGAGAAAATAGAGGACAACAAACTTCTTATCCTCCCTTGTATTTCCTATTTATTAGTTTTCTACTACCAAAAAATGCCCTGGCAAGGCTACTACGGTTACATATCACTAAAAAATTAGGCCGCACCTATGTACTATTCACCCTTTTTTTTTTTTTTTGTCTTCCATACCATTCTGTCCACTTTTAGTCATAACGCTAACGGGTGTCAAACCAAGGTGCAAAAAGTCCAAAAATGCCCCTAAGAATTTATTTTCTCTTTTTCTTTCCTTCCTCGCTTATTCTAATCTTGGCCACAGATCTAGAGATTCATCGTCAGTATAAGTGTATTTCTAAAGTATTTCAACATTTATTTTTCTAAAGGAAAAGGGTTGTATATAGTGTGAGCATGACTTCACGATGAGGTCATCAAGCTAGCAAGGCAAAGTTTCCTTGTGCTGCTCCTTCCGGCCACTGCGCCGCGAGCACCATGCCAACAGCCACCGCGTCGAACCCCATGGCCGTGGCGCAAGCTACTGTTGAAAAGCTCCGACGCCGGGTGGCGACGCGGCCAGATGGGTGCCGAGCGTGCGCGACGCTGGAAGCTCCTACCTTTCCAGTCGCTATCCCTACCACCGCCGACAGCGTCAAGCCCAAGAACAGGCTGCCAGACGCCGGCAGGGAGACAACTCGGCGCTCGCCGTCAGACTTCCATCGCGCGTCGCGGGAGTCCCATCGCGCGAGTCTGCTCCTGTGGCCGAGCGGATGCGGGGAGGAAACGCCGACGCGTGCATTATCCAGACACGTACCGAGAACGGGCTTGGAGAAGGAAGCGACGAAAGAAAACACCGCCCCGATCCGGACTTAACTAATCTCATGTTAAGCGCAGCGGATAGAGGCGGACAAAAATTTCAGACAGATTGGCAAAATTTTTCACGTTTTATTATTAGGTATAGATATAGAATAGAAAAAAATTATTTCCTGTTCGGTTTGTAGGGACTTTTTTAGTTCCAGGGACTAAAAAGTCCCTCAACCAAATAACCTGGACTTGAAGATATATATAGCTAGAGGTGGTTTAATAATAATATAATAAATAAATTGATATATTCGCCGGTGTGATGCGCAGGCCCTGTACCGTCGCACTTGCAGCCACGCATGACTCGACTGGAACGATCGAATTAGCAATTTGGGCGGGGCCGGCCTTTTTTCTTCTTCTTTCTGATTATATATATGAATGAAAGGCAATTAAACAAATACTATAAAATAATTGAGTTGTTTTATTTGAAACATCAATAGAAATCTAAAGAAACGGCGGAGCGCGCGCCCAAACTAAGTAAAAGACTACATTCATTACATTCCAATATTTTCTATATCAAAATCTATATATACTACTAATAAAACGAGAAAATTTCCGGTGCTCATCTTTGGTTCACCCTTACAGAAGTCTGTATCCTCCCTAACTCCGAATCATACTCTGGGAAGTAGAACAAAAGACTCGACCAGACTCTGTGGAAACGTCGCAGATCAAAATACGGACACTGGCCGGTCGACATCGGATCTGTACTCAATGTACATATATAATAACTACACGGCAGATAATAGTAGAGCCCCGGCCATAACGGCGGCAGCGACGGTGCACATACGAGACCGACAACGGCAGCGGCACACCCGACCGGAGTTAGCTAGCTAAAGCGCCGACATGACGTCCTATATCTATATTATTGGTCAAAATCAAAACACACTAGCAGCTAGAGCGCTTGGCCGATGGGTACAGTGGTGATCTGATTATATATGAATGAAAGGCAATTAAACAAATACTATAAAATAATTGAGTTGTTTTATTTGAAACATCAATAGAAATCTAAAGAAACAACTCAATTATTTGTCCGGCGTCCCCTCCCCACCACGTCCCCGGGCTGCACGTCCGGAATCCCGGCGTTCCTCCCCACCGTGGCCTGCAACGGCATCCCCGCACCTCCTCTGCACCACGGCATGCGCCGGCAGCTTCAGAGCGCCTGCTTTGAGCGGTTGGCCACTAGCCAATCAGGTAAACAAGATCCAAAATTCCCAACTCAATCATGCAAGCGCAAACATGCATGCATGTGCTTCTAATTTTGTCACACATGCAGATCCATCGTATTTGATTTCCCTTCATCAAGGGTCAAAGCATTTATGTGAACCTAATTATGCATATGTACATGGTTGTAGCCCGCAGGATTTTTGACATCAATATACATTTCAGTATATTGAGATTCAGAAAGTTGTTACCTTTGCTCTTCAAACATTGGCACAATATGTTCTATCTGCCAAGCAGATTTTCTTCAACATTTGTTAGATGCAGTATTGAAACAATAGCTCTATAGATGATGATTTTCCTATAAGTGGCTACTAAATTCATGTCATTCCTATAGTCTAAAAAGATATGTTGTTTCTACTGGACTAACTAATCACTTGCTTTTCATGGAGGCCAGAATACCCATCAAATTTTGATGTACTGCTGGAAAACTATCTCAACTTATATAGAGGTCCACTTCTCAGCCTACTCTGAACATTCATCTTCATTCATCACCAACAGCTCATTAAGCCATTATTCGTTGCAGATATTTCAAGAAATATAATGCAAGGTATAGTCGTGGCTTTGTGAGGGGCGATTGATGCTTTTGAAGGGGAAACAGCTGGAGATCCTTTCTGGGTGTTAAGGTTGATTGGTTATCCAGTAGATATTCCATAAAAGCAGTGCACTGGTACTGGCTGGTAATCAGAAAATGTCAACCATTGATATTTTGTATTTTTTCATGACAATCTATATTTACTTGCTCTCACTGCTTTTCTTTTGTTTTCTATGCATTATATGACAAATCCAGTGGAGCTCATACAGATTATGGTTCACACATCTCTCCAAAGAATTTTTATTGAGAAGAAATTCGATATGTGAAACTGTGGACGATGATAACTTCTGATTAATGTAGGCTACTATTATACCGTTAACACAATACTATGGTTTTGTTGCCTACTTGCCTCTTAAAGGAAGCTACATGGTTTCTCAATATTTGTTATTATTTCTGAAGTTTGGTGGAGGCTATTCTCAAATTTTGAGACTGTTTTCCCATTTGGTTTAAAATGCAGGATTTCTAACACTGGTTAGCCAGGACGATGACACTGACTCAAAAAGTAAGTTGTGGCTCAAGTTCAGATATTTTCCATAATTTATATCTGAAGCTACCATGCCATAATAGATGCCCATTCTTTTGGAGAATCCAATTACTTTGATCTGAACAGTTAGCATTTTGTATTTATCTCACGCTTCTATCCCAATTGTCATTTTCTATTTTTTTCGAAAATCTAGATCACTGGTGTTGTTGTGTTGTTGTGGCGGATGCCACTGTCGAGAATTGGCGTTGTGCAGACAAGCTGGAACTGAGAGTGTCATCGTGTGTGTATGTATTTGAGGCAGGAGTACCAGGTGATGCTCTCTCACCCATTCTGTAAGGGTGCTTATTTTAAGAAAGATTGATTTGTGGTGGCCTAATAAGGTTCATGGATGGATTATTTAAATCCATTGGAATATGTAAATGGTAATATGAACACAATACACACCTACACATGATTTGTTTTAGTTACAGATCTATATATTTGGTGTTTATTCAGTTTTCCTCAAAGAATCCTGATCTGAACCTTTAATTGGTTTAAATCTTTTTATTTAGTTTCAATAGCTAGAATTTACTTTTGGGCTTGCAACTATGTACATGTAACTTTTGTTTGTATATATTTTTATAAGAGAAATTGATAGGGGTCGATTTTCAGCTAAACAATATTATCATTGTGTTGGTGTCCAGCTTCCTGATATCTACCACTGTGCAGGGTATGATATCTACCACTGTGCAGGGTATTCTGGATCCAGCATTCTTGAAGGCTTTTCAACCTCCACGTGCCGGTGCACCAAAGATTGTACAGTTGTGAGAGTGCCCGATGGAAGCCAACGTATCAACGTAGTAGCTGTGCTGGAGATGCTGATGGAAGTTGAGGCCACCATATTTGGCACTAAGGACGCTGAAGTCTATGGCAGGGAGGAGAATGACCTGAAATCTGTTATAAGTTGGTATTATCTTGAATTGAGATAGAGATCGTGTATTACTCTCTTTGCAGGCACTCGGGGGCAGCAGAGAGTAAATTCATGAATTCATGACTGTTAGTACAAATTCAATCATGTTATTGCGCTAGCCTATAGCTGGAGAGGGAGTTGAACGTTTTCACTATTCTCTAAGCACAACACTCTAAATGTGAATATCCCCTGAGTGGATCTATTACTACCTCCGCTTCAAGATTTTCCACTGTTGTTGTTTCTATCATAAACCATACATATATATTATATTGTTGTAAAAAATACATTTATATTTCTCCTTCATACCCGCTGACAACGCACGGGGAATCCACTTAGTAATATAAATATCATATGAAACGAACTTCATATCTACTTTCATCTAAGCCACACATCACGTGTGTCGTCGTAGGCATAGGCAAAATTTTGTGACCACGGTGCAAAACACGGAACATTATCCTGCTTCACAACAAAAAAAAAAAAAAAAAAAAAAACTAGAAAACTTACCGTTTACCCATTGTAACCAATACTTCAAAGAAATTTTCTCTTATATTACACCTGATGATTGCTAACGGTGCAACGCACGGACATTACCCTAGCAAAACATAAATTATAGGGCATTGTCATCATGACATAAATGATAGATTGAATTTTTATAGAAAAAATAATACATAAATAGATATGTATCATTTCTATTGTCATTTCTCATGAACGATCGATAGTCTTTTTTTTTTCTCTCTCGTTTGCAACGCACGGGCATGTTTTGCTAGTTCTAAATAAATCGAACACGGCACGTAATTCTCTCCCCTATGGCCATTACGAAAAGTGAACCCAAAAATGTTATCCGTCACATCGAATCTCTTAATGCATGTATGGAGCATTAAATATAGGTAAACAAAAACTAATTACAGAGTTTTGAGCTGTAATGTGCGAGGCAGATCTTTTGAGCCTAGGTAGTCCATGGGACAATAATTACCAAATACAAACATAAAATGCTACGGTAGCCAAACCTAAAATATTTCACTTACTAAACACCCCTATCTCGGAAAGGAACTTAATCCTGATTTTTAATAAAGTTAAGGTAATTCTCTCCCCAACGGCGCCCCAGCTGCTAGGGTGCCCGCACATCAGCGGCTTTCGGTCCACGGCCCCGTCGGCGTGCGCTGCACACCCCGGTTTCGGCGGCGCCATCGGGCGGCGTCGCCGATGGGCTTAGCCGTCGACCTCCGACACCCGCGTTACTCGTGTGGCCACGCCTGTCGACGTCGATGGTTTCACACTTGTTCAAAGTCGTCGCTGTGGGTGTCGCCACACACCGCCTCACACTCATCGCCAGCTGCCTGTGCCGCCTTTGCTCGTCGGGCCGCTTCAAGCGCCATGGGCGGCGACCACATTGCCGCCAGTGTACCTCCTCATCCCGCTGCCTCGGCAAGAAACACACCGGCGAAGGAACGCAAGCACCGTCATCCGCCTCGGCGCCCTCCGTCGGTCCGGTGCGCCAACCCCGCCATGGCCTCCATGGTGTCGGCAACAGCCGCGGTGGTCACGGTGCTCTTGGCGCGCCAGTACCACACCTCGAGCAGCAAGCGTCCCCTATAATCGTCGGACATATTCTCTGTCCGGCCCCTTTGACGTCGTTGACTGCGGGTGACCGTCCACAGAGTCGACGTCGGCGTCGGAGTAGGCTGCCGAGGGAGATCTGTATGAGAATGAGGCCTCCTCTCCCGATCTTCTTGCACCAAGGCTGTGCGAGGGCACCGGGCCTCCCGTGTGGGTCAACTCGATGCTCGATGAGCTCGCCGCCTCCCTCCTCGCAGGACATAGTGCTCCTATCTTGCGCCCGTCTACTCCGACAGCTGCCTTTCTAGAGGCCCAGGATCCTCGTCGCCGCGGATGGTTGAGCTCGGCTTCGATGTCGTGCATCCCTCCACTGCTTCCGCGGTACAGGCGGACAACCATTCTCTGCCAAGGATGGTTGAGCTCGACTTCACGGATGCTGAGGTGACGAGTGTGGTTGGTGTGGATCCCTCCACTGATGACACGGTACCGGATGCCGAGGCGCTGGTGCAGCTCGAGACTTCCGTGCCTGCGCATGGCGTCTAGGCATCTGTTGCTGACCTCTTCATGTCTGTGGCGTCGCGGCCGGATGCTCCCCTTACTGCAGCGTCCATTGCAGCTTTCATTGATGACATGAGCCTGCCGCTGGAGGAACCGCTAATCCGCACCACGCCGCGTGTGCGGGTGCCCATAAAAATGGCAACGGGCGCGGATACGGGTGTGCTTTTGTGCCCACGGATACGGGCGCGGACAGACAAATCTATGCGGGTAAGAAAATACCTTGCCCACATCCGCAAACCCGTTAAACCCACACTGACATGTGCTTGGAAAACAAGAGATATGAAAAGACATAATAGACAGATGATGGGGAAAAGACATGTGCTTGGAAAAAAATTATGGGAAGAAAAACTATATATTAAAAAAAATATGTTTGTATGTGAAGTTTTTATGCGATTTTGGCAAGTATAGAAACCACGTCGTAGGTTGTTTTTTAGCGGGCTCATTCGATCATGGTTTGTTGTCACCAAGAATTGGGTGTGCGATGCACGCACGCATGCCGATCGACACTGTACTGTCCATCTCTCCTACCGCGTGTGTGGCTGGACGAAGTTTCGTGGAAGCTACATGCGATGGATGGATCGTTTCGACTGGACTGTTGTGGACGGCGACTGGACTTTATTTTTGGAAGAATGACGTACGGCGACTGAACTGAAGATCGATAGATTTTTCGTGGCCAACGGCAGCAGGCGTACTGTACGTGTGGAGAGAATGGACGGACCAGTGCGGCTGCACTAGTAGTTCTGTACTTGCCTACTTGGTCACCACTCAATCAACAAGATAAGAAGCGCCTCGGCGGATGCAAATGCCTCCGCAATCCGCATTGCAGGCCGGCCTTGCTTGATGCATTGTAGTGCGTATTTATTATTGAGACCTCGCTCACGCGTTAGACGACGCGTTACTGCTTCCTTCATCACTGCATTTGCTAGCCACCTGCGACTGCAATGCAACATATATAAGGGGCGCTTTGCATATCCCTGTAGGTCGTCGTCGTAGCTACCTTGTTCTTGTTCGATCGGCCAGCAGCTAGGCTCGATCGCGCGCGACGAGCGAGAGGACGTACACGAGCGAGAGGAAAATGGTCGGCGGCGGCGAGAGTGGTGGTCCGGATCCGGCGGCGGCGGCGACGTCGTCCGCCCCGTTGCTGAGGAGCAGGCAGTCGCAGTACTACGAGGGTTGCCCCGGGTGCCGGCTGGACGAGGCGAACAAAACCAACGCCGGCGTCCCCTACCTCAACTTCTTCTACATCTGGGTCGTCTGCCTCGCCGCCGGTACGTATGCCGCACGAGTAGATGATCGAGCGGCGTGAGCCCTCCCTCCCTGATCTCAGTTAATTTCTTGGTTGCTTCGTTTTGTAAACGCGTGCTGCACTGCGGCTATGCGTTCAGTACTGTATGCGTTACTAGTAGCTCTTGCTCTGCATGCAGTCTTTTTAACGTGTTTTGCATAGGTGTACACGTATAGTACTACCCGTATATATACTCCATCTTCTTCTACCGTAGACAGAATCTAGTCTACTGTATAATACTATACTATATATTATATTAATTATCCTAGGACTTTTTTTTTTGCGAAAGGGGAAGGGGTTTCCATTAATTAAGAAGAAGAAGTACAACCTTTTACATAAAAGCCCTGGAAACAAAAGAAAAACGCACGCAAGGACACTGAGGACCAAAGTGCCAAATCCATCAGCTTCCAGGAGCTTCGCCAGACTTCACGCCGCCGCATCGAGGACGCCCATGCCGCTGACCACCGGCGATGCTCGCCGGAGAAGATGAGGATGCACGCATTGAAGGCGCCGCGAAAGCCAGTGACCCGGCCACACCACCGAGCCACATCTCTATCGTTGAACGAGTAGCGGCAGCTTCCCCACGAACGCCGACGAGAAAAACATCCGCCACCGCCAGCACCATGGCCAACAGCCGGAAAAGGAGTCCAACAGAGCGGGGAAGACTGGGCTGCACCGTCGAGGATCGATGGCAAGCAAAAGAACTCACCACCTCCGGCGACCGACGAGCCGTTGTCGGCGGAGAGAAGCTCCACAGCTTCACCGTTGACGTCAGAGACGAACGTCACCGGGGCGAGGAAGAAGCGGAGAGAGATTATTCGATGCGCCGTCGCTGCCACCGCCTCACCAACGACGCTAGAAACAGACACACCACCGAGGAATAACATCCCGACGGCAAACCCTTGCTCCACCGCAAAGAGCGACGGCGAGCATGACCTAGGTATAGATAGGCAAACTACTAACCTATATACAACCGCACGTCGATTCCGCGGACCACCTCCATCTACAGCGCCGAACCGGCCGCCGGAGAGGGAAGGGTCCGGCGGAATCGCCGCCGGACACTCGAGACGCCTCCTTTTCGCCCTGGTGAACTGTAGCAAGGGGAAAGGAAGGGAAAGGAAGGGCGGTAAGCTCAATGGGCACGTTTTAATTATCCTAGGACTTGAAGATATATATAGCTAGAGAGGGTTTAATAATAATTATATAATAAATATACTTTATATATTGGCCGGTGTGATGCAGGCCTCGCACTTGCAGCCATGCATGACTCGACTGGAACGATGATCGAGTTAGCAATTTGGGCGGGGCCGGCCTTCTTTTTTTGTCCTCTTCTTCTTTCTGATTATATATGAAAGGCAAATTAAACAAATACTATGTAATAATAATTGAGCCGTTTCATTTTATTTTGAAACATTAATAGAAATCTGAAGAAACGGCAGCTACTTGCGGAGCCCCAAACTGAGAAAAGACTACATTCATTACAACGGACGACGGGATGGTGATGTGTCATTCCAATATTTTCTTTATCAAAATTCTAAATAAATCGAACACGTCACGTAATTAATTCTCTCCCCTATCTCAAAAAGGAACTTAATTATGATTTTAATTAAGTCAAGGCACCTTGATTGAATTTAACTAAATTTATCAAAACAGATACTAAAACATATATTATACGAAATGTATATTAGATTTTGTTTGAAAGAATATATTCATATTATATCCATTTGTATGAATATTGATAATATTTTTAAGTAAACTTAGTCAACTCAAGATAATTTGAAATTTGACTAAACTTAGAACTGTATTCCTTTCCAGGAACTCACGATTATACCGCTACACTTAAAATATTTTAACTTAGATCACTACTATAAGACCATCAAACATTGTTGGTTAGGAAACTTCGTCGCTACTGGTTTGGTTTGGAAACCTCCATTATCGTCGGCTTTCGAATTTGGTGGCAATTGGAATTGGTAGGATTGGCTGCCGTTGTCCGGTTGAATAAGAATAACCATCAGACACCGTCGGTTAGAAACCACCATCATTGCTGGTTTTCGCATCCCGTGCAACCCAGGCCGTGTGCAACCTATGCAACCTCCAATTAAGGCCACGGGATCTAGATCCAACATCCGGGATTTTTTCACTTAAACCCCTCCACTTGTGGGGTTTAAATCTAACCCGTGTGTATTCGGGTGAGAGGGTTTAAGTGAAAAAAACCCTAGACGTTGGATCCAGATCGTGTGGCCTTAATTGACATAGGTTGCACACGAAGCTGGATTGCACAGGATATGTTGCCTTTCGGAAGAGACACTAGTAAACCACCATTGGGAGCGGTGCCCCTTTCAAAGCATGTCGTGCGAGGAACCACAACTTTGCTAGAGTGGGGAAGATCCGTAGGAGGGGACAAAGGAGGCGCATGGTAGCGTCGTGGGAGAGAGCGGCAGATGAGAGACGCAGATCGGGCAGGTTGAAGATGGAAAACCGCGGTTGGAGGTGAAAATTGTCATAGATACAAAACAAGGGCTTAAAGTAGGGTCTAGGAAGGGAGTGGGATGATGATTTGAGGGGCCTATCAAATATGTGGCCCTGAGGCTCTGTTAGACATTTTTAGCTTAGGTTCTTAAATTTGATTTTGAGGGCTCAAGTAGAGATTCTACTAGAGTTGCTTTTAGCACTACTGATGGAAAACTTGACCTAGTATCCTAGTAATGTTATTATCACTGCCGGTGCACTTTGAACCCATAGTAAAACTTATCCATCATTGCTGGTAGTAGTCATGACCCGATAGTGATAGTCATTAGCTCATGCATGTTTTTAGTAGGGAATGTAGTAAGACCTGTCTGAGTCGGAGTTTTATGTTCTTGTTTTCAAGTATGTTTTTGTTTTCAAGACTCACAAGCGTTGGGAACAACAACGTAAATACATACGTTTCATCCCCACCACAAAGCTTATTTCATCCATTAAATCCGTTTCATCTCTCTTCATTTAAACTATGTAATGTCAGCTTATTGAATACATATAAAATTCTTAGAAAACTCTTAGGGCATGTACAACCTGCAGACGGATCTATCTCTACGGGCTTTGAATCTACTGTATAAACATATGTATAAAAACAAGTCATACAACCCACAGACGAGACAGTGTCTCTAAACTATTTAATGCACGCACACACTGGATTGGTGGTGAAGGCGCTTCAAGTCGACAACTCCTGTACAACGCAAGACGAAGTCGTCTCTAAACATCGGAGCACGAGCCTAGGTTGTCCTTTTATGGAGAGACAAGGCTGCTTTGTTTTCGTCAAAAAAAAAAGGCTGCTTTGTCTAAGAGGGTTTTGTGAAAAAAAAAAAAAACTTAGAGAGGGGGCGAAAAGACCTGGACATGCCCTTATTGAAACTGGTCTAACAAATACACGTTGAATGCAGAGGAGAGAGAAATCAGTGTGCCCAATGCATCGGACATTCTGGTATACTTGCAGTGATGAAGCCGTTTCAAACGCGACAGACTCGGCTCTGACGGAGTCAGCCAACCCCTTGTTCCCGCCACACCTAAATTTAGCCAAACAAACGACCAAAACCCGAAAACTGAGGAAGAAAAAAGCTCCAGAGGTCAGAATTCCTACTGACGCATCACACCTCCGATTTGAGACCAGCAGCTGTCGTCGTTTGCCAGCATGCGGATCCGGACAGGGACAGCCACACGACGCGCGTCGTCCTCACCAAGTCGCTATCCAGTTCCTGACGACGATCGTCAGGTGCTCCCACCATGGCCAGAGGCGTCGGCGAGGCGTCGCTGCTCTTCGGCAGCGGCGGGAAGGCGGCCGTATGGCGCGAGCGCTGCCCTGGGTGCAGGCAGCAGAGGAAGGTGCAGGCCATTGACGGGATCCCATACGTGGACTTCCTCTACATTTGGATCGCCTGCCTCTGTGCCTGTATGAAAATAGACAAATAGTATTCCATCTGTGTTCTTGTGAATGATCACCACAATACAGTGGACATTTTTCGCTGATCTGAATGTTGGATAAATTAAAACATTCTGTTGTTTCGGAAGAAACTGCTTATGCTCTATAGCAAGACAACGATGAGTGATTTTAGCAATAGGCAAAAGTAATTCCTGCTATCAATAAGCAGTAAGCGCGTATCAGTAAGCTAAGTGTGCTGGTGCGGCTTATATATTCATAGTATATAGGACACTATATGCTGGTGTTGTTTCATCAGGGTCGTGTTCTAGTAATCAATTTTAGTTGATATTCATTTTGTATTTTTGTGTACTTGTTCTCATCTATCTCATCAGTAGCGAAAGCTAGTAAGTCCACCTATGATTGACTGGCTAAACTTATAGTGATGTAATAGTGCAAAAATATTCATTTTAAACACTATGGCATGCACGTGTTACTTTCATCGTGTGTTTTTGATTCAGTGACTTTGTATGTCCAAAGTATATATGTCTATTTTCTTGTCAGTTTGTTTTTACTAATAGCTCACTTTTTTTTCCAGCTCTGCCGATCCAGTCATTGTTCCCGTATCTATACTTCATGGTAGGCATGTTTTAGATCCCAATCTTTACCTTTACTAACACGTAGAATACTTGTTCTGTTTCATAATTTGTTTAAGAAAAGTACAATGGCTAAATATCAAATATTCACCGTTACTGCAATCAAACAGATCAGGGACTTGAAAGTGGCAAAAGAAGAGCAAGACATTGGATTTTATGCTGGTTTTGTTGGTGAGCAGCGTCTCCTTTTCACGATTGGGATTTCAAGGCTCTGTTTCATACTCTTCAAATAAAGTCACATGTGCATTTTTATCAATAGTCTAGTACATCAGTGCCGTTTACTGTCTCAGTGTCTGTATTGAATTTCTCTGTTAGGGGCTACCTATTTCCTTGGAAGAACCATCAGTGCCGTGCCATGGGGCATGTTTGCTGACAAGTATGGAAGGAAGCCATGCATTGTGATCAGCATCCTCTCAGTGTACGGATCATGAAGTCAAATTGTGAGATCAACCGTAGCATTCAATTTAACAAGACCCTAGTAACTACTGTTTTGGTTCCCTTTTCAGGATTGTGTTCAACACACTGTTTGGACTTAGCACAACTTACTGGATGGCAATTGTAACTAGGGGATTACTTGGGTTGCTATGTGGTATACTAGGACCCATCAAGGTAACTAACTACATGGATTGCTAGACCGATATTAGTAAATATGATATGTCTTAATTAGGTTCTCATGGTTGCATCTGCATTTTCTAGGCTTATGCTTCAGAGGTCTGCAGGAAAGAGCATCAAGCTCTGGGAATATCACTTGTAGGAGCATTCCTTTTGTAACCTTTTTCAACTTTTTAAATAATTCTTATTTTTTGTATTTATTGTTTACTTGTAACTAACTTGTGTCTGATATTATGTCAGGTTACATCTTCACGAGCGATAGCTCTTGTTATTGGGCCAGCTATTGGAGGCTTTCTTGCACAGGTGAAGTTCGATTATGGAATTTTGATAGAAATAAAAGTTAAATTTTAAATGCTAATGAGTGCCTTAATCATGTCTCTCTTAATCACAATTGACCTCTTATGTGTACAGAAGAGGATAATAATTAACAACAATATATAAAATGAAGTCAAGAGTATCATCCGACAATATATTGTAAAAAATATAGCCCATATATATGTAACACATTTGGTGTAAATATACTCCCTCTATCGTGAAATGTAATTGGTATCAAAAAGAGATTTAGGCAAAATAACTCACGCTAAATCGCACACATACCTACCATTAATGTTCATTGTAACAACCTACAACCCAACCACTATGCTCAAAATACAGTAATCTAATACATAATATGATTAAGTGAAGGTTACATGTGTCATTTCCTTTACTTAGTAATAATATATCCTAGAGGTCCTAGGATATACTTTGTATTTTAGGATGGTGGGAGTATTCTTTGGTTAATTTCACATTTTTACTAGGTTCTTAATAACTGTGATTATAGTCTTTAAGAGCAACTCAAAGAGACTCTCTAAATCCTTCCGACGTGCTAGGAATAGAGTTTTTAGTGAAAAACTACTCTCCAACAGCTCTTCTAAAAGATTATCTAAATAAAGCCATCTTCTATTCCGGATTTCTCGTTGGCCGAAACTAGAAGACGAGAATGACTCTCTAGAGTGAACACGACATATAGAAAAGCTGTTGGAAAGTGAAATAATATAGAAAGCGATGCAAGTGAACTGTCCAAATAATGATTTAGAGAGTGAGATTTAGAAAGTCTCTTGGAGATGCTCTAATGAGGGGTAACTATTTGCATCTTATTATTCTCAAATGAAGAAACAATTGCAAAGATACACATGGCTAACATTGTCTATGCTCTATCATGTTTTAGCCTGCACAAAAGTACCCAAATCTTTTCTCCGAAGAGTCCATATTTGGGAGGTAAATTATTTCTCTTACCATTTCTATCATATAATAACTATTTCATTGTTTTTGGATTATTATAAACCATCAAAATGTTTCATCTATTTTTAGGTTTCCATACTTCCTCCCTTGCTTCGTAATATCATTACTAGCAGCTGGATCATGTATTGCATGCATTTGGCTTCCGGTATGCCACATCATCTTCCCTATTATTTTCAATCTTGAATCCAAATAGTTAGATCCTCTCAAGGAAAAAAAAAACAAATGAAACATGTTTGGATTTATATTCCTCCATTCAATACATCGTTTTTTGGCAGTTAGATAAATAATCATTTTTAAGCTCTCTTAAGAGATATTGAGAAATTTCCTTGAATTTTATCCCATTTTCTTAGGAAACGCTACACTTTCATGATGATGCCAAAGTAGAAGCTATTGAAGAACTTGAGGCACAAGTTGGTGGCTCGAATCTACAAAAATCTGCTAAAGAACTGGCAATTGATGTCAGCAATAATTCTCTACTGTGTCTTTTCTCTGCATGACACAGCTTACCTCGAGGTAATCTCTATCATATATTTCGTTCTCAACCTCAAGATATCTTCAAAGTAACTTCTTCAGTAGAACATCAATAAATATGATGTTTTCACTCTATCCATTGAAGTAACTACTTATAAGATGTATATGCTAATGCTAATATTGTTTGTAAAAACAATTTCTAGATATTTTCACTCTGGGCTGTGAGCAGTAGAAAATTTCGCGGCCTTAGTTTGACATCCCAGGATGTTGGTACTGTGCTAGCCTTCTCAGGTATGTGGTCTTTTTTCAAGTTTTAAGCTAATAAATATTTAACAGGAGAAGCAAAATACCTTGTGAAAGGAGTAAAATTAGCACATAACCACTTCTAGCAAATAGTGAATGCTTTTGAGTATTATTTAACTATGGGTATATAAATCATCCAATGCATTTAAAATCTTTCCATCCCTGTGATGTTAGCTTTGGGTGTTGAATTATTATAGTTCCAGTGATATGGCTGCACATGTAACAATGCTACAAAGTTATTGCTATTGAGATTATTTATATGCCAACAATTCATTTGATCTTGGTAGGTTTTGGTGTACTCGTATACCAACTTGCTATTTATCCTTTCCTTGCAAAGTATTTTGGACCAATCAAGACATTTCGGCCTGCGGCGATGCGTGAGAAATACATCTTTGATGGTTTCCTTTTTGTAAACTTGTAAAGAATGAAGAATCTCAATAAAATATATAGTATGGAGGAGAGACAAATATTCAACTGATTTGTATCCTATCAAATCAAAATTGCAAGATATAGATCTATATATTAGGAAGGGGAGAATATTATTTATTAATTATTTTCATGGAAACTGTAGGGGGTTCCCCAGTTATCCTTTTTTTCTAAAAGGGATGTATGAAAGCAGATATTTGTCTTTTTGTCGGATAACTTCTTTAAATATTTTAGTGCTGAATTCAATTGCATGTTTGGTTTACAGATCCTGTCGATCATTCTCCTCACTACGTATCCCTTCATGGCCAATCTATATGGCCTGGAGCTCAAAATACTTATCACCATGGCATCAGTTTTGAAGAACATGTTTGCTGTGAGTCAAGTCTTTTATCACCATCGATAACTAGCGTAGAAAAAGGCATTATATTCTGATGTACATAAGCATTTCCAAATTCTAATTTGTTGAATCTTCTGAAATGTAAAACTATCATCATTCAAAAGTAAATTCTATTACGAAACAAATGCTAATGTATTATTTAAATGAACAGGCTACTATTACTATCGCGTGCAACATTCTACAGAACACTGCAGTGGTACTACATATTATCATCATGTTTGGCAAGTTCATTAGTTTCAATAGCGTTATCATTTTTCTAGCTTACTACGTGTCTGATAACATGTACATGCAGACACAAGAGCAGAGAGGTGTTGCTAATGGCATCTCTGTTACTCTGATGTCCATGTTCAAAGCTGTAGCTCCAGCAGCAGCCGGAATTTTGTAAATATTCTTATTTTTATCTTATATATATATATGGTTGGAAAGTTACTATTTTTCTCTATAACATTAAGATAATGGATTAGATTTTGTTAATTTGTCTCTTGGCCTTTTATAGGTTCTCATGGGCTCAGAAACACATAAGCGGAATGTTCTTACCAGGTAAACAGCTCATACATGGCTCCCCAATTGTGCCATTTTTTCCCCTTTACTTAAGATTTGACGAAGCTAAATATAATAACTAAGTACACGCATTTGTTCCATTTACAAAAATGCAGGAGATCAGATCTTGTTCCTAATGCTAAACATGGTGTCGGTGATTGGTCTGGTGCTGACGTTCAAGCCATTTTTCTCCCTACCAAATTCAATGAGGCATTCATAAACCTGTGTATATGAAGTTTGTCACTGCATTCTATGGGCACTGTCTTATTACAGTTAGGTTTTGAACTGCAAGAGTTCTTGTACTGTATTGTATTGTTCCATACTTCTTGTCTTACGATGAATTAAGTAATCATATATAAAGGGTTATCGGAGTTTTTGCATAGACGCCAAAGGACCAGATGTTTTGTAGATTTCATAAATTTTGCCCTGACCCTGACTGTCCCCTCAAAAAGAAAACTATGAACTAAAAGAGACACGATGGCTTTGCTGATGATGGTTGTGTAGCCCATATTCCAAGAGATTGTAATCAAGTAGCTCATGCTCTACTAGTACTAGGGAATAGCTGCCCTTTTGATTCAGACTTTGTAAGGCCATCCACAGTGGTGCATCGACTCATCAAAAGGTAGAGTCGACTCTAGAACAAAGCAGCAAAGGCCCCCCACGTAAAATATCGATATCGAACCAATTCAGTCTTATATTAGCTAATAATAAGTTGGTCATCAAGCTCTGTAACTTGAAGTGTGTTACGTACTCAAGTCATGTTGCATGATCTTAGATCCATTTGCCGGATTAGATTATTCAAAATTCAAATTAAACTAGCTGCTGCAGAACGGGCGTGCTTATTGAGACTCGAGAGTTAGCCCAACCGCAACTCCATCGTAATTTTTTTTTGGATGCCACGTCCTTTTATCTCGTAGACTTGAGACTCGTAGGTCCATATATATAGCATATTTTTTCAGTAGACAGTAGCACAGCAATGTGTTGAGATCGCAGGCGAGGAACGACGAAGAGAACACGATCAAACACACACACAGAGGACACAAGAATTTTAACGTGGAAAACCCTCCCAATGTGGGAGAGAAAAAACCACGGGCGCCAGCCAGCAAACTCTTCACTATTCTCAAGTGTCTGGTTACAACGCCATGCGGCGGATTACAAGATAAATAATCTTCCGTGAAATTATTCTTAGCTGAGCTAGCATGCAGACCACCAAAATTGCTCCTTGGTTGTGCGCAAGTAGTGTGTATGAAGACCACGCATGGCGCACCGTCCAGATCAATGGTTGCATGCAACATCATCTCTCTCTGCCAACCATAGCCATGTGCTACTAATAGAAATTGAATTTGGAACATATTCAACACAATGTTGGTCTCTGCATCTTGCTGCCTTCCTGACAGACAGTATATGTAGCTCACCAATGTTGGTCTCTCATCTTGGGATATCAGTCGTTAATAATTTCTGTTTACCTGAGTACTCCCACCTCAGAGTCCAGCGTCTAGAGAGAGAAGGCATCAAAGATCCCAACTCCTTGGTACTTTGACTGGACATTAGAGCAATCCTAGGCACGGCACATTATTTTATAAACTTTGTCTGTTGGATGTAGACTTAATTATGTTGCCATCCGAATCAATTGAAAATGAAGTCCGAAATGCTTGTTGAGTTTGTTCATGTATTCCTTACTGACCATTCTTCATATCTAGGTTTTGGTTATTTATTACAATTGTCGTCGGGACAAGCACCTCATTCTTTGTGAGTTGTAAATTACGTACATACACGCATTCAGTTTTTTTCTTCTTCTTATATGACATGATATGCTTGTTTCTTTTCTGTTTGCTGAGGGTTGAATAAATTCACAAGAAATTTCACAGTTTCTCTTTTCTTGTACTAGTTTTAAACTGAACTTTGGCAACCACATCTTTCAATCTGAATCATTACCTCTAAATTTTGTAGTGACTTTTGTTCCTTTAATTTCTTTGGGTTGTAGTGGTTTTAGAGCCACAAAGTCTGATTGAAAGATGTAGTTGCCAAAGTTAAGTTTAAAACTAGTACTCCCTCCGTATTGAAATAGAAGTCGTTTTGGAAAAGGTTTGGGTCAAACATTGGGAATATAAATGGTGAATAATTTTTAATTCATTGAGTTTAGAAATGTGAAAATCATATAAATAGATTTGTCTTGAAAATTACTTTCATAAAAATATACATGTATAACTTTTCAATAAATATTTTTATAGAAAAAGAAGTCAAAGTAGTGTTTTGGAGACCGTGTCGCTGTCCTAAACTACTTCTATTTCAATATGGAGGGAGTACAAGAAAAGAGAAACTAAACATACCCATGACACTTGAGAATCCAAAAGTAACACAAATCAAATAAAGATGCAAGGAAGAACGGGCAGCACACATATACTACATAGCTAACTTGCTTATTATTCCACTATAACCATTCTCATTTTGATCACAATACAGACTGCATGCAATGCTCGATTCGAGGGCAGAGGGAAACTAATGCCGGCTACTTGGGATCGCAACAAGGGCATGCCGCCCTGCAAGCACTCTGCGTAAGGTAGCAAGGCCCCGGTGGCACCAGGCAACAATAGCAATCATGTGTACGTGGCTTCTCATCACAGTAAACTCTTTTGCAAAATATCACCTTCACCTTGCTCTCATCTAGTGTCGTTGTAGCATTACTCCTCCTTACCCTTGCAGTTTTGACATCGAGCAGGTTAGGACGACCCGCTGTATCAAAAAAAACTTATTCATCAGCACATACGTATTGTATATACACATAGAGAAAGACGTACATTTAAGTAAGGATAAAAATAATTGAGACATGCATGGTCACATGTAGCTTACATAGTACTGTCATCGACGATGCAGCGAGGAACAAGATGATGATCATCATACATCCCAAACCTCTGCAGCGGCGATTCATATTGGGATCGTCGTGAATGGTACACGAATCAGGCTGCAACAAGTGGAGCACGTACTAATTTTGGTGGCCACACACAGAAACGGCTTGGGTGGGTGGGTTTATATAGACTTCGTCACGGGATGTAGTGTGCATGAGAAAAATGTCGCCTGCATGTAATCATGATTTCCTTGATTGCTGCGCGCGTGATTTGCAATTTCTCTAGGTTTTCTTTTTTTTTCACTGCATGGGATTTCAAAAGGGGGAGGGGGGGGGGGTGGGGTGGTGGGTGTGGGTTCCTTGTGTTGTGTTGACAAGTTAATTTATTTTAGGAAACGTTGAGCATGCATGTACACAGTAAGAAAGATCCACCGTGATAGGAACCCAGTGCCCTAACGGTTAAAATGACAATCACAGATATATATACGCATAATACCCCCACAGTAAAAAAAAATACATTTAACAAATAATCTTTGCGAATAAATTGCCTAGAAAATAAGAAAAACGAAAGTACCCGGAAGTATGCCATAGTAGCTCCCCAAGCATGCATGCACCCAAAGTTCCCACAATAAATTGCCTAGACAGGGGATGGACATGCGACCACTCAATCGCTGACCCCCTATGGCGCTTGATGCCTTGCTGCGGAGCGTCAAGCGCGAACTCCAGGCATGGGCGGCTCAGCGAATTGGCAATGTGAAGGAGTTGTTGCTGATGGCACGGGAGCTGGTTCTCAAGTTAGATGAAGCCTCCGACCGGAGAGGTCTTGATGACGAGGAGTTCGAGCTGCGCAAGTGGCTAAAGATGAAATGCCTCGGGCTAGCTTCGTTCGAGCAGACCATTGCGCGACAAAGATCGATGATCAGATACCTCGCCGATGGGGATGCCAACACCAAGTACTTCCACCTCTTTGGGTAGGGGAAGGAAACCCAAGAATACCATCCTGCGCGCTGCGCAGGATGAGAGCCGAGTCTTCCGATCGGGGCACGAGGACATGGTGGAGGTGATTTACGACACTTCAGGAGTGTCTTTGGACAACCGGGCCCAAGCGCCTTCATCATGGACTTTGCTGCGATTGGCATCTCGCCGGCAGACCTATCCGCGCTCGACCTCCCATTCTCTGAGGACGAAGTGGCGGCGGTAGTGCGTGACCTACCAGCTGATAGGGCACCCGCCCCGATGGCTTCACAGGCGCTTTCTACAAGGCGAGCTGGGAGATCATCAAGCTAGATGTGATCGCCACGGTGAACTCCTTCTTCTTCGGGGGATAACCACGGCCGCCGGGCGACTCAACAACGGCCTCATCGTGCTATTGCCTAAGAAGTCGGATGCCACCACGCCATCACAATTTCGGCCGATCACAATGATCCACAGCTTTTGGAAGCTTGTCTCCAAACTTATGGCCATGAGGTCGGGCACCAAGGCCGGGCGACCTCATCTCGCCAAATCAGAATGCCTTCATCAGGGGTCGAACAATACATGACAACTTCAAGTTCGTGTAGAGGGCAGCGGTCTATCTGGCGCAACAAGAAGACTCCAATGGTGCTTCTCAAGCTAGACATCTCAAAGGCCTTCGACACGGTCTCTGGCCATTCCTCGCCCAGCGCCGCAGGCATTTGGCTTTGGCGACAATTGGCGACGTTGGGTAGCCACCCCGTTGTCCTCTACATCATCGTGCATCTTCTTGAATGGACGACGAGGGGAAGGCAATACAACATATGAGGGAGTGCGCCAGGGGACTCCTTATCACCCATGCTATTCATCATCGTCATGGAGGTCTTCGCTCGGCTTACGGCGGCGAGACCAATGATTTGTTACCAAGCCATGGCGACGCCGCCATCGATACCGTTGTAGCATCTACGCCGGCGGCGTCATCTTCTTTCTTCATCCGGACCGGTAGAGGCTAGAGTGGTCAAGGCGATTCTCACAATCTTCGCACAAGCGTCCGGCCTCAACACCAACCTCAAAAATGCTCCATCACGCCAATCTACACGGCGGACTAAAACTTGCTCGACATCCGGCGGATCATGGGGTGCCGGCTCTCCGAGTTCCCCATCACGCACCTCGGCTTGCCCTTAAGCACCAAGAAGATTCCCAAGGCGGGATCCGGTCCACGGTGGATGCGGTCGCTAGGAGGCTTCCGGCATGTCACGGCCCACTCATGGCGAAGCGGCCGACTTGTTTGGATCAAGTCCGCCCCTGCGTGCAGTTCCCATCTACACCATGCTGGCCGACGGTCTACCTCCATGGGCTATCGAGGAGATTGACGGATCGCGGCGATTCTTCCGGGCGGTAAAGAAGCCTCCGTCCGGGGAAATGCATGGTTGCTTGGCCGACGGTATGCCGCCCCATCGGACTTGGTGGCCTTGGCGCCCGGACTGCGCGTCGGCCACGACCGCCTTGCGAACCCGGTGGGTATGGCTGCAAAAGCAAACCGATGAGAACCGGCAAAGGCGTAGCCGCCGCTGAAGGTTTCAAGGAGGTCCAAGCTTTCTTCACCATGTCCACCTTCGGGCGGGGAACGGTCGTTCCACCAAGTTTTGGACGGGACGATGGTTGCAAGGGCGGGCGGTCAAAGACATCGCGCCGGCGTTGTTGGACTACGTCGCCCAAAGATGCATCTCCAAAGACCACCGTGGGGGCGGCCCGCGCGACCATGCGTGGATACGCGTCGGATCGCGGGAGGGATAACGTGCCGATCCATCGTAGAATACTTCGCCCTTTGGAACCTCGTTAGTCAAGTGCAGCTGTCAGATGACGAGGATCGTCTCATCTGGAGATGGATGCCATCTGGAGTATACTCCTCCTCATCAGCCTACAGGGCACTTCAGATGACATCCCACCCGATCCCGGGCTGCACTAGGATTTGGAAGACCTAGGCTCCGCTGCGAGTAAAGATTTTCCTATGGCTAGCGATGACGAGGGCGCCATTGGACAGCGGATAGGAGGGCGGCGACATGGGCTAGAGACACACGACCTTTGCTTCCTCTGCGACCGGGGAGCCGGAAACGATCGACCACATCATCGCTTCTTGCTCATTCTCCGGCAGGTGTGGTGGACCATCCTAGCGGTGTTTGGCGTTGACTCATCTAGGGTGGGACACGCGGCCATTTTTGATTGGTGGGGCAAATGGAGAACGAGATGGTGCGGCGACAAGCGGAAGGGCGCCGACACTCTTTTCGCCCTTGTAGCCTGGGAGCTTTGGAAAGAGCGGAATGCAAGGTGCTTCCAAGAACGAAACCTCCTCCACCACCCAGCTTCTAGCTACCATCAAGCACACCGCCGATCTGTGGATTGAGGCCGGGCGCTAAAGCTTAGTTGTCTAATTCGCGAGTAATCCGCTACGGTTTAGTTGGGGAAGCAGCGTTTATTGTATATTTTTTCCTCCCCAAACTTTGATCCGTTTGTTGTAAAAATCTCTTCTTAATATAAAAGATACGCAAATCTTTTGCGTATTCGAGAAAAAATAAATTGCGTAGAGCTAATGTGGAGGTCTGCCAAACACACCCTTAGTGCCGCCGGTAAAAGAGTCGTAAGTTGGAAACGTACGTGCAGTCAACGTCAGCCACTCTCCTTGGTGGTTGTTAGGCTGAAAAACCAACGCTACGACATGGGTCTTAATAATTCTTCTGTCTGTGCAGGGAGCCCTGACCAAGAGTTGGCCGGCCAAATTTGGTGGCAGCGCTAGAGAATTCATCGCGGCATCGCCAGGACAGCTATAGAAAATGAATATATGATGTTTGCACTTAGGTGGATATACGGGAGCCAAATGTTCGCTGACATTCAGACATCTTGCTTGTCTGTAGTCAATGTGGAGTACGTGAAGCTAAGCAGGTTCGCGCTCGCCCTTCTGGTTTCTGCATAGATTGGCAGCAGAATTCGTGCCTTGTCGTCTTTACTGGACTGAAAGCTACGGTCGCTGCCATGAACATGGCGCGTGTTGCTGCGGTTCAGTGGAAGTATGAAAGAATGAGTTGGACATGATCTTTCGGTGTTGAACTAACGTTTTCATGCAAATCGGCAGAATCTGTGCTTTGTCCTGTTGTTGGAGCGCAGGGCTTCTGGCGTTGCTGCCATTGTGTGGATGCAACCAAGTTCGAGTCGCTGTACCTCATATTTTGCGGGAAGTCGGCCTCGTCTTGCACCACTACTTTCTCTCCCAGCAGAGGCCTAGGTCCCGCGTCGCCAGAGGCCCAGACCAGCCCAGCCTAGCAGTCCAGCAGATGATGGTCTGCAGGAGGCAATAGCGTACAGCAAAGCACAGGAGGAGTCGAACGCCGGCCGCCGGCGCCGCACACCGCTTGCCGCTTCAGGAGACCGCACAGTGACAGTGACGGGACTGGCTACTGGCAAACTACTACAGTCCCGGGATCGGCGTTCGTTCCGTTCCATTTCGTTCGGCCGCTAATGTGCCCCCGCTCATCACAGCCTCCCTCGCTCCCTGCACCGCCGGTCTCCGATCCGTCGCCTACAGTGCCACCGTCCGCCCTACACTCAAGCGTCATTGTCGTATTTACTAAGGTACTAATTACAGTAGTTTTTTTACTCTTCTTTTAGTTTCTCTACTGTATGTGGTATATGACCTTGTATTTTATACTTGTATGAGCTACTCCCTCGCCGTCCAAAATAGAGGACGCTATGAAATACTTTTAGGTAGCGTTTAGATGTAGATATTGGAGCCCAGATAATGTAATCGGAATTTTTTTTCTTTTAGTTTTTTTCCCCGTGATCGGGCCATTCAATTTCCTCAATAGTGATGGGAAGAGGGTGCTCGCCCCCCGGGGAAGAGAGGGCACTCGCCCACGCGGAAGAGGCAGTCAAGTCTGATTCCACTTAATACAGAAGGGTCGGCCTACTTCTAGTTATAGCTCAATACCAATGAATTGAGTCTTCAATGCCAAGTCTCAATTCCATGATCTGTAAGGAGTTAGAAGATTACAAATTCATTACAAGCGCGAGATGCGCTGCTCGCAACAGAGGTGCGACGAATGATATTACGACCAAAAGAGAGGGTTTAGGATCCTTCCCCCTGCCATCAACCAAGTGAAACACTCATCCTTGATCTCAGCAAAAACTGCCTGAACCGGCCTCCTGGACTCTCTAAAAATTATAGCGTTTGTTTGCTTCCAAACGCACCATAGAGTATTTATGGAAATCGTATGAGCCATTTTTGTGCCTTTGCTAGTCATACTGTGGAACCAGTCTTCCATAAAATGCTCACTCGTCCATTGAGCCGGGTGCAAGTTCCGACACCCACTATGGGTGGAAACCAAGCTCCAGACTTGCCGTGAGAATGGACATTGAATGAAGAGGTGCACATCTGTCTCTAGGTTCCTCTCGCATAGCACACAAAAGTAGTTATTTTTCCATTCGCGGAGTTGAAGGCGGGCTGCCAACCATAATCTATCTTGTTTCTTGTAGTAGCAGCCACAAGAACATTTTGCATCTAGGAGGTGCCCAAGCTCTCCAAATTAGAGTGGGGAAGCTTGATGTTACCTGGCCGGCGAATGGAATGTTGTAGGCGGAGGTGGCCGAGTATGCCCCGAGGCTCCAAGCGTCCATATTATTTCATCTTCTTGCTCATCTTGCAGATTCAGTTGGGCAATTACAGTACATTCCACAGCTCGAAAAAATCGTGCAACAGGTCATGGTTCAGATTGAAAGCTATGTCTTTATTAATCCAACATTGTCCATTGATAGCATGCCTTACAGCTCTCTTCTTTCTTTTGCTATGCTTGAACAGCCGGGGGAAAAGCGTGGCTGGAGCTTTACCGTCTAACCAGCTTGAGGTCCAAAAAGAGGCTTTGCGGCCATTGTGCATTGTCACTCTCGTTGCTGCTTAAAAAAGCGAGATGTCCACTGAGTCAACTGGCAACGGCATTGCTACCCATGGCTGATCCGGATTTTTCCAAGCGAACCATAGCCATCTCAGACGTAAAGCCCTGCTGAACCTTTCCAAGTCTAGGAAAATCTCTGGCCATGTTACAAAAGGACCACCCCACCTTGCACTTCCCTCCTGAAATTTCACTATCACCAGCCCAGAGGAAACGACGCCTTGCTTTGTCCAAATCGGCCAGTAGTTGTTTGGGGGCTTTGAGGGATGTAACAAGATAAATCGGGATATGGCGCTCAGCACTGATCTGACTAATGAATTCACGCCTTCCAGCTGGGTTAAGTAGCCTTCCTTGCGATCCAGCTAGTCTGTTCCTCGTTTTGTCCATGGTGTGCTGGACATGCACCACTCTCAGCCTTCCAAGAGTTAGTGGTAGGCCCAGGTAGGTAGTAACAGGGAAGCTAACCCGCTGGCCGGCAAAACCTTCCAAAATTTGGTTCAGATTAATTTCAGCACATCTGATCGGTGCTACCACATTCACTTATCCAAATTTAACTTCATGCCCGTGGCATCACAAAAATGCTCCAGGATGTTGAACAAAGCTTGAACCTCACTCTGAATCGGGTCCAGGAAAATTACCGCGTCATCAGCGTACAGAGAGAGTCTCAGATTTGCATGCCGTCCTCTGAGCGGGGAGAGTATTCCATCTTCTGTTGCAAGCTCTAGTACCCTCTGTATGGTGTCGATGGCCAAGATGAAAAGATATGGTGATTTATCGTCGGTCCAGCGGCACCATTTAGCAAGACCGTTGAGAGTGATGGACACATATGGTAGCTAGTGCTCGATTCTGTATAGTTTTATTGAAATGCATACCTCGGCACAAAGTAAAAAGTCAGGCACTTGATAACAAAAGCTAATTTTGGCAGAACAAATTAGAGAAAGTATAGGGTGGTTGTACACGACTCGCATTGTAGTAGCAATGAATAACCATAAGCTATTTTTGGAAGATATCACAATCTACTAAGAGACATGGCACAATTTGTTCCTTGTTCTGAAAGCTAGGTGTCATGAACATGGCATGTTGCTGCGGTTGAGTGGAAGTATGAAAGAACGAGCTAGACATTGTCTTTCAGACAAAGTAACGTTTTGATGCAGATCGGCAGAATTTGCACTTTGTCCTCTTGTTGGATCGCAGGCTTCCATGAGCATGGCGTTCCTGCGATTGTGTGGAAGCAACAAAGTCCGAGTCATTTTGTAACTGAGATTTATAACCACGTTGCCATCGCCATCTCCATCTCGGAGCAAAAAGCCCCAGCTGCCAGCTTTTGTTTCGGCATGAAAGGAGCCATCACCGTTTAGCTTGATTCCTTTTCCACTTCGGTTTGTGTGCAGCGCTCTCGCTGCTGAATGGGCTTTCACAACATTTTCATGCTCGTACCACTCAATGCTTCTTGCTTTAACATCAGCCAGGCTGCCAAAGCCAACTGTTGGCTGAGAATCTGAGATCCTGCAAACGTACGTCTTGCTTGTCTGTTGCAACTCGTCAACACCGTACCCAGGTCACCCATGACAACATGAGCTATATATATATATAGACGATTGAAGGCCCAGCGTGCAGAAGCACAACGTAATACAGCGCCTCGTCCGAGGGTTTCTGTGGCCACGGTTTTTGCTGCCTCTTCCGAGGGCTGGTTTCCTGTTTTTTTATTTATTGTTTCTTTGTTTCATTGAAGGTCGATGCATTTAGGTGCACGTTTGCAAGTGTTGGATTTCGGATGGGTTCCGTTTGTTTTTTTTTTGTTTTTGGTGCATCTTTGTGCGGTCTTAGACAGTAACACTACAATCTGTTTTTGCGCATACGTAACCTGACTCTTGCGTCATCTTTTTATTATTAATAAAAAAAGCCGGGAAACCGGATCTTTCAAAAACACTACAATCTGTTTTGACTTGGGTCGTCATCGAAGAACACACACATGCATGGTAGTGCTATATACAGTCTGTACCTAGTCTTCATTGAAATATATAGCCAGCACTTTCATTTGGCAGAAAGTTAGAGAAAGTAGAGGGTAGACGATTCACAAAGTAGCAATGAATAATTATATATATGACATATATATTTTCCACAAAGCTTTTGCCGACCGTTCAAAAAAATAATTATATATGTGCCATATTTTCGGAAGATATCAATCTAGCTAGTACCTGACAGAAATTGAAGTTTACAGTTTAGTTTGGACTCCACAGTATCCTCTCAACTATTTATTCATCTTGTGATTATTCCGCACTTGAATTTCGAACACCAAAGGATCTAAATTTTTATCTTCTAGAACTCCATAGTGTTATGGTCTCAAGTTTCATTCCTTTTAATTAGCTTGGTGTACTATTATTATTGCTGAAATCATACGTTCAGATGTTTTATCTGTACATGTTAGAAGGCTAATTATTCGTTGATGTCCCTCCTTATCCTTCTGCCCTTCAGTTCAATTACTGCTTGCTTGGTTTGTACTACTGCCTATTGCCAACATATCTAATTGGGGTTGCCTTCATTTGCCCTTGCAGCGAGGCTCACGAAATGGAGTCTCACAGTGGCGAGCTTCAAGAGTTGCCACCTGCAGCTCCAGCACCTCCCCAAAACAAGGGCGACGAGCCTCTAACTGAAGAAACAATGAAGCACTACAACAAGGGGTGCCCTGGGTGTCAGCTGGAAGAGGCGAATGAGATCAGAACAGGCATCCCCTACCTCAACTTTTTCTACGTCTGGATCATCTGCCTCACCTCCAGTAAATATCTGCCACTAGTTTTATGTTTCTCTCTTTGGTTCTTGGCAAATAGTATATAGATGTCCTGGCGGAACGGACATCTTCTGTTTGGTGTGCTACTCTTCCCACAAGCAACGAACCAAAAATCTGGTCAAAATTTTGAAGCATCGAGGGTTCATACATTTTCAAAATATTTAGTTTTGAAACAATAGAACAATATATCTAGATTTGTCTTAATTAAAAACAACTTTCTTGACACTACCGGAATCCGGCGATTTCCCGTGAGGAAACGATTTCCCGTGAGCTAACAGGAAATAATCACGGGAAACCATAAAATATCCCGTGAGCGAGGGTGAAAACATCACGGGAAAGAAAATACCCACGGGATATCAAATTTTCCGTGATGGATGCTCACGGAAATCTCCCACTCATTTCCGTGAGGGAGGGTGCTCACGGGAAGGGAACGGCCGTCGCCCCCAGCCCGCTCCGTCCCCTCCGTCTACCCTTTCCGTGAGAACTCCGTCTAGCTCACGGGATATCTCTTTCCCGTGGAGCGGGCTTTCCGTGGGCCAAGCGGTAGGCCTCGGCAAAGGGCCCCATTTCCGTGAGGGGTACATCCCGCTCACGGGAAAGAAGCTCACACTGGGAAATTTTTTTTTTTTTTTGGATTTTCATCTCCAAACTTTTTCTACACTTGTTGCACATCATATTGCACTCAATATTAAAGTTTGGTGAATTATTGACTTTATTTGATATATTTAGGTAATTATTCTCTTTTATGGGAATTTATGAAATAAGGCCAAATTTGAACTACATGTGCTTCAATTTTTTTTGAAAAAAATTAGTAGAAAATTTATATTCCTCATACTCAACACAATGTAAGACCTTGCATTTAAAAAAATAACAAAATACGGAACATCTTAATACGAAATCATGAACGTTAATCCTCGTTCGAGTGGTTTAAAAATTCTAGAAAATAAACCGATGTGCAAAAAATTATGAAATTTGATAATATGTCATGATATCTTATGCCGAGGCTATGATAAAAATTGGGAACGTTTCGCACAAGTTGGCACGTCACGATGTTAACAAGCTCCAACATCTACGTAGAAGTTTCATGTTTGTTGAGAATGATCCGGTGTGATTTCATGTGGATGTGGCGGTCAAGTTGTGGTTTGGCTATGAAACTTTTTCTATATGCAAATGGACCTCGAGATATTGTGTCATGTCTATTTTCGAGAATTTTTTGGATTATTTGGTAATTATTATAATTTTTGTTGTAGTTAAGTTAAGTAAATACAATTTTGAAAAAAGGAGATAGAACCACATGAAATAATGGCCCTTTTTTCGCGCAAGGATCAATTATGTATGGGTGAGTGTATGTTATAAGGTATTTTTGAAGTAATCTTGATCAAAGTTTGAAAAGATATATGTTACAAAAAAAGAAAAGGGGGTAATAAATTTAAATGAAAATTATCTTTCCGTGGAGTGACCTACGGGAAAGGTATGAGATATATCCGTGAGCATATCCCGTGATCACGGGAAAAGGAAGTGGGACCCGCCTCACGGGGGTGCTTTGCGAGCTTGCGTTTTTTTTTTTTTTTTTACTCTTTCCCGTGATGGATGCGGGGGATCACGGGAAAGGAGGATCTCCTCCTTTCTTCCCGTGATCCCCTGCATCTAGATCCTCCTTTCCCGTGATCCCCCGCATCCATCACGGAAAGAGGAAGTGGGACCCGCCTCATAGGGTGCTTGCGTGTTTTTTTTTTTTTTTACTCTTTCCCATGATGGATCCGGTGGGATCACGGGAAAGGAGGAGTCTTTCCCGTGATCCCCCGTGATCCATCACGGGAAAGAGTTTTTTTTAAAAAATTTAGTCGACCAGCTCCCCCACCTCACACTCTAACACACACACCCACACACTGGATTTTTTTCGACACCGCCGCCCGGGCCCGGGATCGCCGCCCGTCGCCCCGCCGGGTCGGGCCCGCACCCTCCGGCCGCCCCAAGACGCGCCGCCCTCGTCCCATCGGCCGGCGCGCGCGGGGCGCCGGCGCCTGGGCCGCCGGCATGCGCGCATCCTTGCCCGCCGCGGGTAGGAGGGAGGAGGAGAAGGGAGGGGGGAAGGAAGAAGAAGAAGGGAGGAGGGGGAAGGAAGAAGAAGAAGGGAGGAAGAGGAAGAAAGGAGGAGGAGGGAGGAGGAAGGAAGGAGAAGTGGGGAGGGGAAGGAGGTCTCGACGCCAGGTCGTCGGCGACGTGGACGCATTTCTTGGCCGCGACACAGACCGCGTCGCCGCCCGCCGTGCCCCCGTGGTGAGGTCGTCCGGCCCGTCGTCGTCGTCTTCACCTTTCCGGGTTGTTGGCCATCGTGCCCTCGAATGTTATTGTCGCCATCGTGCCCCTGGATGTGATTGTCGGCCATCGTGCCGTGTGTTTTGTTTGCGGTATTGGAAACCTCCCGGGGAGGTTCTCCGAAATTTTCAACCGATCCCGTGTGTTTTTTTTATGCGGAGAGGAGCCCTCCTGAGCCGAGTTGAGTGCCTTGCCGATCGAGTCCCTGGCGGCCCCGATCTTCTTCCTCGCCGGTAGCCCGACTCCACCGCGACCCTAGGTATATCCCCTCCTTCCGTGTTGTAACACCCGTATTTTTGCATCATTTTAAAATTCACTAAAAATTTGAACTTTTTATAAGTACAACTAAAACTTGATTTATTTCCCGCTCAACCCAAAACCGTTTTTAAAAACCTTGCATTAAAGTTCACCATATAGAATTTATGCCCTTGCTTGAATGATTGCTTGCTTGCTTGTATGTTTGTTGAGCTAGAATTTATTTTGGCATCGAATAATAAATCTCCTTAACATCTCACCACCAAACCACCCTTGAATTACCCACCATCGAACCACCATATATCCCTTTGACCTCCACTCGATCCTTCTCTTGATTTTCCAAAGCCAAATATATATCCAACCATCCATATATCCAAATCCATATAATGGTGCTTAGTTTATATTTTCTGGGAAATAGAAGCCATCTCTCACGTATATAAATACATGGTTACCAAACGTGTATGAATACATAAGAGGTATGGCAAGTATATAAATATACATATATATATACATACATACATGTACATGAGTATATATATGTAATGGAAAAATGGAAAATAAAATGAGAAGTGCCGACGGGCTCCTTCTCCTTTTGGCCCAACTCGGCACAGCACAGCCCAACCGGCCATGTGACCCAGCAAGCAACAGCCAGCAGCCATCTTCCCCTCCTCTTTCACTTACACGCGGACCCCACCTGTCAGCTTCAACCCTTCCCCTGCCTCCTTCTCTGTTCCACGCACGAAAAACACGCGCCGGCTCTGTTCCCGTCGACCGCGCGACAGTGCCGTCACCAGACTGCCGCCGCCATCAATAGCGCCGCCACGACCTGTCCCATCACCCCACCAGAGCCAGCTCAACCCCAGCCACAACCTGTCCCCCACGCCACTGTCGCCGCTGACCCGCCGTACCGAGCTGCCCACCAACCTGCTGTGCGTCACCACTCTCCTCCGTCGTCGGCGCATGCCGACAACCACTGTGCCGGCGACCTCGCAGCAGCGCCATAGCTGGCCACTCGCCACGCTCGCCAGGCGCCAGCTCGAGCACAGCGAGGAGTTGCCGGTAAAAATCTTGGTTGCCGGAAAATATCGTCGTCGACGAACCAAGCTCGCCCGGCTATAAATAGCCGCCCGAGGGCACCATGGAGCCTCGCCTCAGGAACTCGAGGTCGAGGAAGAGCGAGCGGGAGGAACCTTGCGCGTACTGCGATCCTGATTCCTCCTCTCCTTCATCCTCTACCCCTGCTCCTGAAGCCCGACGTCGTTGCCGAAGTTGCCAGCCTCGCCGAGCCCGGAGTCGAGGAAGAACGAAGAGGCGAAGCTTGCGTCGAGATGGCGATCCTGCTTCCCTTCTTCCTTCCCCTCCCCTGCCCGAGCCACGCCGAGGTCACGGTGCCAATGGAGCCAACGCCGCGCCCCTGTCATACCGCACCACCACCACCTCGCCGCCCTCACCGCGCCACAGAGCCGCCGCGCGTCTGCCGCCAAGCGATGCGCCGCTCGCCATCCGCGCTCACCACCGCAGCCCGCTCGCCGTGCTCGCCGTCGGAACGCCGCATCAGTCGCCGCGCTCCAGCCACTTGCTCGCCTCGCCCCATCCACGCCGGCGCACCGCGTTCACCGCGCTGCCGCGCACACGCCGCCACCACACAGCCTCGCCACGCCCACACCGTGCCGCCTCCACAGCACCGCCGGCGCGCCGTGCACAACAGCTCGCCGGCGGCAGCTCGCCCGCCCTCCATCCTCCCTCACCTTCCCTTCCTTCCCTGCTCTCTTTCTCATGCTCGCGTGCGGCACTGGACGGATGAGAACGACGAGTGAAGTCCACGCGTGGACCAGCACCGTGAGGCATCCCGTGAAGGATCCAACCTTATCCCAACGCGGGCCCCACTTGTCAAAGGAAGCACCCATCCCTCTTCATTTAAATGGACTCGGTCCATGTGAAATTAAGAGAGAAAAGGATGCTTGTCCAGATCGGTTCACAGACCGTGGACCAAGCCCAGGAGCACAGTGACCAGCCGGCCACCACTGTGACCCTGGACCCGCGTGTCAGCCCTAGGGGGAAAATGCTAAGTGCACCCGAGACAGCGTACACAGGAAGCGGAAAGTACATCTTCCAGTTACATAAAAATTCCCAGAAAATTTCTAAATAAACTAGGTACACTCTACATCCTACCCAAGCCTTTACCTTCCAATTTCCCTATTTCCAAAATTCCAGAAAATATTTCCAAAGTTTAATTCATTTATTGAAAACCTATTAAACTTGGAAATTCATATCTTTTCATTCCAACTCCAAAACACTCCGTTCAGTTACATAATCTTTCTAAAATCATGACCAATTTATTCATACCCTTGTTCTAATATTTGATGCCCATTTAAATTCTAGTTTATGTGTGCTCTATTTATTTATTTAATCGCGCTCGTAGTGTTAACGTAAACCTTAGTTCCGCCTTTCCGCTAACCCACAGTGCAATCGTATATTCTTGTATGCGTGTACACTCTCACGTACAGGAATATTTCGAATATACATACACGTAGTTGTCCGCATGCTAGATGTACGCGATAGGTTATGTATGTATATAAATGCATAGAGTGGTATTTGGAAATACAAATCAATATACATATATGCCTATCAATTATATCTACGCATGGCTAACCTCTCTAACCTAACCGTATATCGTACATGTGTACTCCATAACACATGCCCTAGTATATGTGTCTCTACGTACATAGATATATACCTGCTAAGGGTGTGACCCTTTGTACGGCTAACCCTAGCATAGGTCTCTCACCCCTCTCCAACCCTAGGCGTATACATATGCATGAGCATATACGCCGCCAACCCATCCATCCCCCGATGGAGCCAACTCACGTAAGGAACGTCGTATGCTTTGATTGTTATACTTGTGTTGCATGTTTGTTGTCGAGGAGATCGCACGACCGTCCGACGGAACCGGAGCATCGCTACACCAAGCCACAGGGAGACAAGAGCATCAAGACCGGGAACCTTGATATACTCGTCGGCCGGATAGAGGCAAGTCCTTACCCCTAATCGACTTAATTAACCGGGTGTTAATAATATATGAAACATGATTTAAGAAGTGAGCTTAATCAACCAAAAGCGAGTTTGGGGCGATCCATGTGGGATGGATCGTCCCGGCGAGTTTCGCCTAGTAAGGGTTTTCTGTCTTGGAGGGCTCGCTCCCTAAGGACCGGGTCATGGACCTTCTACCTAGTTTTCTTATGCGCATGACCACCACACAGGGATGGGGCGGCTTGATTCCACACCCGTTGGGTTAAGGTATAATTTCGATCCAAGGTGGCCGGCGTAGGCAACGATCTATCGGGGAGCGGACATGGGGAGAGTGGCCCCATGGTCCGGTTGGCGTGGTTGCCGAAAGTGGTCTTCCACGAAAAACCTTTGGCGCAATGTTATCGTGATACACGAATTAATAAGTTAACGGGCCGAGTGATCATCCGAAATCTTTGAGTGCTAATGGGATCTTGAGTGATCTTCCCATTTCCAACCCCCGAGAAGTCGTGGTAGGATTATACCGAAACCTAGGGTAGCACCCAAGCGGGCACGGAATCTCGTTAGGCCTGTCGAACCATTAGCTGTGGTGTAGACAACGCCTATCGTGTGGGGAAATTTGTACAACCTCTGCAGAGTGACTCAAATCTATTCGAATAGCCACGTCCTTGGAATGGGCAAATGCTAGGCCGGAACATCCGTGATTAGATACACAATCTGGTATGTGATTTATTAACTTGAGCTTAATTAATATCTAACCGGGAACTAGTGAGAGTAGTTAAACTCTACTAGGGCCCAAACCCCTAATGGTAACCTTCCACCCTCCGGTTGGGACTTGCTGAGTACGAAAGTACTCACCCCTCTATTTCTATTTTTTTAGAATGCCAGCTGCAGGAGTGTATCCAAGGAAATCAAGCTACGAAGGCCGATGCAAGGATGGAACCATGAGGAGTACCTCAGAAGACGGAGACGCACATGAAGGAGTTACGTTGTGGTGACCGAGTTATAGGATCGTGCAATAGGAGTAAGTCCAAGGGTTTGTCCGCACTCCAAGCTTGCCTGTAGGAATGGAGCCCTGGTATAGGTGCTGCGTAGGATCTCTGATAGGTTTAGGAAGTTAGGCCTAAGGCCGAATCATGTAAAGCCCAAACCCTGTAACATATTTTCTTCAATAGCAATAAAAGTATAGTTTTTGATATCATATCTACACTTAATTAGGCGTATTTGTGCGTGATCCTGGCGCAAATACGTGTGATTAAGGAACCTCAGAAATGGGGTGTGACACGTGTCATGGTCGTAGCGAGCTCGGTTAGGCGTCTCCCGTTCGAAAGAGATGCGGTTGGAAGTATGCGAGATCCCCGCATACCTATAATATCTTCGAATTGTCCACGTTTTTGGACAGCAGAGGATGCGTAGATGAGGTTCGTTTCATGCTCCACTCTGTCGATTAGTTTGGCAAGATCTCCCCTGTTGTTCTTCGAATACGGCTCCCTCTCGGGGAGGACGTGTATTTGGAGAACTTGGGGGAGGTGTCATTCTGAAATTTTGTCTCGGATAGGAGTGGAGCATGGAACTGACCTCATCTACGCATCCTCGGGTGGGATTAGGACCTATCTTCACCTATTAGATGGTAGGATCGTTGTGTAGATGCACTGCATTCTTATATTCTCGCGCATATGATAGAGAATGGATGACCGTGCGTGGATATACGATGGTTGGAGGAGTTTTGGAGATTATGACCTTGAGTGGGTTAAGAAGAGCAGTGCTTTCGTGGACAAGGCTTTTCAGAATGCTCGAGGTGCGAGTAAGGTTTGGTGTCCATGCAAGAAATGTGAGAATAAAAAAAGGCAAAGTAAGGAGGACATGTCTAAACATCTTCCCAAGTATGGATGGACGGATGGCTATAAGCGGTGGATCTTCCATGGTGAAACTGAGCGTATGAGAGACGAGGTGGTGAGGCAACGCATCGATGATCTTGCTTCTGATGCCGGGATAGGAGACATGATAGATGACTTTCATGCCGGAAACTTTGATCAAGGACTTGGGGATGAGGGGGAGGAGGAGCTAGAAGAAACCGAAAAGGCCTATTATACCATGTTGGAGGCGGCACAGAAACCCCTTCACGACTATTGTGAGGTCTCCAAACTAGATGCCATTTCACGCCTTATGGACTTGAAGGCCCGATGCAATATTAGTCGAGACGGCTTCACCGACATGTTGACGATCTTTGGGGGCTTGCTTCCGCGAGGTCACGTGCTGCCAAAGAACATGTACGAGTCAGAGAAAGTACTCAAGGTACTCAAGATGCCATACGAGCAGATACATGCTTGTGAGAACGGGTGCGTCTTATTTAGGAAAGAGTACAAAGATGATACACATTGTCCAAAGTGTAAATCCTCAAGGTTCATAGAGGTAGACCCTGGTGAAGACGGTGAGAAGAGGCAGCTTAAGGTCCCCGTGAAAATCCTACGGTACCTTCCCTTCGGACCGAGGTTACAATGGATGTACATGACCGAGGAGTCTGCGAAACAGATGACATGGCACAAAGATGGGCGTCGCTACAATCCAGATAAGATGGTACACCCATCCGATGCCGAAGCATGGACCCATTTCAATAATATTCATCCTGACAAAGCTATGGAGGCTCGTAATGTGCGTGTTGCGCTGGCAACAGATGGGTTCAATCCTTATGGAATGATGGCTGCCCCATAGACTTGTTGGCCTGTATTCGTTATCCCGCTGAATCTCCCTCCGGGCGTGCGCTTTCAACGAGAAGAACATTCTTTTGTCTTTGATAATTCCTGGCCACCCGGGAAATAAAATAGGTGTGTTCTTAGAGCCTGTGATTGATGAATTGATCAAAGGTTGGAATGAAGGGTTTTGGACGTACGACCGAGCTTTGAAGAGAAATTTCAGGATGTACGTGTGGTACCACTACTCCCTGCATGATTTCTTGGCGTATGGGATATACGTGGTGGTGTGTGCACGGCAAGTTTCCTTGCCCGGTATGCAAAGGCTATTTGTGAGGTTCACTGGTTGAAGAAGGGTGGCAAGTATTCTACGTTCGACAAGCATCGACAGTTCTGCCTCGACCATGCATTCGAGGCTAGACAAGAAGAACTTTACGAAAGGTCTCCAAGTTACGGACCCGAGCGAAGATGATGACATCTGGCCGAGGTACACGCTCAAGTGGATTCTCTTGTGGGCGATGAAAATGGTGTCTTTGTGGGTTATGGCGAGGATCATGCATGGACTCACAAGTCGGGATTAGAGAGGCTCCCTATTATGATGACCTTCTTCTTCCACATAACCTTGATTTAATGCATACCGAAAACAATATCGCCGAGTATTTTTTGGAACATTCATGGAAACTAGCAAGTCAAAGGACAATGTTAAGGCTAGAATTGATCCGGCAGAGTTGTGTGACAGGCCAGAAGCAAGAAATGAAGCCTCCTAGCAATGGCAAGAGATGGAAAAAACCTAAGGCCGATTACGTGTTGAGCGGGCCCCAAAGGTGGGAAATGCGCAATGGTTTCGAGAAATTAATGTTCCCCGATGGGTATGCGGCAAATCTGAGGAGGGGAGTGAACTTATCTACTATGCGAATCAATGGGCTCAAGAGTCATGACTACCACATATGGATGGAGCGGCTTCTTCGGTGATGCTTCGAGGCTATGTCCCCGATCATGTCCGGCATGTGATGGCAGAGTTGAGCAATTTCTTTCGGCGGCTTTGTGCTAAAGAGTTATCTCGGACCACACTAGAAGAAATGGAAAAAATAGCACCCGTGTTGGTCCGTAAGTTGGAGAAGATATTTTCGCCTGGCTTCTTCGTTCCGATGGTGCATTTGATTTTACACCTTCCATATGAGGCAAGGGTGGGTGGCCCCGCACGATTTCGTTGGTGCTATCTTTGTTGAGAGAGTTACGAAGCATGTTCGGTCCGATTTGTAAAAATAAGTGTAAGATTGAGGGTTCCATCGCGAGAAGCAAAGGTTCGGCAGGAGGTGTCGGACTTCACATCAAAATACTATGGTGACAACCTTCCTAGCTCGCATTATCCACCCCCTCGTTACAATGCCGATGAAAATAAATCAACCCTCGGCCTTTTCCAAGGAGAACTAGGACGTGCAAGTGGTTCAAAAATAAAGATCTTGACAAATCCGAGTGGATCAATATAATGAATTATATACTTTTCAACACGGACGAAGTGCTTCCTTACATACAGTAAGTCACAACTCTAAGCATAGAACCTACTTGTCTTCTAGTACTTAATATCCCGCATCCAACCCTTTTGTCTCTCGTTGGCATAGGAAATTTCAAAGGCAATTCTGGCGTCAATGAACGCCGCCTGAAGCACATGAATTGGACGCCCCGCTTACACGGTCTTTGGCAATGGAAAACCCGATTTCATTAGTTGGTTCAAACGCCCGTGCAATCGGGCCCAATTCGTGTTAAATAAAACGAACGTCTCATTTGATATGCTAACGAACTGTCTCATTTCATTTATCCCGCTTGAGCTTGCGGGCATAGACCGATCCGGGTATGCATCCCGAGCTCATACAAAGTTGCCAATGGCTTTGAGACCAGGGTTAGGTCATTTACCGGTTATGGCGTGAATGGATATCGCTACCACACAACGAGCTATGAGCGAGAATCGACCAAACCGAAAAACCACAAATACCGGAGTTTTCACTAAAGGTGATGATGGAACTAGCACTAAAGGTTATTATGGAAGAATTGAAGAAATATACGAGCTTCATTTCCCGGCTCTAAACGGCTTGCTCTGTCGTGTTTAAGTGCCATTGGTTCGATCCTCGAAATAACAAATTCGGACCTCGAACAACTTGGGATTGTTCAGATTCGACAAGATTCCCGGATGGCCGGAGATGATGTCTACATTGTGGCTCAACATGCCACACAAGTTTATTATCTCCCATGGTGTTGCCGGGACGACGAGCGGCTTAAGGGTTGGGATGTTGTGCGAAGGTATTGCCACATGGTAGACTACCCGTCCCCAAACGGGGACGATTACCATTTTAATGCAAACACATATGAGGGAGAGTTCTTCTAAGAAGATGGGCTACAAGGTAAATTTGTGATAGAAATAACCGGGCCCAACGAAATGGAAGTAGACAATGAAAGTGTTGTTGATGATGAGGAGGACGAGGAGGTTCGAGATGCGAAGGACTTACATTACTTGAAAAATTACTTAAGGACAAATGCAAAGTGTTGACGTCGTTCCTCCTCCCATGGATCCCGCCAATCTTCATATGTTGGAAGGCGTAGACATGGATGATAGTGATCATGAGGATTATGATCCGACGGTCTTGAAAAATCATGGCGGGAATGAGGATTATTTCTAATACATCTTAATACTATGCATCTCTTAATAATTAGGAGGAGGAGGAGGAGGCGGAGGCGGAGGGGAGGGGGACGTGGACCTCTCGGCGTCGCGGAGGACGCTGGACCTTCGGGCGTCGCACCACGCGGACCGCTCGGCGCCGCACCACGAGGAGGGGACTAGCCAGAGTATGGGAGGGGGTTCCTCTTCCTCGCCGAGGCGTGTCTACTTGCGAGGCCCCTCCGGACTCCCGGATCGACTACTGCCGAGGACCGTAAACCGACCATAAGACCAACACAGCCAAGGTAATTTACTTTACACTTTAGCACTACTTTCTTATTTTTCGGTTTCAAAATCGTAATAGGAACTAATAGTTATTCTTGATCATTTGGGCAGGGGTTTTATTGTCACCGCCTACTCGGTTCAAGGACGCCTTCCCGCCAAAGCATTCTTGGTATTACGGTCAAGAAGCACTACCACCGCCTTGTTACCATCGACGGAGTAGAGCATCTTTGTCACGTCGTTCCACCAAGACGTGGACTTTGAGGACAACTATGATGAGGATGGCATAAAATATAGTAACAAGGCAAAGGTGCGTGTGATCAAAGAGTTTTGGGTAAGTCTATGTCGACTTGTAGTGTACAAATACATCGCTTCAAATTCTAGTGTTACAAATAATGACTTATTACATTGCTTCTATGTGCTTGAGAAATACTTCAAGTGCGAGGAGGGATACGAGGTGAGAAGGATGAAGTGGCTCTAAACGCCTGTTTCAAGCTTGTGGCGGACATGTGGTACGAGGCACGCGGCCGGGCCGTCCGGGACATGGTACGCGATAAACGAGAAAAGGAGGCTCGATAAGGAGGAATGAAAACGCCTGAATCGACCAAAGAACAATACATGGAGGTAAATATTGAATGGTCATACTAAGTTTAATTATGCTTAATGTGATTTTTATAATATGTGTTATACTTGGTGTCTGTAGGTGATTCGCGGTGGTGCTTGTTGCATAGGCGTTCTTTGGGAGCTTGGGTGGACAAGTGGGTCGTCTGATTATCGGGAGGTCCACAATGACTATGGGGGAATGGCGTGCCATGATGCCGGGTGTACCACACCATCAAGGCAACCTTAATCTCACGGCCTACCAAGCTAGATATGTAAGTGTTGTCCAATTCTTATTTTTCGATGTGCAACTCAATACTTTCTAAGCATTCTAGCTACTTTTCTTTTTTCTCACAGAGAGAGACACATGGCACGCCAATCAAGACGCTCGAGGCCTTTGCTTGCTCCCACACGGGCAGGTATAAAGATCCCGGGGTCGTCTTCAACCCTGAGGCTGGGCCCGAAGCCTACACCAACCCGACCGCCTACGAGAAGATCAGTAAGTACACCGAAGTGGCGAGGGAGCAGTATGGAGAAAGCTTCGATCCCCGCGAGCACGACATTGAGGGGGGACATCGCCATGATCGCCGGAGGAGGCAAGAAGCACGGGCGGTACTATTTGGGTAATAGCGTTATCAACCCGCACAACACAAAGAAGCTATCTGAGCTCCGTGCACGCTCGGGGGGCCCGGTGATACTGCGAGCGGCCAAGCACTTACCAAAGCTACGGTCTCCGGACTTGAGGTTTATTTATTTTTATTTAAGGTTCATTTATCGTTACATACTCTTTCACCGTGTTCTAACTTTGTGTTGAAATAGGCCCGGATAGAGGAAGAGAGGAAGCGACGGGAGGAGGCCGAGGAGAGGGGGAGCGGGCAAGGGCTGGGCGGAGCAAGAGAGGGCTCGAGCGGAGCAAGAGAGGGCTGAGCAGCACCGTAAGAGCATGGAAGCTCTCCTAGCATACCTCCAGCGTGTTGGTGGCCAGGTTGGTGTGCAGCTGCCACCGGAGATCGCCTTCCCACCACCGCCGCCCCACCGCCCGTCTTCCCGCCACCGCCCGCTCTACGGTCGGCCAAACCGTCGATCTTCCCTCCACCGCATGGAGCCTCTCCCCGTGAGTTTGTCTCTCCGTGAACTTCGAAATATGCATATATGAATGTGAATGGATATGATCCGGAGTTTTGAATGCACCATGAGATGCGCACGTGGACATGTGGTTGTCGGCCATCGAGCCGTTGTTTTCTTGCAAGTTGGAAACCCCTCCGTGCAGGGGAGGTGCTGCCGAAATTTCTAACTATTTATCTTCTTTTTTTCAAGTTAATAGAATCTATCTTGAATTTTGTCTCACAAATTTCTAACTATTTATTTTTGCCTACGTGCAGGATAATTCTCATGCCTCGAACCCAACTCCGAACCAATCTCAACCGGACGCTTGGGAACGCGCTTCGGAAGGTTGGAGGCCGTGGCCGTAAATTTGTCATGATTTAGGTTCAAAACTTGTGCACTTGAACTTGTGAACTTGGATTTTATATGAGTTTGTGAACTTGTGGTTGCACTCATGGACATGTGGTTGAACTTGTGACTTGGTTGGATCTTATGTAATATATGTGGTATTATGGATTTATCGAGCTATATATGTGATATTATGCAATACGTGCTATGTATATATATATTTATATGTGTCATTTATGTCTTTGGAACAAAAAAAAAAAAAAAAAACTCAATTTCCCATGTGTAGCTCACGGGAAAGAGGCCAAACCTTTCCCGTGAGTGGAGGCGCTCACGGAAATCGGGCCAAATCTATCCCGTGAGCACAACTCGACTCACGGGAAAGAGCCTAGATATCCCGTGAGCCACTCCGTTACGCTCACGGAAATAACCCCAAAACGCCGTTTTATGCAACAAAGCCACGTAGGCCATAACGGGTTCCACACACCTCCCCTTTGCCCCACCCCCCCGTTAAGTCTATCCCGTGTGCTAAATGGGATCACGAGAAAGGATATCCCGTGTGTAGATGTTGTGTTCACGGGGAAAGGGTGATTTCCGGCCCCTTCGTTCCCGTCATGGGTATCCCGTGTTTTACCCCGGGATATCCTTTCCCGTGAGGAAAAGGGTCTTTCCCCGTGAGCATAGGCCTCACGGGATATCGCCGAAGTTCCGGTAGTGTGATCTCATACCTTTTTTTTAAATGTTTTTGATCTTATACTTATACTCATTATTATACTATAACTATAGTCTACTCCCTCCGTCCCATTGAGATTATCATTTTTGACTTTAAATCATTTTAGCAAATCATAAAATAAATAAATTGCAATTAAAGTATCTCCAATGATAATAAGTTATAAAAAATAATAATATTTATATAAAAAATTCAAATAAGATAGATGATAAAACAAAATGGCACGGAGTCTAAGACGACAACCTTAGTAGGACGGAGTGAGGAACAAGAAGAAACAATGGTACAAGGCTATGAACTCTCGAGACTATATAAAAAATAGTTGTGTGGCACAAGCGGTACCCTGGATGGAAGAATAGAGCTTCTGAGTCTCTCGACAGGTTGAAACATAGGGTGCCTCTATGTCATTATTATCATTGTCTGTGCATTATCTGTTCTATATTTTTTTAAATTACACGGTACAACACATACACTCACAACACGCATGCACAATCATCCCGAAACCCCACCCTTATGAGCACCTCCGAAGGACTAAGCCGGCAAATCCGAGATTCTCGAAGTCACCATTGGTGCCTCGTCGTCGATGAGAACGCCGCTACCATTTAAACCATAATGCCTTCTTGAGTTGTTGACTTACGCCAAGATGATGTGCTTATAGCTGCAGGAACCTGAAATTAGGACTGCAATGACATTATCAACCTGAATCTGATAGTAATTAAGCATACTACTAATATATGTCACTTTTGCAATTTACTTTGCTATCAGTAGCAGGTGCCTTGGCTTCCAAGTTAATCATAGAACCTTGACAAGCAAAGTAGTCTAAGCATTATTGCTTTATGCAATAGAATATGCTAAGGGTGGGTGGGTGGTCATGCTCCATATAAAGCGAGAGACATGTATCATGTATTCAAGTCTTGCAATTTCCAATTCAATGCAAGCGGCCAATGGTCAAGCTGGCCTCTAGGCGCTCCACCAAGTGTGTGATGTCGGGGCAACAATTGGTATTAATGTAGGATCCGATGGAAGCCTAGAGGGGGGTGAATAGGCTTAACCCCAAAATTGACCTGTTAAAACTTCAGACCTGCCAAGGTAACAAGAGGCGCGGCATCGTTGCGTCAGGGCTAAGTCGTGCACCGCTGCCGTGAACCGAACCAACAGACAGAGACAGAGACAGAGAGACTTCTTCTCGGCCAGTAGCGCGGCATCGCGGCAGGATCGAAGCGGCACCGCCACAGATCACGAACCGCAGCACTCCCAAAAGCTAGTCCACGAGCCGGAGTTTGGTGCTCAAGGTTCCCACTTGTTCCCGCACACAAATATACCACGTAAAACCTTCCAAGGCTGGCGTAAAACCCAAAGAACCAAGTAGATCGGGTCAAGCCCTTTCTCACAAGACAATAATGCAATAAAGTAAAGGGAGAACAAGTGAGACAAGGATTTGACCCGTGGTTCACCGCGCCACACAAAGCCGGGCTACGCCCACGTTGTTGAGGTTGCCACACAAGGCTTAGCTTGCCCACCGGCTTGCTTTTTTTTCCCTCGTTCACAAGTCTAGGGAGTTAACCCTAGAGATGTGGGGTAATGTATTGCTGTAGAGTGAGGTTACAAACCTCCCAAGGCTGCCACACGAAGGGGGCAAGCTCAAGGGCGACGCCTAGCCGTCTAGGAGCAAGCTCCAAGAGTAAAGAACCCTAGGGTTCCGGCCAAACGTGAACCAAATGCTCTTTTGAGTGGGGGAAGTAGTAGATCCGGCCTCCACAAGCAGTTTGCTGCCTTTTCCCTCAAGATTTGATGGTGGAATCGAAATCTTTGCTTGGGGGAAGGAGGAGCAACAATGGAGGAGTGAGAGAGAGCAAGAGGTCTCTTTTCTGGCTGCTGTCGCGAGGTTGAAGATGAAGTGAGCCAGAGTGACCGTTGGGGAGGGGTAGAATGGGTATTTATACCCCACGGACCCAACGGTAGGATTTAAGTGTGGTGACCGGGCCAGAGGCGTAAGATCGCCGCATTCATTGCGCCGGCATCGCTGCGCCAAACCCGACAAAGAAAAGGTGAGAAGCAAGTGGAAATGCCGGGCCGGTCGTTTGGAGCCGAGTGTTGTGTCCGGATTTGATGTTTAGAGCACTTGGTCCATAGGTACCCGAGAATCCTAGGATCCTCTTAATAGTACGGCATTTCCTAAACTCAAGATTCGAAATATAAAATAATTTAAACGCCTTGAGTCGGAAACACCACCATCTAGCTTATTTGGTACTTTTGGACCTGTTGATCAACTCCATATTTTAATCCCCGCATGTCATCTTCGTAAAACTCATTAGTCCCCTAATTCGGTGGTCATCAACGCCAAAACCCACTTAGAGCTTGATTGCACTTACAATTAAGAACCTAGGCTTTGTGAGCTCCTAAGCTACCACCGCTGCCATGTCCAATTCCAACGAAGCGCGCGCACCAAGCGCCGATGCCGCGAAGGCGAAGGCCGTTGTCGCCCAGCCGCCAAGGATGGCATCACCGCAGATCCACGCGAGATGGGCCTCGCTATCGCGAGGCAAAAGCCGCGATAAGTGCCGTGAGGCGGCCGCAGACAAGCAAAAAGAGCCGCGGGCTCGCACCCACGCGAGCTATAGTCGTGGGCTTTGCGGCGGAGCCGAAGGAGGAGGCGTGGTCCGCGGAAGGGTTGCACCGCCTGGATAGCTGCCGCCATGCATTGCCGTCTCGGATCGGCATCGCTGGCGTTCCTCGGTCGTGCAAATGCTTTACCGTGACACCAACAACGGGTGGCCGGTGCTCACAAGATCAAACTACCAAGAGTGGAGCTAGCTGATGAAGGTGAAACTATAAGTGCGCTTCCTCGGGATGCGGTCTCCCCGATGACGCCGACTACAAGCAGGATCATCGGGACATTGCAGCTCTTTGTGCCTCCATCCCTCCCGAGATGGGTGCCGCATTGCCAACAAGACCACTGCCAAGCTAACATGGGAGGCAGTCGTGACCGGGTGCTTCGATGGTGATCATGTTCTCCACGCTACTATGTAGTGCCTCCCGGGAGAGTGGGAAGGTCTCACCTTCGAGCCGAGAGGAAGTCGAGGACTTTGTGATGTGCCTCACTAGTCCGGTGGAGCAAATGGCGTGAAACAAATGGCGACACCGGCCTCAACGGAAGAGCGTGCCTTGAGATGTTCTCCGTGCATGCCAAAGAAGTATGTGACCGGGCAGGTAAAGGTGGTCTAGGACCGTGAGTGCGCTGGGCCGAGTCCTAGTCGCGCGCCATCGGGGGAAGCTGCTATACACGGCAAAGCAGTGGCACGCCTTCGACAAGGAGGAGGAGGGCACTGGATCATCCAAGGACTACCAAGTTCATCAGCGTCGTCGCCATAGAGGCAAGAACAAGCCTAGGGTGACCGTGATAGAGGTGACGCCGATCATGGCGGCAGAGGTCAAGCGGGCAAGGCAGGCGCCTCTAGTGGTAAATGTAGGGCTTAATCGCGACAACACCCGCCTCAACCGCAATCGCACCTCGAGCCAAGACCTCACCCATGGCACGATCATGGCGGTGTGACGAATGTTATGAAGAAGAGGATGTGTCGTTGTTCCCGGTGCCCGACTTTGTTGAGGTGGAAACGGAAGGGAGCCGGAAGGTCCAAGCTTCAATCTTTCGCACCAAGTCCGCCGACAACCTCGAGCTCTAGGAGCCACACGCCCATCGCCACCCTCAATGCCACGGCCGACGAGGAGAGATCAATGGGTGGTACCGATAGTGGCGCGACCCACCACATGACCGACAGACACGAGCTGTTCATCGACAGCGACTACAATATCTGCGACACGGTGAGGTTTGGTGACGCCTCAAATATGGAGATTCACGGCATCGGGCCCATCAACTTTGAGGCCAAGACCGGTGAGCACCGGGTGCTGCATGGGGTCTACTAGGTCCTGGCGTTGCGCAACTCGATCTTGAGTTCCGGGAACCTAGACGGGAGCGGCTCGAAGGTGGAGATTCATTAGGGTGTACTGAGGATCTAGGATCAGTGCAGCCAGCATCTAGTCAAGGTCTGGTGTGGCACGAACCGACTCTACATCCTCCACCTTGACACAGCCAAACCGCTATGCCTCGCCTGGTGCTGGCATGAGCGCTAGGCCCGCCTCCACTTCGACGCACTTCGCTGCCTCTGCAAGGATGAGATGGTGCGTGGGCTACCGACAATTACCCACATTGGGCAGTTCTCCGACACCTGTGTGATGACCAAGCAGTAGGCGGACGCCCTTCCGGGCGGAAGCCCAGCACCACACGCCAGAGCCGCTGAGTTGGTGCATGGCGACTATCGGTGGCAGCGCTACTTCCTACCACCGGTGGATGACGCCACGCCGGTACATGTGGGTGGCCCCGCCGATGACCAAGTCCCACGCTGCAGATGTCATCAAGCACCTTCAGGCTACAGCCGAGAAGCCTAGTGGCCAGAAGCTCCGCGTGCTCCACACCGATAATGGCCGAGAGTTCATCGTCGCAGAAGTTCGCCGACTACTACGCCGATGGCGGCATCACGCCCACTACTCCGCTCCTACTTGCCGAGCAGAACGGGTGGTGGAACGGAGGAACCAGACCGTGGTGGCCATGGCTTAGGCACTACTCAAGCAGAACGGCATGCCAGCCAAGTACTGTGGGAGGCGGTGGTCATGGCTTGGCGCAGCCATATATTACTTGGTCTTGTCAACAATTCTTTTGTAATATTGCAATAGAAAAGTTACAAGAGAAATTAGCTGCATTAGTGCGTGCTCTGCGTTAGTACAAATATATAACAGTAGTCGGAATTTGTCTGTGGCCCTACTTTTGAATCTTCAATGTCCTATCAACACATGTTCCAAAACATGAGGAAAATGGTAGTTAGCTTGGAGTACATATTTTTTTGTCTCAATATTTGCGTCTTTTTTTAGGAAAATTTAGGTCACCGTATTGCTATAGAAAAACAAAATGTATGCTATAAAATGATAGGAATTGGTTTTTTCATCTCGTTAAACATCTTTGAGATAATATCATTTTTCTATTTCCAAATCAATTACATCATATTTGTTTTATTTGTTGATGTATAACATCTCATTTTTGTCCATCCCAGGTATGCCGATCCATTCATTGTTCCCTTATCTATACTTCATGGTATGTTTATGGTTCGGAGGAGGGACTTGATTGCATTATGAAATATATTGATTAATAACTCTAATATTGTTGCAATACAACAGATCAGAGACATGAAAATCGCAAAGCAGGAGGAAGGCATCGGGTTCTATGCTGGATTTGTTGGTGAGTAATGTCTCCTCATGATTTCACATCTTGTCTTGTATATCTGTATAATCTTTTTTGAAAGAATTATATCTTTATACTGTTAATCCGATGAAGACCATAGTTATTATAACAATTCGATGATAGTTGTCATCATTAGTTACAGTCAAGCTGACTATAATTCTCCTCCAGGGGCATCTTATTTCTTAGGTAGAACCTTGAGTTCTGTGCCATGGGGTATATTTGCTGACAAGTATGGAAGGAAGCCCTGCTTCATTATTAGCATCCTCACAGTGTAGGAAATGATCAGCCACATTGTGGGATCTTACTCAGTATAGTTAGTACGCCATCATCGAATGGGCTGAGTAAACCAAGTTTTTATTTTTCAGGATTGTTTTCAACACACTATTTGGTCTTAGCACAAGTTACTGGATGGCAATTGTAACTAGGGGATTGCTTGGGATGCTCTGTGGTATATTAGGACCAATCAAGGTTTGTCTTTGCTTGTCCCAATTAGCAACTAATAGTAGGCATTAGATGCTCAGGGCATATATATTTTTCCATGCATATGCTACAGAAGTTTGCAGGAAAGAGCACCAAGCTTTAGGAATGTCTCTTGTAAGAACAACCCTTAATTATATCTTTTGCATTTCAAACTCTTAGCTTATTCAACATTTTTTTTAGATTGTAATATTCATATTTACTTGTATCTAAATTAAGTCTAACATGACATCCTAGGTTACATCATCACGAGCGACAGCTTTTGTCGTTGGACCAGCTATTGGAGGGTTTTTTGCACAGGTGAATATAATTGTACTTTTATAGTAAAATAAACCAATAATTGAAAAAATATATATGACTAACAGCATCGATCTGTCCTCTATCATGTATTAGCCTGCAGAAAAGTACCGCATATTTTCTCCAAAGAATCTATATTTGGGAGGTGAACTATGTTATTTCTGTTATATGATTTTTAATATTTTTATGCATATGATAAACTTTGGAATTTGCTTCTACCTTCAGGTTTCCGTATTTCCTCCCATGCTTTATCATATCGATACTAGCAGCGGGATCATTCATCTCATGCATTTGGCTTCCCGTATGAAACATCTTTTCCAGATTCTTTCCTTCAAAAATACAACTTAAGTCACTTCCAAATACATTAAATGTATCAGGATTGTTACATTTCCATTTAGCACAAATTTTGACTACATCCACACACTAGAAAAAACATTCTTCTAAAAATGTCATTAAGATTTTTATAAAGTTGCTTAGTATTATCTGATTTTTCAGGAGACACTACACTTTCACAATGATGGAAAGGTAGGAGGTGCTTATGAAGAGGAGGCACAAATTTGTGACTTGAACTTAGAAGCAGGGAAAGCTAAAGAATCTAGTGACACATCTTTGAAGAACCTGTTAAAGAACTGGCAATTGATGTCAGCTATAATCATCTATTGTGTCTTCTGTGTCCATGATGTAGCTTACCTTGAGGTAATTTTTTTTTTCTTACATGTAGCATTTCATTATGCGAGGATGTCAATAATATCATTTTGGCCCTTGAAATTTATGCTAATCTGTATGCGGCCAATCCTAATATGTTCTCTTATTATCATCTTTCAGTCATTTGCACTCTGGGCAGTGAGCAAAAGAAAATTTCGGGGCCTGAGTTTCACATCCCAGGATGTTGGTATTGTCCTAGCCATCTCAGGTATAAGGTTATGTTTTGTTTCCAAAATTTTATGCAAATAATTATAGAAGTGTTGTGGACTTTTCATTAGCCAGTACTATATTAGGAACAACAAGAGTGCAGCTACTTCTAGTGGCAGCCTGGTTGTGTTCCCGGCCGCTCATGGGAGCGCGTGGCTGCCTAAGTGCTGATGCATGCATAGTCGTAGAAGTAGAGTTATAGATCAGAGCCTCCCAGGATGTTAGTCATATATATTTTTCAATTATTGGTTTATTGTACTATAAAAGTGCAATTATATTCAGCTGTGCAAAAACCCTCCAATAGCTGGTCTAACGACAAAAGAGGTTCAATTATTGGTTTCTAGTAATTAAGCCATTGTAATCCTCCCCAGTTCATCAATAAACAGCCACCCAAATTATTAGCCAAATTAAGAAGAAAATTTCCTTGCCGAAAAAAGGAGAAATAATGACCTGCACAATGAATTGGAGTAACATAGAAATAACATATGTCTTTAACAGTTGTGTTTCCATCATATTATCTACCTTACAACAACCTCATTTGATCCTTGTAGGTATTGGTGTTCTGGTATATCAGTTTGTTGTTTATCCTTTTATTGCCAAATATTTTGGACCAATCAGGCCATTACGTCCCGCTGCGTGTATGTGGGAAATACAACTTTGTGAGATTCGCTTCAGTATTCTACATGTAAAATGAAAATTAAGGATCTGAAATAATGTTGTATATTGTTGTAGGGAAACAAGTATGCATCAATCTAGGAAAACAAATCAAAGTGATGATTACATATGGATTTGAATATTTGGGGGAGAGAGAGAGAGAGAGAGAGAGACTAGTATTTGATTTCTTTCTATAAAAACAGTGAGGTGTGCATGAGAGAATTTCTAAAAGTGGTGTATTGATTCAAATCCCTACGTTTGTTTAAATATTTAGAAAAGGGAATATATTAATATTTCAGCCTTTGCATTATTTTTGTTTAAATTCTTTTCAATTTCATTTTTCTTTTCAAGTACCATGTTCATCCAGCTATCTGATTTGTAGATCGTGTCCATTACTTATTCTCTCAACATATGCCTTCATCGCCAACTTACAAGGGCTAGAACTCAAAGTACTAATCAACATAGCTTCAGTTTTGAAGACTCTATTCATGGTGGGTTGATTTCTTTTCTCACGCATAGAAAAATCTAAGACAACCTTCTTAGATAATATATTTAATCTTTTCACATTTTTTAATTTTTATCTATATTTCAACAAATAGGCTACAATTACTACTGCATGCAACATTCTACAAAAACACAGCGGTGGTAAGCATCGAGCCTATCTGTTAGGCTTATTTCTATAATATACATTAATCTATCACTTTTCTACATTCTGACTTATGCTATGAAACAAGTGTAGACACAAAAACAAAGAGGTGCTGCAAATGGCATCTCCGTGACTCTAATGTCGTTGGTCAAAAGTGCAGCTCCAGCAGGAGCAGGAATTTTGTAAGCACTACTTTTAGTTGTCCATAAAAATGACTATTTTTCATTTTTCCAATTGATGAACTTCTTTCCTTGATTTTTTACAGGGTTTCCTGGACTCAAAAGCACGTGACTGGGTTGTTCTTACCAGGTATACAAATAAACAACACATGCAGCCTTAACAATATGGTGGCAGGTAGCTAAAACACAACAAATTACTGAGTGCGTATTTTTTTGGCTTATGCAAAATGCAGGGAACCAGATCCTATTCTTGATGATAAACATGGCTGCAATAATAGGGCTAATCCTAACATTCAAGCCATTTTTCTCCTTGTCAAAAGCGTTGAGGCGTTATAACCAAGTAATGTACATTAGTCTTCACTTTTGGGTTATGTTAAATCAGGGAACAATTAGATTGCAGGCCTCTCAGTTTCATGCATGTACTATATCGTCCCATGACTATGTCACAAATAGCACGTTTGTAATAAGTAAATGTAAGATAAGTGTGAAAACTTTGTAATACATATACTAGCTATGTCCACTTTAAGAGGCCGTTGATGCTCCATTCTCTAAAAAAAATATTGGCCCATAACTTTCACAGTGTGATCAGGTCTGTAATCAGTGTAAACATGATCTTCGAATTTTTTGTGTAAACTTAGATCACCATATATTGCATCAATATATATGGCATAAATGAAACTTAGATAAGTCTTTTTCCCTGTTGTCTCCTAAGTTCCCAACCTGTCCAGATAACTTCACCTGCTCTGAGATAGATAACAGAGCACTACCATATATAGGCCATGGTAGCTCGTTGATTGTGTGCACAACCAAAAACTACTTCTCAATAATAAGTCTGATCTGATTTCATCTGCTTTATCGACCATGTGTGCTAGGGTCTCCAAAGACCCAAGAGAAAGAGTCCATTGATCATGTTTCAACAGCAGCAAGCAAAGAAGCTTTTTTGTAGGGCGCAGTGAGACCACTAGTGTGAGCAAGGATAGAGAGAAATCAGCACTAGCTACAACCTTGTAGAGAAGGAAGGGTTTGCTCTAATTTGAGCTCGTCTTAGTTTTCTTACATGTCTTCCACACAATAAAATTCTAGAAATTTGGATATTTTCCATTTTTTCATGATGCTCCACAGTTCTCACATTGGCCACTCCACAAAAATTGCTACTTAAATTGTTAAGGCATTGTTTACTAATGGAATCCAATGCCATTAGCTTATGTTATATACATTTTTGTTTCCTTTTCACCGTAACAGGCTAGTGCAAGGACCAAGAGTGTGTCCCTTCGCTATTGTAGCCTTATTTTGTGGAGACTTTTACATTCATGCCATTAAATCTTTTTTCTCAAACTACACAGGAGAGTTGCATCATTTCATTAAGGTAGAACAGAACAATACATGAGTCTAGAAGGGCCCAGACCCAAGTACAAAGAACAACACATCTCACGAACTAAACTAGAAACTTGCCGCAAAGAACAAGAAAAACGACTAGCAACCAAAGGGCCTAAGAACCCAGGCCAACAACTTTAGCATGAGCTCTTGGAGCTCTGAAGCCCCTATTGAACATCAAACACCACCCTCCATGCTCATAGCGCTCAGAACCACCTGAAGGCTCGGTCTTTAATAATGAATTCCCAAACACACAATCATTGTTGCGTTTCTAGATCTCCTACGTCACCAAGTTTATTAAGGGGTTGAGGCCCTTACGTGCTTCTTTTTGGTGTTTCTAGATCTCCCATTTCAGGCCCTTATGTGTTTCTTTTGGTACATCTCTATCAACTTTTCTCCACCATTTAGAGAAATGACCCCTGAAAGTTCAGGTGCTTGTTGGTATTTCCTAACGAATGTGAAAAAAATCTACAAGCAATGTAATTAATTACCATTGTAGACTTCTCATCAAAATTATTCTTCTATCTAATTCAAACAAGGACAACATAAGGATAGATGATAAGGAGAGAGAAGGATTCCTAAGGATTTTGGGTCTATGAACAGATAAACTCTACTTCTATGTGTTTACTTCAGGAATTAGCTTATGCTTAGTCCGCCAAGCACCTTTGTCATGTAGCTCTCACGTCATACCCGGACGTGGAGGATTACAAGAGACGAGGGCTATCACCACCTGCCGCCTACACCTCAACCGTGGAGTACATGGCAGAAGGTAGCCTCTAAGGTATACAACATGTCTACACTATCGACTACTACCGTAGCGTTGATCAGAGTTATCCGTATTTATTAGGGGGCCCTCTTCTAAAGTATCCGCCATGGGGATGTGCAAAGAACTTGCAAACAAGTAAGAGTAAAACTTAACTAGTCAAAAATTATACCAAAAGAATCATGAATACTTAATGCAAAAAAAGAATCATGAATACTTTCTAGTGATTGTTGGGAAAAAAAAAGGACTTTTACTTTGAAGACGCTAATGGGAGAATGAGGGACGGGCAGACTTAAAAGAATATATCACAAATTTCTATAAAGATCTATTCGGTGAATCTAAAAAAGAGTCCATTTAGTTTTAATGATTGGACCGAGGATACTACTCAGGTATCTGATTATGAAAATGACCTCTTGACTACCCCTTGCGTGGAGAAGGAGGTAAAGGTTGCGGTTTTCAATATGGAACATAACAATGCACCCAGTCCAGATGGCTTTTCTCGCTAAATTCTATTAGAAATTCAGGGGAACCATAAAGGGAGATCTTATGCAAATGTTTCATGATCTTCATAGAGTTTTTAGTCTTAACTTTGGGGTGATTACCTTATTACCAAAGTTCTTGAGGCAAACATCATCCAACAGTATAGGCCCATTTGTCTTCTTAATGTGAGCTTCAAAATATTCACCAAAGTAGCAACACTGAGAATTAACCTAATTGAGGACAAAGTTATTAGTCTAGCTCAAACAACGTAAAATGAATATATCCATGAGCTACATCATAAGAAAATGAATGGGATAATTTTAAGATTGATTTCGAAAAAGGCATATGATAAAGTAAAATGGCCTTTCCTATTACAATCTTTAGGGATGAAAGGTTTTTCGTCCAAGTGGATAACTTGGATTAAATCCTTCATTTTGGGAGGTAGTGTTGTTGTCAATGTTAATGATGAAATTGGTCATTTTTTCCAAACTAGGAAGGTACTCCGACAAGCGCATCCTTTATCACCATTTTTATTTAACATTGTCGTAGATATGCCTATAGTACTTATTAATAGAGCAAAAGAGGAGGGTCAGTTTCAAGGCATTATACCCCATCCGGTGGACCGTGGTCTTTCGATTTTACAAAGTATATGGACGATATTGTTTTATTCCTAGATCATGATCTTGAGAAGTCATAAAAATCTAAAACTATTGTTATGTGTGTTTGAGCATCTATATGGACTGAAGATTAATGTTCACAAGAGTGAAATCTTTTGTTTTGGAGATGTCAAGACGTTATTTAAAAGATTATGTGGACTTTTGTGCCGCAAATCTGGTGAGTTCCCAATCAAATATTTGGGTATCAAAGTCCATTATAGAAAGTTAAGAAATGTTAACTCGAGAATGGTAGAGGAACGTTGAGACTCAACAAGTTGAAAAAAGAAAACATATATCAATAGGGGGTAGATTGACATTGATAAACTCTGCCTTGAGTAGCCTCCCAATGTATATGATGTCCTTTTTGCAATTCCAAAAGTGGTTATTAAGAAACTAGACTATTTTAGATAATCTTTATTGGCAAGGTGATGAACATAAGAGAAAGTACAAACTTGCAAAAGTGGTCTATTTTTGCCACCCAAAAGATCGTGGTGGTTTAGGAATAGCCGACTTAAATATTAAGAACATCGACCGTTGAGTAAATGGCTTTTCAAACTCCTAACAACATATGGTACTTGGCAAAAACTACTAAGAAATAAATACCTAGGATCTAAACATTAGTATTGGTGGAACAAAAACAAGGTGACTCCCATTTTTGGGCTAGCTTGTCAAGGTGAAGCATGATTTTCTCTCGCTTGGGATCCTTCGCTCAAAGGTGGATCAAGTCGATTATGGGAAGACAAATGGTTTGGCAATGATAGTTTGATGAACTAGTACCCTAGTTTATACAACATCGTTAGACCAAAGCTTCTCTCAATTTCAGAAGCATTGAGCTCCTCACCTAATTTTTCTTGGAGATGAGATCTAATAGGTTCTAAATTAGTGGAGTGGAATCATCTTTTATCACAATTAGCCAATCTTTCGTTGTTACAATGTCATGATGATTTCTACTGGTCTTTGCACCCAAATTGGAAATTCCCACTGAAATCATTAAAAAGCATTGATTCAAAACCCAGTTCCAAATCTCAATAGACGATTATGGAAACTAAAAGCGGCTCTTAAGCTAAGGATTTTATGTAGTATCTTAGGAGGGGTGTAGTGTTAACAAAGGATAACTTAATTAAGCGTAATTGGCATGGAAGCAAAACTTGTTGCTTTTGTCACTTAAGAGGAGAAAATTCAACACTTGTTCTAATGTAATGTCCAGACGCACGGTTTATTTGAGTTTTCCACAAATTTCATTCAATCTAACAACACCACCAAGTGTGTCACATATGTTTAGTAGCGGGCTAAATGGAGTCGAAAAACATTTGGGATCTATATATCTTTTGGGGGGCTAGGGTAGCAAAGTGACTTGCTTGTCTATTTGGTTACATAGGAATGATTTGGTTTTTCAAAATAAAAAAACTTAACACTCTTTTGCGGTGTTATCTATGCAATCTCCTACCAGCCTCCTTTCATCTACCGCCCTTCGTAAGTTGGAACTCTAGGATATAGTTGTGGCGGCATCGCAAGTTTTGGAGTAAGTGGTAGAGGATATCTTTAAACGTACATATGGGTGGCGATTTAGTCTTTGGATTGAATGTCACTAGAATTTGCTCGGTTTGTGTTTTCTATTTAGCCGTGTGTGCCTATCCTTTAGGCGGAGGCTAAGAGTTTTTCCATCCCAAAGGCGTGTATCAACTTGACGTACTACTGGGATGCAATAAAATCTTTTGTTTCAAAAATAAAAAAGATAACCCATTGAGGCACATGTATTCGTCAAGGTAGAAGGTGGGAATACTCACTTAGCAGGATAACCCATTTAGACACATGTATTCGTCGAGGTAGTAGAAGGCGAGGAGACAATGACAAACCCGCTCTCCTCGAAATTCTTCCTCAGCTCCCCTATTACTTTTCTAGAGCTAGCTAGGGCCTAAGCCCTTGAAATGGTGTTGTTCTTTTGCTCTTTCTCTTCCTCGTGTGTGTTGTTGTATTCCAATGAGGGTGCTTTCCTCCCTTTTGCATAGTGCTCGAGAGGTCTGGTTTGGAGGACTATTTTTGGAAGATTCAAGAACTACCTTAGAGGAGTCACTGGCATACACCTTCCACGGGTTTTGGGGCCCAAATTCATTAGGTGAGTTTGGGCCTTCTCTTTATTTATTTTTTAAAGAGTAGGCCTTGTTTGGTTACTAGAGACTACTCCCTCCGTCCCATCGAAGTTTGTCACCCCGATTCCGTGCCATCTTATTCAATGCTTCGCCTTATTCAAATTTTTACACAAATATAATTTATTTTGGTATGACTTATTTTATCAATGAAGATACTTAAATATTGATTAATTTATTTTATGATTTGCATAAATATTTTGAATAAGACGGATGGTCAAACATGAAGTTCAAAAGTCAAAAACGACGAACTCTATGGGACTGAGGGAGTAGAAACTACATTTTAGTCTTATTTAGTCCTTAAATTACAAACAAGAGGACTAATGGTCTAAATTTTAGTCACATTTAGTCATTATTAGTCCATCAGCCTCTTTGGGAGGTGCTAACTAGGACTACTAGTCCAAATTTCTAGCCCATTAATTCTTAGTCCATTAGCCTCTTGGGAGGTGCTAAACTGCTAATTGAGACTACTAGTCCCAATTTCCAGCCCATTTAGTCCGTAGATATAGTCTTTGTGCAAAAGAAATTAGTCCTTTGAACCAAACAACTTTAGGGACTAATATTTAGTCCCTATCTAGCCTCTAGTCCATAGTCCCTCAGATCAAATTTGTAATAACCCGGTTTTAAGAACAAAACCAGATGAAGCCATATGTGAGCCTGGAAGTCAAATCTCACATATAGTTTATAAATGAATGGTAATCAATTCACAATGCTTAAAATAAAACAAACCTAACAAGAAAGGCATAACCTCAGCTAGCGCATAAACGGAAAGACTCTCTCTGTTCTTCGATGTAGGCACCACAGTGGAACAATCGACCTGGTTGATCACAAGCCTAACTTCTTCCCCGAGGTGTGGGGAATAGCAAGAGTGAGTCCATGTCGAACTCCGCAAATATAGCTAGGCAATATCTACCCCAAAACCCATGATCATTATAACATAAATAATGAATAGCATGAAACAATAAATCATGAACAATTTAATAAGCATGTATAGCCAACAGTTATAAACATCAAGTTAAATATCAACAACATAATAAGCATGTGATTCTATTCATAGATGTCTCCAAGGCCGCTCATGACCGCGAACACGGCTGTTATAACAGCTTTATACTGCCAGAGAGGTGTACACTTTCACTACGGGTCATGGTTTCCATAAGAGTAGGTTCATGACTCCCCAAACAAATGAAAAACCACATAAAGCCTTTCAAAGGGGTTATCTAAGTGTGCTAATAGCGATAGGGCTACAACCCATTCTCTTTCGCTTCGCAAACCATCGACACAAATAAACACTATCCCTTGAACAACTAAAGCCGCAGCCAGCTATACTCGTATATCCCGGATGATCACAAATGAATAAGTCCTTATGGAGAGCTAAGAGCATCATAAACAAAACATAGCTCTTTCGGCCCTATGAACCATGTTATCAACAATTCATATTTAATATTCAATGCATAAACATTAAGCAAGTCATAAGATCATGGTTTAAAGATAGCATATCCCTAGAACTATACTTGCCTTTAAATATAGATCCTTTCTTCAAGTCCAATGCTTTCCCAAAAAACACCTTCTTCATCAACTTCTTATAGATCACGGTCTTCTTCGAGATCAACAACATAAAGCTCACCGATCTACTCGATTCCAATCAGCAACACACAAACACATGGATCCAATCATGCATGGCAAACAAGGCTACCATTAGAACAGTACACCAACAGTGGGAAAACAATTTAAAAAGTACATAAAACTATTCTACACGCCTCTACGATCACACAGACGAAAGATCACCGAAAAACGGACTAGAACGGAGAAGATACGCAATTTACGAGTTTCGCAAGAATAAAATAATAAATTAAATATAAACTGATTTTTGATGGAAAGGAAAAGACACAACGAGATTGGGTTTCGTAGATGTGCTCACCATCATCGGCACAGGAGCAGCTAGGGCACAACGACGGCTGCAGCTTGGCTTGGCGGACAGCGGCAAGCTGCAAGGTACGGCGATTGAAGATTGAAAAGGAACATGTACGTTTGCCGAATCATGTAAGGATCATACCAGTAGCAGCATTTGTACGTTTGTTGTTCCACGTCGTCAACAAGAGGATGATTCACGGCAACGACGGAGCAATATTGGCCATGGCAACTAGGGAAGGCACGCTGCGGCATGTTGGCAGAATGCGCCGCATATGGTCGGCAACAATGGTCAGCTGCGGATGGCATTGTCTTCTCATCGGAACCAAAGATCCATGGCGACTTCTTTTGGAGCATATGAAACTGGCTACAATCTGATGAAGTTCGTAGTGGCGGCTGTTTCCTCCTCTAAATTAAAACTCAGTGCAGATGCAGGGGATGGATGCATGGCGGAGCTATGGAAACGGCGGGGTGACGCGCTGCACGAGGGCTCCGGGGCGTTGCTGCTAGGATTGCATGCAGCCGCTAAAACAAGAGGAGACGGCGGCGATAGCATGCATCGCTGCATGGGGTTTACCAGGGTTTAGAAAGAAATAAAACCGGCCAGGGCTCCTTGCTATTTATAGATGGACAAGTCAATAGGGAACAGGACATGAAGTCCTTGACTCACACGACGTATATAGTGCAACGGCGTGTGCAGATATGGAAAGCAAAGGGATCAAGAGGGATACGGGCTGCTGAAAGGAAGCAAAACGGAAAGGTTGGATGCTGGGCTGGGATGCTTGCGACACAAAACAAGCAAGAGGCCAAGGGAAAATTATCTCACGGGCCAAGAGAAAGAGAAGGGGCCAAATTGCCACGAGAGAAACAAGGAGAAGGAAAAAAAAATACCTTTTCTTTTATTTGAGCAATTTTCAAATAACCTTTTCAAATGATTTTGAATCCTTTTGAACTTTCGGTCGAACCACTCATCACAATGAACCAAATGCAACAGCATGAATGCACAAACATGTATCTACCTTATGATAAATTTTAATTTGACCAAAAAATATTTATTTTCCTATATTTTATGAGCACAAAAATACATAAATAAATTATTTTATTCTATTTTCAAAAGAGGCAAAATTTGGGGTGTTACAAATCAAATAGGCCCTAAGTTTGATGATTGTTTTTAGCAAGTTTTATATAAGAATTGGCGGTAAGAAATAATAGTTAAGGATCACCCTGTTGTGCTAATTGTACTATGCCCAAGAGCTAAAAGATCAAAACCAGACTTGGCAAGCAAACACGCGGCGCCACCCAAATGGTGACTGATGATTTCTTCAACCTGATCACAAAAGGTGGAAAACTCCGGGTGTGGCAAACCTGTTTTGTTAAGCGGTCGGCTGTCCAACGACAGTTATGAATGAACCACCAACAAAATGAAGCATTTGCAACGCATGTGGCATTAACTTAAAAAGATCGAAGTCCAGGATTAATTCTATGTAGTTTAGTTTGTTAACGTTGACTAATTAGAGCATATACTATAGCAAACTAGAGGATTCCCCTGCACGTTACAGCGGGTACGAAGAAGGAATATAAAAGATTACGATGTTAATCACTAAGAATCAGTACATATATATATATATGTATGCAAGAACATGATATTGTATAAATATATCACTCAGAATTAGTAGTACGTGATATAATGACATGACATGGACAATAAAATTCTCAAGCCGCCTTACTAACATGGACAACATTGTAGTTATATGTGGTAGTAGATTTTAATTGTTTGCAATTGTACATTCCTTAGGGCAGGTGCATTGCTACACATCAGCCGCCTCATACCTTGTCTCATGCAGCGCCACGTAAGATTTTTGATGATGTGGAGGAAAGAGAGAGGGGGAGAGAGAATGAGGTCGTTTTTTCAGTAAAACAACCGCCTCATGAGCTAAAATTTAGGACTATGAGACAACTAGTGTACCATTGTATGAGTTGTTGTTGTCATGCAAGTCACAATCCTATTTTTACTCTATCCATAAATTAAGGAATTGCAATTTACTATAAGACAACTTAAAAGGACAACCATTGTACGTGATATTCTATTAAGCCGTTTCAAATTATGTGGCACTGCATGAGACGAAGTTATAAAACAACACCAATGTACTTGCCCTTAGTAGGAAAAAAACTTGCATGTTAAGATATATAGTTAGTGAGGTTTTTCTTAGTGGATATTAAATGTATGTGATAGTGCATTGCTTAGGTGGATAGCTTGCATGTTGAGAGAAATAGCTAGTGGGATTTATTCTTATAGGAGTAGTAGATAAGCATCAAAAGAAGACCATAGAATTAATGATAGAAGATTTTTGTAAAAACTATAAGCTGGACACCAAAAGTCCAGAGTTGTAGAGATTATATGTGGAAGCAACAAAGTCCGAGTTGGACCCGATCATCATACAAAAGCAACACAAACAATTTGTGTCCCCATTCTTCTCTCCTACGCAAAGGCCAATGCTCGGGAAAAATTCAGTGCATACCGAATACACACACGTCTATGCAAACACATCTTCAATGTGCAGCATGTGTCCACCAACCACATCCGACGCCGCGGCCCGCTGACCATGTATAAGAGGCTGGAGTTGAGCCCGTGAGAGCCGAGTGGGCAGCGGGTGAGCACATGCCATGGATGTTATCTGCTGTCCATGTGGTGGCATACACTGTATGCAATGCACTGAGGCCCTGTTTGTTAAGTAGTAGGGCTTTGTTTAGTCCTAGGACTCTAAGGAGGTGTTTTTAGAGACTTTTAGCCAAAAGTCCCTAAAAAATTCTCCCTATTTAATTTTCTAGTGATTTTTTTTAAAAATAGTCCCAACACAAAAAAAAATCCTGAAATTAAACACCCCCTGATTTTTATTTTCTTTTTCAAGGCTCGGGTACTGTCACCAGAGGCCCATGAGCACATATAAGTCTTGTTGATTGAAGGCCCAGCCTGCAGGAGACACAAGCACAGCACAGGACTCCAGAGTCGAACGCCGGGAGCCGGCGCCGCACACACTCCGCTCGAATATTGAGAGATCGACTTGAGTCGCAAGGGAGATCGCCCATCCGCACACACTGGCTGCTGGCGACAGGAATCCAGAGATCGGCGGCGTTCCCAATCCATTTCGTTCTCGGCCGCTGCATATATGCATGCCCATCTTGTATGTGATCCGCCCTCCACTGAAGAGTCACTGTCTTATTAAGGTAATTAGTTATTTATTATTGTTCTATTGGTTTTGTCTATTGTAGTTGTTGTACGACATTGTGTCATGTTTTCCTTGAATTATTGTTCGTTTCATGATTCTTCTGCGCTTGAATTTCTTACACTAATGGATCCAAATATATATCAGTGTTCTGATCTGGAAGTTTCTTTCCCTTCAGCTTGTTGTACTATTGCTTAAAATCATCCACTCGTCCGGATGCTGGAAGGTTGATTTGCCGATGCCTTATCCTTTGTGGTTCCTTTGCATTTATACTTATGCAGCAAGGCTCACTAAATGGAGTCTCACAATGGCGAGGTTCATGAGTTGCCACCTCCACCACCACCACCTCCTCCTCTAAATATGATCCATGAGCCTCTTACTGCTGAGGAAACAAGGAAGAAGTACCACGAAGGATGCCCTGGGTGCCGGCTGGATGAGGTGAACAAGATCAAGACCGGCATCCCCTACCTCAATTTCTTCTTCATCTGGATTGTCTGCCTCACTGCCGGTGAATCTATGTCTCAGTCTTTTATACTCCTGTTCATTATTATGTTGTCTATATCTCGCTGAGCGGAGAGCACAGGCATAGATACATCTTTGGTTAGTTGCTATATATATATACTAAAATGCTTTGACCAAAATCTAGTAATTATTACTAGAAACTCAGGCATGGCTTTTGCCGAACCCTCATTGGAGCGAAGCCACAGGATGCCAATCGTCTTCCAATTGCTGGTGATATTTTATTTACTCCCCTGGAGGTTAATAAGGTACCTAGGTGCATGTTCATGTTAGCACACTAGGGTTCGATTACTGGAATAATGACGAATTCGACATACAGCAGAACTCGCTGCGGCGAGAGAAGAGTAGCTGGAGGAAGAAGAAGGGGAACAATTGGTTTACAGAGTTCAAATCTCGATACCCCTCTGCTCTCTCTCGCAATCTCATATAGCTCTCAGTTAACCCACCTGCGGGCCTGCAACTTGTGGATTGGGCCGAACGTTCCTCCTGGGCCGGGACGGGCTGGACGAGAGGCCCGATCGCCTTCTTCATCCGAATCCTGGTCTTCCCGCCCGAGGTAGCAGGTGCACCGACATTCCCCGGTCTTGAGAGGCGGCTTGACCCCAAGCCGGCGCTAGGAAATTGTTGACGCAGCTGTTCCGTCGACTCCCGTGTGGCGAGAGATGGTGGCATATGCGCACCACTCCACCAACACTTGCTCCACCGGATGAGTACCTTCGGTCCAGCGGCGCCGCACAATATGAAGGGGAACCCGCATTGACGCCATGTCGATGGAAGAGTTGAACTGACCACTTTGGGTGCCGGAAGATTTTTGAGCTGAGACACATGGAAGACGGGTGAACGGAAGACGGCTGGAAGTTCGCTTGTAAGCCACACCGCCAACCGCTCAAGCACCCGAAAGGCCCAAAGAACTTGAAGGCCAGTTTGTTGCACGACTCGCGGGCTTACGTAGACGACCGCACGTAGGGGTTGAAGCTTCGTAAATACCATGTCGCCTACTTGAAACACACGATCCACTCGGTGCTTGTTTGCCCGACGCCGCGATACGCCTTTAGCACGAAGGAGATGCTGTCGAATGACTGATTGCATCAAGGCACGTTCCTCCAACAGATCGCAACATCAAAATCGGGCGCAGTATTAATCGCTGAATTGAAATCCAAACCCAAATGACGCAGGCCGGGCAGCCGTAAAGAACCTCAAAAGGAGTAATGACCCGAGCTGAATGGAGATCGGTGTTGTACCAATACCGCCAATGACAGCCATTCGACCACCGCCGTGGACAAGCATGAACAAAACAAACGAAGGAAAGTCCCCATACACCGATTGACTCGCCACCGTCCATCACTTTCGGGTGATATGTCGCGGCTCGATCTTAACTCAGTTCGCAAGGCTGCAAAGAAGGATTTTAAATTGCCGGTGAAAATCTTGTCACGATCGTAAACGATAGCCAAAGGCATGCCATGCAACTTGAAGACATTGTCCATGAATACGCGGGCCACTGTTTTTTGCAAAGGAACGGATGCCAAGAGGTATGAAATGGGCAAACCGCGGTGAACTTGTCAACTACGACCATGATAGTATCAAAGGACCCCGAAACCGCAAGCCCTCCACAAAATCCATAGTAATGACCGCCAGAGGAAGTGGGTACCTCAAGTGGTTGGAGTAACCCTAGGTAACCTTTGACGATCGGGCTTAGCTTGAGCACACACTTGGCAGTTCCGACCTAATTGCAACACCGCCTTACATGCCCGGCCAAAACAACAATGGCTTGATCTTATGATAGGTAGCAGGAGCACTGAATGACCACCCACTGGGGAATTGTGCAGGGCAGCCAAAAACTTGTTGCCGTTTCGCTCATGATTACCCAACCAAATCCTCATTCTTATAACAAATGATGCCCTCCTTAAGGTGGTAGTTAGGAACGTAAGATGGAACCAGCCAGAAGCTTTTGTAACAATGATCGAAAGCAACTTCATCGGTGGGATACCACCTTGCGCATCCTAGAGCCATACATGAGATGGGGAAGAAACCGTAAGCAAGTGCTCGGGGATGGTCACGGCGAGACAAAGCATCCGCCACTTGATTATCGTCCCGTGAACCACGACGATATACAATTTTGTATCTCGTGCCTAAACGGCTTTGTAAATGCTTTTCGCTGATATGGAGTGTGCGGCCTACCGCTCATTCGGATGGATGAGGTTATGGTGATCAGTATGAATCACAAATTCGACCGAAGTAGGTAATGACGCCATCGCTCCACCGCCATGATAATGGCAAGGTATTCTTTTCATATATAGACAAACCTTGATTGCGAGGAGCTAATGACTTGTCGATGAATGCCAATGGTCGGCCTTTTGTAATAAGACAACACCAATGCCATATCCTGATGCATCGGTCTCAATATGGAATGGCTCGGTGAAATCGTGAATACGGAGGACAGGAGCAGCACACAAGGCATCCTTCAGGACCTGAAAAGCAGATGCATGGATGGAAGTCCAAATGAACATTGTGTCCTTTTTGAGCGGTTCAGTCAATGGCTTGGCAATGAGTCCAAAATGTTTGATAAACTTGCGGTAGTATCCAGCCAATCCAAGAAAACCCCTGAGGGCTTTGACATTTGCTGGTGTTGGCCAATCTGTAATTGCCTGAATTTTTGCTGGATCAGTGGAAAGGCCTTGTTCACAGATGACATGTCCCAAATATGAAATAGAACGTTGAGCAAATGTACACTTGGACAACTTGACACTTAATCGATCCTTAAGTAGCCAAGAGAAAACAAGATCCAAATGATGCAGATGTTCCTCAAAGCTGTTGCTATACACCAGTATATCATCAAAGAAGACAACCACAAACTTCCTTAGGCCAGGGGCTAAAGTTGTATTCATTGCACCCTGAAATGTCCCAGGAGCCCCAGTCAAACCAAAGGCCATGACATTAAATTCATATCGCCAGCAGGTGTCAAAAGCAGCTTGATCTTGGGCTCTTCTCCAGGCTGTAACAAAATCTGATGAAAACCTGCTCTCAAGTCAAGTGTAGAAAACCAGCTAGCCTGACCCAATTCATCAATTAACTGATCAAAAATTGGCACTGCGAATTTGGACTTAGCGTTATGGCATTGAGTTGTCCGAAATCCACACGTAATCAGAGGTTCCATCTTTCTTCTTCACCAGGAGAACAGGAGAAGAGAATGGGCTGGAACTTGGCTTGATCAACCCTTGAGCCAACATATCAGAAACTTGTTTCTCAATTTCATCCTTAAGTGCAGGAGGATATCTATAGGGTCTGATAAAGACTGGCTATGCTCCAGGTATTAATGGTATGACATGGTTACAAGGCCTAGAAGGAGGTAATTCAGTTGGTGGGGTGAGCACTGTGGGGTACTTATCCAAGACGCATCAGATAGCAGATGAAGAACTGCGACCGGCCCTAGGGCTCGCAGAAGTATCAAGAACACAAATGCACTTGCAACGGTAATTTGTCGTGAACCCGAGCCCCTTCACCCCGCAGAAGCACCCATCGGGTCTTGATATGGAATCGCGAACCACTTGTGGAGCCAAGCACCTACATGGGGTGAATGACTCAAGCCAATCCATGCCTACAATTGCATCATATGATTTCAATGGCAATACTCAAGTCATTCCGTAAATGTGCACCGAATAACAGACAAAGACACAATCGAGGCAAAGAATCGAAAGTACAAGGCAGAATCCCACCACTAGCCACTCTAACCTTACTGTTAGTGTTTTGCACAGGCACACCAGACAAAGAAGCTGCTAACTCAGAACTGATAAAGGAAGCAGTACTACTAGAGTCCAATAACAGATGCACTGAATGACCATGAATAGTGCCAGCGAACTGTATGACTCGCTGAGTAGCAGAAGCACTTACTGCTGCTTTGCTGATAGTGAGAAACACTCGGTCTTGTTCGGGAACTGGATCTGGAGCAGTCTCCAAAACTTCGTAGCATCATAAGATTCCCAGAGAGGCTCAACAGCTAGCAAAACTTCTGGGCTGCACTTATGATCTCTGAAATATTTGGCTCCACACTTGTAACTCAAGCCTTGTGCCCGTCGGTACCTCTTCGGTGCTGCCAGAGGATTCTCACCGACAGTAAAGACCTTGGCCACTTGGACCAGCACCGGTTGGAGGAGGAAGCACTGGAGCTGCCTTGGGTGGTGGTGGAGGAGGTAACGGGTGCTTCACAGGTGCTGAAGTACGGGCCGAAGAAGACCAATCACCATGACGAAATGGCCGTGCCGCCGACAGCGCCTCTTCCTGTATCAAAGCAAGATTCACGCGCCAAGATCGAGAGTTTTGGGCTGATGAATCATAACAGCAGCTCTAATATCAGGATGTAAGCCATCAATGAATCGTATGGTAAAGGAGAGCTCATCGTGTTGTGGAGTGTACACTTTGAGCTGGTCTGTGAGCTCTGTAAAGCGGGTGATGTAATCGGTAACTGTAGAAGTTTGGCTAATGTGCATCAGCTGACGAATTAAGGACTCATGGCGCACCCGATCGAAGCGATCATGCAGTAAGGCACAGAAGGAAGACCACTGCAACGTTGGGACTAAATGCTCGATGGATTGGTACCAAAGTGATGCTGGACCATCGAAATGCATTTCAGCAATTTCAATCCACATGGGTTCCTCCACAAAGTACATGTGAAAGTACTTTTCAGCCCGGTGACGCCAACGGCGTGGGTTGTCACCGTCAAATCGTGGAAATGGCACTTTAGGCAAACGATGTGTATGGTTTTGGTGATATGGTCGATCGGGAGGCCGTGGCTGGGGTATAGTGGCAGTGGCGCGGAAAGGTGTTGGGGAAGGAGGAAGTGGGTTCTGTGAGGGATAGGCATGGTGGGGATCAGGAGGATTGGGGTGTGGAGGTGGACGCGGAATTGGGGCTAACAGTGGTAAGGATATTGGAGGATGGTGGGTTGGGTATGGTGCGGCGATCGTGGTCGTGGAAACACGGCGTGATGAAGCAGGTATGGATGAACAAGGAACGAGAGGTGTAGACGGGATTGGACGTACCAGAGGAGGAGTCATGGACCCAGGCCATCACAGCCCCGGATCCGACGTTTTGCCCAACGACGGGCTGGGTGGCGGTTGGTCCGGCAGATGGGCGCTGCCACCGGATCGATCGCTGATCCACGCTCCGGAGGCATGGCGTCGAGCACTTGGGAGGCGCTGACCGCCGATGTTGCGGTTGTAGCCGAGGAGGCCATCGAGTACGCCATCGACGCCGGGCGCCAGACGTTGTTGAGGGACCGCGAAGCATCGTCTCCATGTCGCCCACGCGAGCGATGCACTCGCCGGCGACATGGTTGGTCCGGCGACTCCAAACCCGTCAGCGAAAGTGTCGGCGCTGGATTCGTGGTCGGCGGTTCGTCTCCAGATGGCGAGGCGCCCGCCCACCGTAGCAACTTGGCGGATCCGGCGGCGCGGTCTCCAAATCGCAGGCGGCGCGAGATGTCGCCGACGCGGGTGTCGATGTCGCGGTGCCGATCCGCCAGATCAGACTCGAGCTCGGTGAAGCGCCGGCCGAAGGCCGCCTCCCGAGCGCCGGCGGGCGTTCAACGCAGCCGAGCTCGTTGAGCACCAACCGGATGTTGGGATCCAAAGACACCGAGCGAAAGTGTTGCCAACGAGTAAAATGGCGATGGGGAAGGGGATCCAGGATCCGAGACGAGTCTCTCGATACCAGATTGTTAGCACACTAGGTTCGACATCGAATAACGAATAATTCGACATAGCAGAACTTCGCCTGGCGAGAGAAGAGTAGCTGGAGGAAGAAGGGGAACAATTGGTTTACAGAGTTCAAATCTCGATACCCTCTGCTCTCTCTCTCGCAATCTCATATAGCTCTCGTTAACCCACTGCGGGCCACGCAACTTGTGGATTGGGCCGAACGTTCCTCCCGGGCCGGGACGGGGCCGGACGAGAGGCCCGATCGTCTTCTTCATCCGAATCCCGGTCTTCCCGCCTCGAGGTAGCAGGTGCACTGACAGTTGACTTTGAGGCATCGAATTCTTGTGATTATGGATCAACATTCATCGATTTCTTATGAGCCAAATCATTATATTGGAAGGAACTCATTGTTGCCCCGCAGGTGAGTAGGTTCGAATTATCGAATGTCGACGAAATTCACCCATTTTCGTGAGGCCCTAAACAACATAATATAAAACCAGAAAAAAAAAAATCTGGTATGGAAAGGAGCATGTCATGGCTATTAGTCGGAGATGATGTGGATTGCTAGTGGGGATGATGTGGATGGCTTGCATATATTGAGATAGACTTGTAGATGGGGTTGGATTTATAAAAGATATAGATTATAAATATGTTATAATAAAAAAAAAATTATCAAAATTAAACTTCAATAGCACAAAATGTCAACAAGTGGTGGCACTATCAATACCCCGGCTAAATGCAAGAGAGAAAAGTGCATTATTATCCATGTGTTATCTCTTATTTTTAGCTGAGAAAACCGGGTTTGTATTCATATGAAGTTCATACAGTTTACATTCCAAGACTTGCAAAGACAACCTAAAAGAAAGGAGAAATTACAGCATATTTCTTGCACAGTCGTCCTCCGGCCGCCCCTCGAAAAGCCATGGGGATTGAAGCCGACCACCTTCTTGACGATTGACACAAGCTTTAATTGGCACCGAAAAAGCAAAGACGCGTCAAAATCAACATACGCTAGACCGCTGAACGCCCAGACCAAGAAGATGGCAATTGGCCATCACATCACCAGAGTACAAGGAATCTGGCGCCTCAGCAACCATGAATCCTGACACGTCACACTTCAGACGACGACACACCCAAAAGGGGAATGAAACCACCAGAGAAGGTGGTAAGTAAGGACCAACCCGGTTTCAGCATGTTGGTAAACATACCTCCCAAACTCTTCACCGGAGTAGACACCGTCACCGCAGAAGATGAGGGAGTGGTAAGACGGAACCGACCGGATCCAGGATGACCAGATCCAGAGGAAGCAGCAGAACTCCAAATCTGGAAAGCTCGTGCGTTCGGTCGCCACCAGCGAAGTTGAGGAAGCCGCCGAAGGTGTCGGATCCGCCCTCCGCACATCCACGCCGTCGGCCAGTGGAGACACCACCAAGGAAGATGAATCCATGCCTGACCACCGGCATGGGGAAATCTAACCCTAACTTATTTAACCTAGACTTAGTAAGCATGGGTATTAACAAATCCTCCGTTGATTCATCCACCCCCCTCCACGGCCGACACCCGCGAGGGGCCGGAGGCGAGGACGACGGTGAATCGGCGGGGGATTGCGAAAATCGTCCTAGTCACCGCTCTCAACCTGAGCGCCTGGAAGGGGCGAGAAAGTGTTTTTTTAGTGGCTGAGGGGATATAGATGTCATGTGTTATCTCTTATACATAGAGCTAGATCGATACTTGCATATGATATATGTCATGGGTTTACTGATGCTGCTGCATTGTGGGCAAGAAGCGCTGGCATGGTGATAGGTGCTATTAGGTCGGACGGGTATGGGTGGGTTAATGTGGGCATGCATAGTTGTGGAACTAGACCAAGATGGTCGACATCTAGCTAGTAGTAACAGCCCAAATCAGAGCTTCAACGGCACTCTTGCCTTGATTTTTGTCTAGCTCTAGTGGCAATGCCTAGTGACCATTGAGAGGGAAGATGGCAGCATGTCCAGTGCGGCCACACCTATAGATGCAGTTCACAAGCCTAAGGCTTAGCTTATCGTCTTTGCCATGCTCAATCAAACATAGCAATCTATTACATTTTTCCATTGTTGTTGCACTTTAATTGTTCAAGAAAATGCCAATGTGCGTTTCTCAATCTCAAGTCCTAGGCCACACTTCACCTTGTCAACAGTTTTTTTAGGATTGCCTTGTCAACAGTTATTGACAAACAATGTAATTGACAAGTTACGAAAGAAAGGTAATTAGCTACAAAAAGTGCAAGGAATTAGTACAAATTGGCTTGTGATTTTTATTACCTCCATTAACAATTCATAATGCTCAATATCCTTTATTGGCACATGTTGCATAACTTGAGGAAAATGGTAGTCGTTTGGAGGTCAATATTTCCAAGGAATGCATATTGCTTGACTTTCACCCCATTATCGATTTTTCTACCTCTTGTTATATATCCTTCTTTTTGGAAAATTGTACACTTATGATTCATTTCCTCTCAGTTTTGTTCATTTTCCTTATGATTCATTTCCTATCAGTTTGGATCTCATGAATCAACCCATATCTAGAAAGTGCTCCCTATTTTATTATTAGATTGCTTTCCAATTCCTCTTGATTCCTAGGAACCAAACGGGCTATTATGGACTTTTTGATTAACAGTGAATTACATTTTCGTGTAGCACAGTATTACTATAAGATAAATAAAACATATCTTACAGAATTGCACAAGTATGATCTATTCGTCTCGCCAAACATCTTGGAGATCATCACTAGCTATAAAACGTAGATGTTATAGCACTCTAATTGTCAAAGACAATTACATACTGATTTTATTTCACTTCATTCCAACTAAAGCAGATGCATATCTTTTTTTTTTTCTTTTAATTCAATCGCATCAAATTTATTTTATTTGTTGTTAAATTACATTTCATTTTTTTTCATGTTGAAGCTCTGCCCATTCAATCATTGTACCCTTATCTATACTTCCTGGTATGTACACATGCTTAAAGTCTCAACTTTCAGCTTCATTGACATATAAAAGCTAGAAACTAAGTGAATTCTGAAATTTATTGATTGGTTCCTTCTAAATGTTGTTGCAATATAATAGATCAGAGATTTGAAAATCGCAAAGCAAGAGCAGGACATAGGGTTCTATGCTGGATTTGTTGGTGAGCAAAGCCTCTAATGGTTGAGATTTGGCATTTTGTTTTTATATATTTCTATGCTTCTGAGTGTTGCATGTGCATTATCTTTAAATGATAATATACCAGAATTATTGTCGCAACTCGATGACAGTTGTTGTCACTAGTCATGGTTTGATTAAATGCATTTTCTCTTTCAGGGGCAACTTATTTCCTTACCAGAACCATTAGTTCCGTGCCATGGGGTATATTTTGCTGACAAGTATGGAAGGAAAACCCTGCATCGTGATGAGCATCACCTCAGTGTATGGAAATTTAGACATATTGTGGGGGTCGTATTTAGTACTCTATCGTCAAACAGGCTGAAGTAAACCTAGTTTGATTTTCCAGGATTGTGTTCAACACACTCTTTGGCATTAGCAAGAGTTATTGGATGGCAATTGTAACTAGGGGGCTGCTTGGGTTGCTGTCTGGTATAATAGGACCAGTCAAGGTAACTTATGTGTATATGCATCGATTGCCCTCAATTAGAAAAAAGAAAGTAGACATTAGATGCTCAGGGATACATATGTATTTTACAGGCCTATGCTACAGAAGTTTGTAGAAAAGAGCACCAAGCTCTAGGAATGTCTCTTGTAAGGACAATCAAATATCTTTTGCATTTTAATCCTTCAGCTGATTCTTGTTTATGTTGACCTATTGCTAATTTATGTATAACATCATGTCCTAGGTTACATCATCAATAGCGACAGGTCTTGTTATTGGACCAGCTATTGGAGGGTTTCTTGCACAGGTTAATATATTTTCACTCTTAATTGTTCAATAAAGAAAACTTTGCAAAAAAAAATATATGAACATTGTCTATCCTCTACTTATATTAGCCTGCAGCAAAGTACCCACGTATTTTCTCCAAAGAGTCCGTATTTGGAAGGTGAACTACTACTCATAATATTTCTGCTCTATTAATATTTTTATCATTTAAAGCATATGAATCATCTTTGGAATTTGCTTCTAATTTTAGGTTTCCATATTTCCTCCCATGCTTGGTCATATCAGTTCTAGCAGCAGTATCATGTATCGCATGCATTTGGCTTCCGGTATGAAACAAAATTTCTTTATGGTTCCTTCCCTTGAAAATCCAATCTGTTACACCCTTTCAAAATACATAAATATATCAGAAGTGCTAAGTCTCTGTACGTAGGTATCCTAATAAAATTTTCTTAAGATTCTGAGGAAACGTAGTGCACTTTCATACAGGAAGTTCCTTAGCATTTATCCTATTTTCTTAGGAAACGTTGCACTTTCACAAGGATCAGAAAGTAGACGCTATTGATGAAGTGGAAGCACAAGTTGGTCACTCAAGCATAGAAGCTGGACAAGCTAAAGAATCTAGAGGCATATCTACAAAGAACCTACTAAAGAACTGGCAATTGATGTCATCAATAATCCTCTATTGTATCTTTTCTCTTCGTGACACAGCTTATCTTGAGGTGATCTCTTCTTATATGATCTTGAGAGTAACTTCTTCTTTAATAACAATTCAATATGAGAAATACTAATAATATTATTGTGAGCCTTGAAATTGCCACTAAGCTGTCAATGATGAAGCTTGATATATATAAATGTCTCTTTAGATATTTTCACTTTGGGCAGTGAGCAGTAGAAAATTCCGGGGCCTGAGTTTGACATCCCAGGATGTTGGCCTTGTGCTAGTCATTTCAGGTATGCGATATGTCCCAAGTTTTTATGAACATTTATTGCACACAATCCCTTGCAAAAGAAAAAGATGAATTACATGACCTGCAATAAATTAAAGTATAATGCATACATAGAATTTGTCTTTATCACTTCCAGATGCACTTCCATCAAATTATTTACCTTGTGCCATTTGATCCTTGTAGGTTTGGGTGTTCTGATATATCAACTTGTTGGTTATCCCTTAATTGCCAGGTATTTCGGACCAATCAGACCATTACGACCTGCTGCGGTATGTGAGAAATACATCTTAGTGAGATTTATTTCAACACAAAACTTGTGAAAAAATATAAGAATCTAAAACAAAGTAATTTAGTGTTTAAGTGGGGAAACAAACATGCATCAGCATTGTAAATAAATCAAAATTGATGGTAGAGGCATAGATTTGGTATTAGGTAGGAGACAATAGTGACTGGTTTCTTTTTATGAAACTATGTGGCATGCTTCACAATTTATAAAAAGGAAGAAAAAAAACTTAATTTATTTAATTAAAATGCTTGTTTATGTTAAATGGGTCTTTGATTTGTAGGTCTTGTCCATACTTGTCCTTGCAACATATCCCTTCATTGCCAAACTACAAGGGCTAGAACTCAAAATACTAATCAATATAGCTTCACTTTTGGGGAACACGTTTTCTGTGAGTTGCTATTTTCTTCATTAATATAAGCATCCATAAATGAACACACACAGGATTTTTCTATTTTTGAACAAATTCTATTTTTTATTTGAACAAATTAGGCTACAATTACTACTGCGTGCAACATTCTGCAAAACACAGCAGTGGTAAGCATCGATCATGTCTGATAAGCTAATTTGTTTAAATACATACACTTGACCATTTTGTAGATTCTAACTTCCCCTATCTATAACATGTGCAGACACAAGAACATAGAGGTGTAGCAAATGGCATCTCGGTGACTCTAATGTCATTGTTCAAAAGTGTAGCACCAGCAGCAGGAGGAATTTTGTAAGTACTACATTCTTTTTCTGTGCCACAAAAAGTTATTTTTGTTTTTCCATTTGTTGAGATTTATTTTTCTTGCTGTCATACAGGTTTTCGTGGGCTCAGAAGCACATGACTGGGCTGTTATTACCAGGTACATAAACAAAACATACATGTCTACTTGTGATGACTATGCCTTATCCTTAATTGTAGGATGGCGGGCAGATAAAGCACCACACGTTACTGAGTGCATATTCCTGTTTGATTTTTGAAAATGTAGGTGACCAGATCTTATTCCTGATGATAAACATGGTGGCAATAATCGGACTAATTTTGACGTTCAAGCCATTTTTCTCCATGTCAGATGCATTGAGGCGTTCATAATATATATAGTATATATAATAATTAGATGTCACGCACTTAGGGTTAAATCAGGTGGTAACCAATTGCAGACTGAATAATATTTAAAACTGCGCGAGAATCCATGTACTATATCTGTCTAGACTTTTCACAAAATGTTCAGTCCCGTGGTCTGTGAAGGTGCTCTTCAAATTTTCTTGGATGTAAACTGTGGAGCACCAGGTGCTTCGTGGCCTTTCATCTTCTTATTTACTGGGCTCCTAAATCCCAACATGGTCACTACAGCTGTTGATTGTGTGCACAAATTCCCCTACTTTACAATAGTGAAACTGAAACAGTGTGTGTGTGTGTGTGTGTGGCCTTTTATCTCCTTATTTACTGGGCTCCTAAATCCCAACATGGTCACTACAGCTGTTGATTGTGTGCACAAATCCCCTACTTTACAGTAGTGAAACTGAAACAGCACATCCTTCCGGGATGATGAATCTGAAAAGCGTGATCCCTGGTGCAACCGGTAGGATTAGATAGGTCATTTAGTTCAACACATGTCTTGAACTCCAGGTGACAGAATTCCCAATTCGATCAATGTATTTTTCTTGACTCTTGGTTTGTGCCCAATCAGCTTTATATTGACACTATGCGATCAGCTCCTGAGGTCTCTAGATGACCTTGATAACCCTTAGACTCAAAGCTTAACCAAATGCTACGGCCGGATGACCTTGAGCTTGCAGGGAATTCGGGGAAGAAGTACTAATTATCATTGTTCGCCTAAATAGTCGTTTATAGATACAATATTAAAATAGTGATTGATGAATTAATATTAAAATAGTGATTGATGAATTAACATATTTTTTTTTTTATAACTACCGTTAAAAACAAATCTACAAATAAAAGGTCTCGATGGCATCTACTCGCTACCATTGCTAAACTTGCGGACCGCGATTGCTGGTGGCTGCAACTTGTACATACATGGCAAAAGCTACCGGAGTGCCCCCGTTCACACATTTCAATCCCCACCGAAGCGGAGCCAAAAAAAAAAATCGAGGGAGCTTGTCCGCACCCGCGAGCACTGCGCGAGGTGTGAGCACGCATGAGAGACGCCTCTCTCTCTCTCTCTCTTTCTCTCTCTTCCCCTTTCCTTTCTCAAAAGCTTCTATTCCCTCCTTGTCAAAAAAAAAACTTCGCTTCCTTGCTCTTCGCAAACCCTGCCCATTCGTTAAAGACTTGTCACTGCACAACCATGGTTGTGGGCTACCACCGCTGTAGCCACCGGCTGCGTAGAGGTGGCAAGATGGACACCCGCAATGATAAAGCCCTACGGCGGGATCCACGACTTTGTCAAGCCAGAATATTGGGATCTATGGCATGGACACCACCGTGTTGGTCTTCCTAGAGATAGTGGGGACTGGCCTCCGAGTGGATGCACTTGTGCTTGTTGGGTGAGGTGCAATTGATCTTCCTGGGAGGTAATGGATTTCATCTCCATATTCATCATCATGAAGCTCTTGATTTAGGTTTGGTAAGGGCTTTTCACTCCCTTTTTCGGTATTGCATTGAGATCTCGGCCCACGGTGAAGATAGAGCTCTCTTGCAAGTTATAGAGGGTTCTTCACTTTCTTCACCTGGTAATGTGCTTAGATCTATGGCCATGGTTGAATATGGAACTCTCTTACATGCTATGGAGCTATGGAGTTTTGGCACATTTAGAGTGTGTGGATGGATGGCTTGTTTTTTTTTTTGACAAGTATGGATGGCTTGTGTTGGGTTTGTGTTAGTCTTTGTGAAGCCATTTTGTAAGGGGGCAATGGCGTCAGGTTCTCATTCATTTTGGATGTCCAGGTGCAATGTGCTCAAGTTTTTGTAATGTTGTTGTGTGGTTTCTTTCTTGTTGGCCACGTGGTGTGGTATTGTGAAGTATTAATATGGACACATTTTATATTTGTGTGTTAGACTTGTACTTGTCCTTTTATTATGCCATGAGTTGTGATTTGGAATATAGAAATTTTACAGGAATTGTATAGAAACTTGGCACAAATCAGTTCATCTTTACATGAAAAATACAGGAACAAGAAAGTTTGCTGCGTTCCAAAGGGGCCTTCACAGACTCAGCATCTCAACCTTTGCCAAACCTGAGTGCATGACTAATATCTGACCGTTGAGTGCCGATCGGACGGGAAACATTCTCTTCCCTCGAAGGCTTATCCGGTTATTATCCCTCCCACACGCGGGCGCAGCAGCAACGGCACCCAGGGCCAAGAAGGCCACACACCCACCCATGGCGCTCCTCCTCTCCCCGACCGTCTCCTTCCTCGTAGCCCCCGCTGCTCCACGCTCCCGAGTTCTCTCCGCTGCCGCCAATGTCTCCTACCCAGGTAAGCTCCACTGACGCGCATCCTCGATCCCCGTCGTCTTGTTCGAGTCCACCTCCCCTCTGTGTGCTGTCCTGGCTGGTTGGGGTCGATTGGTTCTTGGGATGGATGTCATGGCCCTACCAGCTGCAATCCCCACAGAGAACTGCGGATGCGAGGTTTATAGTTGGTTTAATTGTGCGCTGGTCGAGCCCCAGGCGTTTATTCGTCTCTATAATGCTGCTGGCTCGGTCGGGGATTTCTTCGAACAGTGCTGGTGCAGCAATTTCTTCGTCAGTGAGCTACGCTCCCAATATTCTAGAGCTATATCAATTGTATCAGGAACGCTAGAAGACTACATTTTGCTCCTTCCTTGCTTTATTTAATGCCAATTACTGTAAGATTTAATAAGCAACAAAGTGCTAAGGCGCAATTTTCTTTGCTAGTTGCTACAGTTGTGTATGCCCACATTATTTTACTGTTAATCTGGTGATAAAGGATGCAGACTGAATTTCCTCCTAAGTAGTATGGAGTATTGTATTGCATTGTTTGGTTGGAGTGCCTTGATTACACCCATATAAGCTTTGTTGGTTAATAACGCTGGGGAATCCTTATTTTCTTTATTGTATTACAACCTTCGTGTCATGAACCCACGACTCCATTAGGCCCATGTGAATTCAGAATTGAAATATGAATTAGTGTGCACTAGATCCTATTAAGTGGTTTCCTTTTTGTTATTATACTGTTGTTGCAGCCTCGAGGGTGCAATGCAAGAACCTGTCCTCCCTACAGAACCCTCTCAATGTGACTGCTACTTGTGCTTCTTTCGCTGAGAAGAGGCCGGTTCTTGTCCATGCCACGGCAGAGGGTTCTGAGGCTGGTGCGGAGCAGCCAGAAGAGCCAAAACCGGCGACCAAGATCGAGGACATGCCGCTCGAGTCGAAGCAGAAGATGATCATGGAGCAGAGGGCACGGATGAAGCTTGCCAAGAAACTCAGGCAGCGGCGCAAGCGGCTTCTCCGCAAGAGGAAGCTTAGGAAGAAGGGCAGGTGGCCACCGTCCAAGATGAAGAAGCTCAAGAATGTATGAACAGCATCGTTGACTGCCATCTACCTTGGCTCTCTGTGTTGTGGTTGCCCAGTTTACCAATTTTGCTGTTCAGAATCTGAGAAACGATACCTACAAAATGTAATTCTGTTCTCACGTAATTGAATCTTCTTACACTCTACCCTACTCAGTGTGCCTGAATTTTCTCTCTGCATCCGTATATGATTGATGTGCTATAGCTTTGGTTCAAGGTAGCACTATATATATTAGTCTATGCTGCATAGCTATATGTTCTTTCAGGAACAAGTCTGGGGTATCTTTTGTAGCTGACCTATCATATATCATGATAAATACCATTGGAAAGCCAACTAGATGATCCTCGAAGATTTGACTATTGACGGCCTGTCAGATTTGCAGTTGGTTCTTACCCTAGGGGTTCTTCATTTTAGGATATAAGAAGCCACTGCTCATCAGCAAGTTTTCCCAGCTTTCCCACTTTTATATTGTTGTGTTTCCAAATCTTCAACTAATACAATAGCCGAAGGAATACAAAGGTGCATACATCAGCCTTGAAAAATAGCTGATGTTGCTCCAAATGAGCATTCTTTTGAAATTCCATTTTCTGGATCCTCTTCCTCCGTAGTGCAGATATTAACCGTAATGTCCTTGCAATTTCAGAATGTGTGTAGTTCTAGTCAGATGCAGAGTGAAGTACCATAATGTGCATTATTTCTACCCAAAAAGCAAGAAAAGAAAGAAAGAAAGCTGCAGTAGCCGACCATTTTCCAATAGAGGTTGAAGCTCCACTGCTGTGCAAAGTTGATCAAAGGCATCTTTGTTTGCTTACTCAGTTGGCTACAGTACATGTTCCTGGTATGTGACAATGCCCCCACGCTTCTCTTTATGGTGCTTGATACTCAAGAAAAGAACAATCATCATATGCTCCAAATGATTCAATACTTTCCATTTTCCCCTTTTCTTGCAGCCATAATCTTGAAATATAAACGGAATTCATCAATAGCCTTTTTGAAACTGACGTTATGGCAATTAGAGCATCACTGATTTACCAGTCTGTGATCTATTAGCTTCCCCCCCAGCATGACTACAGAAGGCGGAAAATTTAACTGATTGGCCAAAACTTAGAAGACACAAGTGGTTGTTGGTCTTATTTTTTTGGATGAAGGAGAATCAGATACTTCGTTTGCTTGGCTACTCAGGACAGCAAAGTGAAAAGATAAACAGCAAGGCTCTCTTCCCATAGGTGCCCGGATCATGCATGGCCACTGAAGACACTGTGATTGGGACACTGGGTTCTTGTGGGAGAAAACAGAAAAGCCATCAAGGACAAGGAGGCATTGTGGAACCGCTTTTTTGTGTTTTTTTCCTCATGTGCCGCTTACTGATTAGTGTAGCTCACATCTCTGGTATGGTTCGGCTTTGCCGCTAATTTACCCGCACCATTCCATTTCATCATCAGCAGTATGATCTGAATATCTGATAGCCGCCTCAGATCCAGCCTGGTGAGGAAAAGAACAATCATCGCCATCAATCCCGATATACTGAATAGACAATTTCAAATGACTATGATTGTTGCAGGGGGTAAATGAGTTGTCTTTGCTGTTGTGGAAGATGAAAGTCTGTTCAGCTACTACCAGAAAGTGAGGCTCACTCACTAAAGGCAAGGCTATCTGATACGTTACCTGAAAACGACTTGCCTGGCGCTTGGCTACTGGCCAGACACCGACACTATCAAGTGTAGCTACAATTGTTTTTTTTTATTTTAAAAAGATAAATCTTGTTTTTTGACAAAACACATGTGGTTAAAGCCTTAAAGGATGGAATGCTGGACACTTCGGCACGGCATAGGTCTTTTGGCTTTATGATCGATCCATCACTTTCCTCGCATCATGAATCGACTTATCCTAATCCTACCCATCATCAGCAACAAACTTCTAGACATTGAATACATTCCCCAGGAGGCAATACAGTTGCTGATTCCAAATGTTATCTTCTGATTGAACACACATATATTAAACTTTTAAAGAATTGAAGGAAAAAGGATTTTAGATTTTGAATTTTTTTGCTAGTAAAGCAAAATCACTGGAACCTAACTAAGTGATGCAGGAGCAAAGTGAAAGCAGCTTCATTTCCAGAAGTGAAGAAGCGTCAGAGCGCACTGCACACTCCACTCCGCATATTATTCCCTCCCTCGGGGCCAAGCAATCTCGGCGACGACACTGATCTGGACATGGTTGGTTTCAGAGGGACACGCACGCGGGCGATGATTCATGCCGCGACAACGACGACGACGACCAACGAATCCCCCACGGGAGAAGCTTCCATCCACCATGATCCCATCGAAAGCGATGTGAGGCCTCTCACTCTCAGGCCAGTCAGACAGATCAGCCCAGGTGAATCCGATTCTGTCCAAAGCGAGGCTCGACTCCAGCTACAAATTGTGCCCATGCTGCCGGTACCCACCAGTGTGCCCTTCTTCGGCTGTCCCTTGGAACATACACTGGTTTGACTCACGATCGAGCTGATCGTCAATGGTGAACACCGGGCGCTTCGTCATCCTCGTCCTCGCCTACCGCCTCCTGGTATCGCTCCTCTCAGCCTCAGCTGAACCGGACCACACCACCAGAGAGGTAGCCCCACTGTTCTTGATTGGCAGCTCTGCTGCAACAACTCGAGTGGCAGGCAGCCACTAGCTTATTAGGATTCAGCTGGGTGGCGATCGTTCCTGAATTGTGCTTGTTGTTGTTGATCCATGGTGCTCTCGATCCAGTCGTATATGTCGTCTACATGGGGAGTCCGTCGGGCGGCGGAAACGGCGGCGGCGTCAGCGACCATGAGGCGGTGCAGGCGGCTCACCTGCAGATGCTGTCGTCCATCGTCCCGAGCGACGAGCAGGGGAGGGTGGCGGTGACGCAGAGCTACCACCACGCGTTCGAGGGCTTTGCCGCCGCGCTCACCGAGAAGGAGGCCGCCGCGCTCTCCGGTGAGGCCATGGACGCCGCTGCCTTCTGTCGAATTGTTTGTTTCTTCACTTGCCGGTGGTCGATGGTGACTTCATTTCGACCCTTTGGTTGGTGGTGTTGTTTTGCAGGGCACGAGAGGGTGGTGTCCGTGTTCAAGGACCGAGCCCTGCAGCTGCACACCACGCGGTCGTGGGACTTTCTCGACGTGCAGTCCGGGCTCCAGTCCGGCCGTCTCGGCCGACGGGCGTCCGGCGACGTCATCATCGGCATCGTCGACACTGGTGTCTGGCCGGAGTCGCCGAGCTTCAACGACGCCGGGATGCACGACGTGCCGGCGCGGTGGCGCGGCGTGTGCATGGAAGGACCCGACTTCAAGAAGAGCAACTGCAACAAGTACCAATGCTGGCCTGGCATTATGTATCTCTTCAAGAAATTTCTGTATAATATATATGATGAATGCGTGTCTGCCATGTGCCGCTGTCGCGAGCAGGAAGCTGATCGGCGCCCGGTACTACGGCGTCCAGCCGGAGTCGTCGGCGTCGAAGTCGAACGCCTCCAGCAGCGCCGCCCTGGCAGCCACCGGCACGCCGCGGGACACCGTGGGCCACGGCACGCACACGGCGTCGACGGCGGCCGGCGCGGTGGTGTCGGACGCGGACTACTACGGGCTCGCCCGGGGCGCGGCCAAAGGCGGGGCGCCGTCGAGCCGGGTGGCCGTGTACCGCGCGTGCTCGTTGGGCGGGTGCTCCACGTCGGCGGTGCTCAAGGCCATCGACGACGCGCTGGGCGACGGCGTGGACGTCATCTCCATCTCCATCGGCATGAGCTCCGTGTTCCAGTCCGACTTCCTCACCGACCCCATCGCGTTGGGCGCGCTCCACGCGCACCAGCGCGGCGTGCTCGTCGTCTGCTCCGGCGGCAACGACGGGCCCAACCCCTACACCGTCGTCAACTCCGCGCCCTGGATCCTCACCGTCGCCGCCTCCTCCATCGACCGCTCCTTCCAGTCCACCATCGCCCTCGGCAACGGCGACGTCATCAAGGTAGGCACGCCGCACGCGCGCACACTGACTGTTCCTTCCACCGCCGCCAACGTGGCCGCCGCCATCGCCGTGCTTAAAGCAGCTCTTGGTCCTTTGATGTGTCAGGGAGTGGCGATAAATTTCTCCAACCACAGCCTCAGCGGCGAGAAGTACCCTCTGGTGTTCGGGGCCGCGGCGGCAGCCCACTACGCGCCGGTCGCCGAGGCGAGGTACCATACCACCAGAGCTCAACGCCCGCGAAACGCGCCACATTTTCTCAGGCTGCAGAACTGATTGATGTTGGAGACCATTGCAGCAACTGCCGCCCTGGATCACTGGACGCGCAGAAGGTGGCCGGGAAGATCGTGGTGTGCGTGAGCACGGACCCGATGGTGTCGCGGCGGGTGAAGAAGCTGGTGGCCGAGGGCTCCGGCGCCATGGGACTGGTGCTCATCGACGACGCCGAGAAGGACGTGCCCTTCGTCGCCGGCGGCTTCGCGCTGTCCCAAGTCGGCACCGACGCCGGCGCGCAGATCCTCGAGTACATCAACTCCACAAAGTGAGCCTGCCAGACCATTTTACATGTGGGGTTGGGTTGGGGCTGCGGGAGGAGTCTGGCTGACCGTTGATCTCTTGCTGGTTCAGGAATCCGACGGCCGTAATCCTCCCGACCGAGGACGTCGGCGACTTCAAGCCGGCGCCGGTGGTGGCGTCCTTCTCGGCGCGTGGCCCCGGCCTCACCGAGTCCATCCTCAAGGTATTCCGTTTCCTTTGTTCTGCAGAATTGTGATGAAATGCTTTGGTCTTGACCTCACACTGGCATGACATTGTAACCTTGTGTGGCAGCCTGATCTGATGGCGCCCGGCGTCAGCATCCTGGCCGCCACGATCCCGTCCACGGATAGCGAGGACGTGCCTCCGGGGAAGAAGCCCTCAGCCTACGCCATCAAGTCCGGCACCTCGATGGCGTGCCCGCACGTCGCCGGCGCCGCCGCCTTCGTCAAGTCGGCGCACCCGGGCTGGACGCCGTCCATGATCAGATCAGCTCTCATGACCACAGGTACAGACGATCAGTAGACCGAGCACAACATTCTCATTCGCATTTCGAGGAACACAACTATTAAACAAAGAACTTGTCCTGGCCGGTGAAAACGCAGCGACGACGACGAACAACCTCGGGAAGCCACTGGCGAGCAGCACGGGCGCGGCGGCGACGGGGCACGACATGGGCGCCGGGGAGATGAGCCCTCTGCGGGCGCTCAGCCCGGGCCTGGTGTTCGACACCACGACGCAGGACTACCTCAACTTCCTCTGCTACTACGGCTACAAGGAGCAGCACGTGCGCAAGATCTCCGGCGCCGCGCGCTTCTCCTGCCCGGCGGGCGCGCCGTCGCCGGACCTCATCGCGTCGGCGGTCAACTACCCGTCCATCTCCGTGCCGCGGCTGCAGACGGGAAGCCCGCCACCGTGGCGCGCACCGCCATGAACGTGGGGCCCTCGAACGCGACGTACGCGGCCACCGTCGACGCGCCCGCCGGCCTCACGGTGCGGGTCTCGCCTGACCGGCTTGTGTTCAATAGGAGGTGGACGACGGCGAGGTACGAGGTGAGCTTCGACGTGCCCGCCGGCGCAGGCGTGGGCAAGGGGTACGTGCACGGCGCCGTCACCTGGTCCGACGGCGCGCACTCGGTGCGGACGCCGTTCGCGGTCAATGTCCTCTGATCGTCTGATTCAGTCATCGTCGTTTTGTTTGTTTGATAAGCGTTTTCTTGGTTCGGATGAGTGTTTGGTGTTTTTTGTGTTACACACTTGCACGAGTGGGGTAGCAATGCGTCCCACCCCAAAGCCCCCATATAATTTGATAAAGGGGGAATAATTTCAAATTGAGTTTTAGCAACCTGGTTTGTGTAGGGTCATCTCACAGTTAGGATTATTAAATATATATATATATATATATATATATATATATATATATATATATATATATATATATATATATATATATATATATATATATATATATATATATATATGTATGTATATATGTATATGTATGTATATATGTATATGTATGTATATATGTATATGTATGTATATATGTATATGTATGTATATATGTATATGTATGTATATATGTATATGTATGTATATATGTATATGTATATATATATATATATATATATATATATATATATATATATATATATATATATATATATATATATATGGGTGTATTGTGTTATACGTTTTCTATAAAAGCTAAGTTACCTTAAAAAAAGATTCTTAATGTAATATTGTGTGTGCTGATTCCTCAGCCAACGAGTAATGAAAGTCGGAGTTCGAAAACAAGAGTGATGGTGAACTGGTTTCTGAACCATCTCCTTTCTTAATACAAGTATACGTGTAAAAAGCTTTTGCATGATTAAGAAAAAAAAAAAAACTGGTTTGTGATATTATTAAATTATTATTGCAATTGTTTCTACCGATGGTCATTAGTAACAGATTTGTCGTTAATGTTTATTTTTCTAGAGTTTAGTTTAACATGAATTCAAAACAAAAAAAAAGTTTAGTTTAACTTGGGCCGCAAGAGCCTGAGACCAGCCAAATGTCAGCATTTTATTATGGGCTCGGTGAGGCCGGCTGGTAGGAATGGGAATGGTGGCCCGACCAACAAGCATGGCTCGTTAGAAACCTTGCAGAGCGTTGAGCTCTTTTGTGTCGCACTCCATAAACGTAGGTCCTTACCGTTAGAGCAATTCAAGAGGAGTTTATATTAGAGCCCTGAAAAACAAATTTAAGGTTAGAAAAAAAACTTCAACAGGGTCTCTATTAGAGCTCTAAACAGTTGGAGACCCCCCTCATTTGTAGGGTGCCCACATTAAGCCCTCAAATGACGATTTTGATTGTTTTGCTCCCTGCAACTATGTAGAACTGTGTCCGTCCGTTCGCATCCGACGTCGTGTTGCCTCCTCTCCGGTTGGCGGAGCCGTAAATTATACTTAGGGGGGCGACCAAAATCAACATGTAAAAACTAAGTGCAACTCAACTCGTTAGGTTTCTTATGGTGATTGTCCGGGTTAGTTTATTGACATCAACGGATGCTAGCAATTTCTTATATGTATCCTAGGTTTTTTTTCAGTGATAAGTGACTTGCCCGTTGATAGAAGACGTCTAGGGTGACTTTGTAAGTCTTGAGTACCAACTCGTATTTTTAGTGACGATGATTTATACAACCTAGTTGTGTTTTATATTATTATATTATCTAGAAGATATTATAAGACAAGAATTTTATATAATCTCACTCTTAATATAAATAAAAAGTATTAAATTATGTGAGCTGAAAAGTCTATCCGACAAACTTGCTCACGGCTGCTCAAAAACAAATGAGAACAAGAACAATTTTTTTTTTGTGCTTCTCATCAATATATTAGTAGTTATTTATCTCGACGCTATAAAAGGAAAGCTAAAAATAGAAAAAAAGAAACAAGCAGCTTGCCATCACGAACAAAGGACTTGGTCGGGGAGGAAATTTTTCAATCCGAGCTCAATGCTTTTAGAAAGGAACAATTATAGATTATAAGTAATTTACTTTTTGTTGTGCAATGTTGGGGGCCATGGCCCTGCCACCCCCCACCCCACCCCACCCCACAAAAGCTCCCCTGTCGGCGTGTTGAATTTTTTTCTGTCCGTTACGGCGGAGACCTTCTGTCCGTTCTAGCCAAGAACTGCACGAAGTTGAGAGGCGGCGATAACACGGGCCTATGTGGCCGTTGCAGCCATTGTGCCATGTTTTTTCGCTAACTGGATGATCACCAACTCAGGGCGCGAAGCCTTTCCGACGCATTGCATAGTCTGCATTCTAATACAATTATCCTGGCCTTCGCGTCACCGAGTACTGGAATGGGTGTATTCATAAATTGCCTTGTCCATACCTTTCACTGTACCCCACACCACGGACGCAGGGTAAGATTCTGTCTTGTTCATTATAGTTATTTGGTACTCTTGTAATTAATAACATTGTTATTGTATTCTATCCATGCAGACTGTTAATTCTTGCATTGATAATGCAAGGCTCGGCGACAGTGTTAGAGCTGATTGGCTATTTAATAGCCGGGTTTTTTGGGTGGACGACTCAAGGCATGACCCTCCTGCTCCTCACGGGAAAATGGGTTGTATGCTATGTTGTTATGTTGTTCCCATATTTCTATGGCTCAAACGATTAGAACTTCTCTAGAGAAAATAAGGAGTGGGTCCTGTTTAGCGGTGTGTATTGGAACATATTTGAGGACTTGGCTAGTTCGGCAAAAACAAGTAAGCATAGTGAGACCTCAGATGAAAACTAGGGGCCTTGATTTGAGGGTTCTCGTTAGAGTTGTTTTTACATCACGCAATATATATAGATCCCTTATATGCTAACTTGTTAAGATGGTTTTGTATAAAGGCCTACTTGGATCATTTACGGCTAGTTACAAGACGGGTCTAAAAATTAGCCCAAATATCTGGAATTCACCAGCTAGTCATCAGCTTTTTGGTTGTTTGATAAGCGTTTTCTTGGTTCAGATGAGTGTTTGGTTTTTGTGTTACACACTTGCATGAGTGGTACCTGGGGAGCAGTGCGTCCCACCCCAAAGCCCCCATATAATTTGATAAAGGGGGAATAATTTCAAATTGAGTTTTAGCAACCTGGTTTGTGTAGGGTCATCTCACAGTTAGGATTATTAACTATATATATATATATATATATATGGGTGTATTGTGTTATACGTTTTCTATAAAAGCTAAGTTACCTTAAAAAAGATTCTTAATGTAATATTGTGTGTGCTGATTCCTCAGCCAACAAGTAATGAAAGTCCCGGAGTTCGAAAACAAGAGTGATGGTGAACTGGTTTCTGAACCATCTCCTTTCTTAATACAAGTAAAGCTTTTGCATGATAAAAAAAAAAAAACTTGTTTGTGATATTATTAAATTATTGCAATTGTTTCTACCGATGGTCATTAGTAATAGATTTGTCGTTAATGTTTATTTTTTCTAGAGTTTAGTTTAACATGAATTCAAAACAAAAAGAGTTTAGTTTAACTTGGGCCGCAAGAGCCTGAGACCAGCCAAATGTCAGCATTTTGTTATGGGCTTGGTGAGGCCGGTTGGTATGAATGGGAATGGTGGCCCGACTAACAAGCATGGCTCGTTAGAAACCTTGGAGAGCGTTGAGCTCTTTTTGTGTCGTACTCCATAAACGTAGGTCCTTAGCGTTGGAGCGATTCAAAAGGAGTTTATATTAGAGCCCTCAAAAAACAAATTTAAGGTTAGAAAAAAAAAAAAAATTCAACAGGGTCTCTATCCAAGTTCTAAATCTCCGGACATAAGGTTTAGCGGCAGCTTGGTCGATCAGCTCGCCGCTATTTATCTGCTGAATCTTTGATAATAATCACAGCCTTGTCAATCCTTGTTCACACGTTCCTACCGAGACATGCACTCTTTATTTATTAGTTTCCTTATTAGCGGCTAAAATATGGCTCCATTAACGGCTATATCCGGATGTCTTCGGCTATTAGCTGTCGGCTATTCTTAGCGCCAAAAATCCAATAGCTTAGCTTTCATCCGGTCCAGCGGCAGCTATAGCGGAGATTTAAAACTTGGATCTCGATTAGAGCTCTCAACAATGGAGACCCCCCACACACACACCCACCCACCCACTTCTTCCTCCTCCTCCCTCATTTCTAGGGTGCCCACATTAAGCCCTCAAATGGCGATTTTGATTGTTTTGCTCCTGCAACTCTGTAGAACTGTGTCCGTCCGTTCGCAAGGCCACCTAGAACGCCCGACGAAATTCTTAATGTAATATTGTGTGTGCTGATTCCTCAGCCAACAAGTAATGAAAGTCCCGGAGTTCGAAAACAAGAGTGATGGTGAACTGGTTTCTGAACCATCTCCTTTCTTAATACAAGTATACGTGTAAAGCTTTTGCATGATTAAGAAAAAAAAAAACTGGTTTGTGATATTATTAAATTATTGCAATTATTTCTACCGATGGTCATTAGTAACAGATTTGTCGTTAATGTTTATTTTTCTAGAGTTCAGTTTAACATGAATTCAAAACAAAAAAAAAGTTTAGTTTAACTTGGGCCGCAAGAGCCTGAGACCAGCCAAATGTCAGCATTTTATTATGGGCTCGGTGAGGCCGGCTGGTAGTAATGGGAATGCTGGCCCGACTAACAATCATGGCCCGTTAGAAACCTTGCAAAGCCTTGAGCTCTTTTGTGCGGTAAACATAGGTCCTTAGCGTTAGAGCAATTCAAACAAAACGGGAAATCTAAATGTCACCCGGGTGAAACTCCCCCTCCCCTCACCTGAATTTTTAAAGTCACCGACATGTGGGCCCCCACACACCATCTTCATCTTCTTCCTCCCTTCCATGCTCGCTTCTTCTCTCCTCCGCCCGAGAGACCGGCTGTCGCTGCTCCCGCTATCTTCTAGTTATATTTACACCTTCTTAATACTATATTTAAAATGATCTCTTCAGTGTAAATTATGGAACAGAGTGATGTAATTTAGGGATAACCCAACTTCTCCTATGAATTGCAAATCTCTTATGATTTGCCTTCTGTATGTTGTCTGTTTTAGTTTATATTTCCCTATTCTTTGAATTTTCCTTCCATAATAAATATTTTTTATCTGTCTTCTGCATAATTTGTCATTTGTCTTGTGTCCATATATATTGACTGCATTTCGTTTTACATCTATGGCCACATCTGTAAAGGAGGTTGGGTGGAGAGAAGAAGAAGATAAATCTGCCATGTGGGGCCGTGCGTCATAGAGACAAAAAAAATTTAGGTGAGAGGAGGAGTTTCACCCGGGTGGACATATAGACAAACCATTCAAAAGGAGTTTATATTCCGAAAAAAAAATTTACCCCAGACAAATCTTCCCCTCGTCCCTCATTTGTAGGGCTCCCACTTTAAGCCCTCAATCGAATATTTTGATAGTTTTGCTCATTGCGACTATTTGGAACCGTGCCCGTCCATTTACATCCGATGTGTCGTGCTACCTCCTCCTCCAGCGTCCCTATCATGTCCTCCGACGTGCTCTCCTCCTTGGTGGCTGGCTCGGGAAAGTCATGTTGTCGCTGAACAGGAATCGATCTGAAACGAGAAGAGCTTGGACATTCAGAGGCACATCCACTAGACCGGTATATCGGCGAACTTTTGTATCGGTACATACGGATCCGCCCTAGCTCATTTTCCGGCTAGGTCCGCCACTGCCCAAAACAACGGCCGTGCTGCTAAACCAACATCCAGATGCACAATTTTGAAAAAAAAAAATCTGTGGCAGTTAATTATTTATCAAAGGTTATTCTACCGAGCAAGTCATTATACCAAAGCTTACACATACATGTATCATCACACAGACACAGTACACATAGACAGTAAACAATGTGTATCTGAATTGTTAGTGAATCTTAAGAGTCTTTATTCAACATTATTACAGGCAGGACACCAAACAGACTACAAAATACAATAGTACCATCACATGCATCTGCAGCAGTTGATAACATTATTCAGAAAAGTGGAAACTCAAATGCACTCAGCATACAGAACAAAGGCCACACGGCACACCACGATCTGAAGAATCCAAAACAAGAAGAAAACTGAAGTCTTGAAGCATGCATGAGTAGTAGGAGAAGACTCCATTAAACCACACTGGCGGCAGAAGTAGCAGCAACGTCGTCGTTGCCCTCGCCTGGCCTGCTGACGATCCCGGCGTGGAAGAGCAGCACCCAGAGCAATGTTATCAGCTCACCGCCCCTGGCGATGGCCTCCTTGTGGCCTTTGAGGTTGTCAGATGGAGCAACATACAAGATCATCTCCGACCAGAATTCAGCCAACAACTTCCACACGGTATCATCACTACCTTCTAGCACCAGCTCTGACAATTCTTTTCCCAGCTTCACGCCCTCCTTGACTAATTGATGCTTGGCTTCTGTACTCAGCAATGCAACCAGCTGTTGGCATTTGGCTTCCGGTGTCAATGAGTCTCCTGCCATGCAGCAGGCGAGGACACACCGAGCGTCCTTCTTGACATCCTCGTACAGGCTCCTGCTCCATTCATGGTCGTCGGGAAGCAGCTCAGGGCACCATGTCACGAGGTACGCACAGTACCGTGATAAGTAGGTGGCAACCATCTTATAATCAGTGTTGGAAAGTGGCTGAGAACCATGTTTTTCATCATGCAGTTGTGGTTGTGGGTACCTGACCTCGAGGATGCTTGTGGCGATGTGCCATGTAAGTATGGTATAAGATGTACTCCGGTTGCTGCAAGCCAAGAAGAAGCTTTCTTCGACCTGGCCTCGGCGGCGGCGGAGACATGCTGCACCATTGCTCAGCTGTCCCCATTGTCTCTAGTTCTTTTTAGCGCTTGGATGATGCAAACCTTCACCGCTGCAGGCACACTGACCTTCCTGTTGTGCTCAGGTAAAAAAGGGAAAACATGCCAGAGAAGACCAAGCGGGGTTGCTCTTGACTGAAGCACCAATACCGAGCACTGGCCAATTTTCTCATCCCAATGCCTCCTCAATAACTTGCATCTGCAGCGGAGCAAACGGCCAGCACATTTCTGGATCCAAAGAGAATGATGCTTCGAGGAGGAGGCACGGTTTAGGAGGCGACACACGAGGGCTACTTTGGTCCAGTTAGAACAGATGTAGGAAGCCATGTCCCTCACCTCAGCAATGAAAACTAACACCAAAAGCAAAAATAGTGGCACGAGACTAAACCACCAGCTTCCATAACTTTTATGTGTCTCTGATTTTTCCAATAGTTTTTCAGTGCAGATGATTTCACATGTAAACTGAGGCAATCCATGAAAACCAACCTTTGTTGTGCCTAAATATGCATATAATAAGAAGAACGTTGCAACACAGACGCAATAAGCTGTGGTCAAGAGTGAGATAAAGATGCCCAATATGGGCAACCAGCACTTGGAATAGGAGATCGGGATGGATGTGTAATAATAATCATGGAGAAAAGAAATCTCATCCGAAATCACCTGAAACACCCTGTTGTGGCTTCCCTCCTTGAGCAGCAAGCTCCAGAAAAATGTGAAAACGTCACTGGAGGCATTAGCAGTGTTATTGACATTGTACCTTGCAAACCGGCACCGCAACAACTTGAAGAATGCAAAGGACAAACACAAGTCTTGTAGTCGCTGTAGTGTTGGCAATGGAACGAAGCTAGTTGTCATCTTCCAAACACTGTCAATGGTTACCAGGCCATCTTTTCTGTGCACAGCGGCGCTTGAGTCACCCTTCCATACATACCCATGAGACTGCTTCTCCATGTGTCTTTCCCCCTCTCCCATAACCAGTAGTGGAGGTGGAGGAGGAGTATCCTCATCAGTTATTACTGCTGCTTCTCTGTGGTGACTTGTCCCTGTTTGTACCGGTGGTGGTTGCTGCATATAGGCAAAAATAAGATGAGGATTTTTTCCCAGAGCAACGGATCGCCATGCCTTTTCAAATGCATAATATTTGAAAACCATTTTAGCACATGTCAGAGCAAAAGGTATCCCTTCAATTCCACTAATAATCAGAACACCTTCGACTTCGAGATCAACCAGTAATTGGATCAGGTAGCCGATACCAAGGTAAAAGGTCCAGGACCCCTGAACAAGGAGCTCAAAAGGAGGACCTATGTTTCTACCTTCTCTGTCATCAACAGCGACTATTGCACTGGTATTGATCATAATTATCTGAACAAGTGATGCCCAGATTACCACCACGATAGATTGCATATCTGGATAGCACTTTGCAGCCAACCCAAGGCTGAAGCTGACATAGTCATTTGTCCCAGCGGCCAAAGGGTACAACGGTGGACATGACAGGCAAGAACAAGGTGGTGGCTCCAAGAAAGATGAACCTGGTGAGGCGGTGGTAGCGGTAACGCTGCCCAAAGACGCCAATCCCGACTATGACTCCAGCAAGGATGGCGCCGGCGAGCAACAGAGCATCCACAAGCCACAACCTGTGTCTCATGCTCTTGTCCAACAAGGGCACGCCGCAGTCTGCAGTTGAATTCCCTCCAGCCATGAGGGGCCTGCTCATTGCCAAAATATCAAGGTTATATAAACCAGGAGTGTTGGTTGTATCATGCTGAAATGGAAATCATATCGAGGCACATACATTATATTATATATATATAAATATTAAACAAGCATGTGTGCATATATAAACTCAACACTACTCTGACATATAAAAATATATTTGTCACGACACACTGTATCTGTTCCAAATTGTTTTTTAAGGACACAAGAACATACTAAGCTTATGTAGTTTCTACTTTATCAATTCTATATGAGCAGCCAAGCAAAGATAGATATGATGTGTTTGCTAGTAGTATTAGTTTACCGTAAGGTGGAGAGCGACGATCTAGATGACTGATGGCTATGCAATCCGGCTGCCTGCAGCCTTCCCCCGCTCGCACTGCAAATAACGTTGGCTCTTTGCTTTATCTGTTCCTCTGCATGCTTTTTATATACGAATAAATAAATGTGCTTGCTTTGGCCACCCTTTCCTTTGGATGCACATGACATGACCATAGTGAACACGACTCGAATATGTCGCTTAATTTCCCTGGCTGCTCTCACCGTCACTGAAACGCCATTTGGCATTGGGTCCCCCTCCCACATGCCCTGTAAAGTTTGTAAAGTTTGTTGATACTGTCGCTATGCCGACGAAACGAATAGCTGTTCTCGTTCTATATATTCCATAGATAATAATAATTGGAAACACTGGGAATTAGCAGTTCGCTTAAACTTGATTATAGCTAGACAAATGAAGACCATGTTTTCTCTCCTTCGACGTAAAAACATGGATCTGCCCTCGCATACTTGTGTTTTCTGTCAGCCAGATTTCGAAGAATCAGTTTTGCACATTGTTAACACCCAAAAATGGCTTGGTCCAAGGCATGATAAAATCCTAGGCTTAGCCAAATTTTTGGAGCCCAATAAAAGACCTAAGAATAAGAAGGAGCAAATGAAGTTCAAAGCTTGAAAATCCGGCAAAACGTCAAGCCCGCGCTCCTAAAACGCGACTGACGCTGGCATCCCACTGAGCCGCGGTCGCGGGGGCAAACGGCGCCGGTCGCAGCTTGGCAGCAGCGTGAACGCCGCGGCTGGCACCGGCTTCGCCAGCGTATGGTGCCCGGTCGCGTGGCGTCCGACGCGAGGTGATTCGCGAGGCACTTTGGGATCGACTGGCGCGTCGGCGCTCAGGCGTCGGCGCACCCAGCGCTGAAAGGAAGCTCAGGACTGCGTCGTTGGCGCGTCGCGCTTTCCGACAGCGCCTGTTCGAGGCGTCCGCGCTCTTCGGTCGCAGTCAAGGTCGAAACCGGTCGTTTTGATCGGGTTTTGATACCTTTTGGTATTGGAAACATCTCTAACGATTTCCTAAAAGGATAAGACCACCCTCTTCTATATAATAAGAGGTTAATGGCCAATTTGATCTCATGCATCCAATCGATCAACTATCAACTCCGAACCCTAATTACCCTTTTCCAACCCCATACTCTGCTATTCGATGGCGTTCTCGATGAATTTCGCCCGGCGTTCTAGGTGGCCTTGCTGATCCTAGAAGACCCTTGGCGTGCGCCCTCCCAGCGGATCTCCAGGAGGTCGTTTTAGCTCTCCTTTGCCGAGATCACGCTCTACATCGCCCTCACGAACCCTAGATCGGTTTGGGTGATTACGTGGCAATCTTCTTGCTGTATTTTACAGGTTGATCGCAACCTCGTGGGCGTCAAGGCCCTCGGTGTGTGTTGGTGCAAAGACCTAGTTTCATGTCAACACACATACTCCTTTCTTGTCAGTTTGCTGGATGTGCTCCCCCTCTGACGACGTCCTGATTGCTTTCAAAAATCATTTAGCTGCCCCCTTCTTTATGGAGATAATCATGCTTATATGCTGGTCCATCTGGTGTACTCCCAATGTTGATCAAATTTTCAATGGTGTTCAACCCTCGGTGGAGAGCTGCCGTACCGATAGAAGTTCAAAGCTGAATTATTTGCTATGGTTATTCTTAGAGCGCGTCCAAAGTATATTAGTATTCAATGGCTAGAGTCCCTTGTGTAATTCTTAAGATTTACTTCCTTTCCTTCTTCGTCTCTTAAACTTGTTGGGTTGAAACCTCCTTTGTTTTAATAAATAAATTTTAGTAGGGGAGGAAACCCCTCCTGTTATTACCATAAAAAAACACTGACCATGTTCTAGTATGAGAGAGAGATGGATGGAAAACATCGTCGACCACCCCGGATCCCTCCATCGCCGTCAGGTTCAACAGCCACTTTACGGACGTCATGGGGTCTTCTAAGCGCGCAGACGTGCGGGAGATCTTTCTCATGCGCGATTGTCGCTGGGCGAGGACGGTGGAGCGCCTCTAGTGCGTTCCCCGAGCGGATATCTCTTTCTCTATCGCACAATTGTGTTTCTTCTTAGCTTACACCTATTTTGCTCTCTACTGTTTCGGCTGGTGCCTTGTGTTATGCCACCTTCCGGCAACAGGACTTGACACAAGTCGTGTATGAACTTTCTAACTCCTCTTAATGATGTGCGAGCTAACCTCGCTTTTCGAACAAAAAAAAAGATGGATGGAAAAAATGGTTTTGTAACTCCGAAAGATGAAACTGTAAAATGGTCCGACTGAAAACAACTTGGTCTTAAAGAGCGTTACAGAAAACAATTTTTGCAAACGGTTGTACACAGTATCGAAAAACTGTTGATTATCTAGAGACACTTGAGTAGATGCGGTTGGTACACCTGATTCTAGAAGTTGATTCTGCTATGCTAACATAATCCTTGATATGCTGACCATATTGTGGCAAGTTTACCAGTTGTTTTCTTGACTATTGTCAGGAATGGAACGACAGACGGTACAGACCTTTATTTATTTATTTTATTATATTTTTCTACTACTACTAATTATCCGGAAACCGGCTTCTGGGCTGCTTTTATTGTGTTTGGGCCAACTCCTGCACGTTGCAGCCCAGCTACATGTGCAGTCACCAGCAAGCCAGACCTGTCGGCCGACCACGTAAGCCACTGAGTTCCCGACAGGTGGGGCCGCCGCCGTACAGGAACACCTCCATACGTCAAGGATCACGTGGAGTCCCACCGCGGCACCGCCCATACAAGAACGCCGCCGCGATAACCATGTGGCAATCAGCCCCCGCGCGGTGGCGGCGGCCGGCCGCAGGACAAATTTCACCTGACGACCTTGCGCTCCAGTGTTTTCTTGGTTCAGATGAGTTTTTTTTTTTTTTTTTTTTTTTATACACTTGCATGAGTTGGGTAGCAATGCGTCCCACCCAGGGTTTTTATACCGGTCGGTTTCCGAGGAAACCGGTTAGTCGGTCTTACGGTCCGGCCGTATCCGGACCGGCCGGTAAAAAAAGATTTGAAATTCAAAATCTAAAAATTGAAAAAAAATCGTGGAAAAATCTTGTAAAATAGTTTGCGATTTATAGAAGCCAACGGTGCAACATTTTTTCAAATTTGAGTTCGTTTGGTATAAAAAAATTTGAATTGAAGTTTGAAAAAAAAAAAAGCGACCGACATTTCTCCCGCCCGGGAGGAGCGGTTTCCGCTCAAACCGGGCGGTATAAATTAAATACCGCTTCGGTAAAACCGGTTTTTACCGATGAAGCTGGAAAATTTGAATTCATTTGAATTCAAAAACCAAACCGACCGGTAACCGGCGGTTTACCCGATAACGGTCCGGAAATCGAAACCGGACCCCGGCGGTTTGGTTCAACCGGTCGGTAAAAAAAACCCTGGTCCCACCCCCAAAGCCCCCCTTATAATTTAGTAAAAGGGGAATAATTTCAAATTGAGTTTTGTTGTAGCAACCTGTTTCGTGTAGGGTCATATCACAGTTAAGATTTTTTTACCATCACAGTTAAGATTGTTAACTATATGGGTGTGTCAGTGTTATAGTCGCTTGGAAATAACGTGAACCCTCCATTTCATTTGATTCTATGATAGGAGGAACTGTGGGAGGAACTTTTGTGTCCGAACAAAAAAAAAATCACATAACTAATTTGTAATTAAATTAGAAGGGTATAACAGTATTTTGTCTAAGGTGCTGCACCAGCGCAAGTAGATCTTGCAGCCCAGCCGAAGGAGATCCTGCACAATCGTCGAAGGATGTCCTGTACCTGCAACTGCAGATTTATGAAACACAAGTGTACATGATGATTCATTCGCTAATCATAAGCAAACCAATAATTGATTTGTGCCTCGACTAGCCTTTTGGCTCCAACGCCTCTAGCAGCAAAAAATTGTTGTGGATTCTCGGCAGGTGGTGACAATGTGTGCTTGTTGGAATGAATGGAGGGGAACCACGAACTGTTGTTCAGGGATGCAGGTAATTCCCAGCCGAAGGAGATCCTTTTTGTTCAGGGGAAACCATGAACGACGTGCGCTTGACTGTCGGGGTTGCCGGTACACGATACTGACGTGCGCTTGACTGTCGGTCTCTAATGGTGATGGGGAGGGGCGGCTATGGGGGAGGGCGGCGAATGATCGGCGCAGCGGCTGGAACCGTAGGGGGAGCAGACGAGCAGTTAGTGGATTCTGGAATTGGATACGGATGTAAGAAGATATATACTTAGCAAAAGTACCAAACTGCCCCTAATTAAAATTAAGAGTAGGAACCGGCTCAAACACAAACTAACGGCGGTGGTTGCTCGGGGTGGTTCCTCTCGAGCACCATGAAAAGTCTCTTTATATAATAGCTAAGCATATGCTTTAAAGGAAGGTTTATTGCTGGCTCAACATGTTGTTGCAATAGAATTATGGTCCAATCGGACTGTACAGAAGTGGTAGATATCATGAAGAATGATGGGTTCACGGCAAATTCGCCAGCGGCAATTTATGATGACTGCTGGAGGATTTGGTCGGGTTTTGACATGATTTTCATCGATCACTGCTATAGGGAAGCAAATCAAGTGGCGGTTGAAGAACTCTTGTACTTGGGATGATGATCCCCTAGCTTTATTGCTCAATACCTTGTAAACGATGTGACTATTTGATCAATAAAGTACATAACTTGGTTTCAAAAAGTTTACCTTAAAAAAAGATTCATAATGTAATATTCTGTGTGCTGATTCCTCAGCCAACAAGTAATGAAAGTCCCGGAGTTCAAAAGAAAATAAAGATCCATGAGTGATAGTGAACTGGTTTGTGATACTATTAAATTATTATTGCCATTGTTTTTACCAATGGTCACTACTAACAGATTTGTCGTTAATGTTTAGTTTCCTAGAGTTTAGTTTAACATGAATTAAACAAAAGAGTTTAGTTTACCTTGGGCCGCAAGAGCCTGAGACCAGCCGAATGTCAGCATATTATTATGGGCTCGATGAGGCCGATTGGTAAGAATGGGAATGGTGGCCCGACTAACAAGCATGGCCCGTTAGAAACCTTGCAAAACCTTGCAAAAGAATTAGGCCTTCAAAAGTAGACTGAGATCAAAACCAGATGCCTTAATTTGACTGAGATCAAAACCAGATGCCTTAATTTGAGGTCTCTCGTTAGAATTATTTTTACATCACGCAATATATATAGTTCCCTTACATAAGGAGTAACTTGTTGTGACCCAACAGAAAAAAAAAAAAGTAACTTGTTAAGTTGGTGTTGTATAAAGGCCTATTTGGATATTTATAGCTAGTACTAGATTTTTTAGATAATGGATACAGGATCCGGCCTACGTCCGAGACATACACAACCCAATTATTACAGAGTTTATGAAAAGCGACCGACAGGTGCTCAAAGATAAGAAAAAAGAACTAGCACAGCCTATATAAGTACTTCCAACCACCGTTAGCTTGTTGTAAGGAGACCATCTCAATTTTGGTGCTCAACGATGATAGAAAGTTCTTGTTGTGTTTGTCACGCTGGTGTGCTTGAAAACGTAACCAATATGTTCCCTAAAAATAACCTGTAGAATAGAGTTATATTTAATTCTATTAAAAATGATATCATTCGGGTGTTCTAGATGGCCTAGTATATAGCAGCAACCCCAACCCAAATCATATCCCTAATCTTAGTATTCTGATTAGAGAGTCAAGAACCAAATAAATGTCTAATAGATGCAGGTTGAGTTAAACCTGTAGCAAGATACACCATCCTTCATACCAATTTAACATAATGACAATTCAGGAAAAGATGTTGGATTAATTCATCCAATGGCTAGTACTAGATGGGTCTGAAGATATCTATTAGCCTCCTGCTTAGAATCTTGGATGAGCTATATAACTAAAAGTTAGCTAGCTAACAATTCGTCCCAAATGCATCTAAACATGGCTTAAACTGGAATTTGAAGGGTACAATGTAAAGGTCACAAAATAAGGTTTTGGATGTTCCACGGAAAATATAGTTCGGAGCATAATAAACTCATTTCCTCCTAATAACTTTTTCTCAAAACGAGGTCTAGTAACTTTTTCTTCTTGAAGTTACCGGTTCCTAAGCCTTGTGTGCAGATCAGGCACATTCGGTTCTGTAAAATGGCAAACTAATTATGCCTAATAAGACGACATTACACGAGTCTGATAGCTACGTATCATATAGTTTCCTGCGCAAGTAGCGTATTACGCCGATTAAAACGAAGTAGCTCCTGAAAATGCTTACTAATCAGTATGAATCTGTTCTAGACTGACACCGATCAATGCCATTTGTTGTTGTAGCCTAGTAGTCCCCTCCAGGCCGGGGCTCAGCTAACGCAACTTGAGCATGTAAAATTGTCGTGCCAAATGTTTGGCTGTACCGGCTCCGATTCATACTCTGCAGGCGACGAAGATACAACATGTCCAAACAAATAAATTAAAGATAATACGAGTTCCAACTGCGTATAGACAAATAAATTTACCTTAAAAAAGATTCTTAATGCAACATTGTGTGTGCTGATTCCTCAGCCAACAAGTAATAAAAGTCGGAGTTCAAAAAAACAAGAGTGATGGTGAATTGGTTTCTGAACCATCTCCTTTCTTAGTGCCGAAGTCGATGCAGTCAGGAGCCGACGGGCGAGACACTCCCGGGTTTGCCACGCCCGGAAATGCCTCGGGGACGACATGTAAAGCTTTTGCATGATTAAGAAAAAAAACTAGTTTGTGATATTATTAAATTATTGCAATTGTTTCTACCGATGGTCATTAGTAACAGATTTGTCGTTAATGTTTATTTTTCTAGAATTTAGTTTAACATGAATTCAAAACAAAAAAGAGTTTAGTTTAAGTTGGGCCGCAAGAGCGAGACCAGCCAAATGTCAGCATTTTATTATGGGCTCGGTGAGGCCGGTTGGTAGGAATGGGAATGGCGGCCCGACTAACAAGCATGGCTCGTTAGAAACCTTGCAGAGCGTTGAGCTCTTTTGTGTCGCACTCCATAAACGTAGGTCCTTAGCGTTAGAGCAATTCAAAATGAGTTTATATTAGAGCCCTGAAAAACAAATTTAAGGTTAGAGAAAAAGAACTTCAACAGGGTCTCTATTAGAGCCCCCCTCATTTGTAGGGTGCCCACATTAAGCCCTCAAATGACGATTTTGATTGTTTTGCTCCCTGCAACTATGTAGAACTGTGTCCGTCTGTTCGCATCCGATGTCGTGTTGCCTCTCTCCAGTTGGCGGAGCTAGAAATTATACTTAGGGGGCCGACCAAAATCAACATGTGAAAACTAAGTGCAACTCAACTCGTTAGATCCTTATGGTGACTGTTCGGGTTAGTTTATTGACATCAACGGATGCTAGCAATTTCTTATATGTATCCTAGGTATTTTTTCAGTGATAAGTGACTTGCCCCGTTGATAGAAGGCGTCTAGGGTGACTTTGTAAGTCTTGAGTACCAACTCTGTATTTTAGTGATGATGATTTATATAACCTAGTTGTGTTTTATATTCTTATATTATCTAGAAGATATTATAAGACAAGAATTTTATATAATCTCACTCTTAATATAAATAAAAAGTATTAAATTATGTGAGCTGGAAAATCTATTCGACAAACTTGCTCACGGCTGCTCAAAAAAACAAACGAGAACAAGAACAATATTTTTTTGTGCTTTTCATCAATATATTAGTAGTTATTTATCTCGACGCTATAAAAGGAAAGCTAAAAATAGGAAAATAAAAAGCAACTTGCCATCACGAACAAAAGACTTGGTCGGGAGGAAATTTTTCAATCAAACTCAATGCTATTAGAAAGGAACAATTATAGATTATAAGTGATTTACTTTTTGTTGTGCAATGTTAGGGGGCATGGCCCTGCCTGTAGCCCCCCCCAAAGCTCCCTGTCAACCTGTTGAATTTTTCATCCTCCTCCCTTGCTATGTTGTTATGTTGTTCCTTGAGTCGTCCGTAAAAAAAAACCCGGCTATTAAATAGCCAATCAGCTCTAACACTGTCGCCGAGCCTTGCATTATCAATGCAAGAATTAACAATCTGCATGGATAGAATACAATAACAATGTTATTAATTACAAGAGTACCAAAAAGAGCTATAAGGGCACTCACAATGCAGACTCTACCATAGAGAGTCTGCATTTTTTATTACCATCATATTTATTGCACTTTTTGCTGATGTGGCGCTGATGTGACAGATATATTTATGGAAGAGAAAGGGAGAAAAAAACAAGACTCCAAGTCTTATTTGGACTCCAAATCCACGTTACCCAAGGTAATAAATAGTTTTAGACTATATGGTAGAGTCGCATTGTGAGTGCTCTAATGAACAAGACAGAATCTTACCTTTGCGTCCGTGGTGTGGGTGTGGGTACAGTGAAAGGTATGGACAAGGCAATTTATGAATACACCCATTTCAATACTCGGTGACGCGAAGGCCGGGATAATTGTGTCTAGAATGCAGACTGCAATGCGTCGGGAAGGCTTCGCGCCCTGAGCTGGTGGTCATCCAGTTAGCGAGAAAACATGGCACAATGGTTGCAACAGCCACATAGGCCCGTGTTATCGCCGTCTCCAACTTCGTGCATTTCTTGGCTAGAACAGGCGATCTGCAATTGGCAAGGGAGGAGGATGAAAAATTCAACAGGCTGACAGGGAGCTTTTGTGTGTGTGTTAAATTACTTATAATCTATAATTGTTCCTTTCTAATAGCATTGAGCTTGGATTGAAAAAATTCCTCGTGACCAAGTCTTTTTTGTTCGTGATGGCAAGTTACTTTTTCTTTTTCCTATTTTTATCTTTCTTTTTATAGCGTCGAGATAAATAACTACTAATATATTGATGAGAAGCACAAAAAAAATATTGTTCTTGTTCTCTTTTGTTTTTGAGCAGCCGTGAGCAAGTTTGTCGAATAGATTTTCCAGCTCACATAATTTAATACTTTTTATTTATATTAAGAGTGAGATTATATAAAATTCTTGTCTTATAATATTTTCTAGATAATATAAGAATATAAAACACAACTAGGTTATATAAATCATCGTCACTAAAATACTGAGTTGGTACTCAAGACTTACAAAGTCACCCTAGGCGTCTTCTATCAACGGGCAAGTCACTTATCACTGAAAATGAGTTGTATGTTGCTATTTAATAACCAACTTCCGAATGTTGTTATGTTGTTCCCATATTTCTATGGCTCAAACGATTAGAACTTCTAGAGAAAATAAGGAGTGGGTCCTGTTTAGCAGTGTGTATTGGAACATATTTGAGGACTTTGCTAGTTCGGCAAAAACAAGTAAGCATAGTGAGACCTCAGATGAAAACCAGGGGCCTATTTGAGGGTTCTCGTTAGAGTTGTTTTACATCACGCAACATATATAGATCACTTATATGCTAACTTGTTAAGATGGTTTTGTGTAAAGGCCTACTTGGATCATTTACGGCTAGTTACAAGACAGGTCTAAAAATTAGCCCAAATATCTGGAATTCACCAGCTAGTTGTTAACTGGTCAACGACTAGATTAACAAACTATCTTATCTATTAGCCCGTCTGCTTCGATGGGCTATAACTAAAAGTTAGCTAGCTAACAATTCGTTCTAAAACATGCCTTAGATTATTGGAATTTGAAGGATATAATGTAAAGATCACAAAATAAGGTTTTGTATATTCCACGGAAAATATAGTTCGGAGCATAATAAACCCATTTTTTCTCCTATACTGCTGTAATACGTCAGGACTATATATTGAGGGGATTATTTTGTTCTCTTAAACGAGGTCTAGTAACTTTTTCGTCTTGAAGTTACCGGTTCCTAAGCCTTGTGTGCAGATCAGGCACATTCGGTTCTGTAAAATGGCAAACTAATTATGCCTAATAAGACGACATTACACGAGTCTGATAGCTACGTATCATATAGTTTCCTGCGCAAGTAGCGTATTACGCCGATTAAGACGAAGTAGTTTCCTGAAAATGCTTACTAATCAGTATGAATCTGTTCTAGACTGACACTGATCAATGCCATTTGTTGTAGCCTAGTAGTCTCCACCAGGCCGGGGCTCAGCTAACGCAACTTGATCATGTTGTTGTAGCCTAGTAGTCTCCACCAGGCCGGGGCTCAGCTAACGCAACTTGATCATGTAAAATTGTCGTGCCAAATGTTTGGCTGTACCGGCTCCGATTCATACTCTGCCGGCGACGAAGATACAACATGTCCAATAAATTAAAGATAATACGAGTTCCAACTGCATATAGACAAATAAATTTGGCATTTGTAGAGGTGAAATAACATTGGTCTCTTGGAAAGGAAGTTCAGATGCACAGATATAAACGTATATATAATCCACGACAGGTCCAAATGAAGACAACAGACGAAGACATGTTGTCACGAAGATTTTGCAGTCTACAAACGTACGTGGATTATATCTTTACTTGTTCTTATTATTTATTTTTGTGAAGATTATATGTTCTTTTTTTTTATTACTAGTAAATAATAATAACCATAAAAAGAATATACCGAAATAAAATTGAGCGAACGAATATTGTACGTACTGGTATATCATTCGGAAGTTAGTTATTATTGCTGTATGTATACTTGGTGATTGCCTAATATGTGGAGAGAATATTTGAACATGATTAGTAGGTGCACTGGCCGACAGGTGGGCCTGGATGCCCAGCCAGCCGGCCCGGCCGGTGCTCCACCCTGTCACGTCATGCAGGCGGGCACGACGGTTAAGCCCCTGCCCTGCCCTGATGATGATTGTTTTTCCGCGTCGCCGCCACGCCTTGTTGCCTAATCACTACTACACCAATCAGGTTCCGCCGACGACGGAGACGAAGAGGAGGAAGCTTTGGTGGCAGTAGGTTAGGTGTTCCCAGCTTCCAACCTCCAAATCCAAAACGGATTCGAGAGAGACAGAGAGGAAGCCGAACAGCAGCGGCGCCGTGCGTCTTCTCCGACCGCGCACCGCCGGCCGGCCGACGTGCTTGTGGTCGAGCAGTGACACGGCGCCGAGCCGCCGGCCGGAGAATTCAGGAGAGGGGCGCGCGCGTACGCCGCCGTGGCTCCGCCGCGTATGCCTACTTGGTGATCGTGCGCGCGAGGTCGGCCGGCCGTGACCGTGAGCGAGGTCGACGACTTCTTGATCGACGATGATGGGGGAGCGGCCGCCGGCGGACCGGAGGAGGCTGTACCAGGTTTGGAAAGGAAGCAATGTATGTAACCCTTCCTTGGTGTGCCTATCCGCCTGCTTAATTCATCACCAGTTAGTTCCTGCAAAATGTCTGTGAATTTTTAGTATTTTGGTGTCACCGATCGATCGATCATAGGATTTTCAGCTTGATTAAGAGAGTGCCGGTGTAATAATTAAGCAATAACAGTCCCTGAAATTTTTTTCTCAGAAATTCCTCTTTGGCGGGCGGCTGATTTTCGGCCCGGACGCGGGCTCCCTCGTCCTATCCACAGTCCTGATAGCAAGCCCGTTGGCCGGCCTGTGCTTCCAGTGCGTCACCAAGCTCGACTCCGGCAGCTCAGAGACGCAGCCGCTCGGCCTGCCGGTGCTCCTCGCCACCGTCCTTCTTGGGCTATCGGTGAGCCCGCACAAGCTCTGCCTGCCGAATGGCTGTCGCTGATCAGGATTGCTAATCATCCGTTCTTCACATCGCGTCGCAGGATCTGGCGTTCCTGTTCCTGACGTCGAGCAGGGACCCCGGGATCGTGCCGAGGAACGCGCGGCCGACGGAGCAGGCGGAGCGCGGCGGCGGCGGCGACCCGGTCGGTGGCGGCGACGATGACGACGACTTCGTCACGGCGTCCACCGAGTGGGTGGCGACGATGAGCGCCGCCGGGAACCCGGACCTCCGGCTACCGCGCACCAGGGACGTGGCCGTCGACGGTGGCCACGTCGTCCGGGTCAAGTACTGCGACACGTGCCTGCTGTACCGGCCGCCGCGGGCGTCGCACTGCTCCATCTGCAACAACTGCGTCCAGAAGTTCGATCACCATTGCCCCTGGGTCGGCCAGTGCATCGGCCTGGTGAGTATGTCGTCGTCGTCATGGTCTCGCCGGCCATGGCCTGGCTCTGATTGCATGCGTTGAGCTGACACCGATCGACGAATGAACACGCAGCGCAACTACCGCTTCTTCTTCCTCTTCATCTCGACGTCCACGTTCCTGTGCCTCTACGTCTTCGCGCTGTCCTGGCTCAACATCGCCGCGCAGAGGCCGAGACACGGCGGGTCGCTGCTCAGGTCCATGACCGGCGAGCCGCTCTCCCTCGTGCTCATCGTCTACACCTTCGTCACCGCGTGGTTCGTCGGCGGCCTCACCGTCTTCCACATCTACCTCATGAGCACCAACCAGGTACGTACGACGAGTACTCCGACGATCCGTCACAGCCGTTGATCGATCGAGAGCTGCGCACGCAATTCATGGTGTTGATTCGTTCGTGCAGACGACGTACGAGAACTTCAGGTACAGGTACGACGAGAAGGAGAACCCGTACAACAGGGGCGTGCTGGCCAACATCTCCGAGGTGTTCTGCGCCGGGATGCCGCCGTCGATGAACAATTTCCGGGCATGGGTGGAGCTGCCGTCACCGGTACCGGAGGCGTTCGTCGACGGTGGTGGTTCGCCGTTCACTTCCAGGAACAAGATCGACCTGGAGATGGGGCACAAGGGCGTGCAACTCCCTGCTGCTGGTGTTCCTGCCATCTTGCAGGGGCTGCATTACGCGGAAATGGAGAACAGTGCCAGCGTCCACATCAAGGACCGGCAGTTCGCCGAGGCGCCGGACCCCTTGATGATCCCCGATCAGGAGCCACCACAACCTGCGGCAGCCGGAGGAGCTTCGTCTCCGACAGTGTTTTGTACATCACGACGACGGAGTCGAATGAAGCGATCTATGAGCAGCGGCAAGAACTCTTCCGTGGTCATTGTGGCTGGAACTGTGGTTACACGTACAATGATGCACTTGCAACACATTTTTGGACAAGCTTGGAACTTGAGAGGTTAAACATCATGATAGATTATGACCTTTTTGCTCATACGGTGAAGAATTAGGTAATTTACCTAAGGTAAATTCTCCAAACGTTGCTGCTTCAACTTATTATAAGGTGTAATTTTAGGAGAGAATTATATTGCTTCCATGTCAGAACCTCCAATTTAGTTTGTTTGTATTAGAGTTAGCCAATTCATTATCATGATTATGGTACTCGATAGTCACCAATAGATTGCAATGTTGTCATTTATTTTTTGGAGAAACAAAGAGATATACTTTCAACCCTTATGTATGTCATTTATCTTTGGAGGAAACCACGTGTGACACGATAGATCTTCTGAGGCTACGTCCAAACCGAATGTAAACAAGTAATTAGGAATGAGAAGCATATTTTTAACTTTCATGGCAATATCATATCATCCAAAGGTTCCATATATCCTTGTAAGAGGAGAATTGAGATGAAGCGGTAAGGGAGAAAGACACGTGGAGGATGATACCAGCACCCTTCACCTAATACAAATGTAATCAAATTACATAAGTAGCTAATGGAATATAGCTAGCTTATGCATCTTAAACCAATTGGCATCACACTGTATATGGATGAGATATATTGGTTATGACTGGCCTAACAGGCATTTTTTATACAAGAGTTATTTGCTTGGTAGATAAATATCGATAGAGCGATGGAACATGTCGTTCCTCAACGGTGATGACAAAACGATGTCATCATCATTGATGGAGAATAAGGTACTCCAGCCCTTCCTTTGTCTCACTGTGGTTCTATGCAGCCATGGTGGGGGCTGGTGAGAGTTTGTTTTCCAACGATATCTATCACGGATATCGGTTGGACTTGTGTTCTCCCATGACGAATCCTGGTGAAGGTGTCGACGATGAGGTCGATGACGTAATCAGCGAGGGCGCAATTTCATCATGTTTGCATGTGGAGTTTTTAGCGGTTTATACACTCCTCTTTTGCAAAAGTGATGGGCATGAGGATGACGGTGGTGGATGGTGAGATGGTCCTGTTCGTTCAGATCGGAGCTTGCGTCCGTGGCATATCCGTTTGGGATGATGATCCTAGATGGTGGAATTTATGGTTTTTTCAAGGTTTATTGTCTCCCATAATGGAGTTGGAGTAGTTTGATTTATTTTTGTAATGAGAGGATGTAACTTGCTTTTAGTATCAATAAAATTTTCTTTTGCCACAAAAAATATTAGCTAAAATTGACCGTCGTATATCTAAATAGAATAAATATTAGCTGCCAAGTTATGAATGTGTCCTCTGCTCACAAAGAGTTGATGAATCCTTGCCGCATCTTTTTCTTCGATTGCCCTTTTGCTCAGGCCCGTTGGAACATCCTCCATTTATCAATTCGGGTACAATTTCAGTTGAACAGGTTGTGGAAGCACTCAAAGCCCAACTTCATTTGCGTTTCTTCTTAGAAATCATTATAACAATATGTCGGTCAATTTGGTCTTGTCGAAACAACATCATCTTCAGAGGGATACATGCAACCATTCAGCAATGCAAGTCTACTTCCAGAGAAGAGTTGCTTTAGTTATACTAAGAGCAAAACAGTCCTACCATCCAGATATTGTTTCATGGCTAGAAGCCTTTATGCAATTTTGCTTTTTGTCTCTTTTTTGTCTCTTGAAGACTTGTTGAAAGACTTTTATTTCATTTTGTTTAATAAAAGCACAGTAGGGATCCAAACCCCTACTGTTTTCATAAAAAAAACTAATAGGTGGATAATTTTTAACCAAATCTTCAATTAGTTAGACAACTAGCTAGCCATTCTCAACTAATTTAAATTAATTTTTAGCTCAACTAGTGACCAGCTCTAGCTTATCTAAACGTGTAGTACTACACTAGAATCAATACAGCTAGAAGTTATATGGGCAACCAATCAAACTCGCCCGAGGAAACTTCACACAAAAGAGGGTTGCCGCGCAGAGTCGAACATGGGCGATTATCCATTTCTCATTAAAAGTAGGAGGGGCAATCCAAAGGCGTGTTCCATGATTGGCCCCTTGGACTTCCTCTTTTTGGACGCTTGCGTCTGGTTGGGTTGTGGAGGATCCACCGGTCCAGCCTGACACGGACACCCCCGTCGCTCTCTGACGCGAACCCGTCGCCCGCCTTTGGAGCAAGCCCCAGCAGCAGCCGGAGTGGTAAACTTTCAGGTGATGATGCTCGTTTTACTTTATACTGCAGCCTTCGGTGTCCTCATCGACTACGTACTACTGAGCAGTGACCAAAGAGTGACTATAGTGACTTCAACGCACCAATCCAGCTTCGACTACTTCGGTGATCTACTGGTCACATATTGCCATGTTTTTCTTTATCATATATTTTTACTATTTTTGAGGAACTAGTTGACACAAAAGTAGTTTGATTTCTTATTAATTGACAAATAAAATGCCCACTAAAGGTATGGTCGAATGGAGCAGTAGCTTTTGTGTTTTCTTTCTAACCGCTGATGGGTGCCCCACGGCAAATTGATTCTAAAAGTTTATTTGGAAGAGCTCCGACTGAAGGCATCTAGGCCTCTAATGGATTTCGTAATTAATGACAACGTAAGATTATTGTGACTAACGTGTGTTTTGCGTAAACTGATTGAGTTAGGTCACAATAATGGTTCGCATGCCCTCTGTCGATGGAGATCGTTTCGGTTTTCAAAGAATGGACGACAAGGTTAAGGGACGGTTAGTTCGATTGTCAACGGCGTTGAGTGACATTGGATTAGTCGTTAGGACTTTGTTCTTCCTTCGGTCGTACTATTAAGCGGGGGTGCGGATGGGTAGCTTGACCTTAGGTGAGTCTAATGGGTTTAGAGTGGTGCACACTTGTCAAACTTAGCGCTAGGTAGCTACAAAATGTTCATGAAAAGGTTTGGAGTTGAAGTCGTTTCGCAAAGGGTTTGAATTGGAAGTGAAATTGACTTCAACAAGCTGCGCCAGACGCTGGATGGATGAGCGTCGGACGTTGATGTCAGCGCCCGGCGCGTGTTGGCTCGTGCAACAAAGAAGGAAGAGCGCCGAACGCCAGGGTTTGAACCGTCAGACGCGTCCGACGCAATCCAGTGAACCCTGCATCTGGCCATACCGTCGGACGCGTCCAGCGGGTAGGGCTCGGATTCCTCCGGCGCCTGCAACGGCTAGTCGAAGATTCAAACATCTCCATGCGTCTGTGACGATCCGACGCTTGGTTTTGGCGCGTCCAGCGCCTACGCAGAAGTGACTTTTCAGGGTAATGGTTGGGACTTTGGCCTTGGGCTATAAATACAACCTTACCTCCTCCATGTTGAGTCTCTTACCCATTGTTTCAGCTGAAGATACTCTTTGAGAGCAAGGGAGAGCAAGAGCCTAGTGAAGTTTGAGAGATTTGATAATCAAGCCTAAGGACTTCATTAGTGCTAGGGAGTAAACAAGTGTCCATCCACTCTTCTCATTAGGCTTGTTGGGTCAAGTGAGAGTTCGTGCTTTTTTTTTCTTGGTGATCGCCATCACCTAGAGCGGCTTGGTGGCGGTTCGGTGCTTGAAGATCACCCGGTGGTGCTTGTGGATGACTCAAAGCCATCTTGTTGTGGGCGACTCACGACGGAGTGTCGAAGAATCAACCCGTAGAGAGCACTTGATTCTTGGCGGATTAAGGGGGGAGCTATACCCTTGCGAGGTGCTCCAACAAGGACTATTGGGGAGTGGCGACTCTCAATGAAAACATCGCCAGCGTTCTTCTTCCTCTCTTTACTTTGAGCATTTACTTTCATTCAATTATGTCTTTACATTCCTAGAATTGCCATGCTAGAGTAGAAATTGGAACCTAGGGTGCAAAACTTTGTGGGGTAGTTCATAGAAACACAATTAGGCACTAGTGGGTGAATATGGGCTAGTAGGTTGTTTATTTGCGATAAAATTTTAGATTAGCCTAATTCACCCTCCCCCCCTCCCCTGGGCATCTTGATCCTTTCACCGACTTTTCGGAAACAAATCCAAATCTCGGATAATTTCACCATGGAGCTAGCCTTCTAGTAAAGTATTTGGTATAACTCTAGCTCTAAGTTTCTTCCCTCTATCTAGTGCCACATTGACCTGTGTGTTAGCTCTTCATCTCCTCTTTCTCCTTCCCAGCGATTTGCGAAGTTCACGCCAACGCTTTCGCGGCCTAGGCAGGTCCAGAACTCACAAAGCATCCTAGGGCGACACTATAGTGACTTAGGCGATGCCTGCTGGGCGGGTGGGCATGGCTAGAGCTCATGGCCCTGCTCTACCTCTGTGGTGTGGGGAGTTCGACACGGCGCACGGTGTCCACGAAAGGCATGTGGCCAGGGCTTGAGGGGCGGCGACTCTAGTCGCGGCGCGCTGCTCGCGGCCTAGGTGTGAAACGGCCAAGCTCAAGCGTGAGGAGAAGGTGACAAATTTGAAAAGACCATTTTCATGTAACTAGTGGTAGTGGTGGATAATTTTCTCCAACTCCACCAAACTCGAAGTTGGTGAAGCACCCTTGAGGTGGTCCACAAAATCAATGGACTTCATGAAGCTGCTACATGATGGAATTGCATAGGGCTAAAGGTGTTATTTAGGCTAAACAAAGTGGAAGTGGAGTTGTTTTTCTTGAGTGTCAAGCTACAGGAGCTCTCCCATCTCCCAAACAGACCCTAACTTGGGCTTGCCTTTTTTTTTTTTTTTTTACTAATGGATTCGAAGGCATTCAAACCTACTTGCCTCAAATTAGGACTCCTTTTTGATTTGAGGACCCCTCATTTTTTGGGCCTACTTTTTTTTTTTTTATCTACTCTAGCATGTGTCCTCAAATCAGAGTCCCAAAATCTTTTCTTTTAGAAACTAATACACGGGACTTGCACGTCATTCTCTGTTCTTCCCATCCTTAGTTTTATTGAGATCTAGACAAGCAAAGGAAGGGCTGCTTGCACGCTCCCTTGGGGGATGAGTACTCGTCGGGTGAGAAGTCCTAGTCATGAGAGGAATTCACTCTTGAAAGCTTGTTGTAGGTTCACCGGGGGTGGAGCAAGCTCGCCGTGAAGGAGTCCAGGAGTCACTGGACGAGGAGTCCTCCCCCCGTGGGCTCATTGGCGGAGGAGTCGGGGAGCCATGTCGATAGAGAGTCTAAGCTGTGATGGAGAAGAAGGCAAAGCGGACATCGAAGCGGACAGGCAAACGCGTCACCAGGGATGATGATGATAAAAAATCGAAGTTAGTTACAAGGAACATAGGCATAAAATAAACATCTTCACTAGGCATAAAATCAGCAGCTTTACCAACAACCCAAAACGCCACGGAAAAACACAATTAAAATGGAAAATATACAAGCAAATAAAAAAAAGAACACCACACACCAACATCATAAAAGGCACTTTAATTTGTGAGGGGATATGGACGCAAGGTTCCAGTATGGAGTCCTTGTCACACACTGATGGCCACAATGAAAAGAAAAGGGTGAATTAATTATCATTGTCTAAATAGGAAGCAAACGGCTCCAAAGCCTCCTTTGGGGTCATCTGTGCTCTGAAGACGCTGATAGATTCGCCTTCGTCCTGTACTCGCCACTGGATTGAAGCTGAAATGTCCACTGCCGCAGATTCCTTGTATGGTGAAAATATGTGGGAATAAATCTTCTTTTAGACCTTCTTTGGGAATCCTTCAGCGTACATGCCTTTTGCTCACACAAATAGAGAATAGGAACAGTCTAGGAAATTTTTGTTTGCCTTTATTTTAGAGAAAAAAATGTAGAGAGCTTGGCATCCATTCAAACCTATAAAGTTCCTATGCTTTTCCTATGGTCTATCAAATAATTATTCCTTCAGAAATTCCTAAATTTTCCAATCATCTGTGTTTGCAATTGTGTTCCTACGAAATTCTTTTGTGTTCCATTGCAAAGGGGGCATAGTCATGATTCCACGATGATGTCTTTTCTCGGTGCTAGTCAAGGTTCTATTATGCTTCCTATTAGTTTGGAATCTCCATAAGTTGGTATGGAGGATTTGTATGTCTGAATCTATGGATATTCATATTCTATTCAATTATAACATTGATGCTAAATATATGTATCTGACTATTTTTTTTTTTACTATTTTTGTTTCTTATTGCAAACTGTATTCGAGAAAATGTGAAATATCCTACATTCTTCACGTTCATGAAGAACAAAGTACTCAGTGAGGCCATATAAAATTTATATCTCTGATTATTGTTGATGTAAATGATATTTTTTAATACTATAAACAATGTGTGTTATCTAAACTATTTAAATGTAATATTTATGGATAATCATATTAATTCAAATACTTTTAGTTTATTTTATATTTTTATGAAAGAGTTTTAAAATTTTCTAATATATTTATTGATAATATATTGTAATTTTTATTAGTAATTATATCTTTAATATGTATTAATAAATATGTTATTTTTAATGAGTTGTCTTTATCTACATGTGTTATTATGTACTCACATTTAAAATCTCTACATATATGATATTTTTTGTTATACTATTACTATCCATAAAGTAAATTGATTCTTAGCATTTTAAAATTGTGTAGGTATTCAAGTGTGAATCCAAATTTGAAATGTCCATTTTTGTGTTCACAGCTAATAACATTTGTATCTAAATTAAAATTTGATAAATAGCAATATTTGAATTCAATTCCATGCGCATTCAATTTGAATCAATCCCTATCCACAAGACCTAGTTGCTTGTGATACATTTGTTTCTTGTTAACACCTGTTTTTGTCATGGTGAAACTTTCAATATTGTACACCACGATTGACATCTGACAATTGTTGTTCCTAGCTTGTCATTAATTACTGGTAGTAAACATACAAAAGAGGTTAAAAACAACAACGAAACATGCGTTGGATGATAGGATTAAACCATGGCACATCGTCCGATGACGTCTGTTTCCCGTGTAGAAGTGACTTAACCTATTGACTTCGGCGAATCATCCCCGGTGAAGCCAAACTAGACTTAATTAATGACTAGTTGAGAAGCTCACTATGATGTGCCGTATGATCTAGCTGAATGGGTAGTGCTACACTAGCACTGCATCAACAGTAGCAGTGCCTCTTCAGTATCCATTTGCAGGAAAGGAATGTTGTGTGCCGATGTGTTAGCGTTGAGTACGCGTGTCATGAACCAAAAGGATCGCCGGAATAGGCCCAACAAGGGGGAACGCAAGCGCCGCCCAGGGCTCAAGGCCCGGGCGCCGCCGCCACCCACCGTGAGCACGCCATCGTCATCAGCTTCTTCGTTAAGTAAAGAATATTTAGAGAATAAAGGATAAGAATAAAATAGGAAAGGAATAAGATTACTTGTAAAAAGAGGTATTCAATCTATAAGGAAACCTCTAGACCTTTCTTAGCGAGCAAGTCTCCCTCGGACTATAAATACAAGGGGCATGTAATAATCGTTTGCGCATTAAGCGAGAGAAAAATTAAAAGGGTAGCTCCCCAAACGGCTCTTAGCTCTCAGCTCTCTCGCCTCCGCCCACGCCCTTGCCGCCCGACCCTTTGCCGCCGCCGCTTGGCACACCACCGCCCCGCCCAGCTCTCCATTGCACGCCGCCGGCAGCCACCTACGCCGCCGCCCCATCACCGCGCCGCGCCGCCGGGCTGCAGCGCCCGCCGCCGCCGCCGCACCACCACCTTCACCACCTTCGCGCTCCTCCCTTCCTATTCCTCTCTCTCCGCTGCCTGCGCTGTCGTCATCAATCTCGTCACCTCCACCTCCGTTTCCTCCCCAACAACCGACAATCACGTGTCGGTTCGGCCCAATCTAGCCGGGTTATGACAACGCGGCTGAGGCAACCTTTGGGCTTCTACTTAGGATGAAGAAAGACATCACCAAGTGATGGTGGAACTCAGATTAGAAGCACCAAGGATTCTTTTATATTGTGGCGCTGGGGTGGTGTGTAGATAATTCCCTTCCTTCTCTTGTAAGCAAATGATGCAAAATAGATGCACACAAAAAAGTTTGATCCACTTTCTCGTGGCGAATCTATGACACGCTTGGGCAGAGCAGGCAGTTGGTTGTCCATGTATCCAATGGATATCCTCTAGTTCACAAAATGAATTAGGAATTTATTTTTTCTCCACCAAAATTCGAATTCCTAGTTTATTTGCTAAAATCCATGAATCTTCAACTTCCACCTAATGTGGGTCTGCTCACTAGGTGGTATTATTCTCCTCAATGCCCACTCATGACTAAAATTTCCCAGCAGTACACGAGGGAGGCCAACTCGATGGCAAGACAAGCTGCACTATCAAGATACTCCATCAGAGCCCTGTAAGTGGTTTCGTATGGGAGGTAAAGGAGATAAATTTTTGTACATGACTCAAGATCGAGTTTGTAATTATGTAGTTCACTGTCTAGCAGATTAGGAGCCAACAAATCTAAATAATGATGTTGTCCTGCTGTTTGACAGTATTCTCAGTTGTATGGATGATTAGATTGGCAATTTGTTACCGGTAAATGAGTATCAGAATGTTCCACTTTAAGAAAAGGCCTTTATTTACAATCTGAAATTAAAATGCAATTCCTTCTTTATTTACACATGAACTTTCTCTGGATATCCACTTGCACTTGCTTGTCCACTAGTCACGCAACAAGGTTTTACTTTAAAAAGTGAAGAAACATTTGATCTATCTGAATTGAGTATCAAACCATAGATGGTCACTGAAACCGAAACAACATTAGCTCAATCCCAAACTGAACACTGTTTGAAAACAACGGCTGCGGTCGGGGAACTTGATTGAGATGCTTCAGAAGAGAAAATGGAATTGTACTGTGACGATGGTGAACACATATTTCTGCACACAGATGAGATATTATAGACAATCAATTTACATCCGGAAAATGGAATCGGATCAGTCCCCAGTTGCAACTCTGCACAAATGATCAATATCTGCACCCTGGAAGGCTGCTACTAATTACCCCTGTAATAGCGCGCTAAGGAAAATAGCGGGAGCACTCGAAAACACTATAGCGGTGCTATTAGCGCTTATTTGCCGCTATAGCGCTATTTGCCGCTATTAGCGCGCTATTTGTTACAGGGCTAATTACACATTCCTTGAGCCTCCCTGAGTGTGATTACAAGTAGCAGTAGAGGTATTGCAACAGTCAGCAGATAAAGTAGTGATTATTCGCCTCATCGCCTGCCTGCCCTGCACTCACTCAAGCAGTCATCTATGTTACATTACATCAAATTAAGGGCCGGGAGATCAGGAAAGGATGGATATATAGATGGCGTTGGCTACTAGACAAAGATGAAGGAAATCAAGAGCGAACAAGCAACGAAATGCAGCTCTCTGCAGATGCCGCCGGTAGATCGACGATCGATCATTGGTGCATCTTGGCCGGTGGCGCCGGGTACCCCACCGGCACGACATAGGGCGAGTGATGGCCCGGCGGGAACATGACGGGCGTGCCCACGGCCGCCGGCGCCACCATGTGCCCCGCGACCGGGTGGCCCATGGGCGCGTGCCCGTACATGCCCATCGGCGGCGCCGGGTGGTGGTGCGGCTTCATGCCCATCGGCGGCATCACCCCTGCTGACGTGGCTGGGCCGCCCGTGATGGGTGCGCCGGCCGCGGCGACCTCGCCGGCGTTCACGCTGGTGATGTCGTGGATGCTGGAGCGGCGCCGGTCCCGGTTCATGGAGTTGAGGCGGATGAAGTACTTCTGCGCGTGGCTCGCCACCTGCGTCGGCGTCCGTGAGATGACGAAGTTGCGCGAGATGCTCCGCCAGTCGCCCTTGCCGAACTTGTCCAGACCCAGCAAGAACAACCTGCCACCGTGCCATCATCAGCAAAGATGCAAGCTAGATTTCTTTGAAGGCAAGAACGACGAACACACGTGGAGATTTTTGCTACGATACGAACGAACCTGTGCTCCTCTTCCGTCCACGGGACGCCCTTGCGCCGCTCCTGCTCAGCCTTGGAGCAACTCTTCCCCGCATCAACGCCGCTCTTCCGTTCCTCGCGTCGGTGCCCGCTGCCGCCTCCTCCTCCTCCTCCGTCCTTGGGCGCGGAAGCGGAGGCTCCGGAGCCCTCGGGCGTGGCGGCGGACGACTCCTCGCCAGCGTAGCGCGGGGAGCGGGATGCGGCCGGCCTCGATGTCGGCCACGTCCTCCACCAGCGCCTCGTAGTGCCGCCGCACCTCCTCCGCCGTCCGCGTCGGCACGCTCGGCACGAGCGCCGTGAACCAGCCGTCATCAGGCGGCCCGTCCGCCGGCGGCGGTGCGGCGGCCGCCACCGCGTTCTCGAACGCCTTGTCCTCCTCCCTTGTCCAAGCCGTCGCCAGAGTGGCCATCGCTGGTGTCTGGTGTCCGCGTACGTGTGGCGCGCGCGCGCTCTCCGGTGTCTCGTGCTCCTCCCAGCTTCCACCGCAGTGACCTCTAGCCAGGGAAGAGCCTGCCGCCGCGCTCACGAGCAGCCGGTTAACGACGGCACTAGCTCGCTGCTGCTCGCGCCACCATGTCCACTGCTTTGACTTGAGAGAGGAGGAGGCGGATGGAGGCTGAGAACGCTAGAACGACACGCCCCGTTCAGAGACAAGATAAGGTTACCACGAGCTATATTATGAGTTAATGGATAAAGCAAGCGTCCCACGTGTAATAATAGACCTACGGGATTAAAGCACTGCAGGTAAATCTCTCAAATAAACTATTTTAAATGCTAATTCTTTTTAAACGTTTTCTGTTCTACCTATAACAATATATAAGATGGTTATGGACGTCGCTTTCCTTTTTTTTTTTTTTTTTTTTTTGTAATTCTCTGCTAGCGCTTTTTTTTTTTTTTTTCATTTGCTTTATTTTCACCTATTTCCACATTTACGATTTTTCAGACAGGTCCTATCATTCATAAGGTTCCTTGTGAGTGTAGGGATATTCCTTGGTTATGGATTCCTATATTCCAGAGGATCTAGTTTTTTTTTTCTTTATTATTTTCCCAATTCTCTGGTTTCTATAGATTCTTCGGTTCCAAATTGACTCTTACTCATAAGGCTACTATAGAACATGTAGAGAATATATACTGGTAGTTACTAATCGTTTATAGGTACAAATGTAGCGGCCAAATTATTTTAATCTTGATTTTTGCCTAAAAACATGTTCTTATTAGAGCATAAAGAATAGTAAAACCATGTTCCATTTCCCCGAAGAAAACTCCTTCTCTTTATTGCTTTGAATATGGTTTCCAAAAAGATTCTTTAACATTTTTATTCATAATATTCAAAGTGTTCTTTGTTTCAAGATATATTTGTCACAACCGGATCGATCCGGGCCGGAAGTGACACGTTGACGACAATTTGGGGCGGCGGGCGTCGATAGGGGGGGCGGCGGCGGCGGCGCTGCAGCCCTAGGGCAGCGTCTTGCGAGGGAGATGGTGGCGAAAGTCGCGGGTAGGGGCGTAAGGCGGCGACGGGCGTTGGGGGCGGCGGGCCGGGCTTGACGGGCGGTGGTAGCGATGATCGGCGGCGTAAAGGCATAGATGGCGTAGGGGGCGACGATGAACGGCAAGGTAGGGGACGAAGAGGATGATGTACAAAGCTCTCGAATGACGACGGGGATGGCGGCGCGGCGCGCACGGGTGGCGCGTCGGGCGGTCTGTGGCGGCGGGCGGCGGGCGGGCGGGGCGCCGCGTCGTGCGGGTGAGAGAGAGCCTAGGGTTTGGGGAAGCTGAAGTTGTTGGGTGCTACCCCTTTTTTTTTTTCTTCTTGATCTGACTGATTACATCCCCTTGTATTTGTAGTCCCGGGAAGACTTGCATGAGAAGTAGATCTCGTTTATTTCTTAATCTATTTCTATCTTATCCCTAAATAATATTACTTAACGAGGAAGCAACGACGCGATGACGGCAGGTAGCGGCGGGCGGCGGTGGCCGTGGAGGCGTGCGCGCACGGCCTGCCCCCTCCTGGGCTGCTGGGCCGGCCTTTTAGGGTTGTGACAACTCCCGGGCCCCCTCTTTTTGGCACATGATATTTCCCCACCGTTCGACGAGGCGGCGCGTCCACACGTCGCCCAATCCACCCACTAGGGGCTTAAAGCGATGCTCGGCTGGGAAGACGTGTCGTTCGGGCCATAGCGTTGCTTGAGTTGGTCCGTCTTCTTATTGAAGTTGTTGACGAAGGTTGTGTCTTCATTGAAGCTGATGTCGAAGCTATGGTAACCGAAGTAGTCGTTGAACTCGTAGATGAATGGATGGTGCGCGGATGGTCTAGTCGCCGCGGTGTGGATGCCAATCACGCCGTCTGGCCTTAATCTGCGTGCTCTTGCCGGAGATTGTTGGTTCCGCGATGCCATGGAGCTTGTTTTGGTCGATGTAGCCGGTTGACGAAGGATGAGAGCCTCCGAGGTAGTGACGAGGTCGACGAGGTAGTGAGTTGATGCGGGTGGCATGTACCTCATGTCGTTGTCGTTGAAGCTCACAAGTCGAAGCTTGCTGAAGACCTTATAGTAGGCAGGAGCGTCGAAGAGACGAGCGAGCTGAATCGCGTCGTCCATTGTACGGGGCGCCTCCCGCATCTTTGTGTCTCGTTGCGTGGCGTGAATTCCATTGTTGAACTCAGAGGTGTTGATGTAGTCGTACGTGGCTTGTCCCATGTCGAGAGCGTAGATGAAGTTGATCATGTCGTCACCCTGTCGAGGTTGCCCATGGTTGCTAGTAGTGTTGCCGTAGCTTGGCAAGTTGAGGTGGCAAGGAAGACATCGTGTGTAGGCGTTCCCGTCCTCAAGTGGCACCTTGCTTGGCATGCAGATGAACCAGAGAAGTACCACTGTGATGAGGTGGATAGCGGCATACCTCATGTCTCTGGTGGAGCTGATGTTCCGTTGTCGTGGTGCTGATGGGGGCGCCTTCTGCGCCGGTGCTGGCGCCGGTTGCATCAGGGGTCCGATTGATGGGAGTGAGGGTGCCCACAATGCACTTGCAAGTGTTGAAGCAGGGAATAGATACGTAGCTTGCTCGATTATGTTCTCGCCATTGTGGATGTCGCATGTGTCCAGCAGTTTGGCGGATTGATCTTGTCATTGAAGTTCGACGAGTGAACGACCGCTCTCGTCGATGGCGCGCCGGGGGCGTCAGTGTTCTCATCTGTAGCGGCACCCATGGTGGGAACGCCGTGGTTGTCGACGTCGATGGTGACGTCGAGGATGTCGGAGTTGATGTCGTCGTTGTTGGAGTTCCTCTTGGTAGAATCATTGGTGATGGTGGTGTAGGCGGGGGCGACGTTGTTGTTGTCCATGGTGTGCATGGCATTGGCGATGTCCGTCAAGGCCGAGGCTGAGGTCGGCGACATCGGAGAGAACGTCGGCGACGTCGTTGTGTTGCCCATGTTGATGAAGACGTTGTCGATGTCGTTGATCTTTGCAGGACTTAATGGTTGGCGGCGTCGTGATCGTTGTTGATGTTGTTGGGGGCGCCCTTGTAGGTGTTGTCGATGTCGAGGACGTCGGGGTTGGAGTTAGGGGCGCCGGGCCGGCGCCGGCGGCGTCATTGAGTTGCCGATGATGGTAGCCGTGTGGATTCTCTTGGCTTTCCGGTGTCAAGGTAGACGTTGCCGGTAATGGGGAAACTTATCACGTGCCATTGATGGAACCTCGTGGCGTTGGCCTAGTTGAGTAGGCTTTTCATCAGTAGGCGGTGGACGTCGATGGTGGCCTCCCGATCTGATCTGAACCGAAGCCGCGCGGCGGGTGCGTCCTTGGGGTAGGGCGTACCCGTTGCTTGTAGCGTCGCTGATCTTGGAGAGGGTGGCGTAGACGCGGCGCTGTGGGAGTGACGTCGCCGTCGGTGGCGTCCATGGCGGGGCGTCGTCGATGGGCGTAGATGAGGTCGGAGCGTAGACGCCGACAAAGAAGGCCCGGCGTCTTGTGGTGTTCTTCCGGGTTTCGCCACCAGTTCGCCTATAGATGTGGAAGGCGACCACCTTGTTGTTGTCCATGGCGCCTGGTCGCATGCGACCCTTACTGTTTCTGCGGCGTCGCGTAGTCCTTGCTCGTGAGTCGCCGAAGATTCTACGTAGCTCCTCCATGAACGCCGATTGTCCATGCGCCGGGTGGTGGTCGTCCCAAGCCATCGTGTGGTGGGAATCGCCCCGTCTCGGATACCGGTTGTCACAACCCGGATCGATCCGGGCAGGGAAGTGACACGCGTTGACTTAGCCGGACGGCGGGCGCAGCGGCGATAGGGGCGGCGGCGCTTGCAGCCCTAGGGCAGCGGCTTGAGGGAGATGGTGGCGTCGCGGGGGTAGGGGCGAAGGCGGTGGTGACGATGATCGCAGCGTGAAGGCGATGACGGGGCCGGCGGCGAACGGCGAGGTAGGGGACGAAAAAGGATGGCGTCTGGGCAGCTCCGGCGGCGGCGGAAGGCGGCGTGGTGCGTCTTGCGGCGCTGCATCGGGCGGCGGCGCTTTGGGCGGCGCGCGTCGGCAGTCTTGGCGAGAGGCATCGGCGGCGGCGAGGGCGGCGCACGTCTTGCGAGGTGAGAGAGAGCCTAGGTTTTGGGAAGCTGAAGTTGTTAGGTGTTACCCCTTTTATTTTTCTTCTTGATCCAACGATTACATCTCCCTTGTATTTATAATCACGGGAAGACTTGCATGAGAAGTAGATCTCTCTTTATTTTCTAATTTATTTCTATCTTATCCCTAAATAATATTATTTAATGAGGAAGCAATCGACACGATGACAGCAGGTAGCGGCGGCGGCGGCTAGGGAGGCGTCTTGCGCGCGGCCTGCCCCCCTGGGCTCTTTGGGCCGACCTTTTAGGGTTGTGACAACTCCTTTTGGGCCCCTCTTTTTGAGATGACAATATCACTCTAAATCAAATATACCATGCACATTTTTGAAGAGTGGAAATATTTTATTAGGTGCAAAGAAAGTATACCTTACCCGTAAGGCCATGAAAATTATTTTTATCTTCATTTCTGTCTTAAAAGACAGGTAGTTTTCTTTTCTTTTGGAGGGAAAAAAAAAAAAACAGCTTTGTAAAAGCAGGTGTAGTTTCCTTTTCTTTTGGAGAAAAAAAAACATTTTTTTTTTTCGCGATCGGGCCGAACCCGTATTCTTTTATAAGAGCATAAAGACAGTACAACCTCGTTCCATTTCCTTGAAGAAAGCTCCTTGGCTTTCTTGCTTTAAATTTGGTTTCCTAAAAAGATTATTCCTTTAAAGCTTTATATTCATAAAAGGACATATGCATGGTGTTTTTTGTTTCAAGATAAATCATTCTAATCGTGGTCTGTCTTCCCACTCTTTAAATCCTTATTTGGAGAGACATTTAAATAAATATAGTTATTTGTACCTTTTCACCTTCCAATAGCTTCTCTATACCTTGAAGGCACTCAAAAAAGTCAGCACTGCTCTCTGCTTTTGGCTAGTGAGAAATGAAAATAGAGGATGACCAATATTTAAAGATCAAATTGAAGAAGGTTTGAAGGGTATTTTCACTAAAATCTCTATTCTTATCAATGTGGAAGGGTATAAAAGAGTCTCTTAGAGTTGCTGTAAACCAAGTTAAGGGCGAAGACAGGTGGCTGGAGGGGCCTTGGTCTCACCCCTAAATTTGTTATTTTTCATTAGACTCCTTAATGACGTACCTAGTTTGCAATGTATTTAAAGAGTAAATGGCCTTCCTACTGACATTTGTCCCCTCCCACCCAAACTTAAGTTCTGGCTTCGCGATTGAACCAAGTATATCACATACATTTTTGCAGCATGGAAACATTTTATAGGTTGTGTTTGGTTCGGGGATGAGAAGAGACAGCAGGACGGGTTTATCTAGTTTTTGGGGATGTGATGGTTTTTATCTCGGTTGGGTCTTGCCCCGGATGCGAAGACACACCCTTCATGACATCGAACTAAGACAAACATGTCCGCTGATTTTCTAGCGATAGACCTGCCTAGGCAACATTCCTTGTAGGGATATCTCTGTGCATCGTAACTCTCAAGCAAACAATACTGAAAAGAGGACCACCGTCCCATATCCCATATCGTTTCCGGAACTAAATGGCACCTTAGTCTTCGTTTGTAAGATTTATAACTTGTAGTCTTGTGTTGTCAAAAAAAAAAAAAACACTTGTAGTCTTAGAGCATATTCGGTACAACTTATAAGCTGATTATGGTCAAAATAAGCTGAAACCATTAGCCAAGCAGTACACTTTTTTCAACTTATTTTGGTCGCGCTTATTCAAACCGCTTAACAAACAGAAGCCGGATCAGACCAATTTATTTTGACCGTCGTTTTTACTCTATTTGTGCAGCTTATCTAGGAAGCACTTTCCAGATAAATTGTACTACCAAATAGGGCATTAGCATCGTAGAATACATTTGTGTGCTCATTATGACAGGGCATCAAAATGTATTTATCTTGAATTGGTTTCGAAAGGAAAGGCACACTTTTCTTTCTTTTTTTAAGAAGAAACTCATGTTTTTAGGAGAAGAAGAAAGAAAATTACAGGTTAGTTTCATCTTCCGGAAGAAGCTCTCCCTGGTCTTTATGTTTTTCAATTTTATTTCCAGATCTTAATATTCTGTTAATGCTAATGGTGTTCTTTGTTTTTATCCATCACTCTTCACCCACATTGAGAACCTATAGCATACACAGTCCATGTGGAAAAACATATTGTCCACCATCTATAACTCTTATTAACTATCAAAGAATGAAGAGGAAATGGCACTGCCACTGCACATCTCATGAAGTGTAGAAAAATATATAAAGAACTGTCGAAGTACGCATTCATGTGTCCTTCCCTAAAAAGGAATGGAAACTTATTCTAGCACCTGGTGGTAAGAGTTACATACTACTCCAAGAGACAAACGGCACAACAGCTTCACCAACAACCCAAAAACAGCCTCAGAAATTAAAAGAAGCAATAGTTAAAATAGAAATACACGATCAAATAAATAAAAAGAATATTACCACACACCAGCAGCATCTGCAAAGGTAGTTTGAAAGGGATATGGACACAAGGTTCCAGTGAGGAGTCCTTGTCACACGCTGATGGCCACACTGAAAAGAAAAGGGCGAGAGAAAGAAACAGGTGGAGGAATCAAATGATCATTGTCTAAATAGGAAGCAAGCGGTTCCAAAGCCTCCTTTGGGGTCATCCTGTGCTGCTTTCAGGCGCTAGGATTTCGGCCTCGATACGCTGACAGCTTCGGTTTCGTCCTCTACTGGCCACTGGATTGAAGGTGAAAGGTTAGTTCACCTCCGATGATTCCTAGCCTGCTTGTCATGGTGAAAATAATATTTCAACAATTTGGTTTGGACTCTGAACCGTGTTGTTGTTTCCGGACAAATACGGCATTGTCCTGCACGACATGATGTGGGAATACCCATATATTTTTAGTCACGATTCTACCATGATGTTGTAACGCTTCCTGTCAGTTTGGAATCTCCACAAGGACTAGTTGCATGTGAACATTTGTTTCATGTTAATGCACAATGAAAATAAACCGCATAGTTTATCATTGTCAAACTTTGTAATGTTGTACACCTCGACCGACATCATTTGTTGTTACTGCATGTCCTTATCGATAATAACCATCACAGCATCACTATCTCCTTTGGAATCTCAAAAGAACTGGTCTTTTAGTGATATGCACGAGGGTATTCACTAAGGGTAAAAATGTTCTCTCTCAGCACAACAAGGTAAGGAAAAGAAGTTTTTGCATCTGCTAACGGGTAAGTGTAGGGAGAGCCCCCCAGGGGCGACTAGGTAGGCGATCCCCGCCGCCGGTGCTCCCCGCCGCCGGTCGGCCCCCATCTACACCTCCAACCCACTGCGCCACCCACCACCCACGCCTCTTCCTCCCTCTCGGCCTCCTACCCCGGTGGTTTGAGGCCTCCCCCCTTCCCCCAATCGTCGATCTTCTTCCCTTTGTTGGTGTGCTCTGGTGCCGGATCTAGATCCACCATGGCGGCCGCCTCCTCCTCTGGCATGGCCGCCCCTCTTGGGCTCGAGGGTTGAGGGGCGAGCAGCTGCTCGCCTCGCCTTCCGCTTGGTTGGTCGAGGGCAAGCTCGGTGGGGCTTCGCCCGTGGGCGACCGTTTGGTGGAGGAAGCTTTCCGGCTGGTCGGCCGCGACGTCGGCGGAGATGAGTCCTCGAGTCGCCTCGCCGTGGTCCTGGGGACGAGCTTGTCCTCAATGACTCCGGAGGTGTCCTCGGACTCGACGACTGCGGCGGCAGCGGCGACGAGATGGGCGAGGTGGGCGCCCCCCACGGGGGCCAGCCCCTTGACAAGGGGAAGGAGATTCTTGGGCCCAAAGAGCAAGCGTCGGCGGATCCGTCGACACCGCAAGCTGCATGGCGGGGGAGATCTGGCCTCTGGCGGGCGCCCGCGTCGTGCGGAGGACCTCCAGCGCCCGCTGCGGCGGGTCGCTCTGTCGTTGTTTGTGACCCGGCCCTTGCTCGGTTCTCCTCGGCCTTGCCCATCTCATCCGGCGCGCGCGGGGCAGCCGGATGCGGGCGGCTTCTTCCGGTTACCCGGTCGGCGCTTTGGTCATCGCCGTCGCCGCGGAGCTCAATGGCCTCTTCTTCAATTGCTTGAGGATGACCACATCAGGGCGAGATGCTCCTTCCCGCCCAGTGCCTCTTCTTTGCTTTGGGGAGGGGCACTGGCGCCTTTCGTGTCCGCTTTGCGGCGGTGGCCGGAAGCGCGACCATTCTTCCTCCGGGGAGCTCCGTAGGCGGTTGGCGTCGGGACCTTCTTCACGGAGGCGCCGTGGGGACCTCCTCCGGATCCTCCCACTCCACCGGCCGTTCCCGGTCCGTCGGGCCTCCCGGTGTGGCGGCTCCATCGTCAAGTTCGCGGCGCTGCCGTCACCGCCACCGAGACCTCACCTTCCCCACCAAGTACATCCAAACCCACGGTGCGGGCGGACTGCCCAACACCCCGCTGGTGGTTGTGCCCTGCACACCGGAGATTCAGCGTGCGGAGGAGGGCCTCGATCTCGCCCTGACGGCCATGATTGGAGGTACACGGTCGATGGTTTCAGTTGCCGATGTCTACACCTACCTGTTTGACTACTTCGGCCTCGCGGCTCATGAGGTGATGGTGCGTCGACATGAGCCCGAGGACTTCCTTGTCCGGTTCGAGGGCACGGCGGGTCGGTGCGAGTGCTTCATGAATGCCCGGGGAGGCTCCCGGGCGCCGCTTCTCCACGATCGGCGGGCGTGGCGGCGCACCTCCTGTCATGCCTCAGAAACTTTCCGATTCAGGGTCCTTGTGGCCATCCGCCGAGTGCCGGCGCATGCTCGGAATGTGACCACTGGCGCGGACCATCCTCGGGACAGCTTGCACCTACGTTCAGCTATCCGAGCAGAGAGACATTCCTGATGATGACGATAGGGAGTTCTTCGTCTCTGCTTGGTGCCTCCACCCCGGACGGATTCGTGAAAAGCAGTACATGTACATTCAAGAGCCTGCAGCGCCGGCAGACATCGTGAGGTCGGGTGCCCTGGGGCTGCTATACTTGGTACAATGCAGATTGGTCTATGCTGAGCTGCTGAATACGCCACCGCCGATGCGCACTGTGGCCGGCCCTCAACGCCGCGGGGATGATGCAAGCCATGACCACAACCGACCTCGGGACTAGGGCCCTGAGGATGATTTCAACCCATCCCCTAATAGCACCTCGTCGGAGAGCTCTTTTGGAAGTGGCTACGTGCGTGAACACCCCCAGGCACAACACTCCTCGGATCCTCGCTCCCCGGATGCTGTGGTGATCGGTGTTGTCTCATGCCCCTGCTCTCCTCGCCGGCCTCGTTGGATTGTGCGCCGGGTGACTCCCCAACGTCTCGGGCGTACGGGTGGCGATCCACCGGCGCCCACACGGGGCGTGCGATTGCACGGCGTGCGATTCCCCTTCGCGCGGGCGTTTGGGTGGCGATCGTCGGCGCTGCGGCGAAAGGGGTGATGCCACCGGTGGAGCCGAGCTTTGTGGGCACATTCGCCGACGCGCCACAACTTTTTTGCAGGATGGGCGATCAACTCAATGCCCGCCACCGACCGTGATGATTGGTGGTCCGAATGCTCGCGCGCCGGATGAGCTCGTTGGTTCAAGGGCGTCTTCCCATGTGCCGAACACGGCCTCGGGGCAGTTGATGAGGACGGTGGGCTGATGTGGCGTTGGCTGAATTGGGTTCTTCACCCCCTATCCCGCCCGGCACCTTCTCCTCCTCCGGTCTCGCATGACCTGCCCGCTGCCGATGCGGATCTGAGGGAGCCGCCGCTGCCATCCTCCGAGGATGAGGTGGAGTCGACCCTATTGCTGCACGACGCCAGGAGATTGAGGGTAGGATTTGTGTGCCGCTGCCTTCAGACGACTCTCAAGACTGCGACGCTCACGGACACCGGCGTCTAATCACTCTGTGCGCAGAAGTGGCCACATTGCCGCGCGCCCGCGGGCAGCAAATGCTACTCTGCAGGCCCAGGCTCTGCTGCTCCGCAAGCTGGGAGTTCATGTTGAGCAGGGTGAAGCTCCTGCCACCATTGAGGAGAAGGTACGGGCAACCTTCAGGCGCGGCATGTCTGAATCCAAGCACCAACGCTTTGAAATCCTGCTGGATGGGGCTTTCGATCTCTCTTCCATGGACCTGAACCTAGGGTCTAGGCGAGGCGGAGGCTTGAGTCTGTACTGCCCCTGTCGCAAAATTGTTCCCCAATGACGTCGACTTTATGCTACATTGTGTGTGGAACATGCGCGGCTTGAATGACTGCGCACGTAGGTGTGTGGTCGCTACCCCGCTGAAACGCCTTAGGCCGGCCGACCGCCGCTCGTCTCCGGGAAACCAAGCTCTCCGTGATTGATCGTCGTCCGGGCGAATGAATTTCTGGGATCTCTGTATGACTTTGTATTCTTGCCCTCCACCGGTGCTTACGGTGGAGTTTTGCTTGGATGGAAGCGGGATCTTTGGGAGGTGCTCTCTACGATTATGCACGGTTCGTCTCAAAGACTTCTACGGCCGGTGGGATCGCCCGGCCGCCGCCTGGGTGGATTCTGATCGTGTATGGGCGCGATCGACGACGCCAAAGTACGTTCTTGGCGGAGCTCCTCCATTTTCATGAATCTCACCCGGCCCCCGGGTTGGTTTGTGGGGAGTTTAATCTCATTTATCAAGCGGTGATAAAAACAATGGGTGATTAGACAAACGCAACATGAGGCGTTTCAGGTCCTTCATTGACCGGGCTCAACTTCAAGAAATTGATCTCCTAGGCCGCCGCTACACTTGGTCTAATGACGGACCCCATCCAACATTGGAACGATGGGATGAGATTGTTTGCTACTGGCGAGTGGTTCTTGCGGTTCCCCAATGTGGTCTTTGAAGCCATTATCGTCGGATTGCTCGATCATTGTCCGTTGCTACTCTAGTTACTTGGCTCCACAACTTCTAGGTGTCGGTTCCGGTTCGAGTCGTTTTGGGTCAAGGTGCGAGGATTCATGGATGTAGTGCGGGGCGTGCGGGCATCCACGCTCCCGGTGAGCTGATCCTCTTCGTCTCACGGACTTCAAGCTCCGCGTAACGGCGAGAGCTCACAAGGTGGGCGCCAAGTGCATTGGCGACCGCCTCGAGTTAGCAATGGTCGGGGAGATCATCCTTTAGTTTGACTCCATCAGAGAATCCGCGAGACCTCGACACGGGGAAAATCAAAATGCGAGCACTTTTGCAAGCTACAGCGTCCGGGCCTCACCTCCCTACTTTGAGCGGTTGCTCGGCAACGCCGGGGCAACAATTCTTGGCCGAGGGTGATGCTAATCTGGCGCTTCTATCATCTGGGCCTGTCATAGGCAGAGGCGCAACCGCATTGAGAAATTTTTGGTTGATGGCGCTCAGATCGCATCTGATGAAGCAATGTTAGGGGCTCTTTATGACTATTACAATAACATTTTGGGGACCTCTTTTGTGCGTTCTAGAGGCCTTGACCTCGAGGCACTTGGGCTGCCATCCTTGGCTTTTGATGGGGCTGCGGGACCTCTTCACCGAAGTCCGAGGTTTGGGGGTCATCAAGGACCTACTGCAGAGAAGTCGCCCGGGTCCGGATGGTTTTACGGGCCTCTTCTACGGATCGTGGCCGGGCCGATCATCAAGGCGGATGTCATGAACGCGTTCAATGCCTTTTGGTCACTGGATTTCAGAAGTTTGCATCATGTGAATGGTGCATACATGATTCTGCTCAGGAAACATGACCACCCGGAGGAGATAAGGGACTACCGTCCCATTAGCCTAATCCACAGTTTCCGCAAGTTGATCACCAAGTGTTTGGCCAACCGCCTCGCGACAGTTTTGGATGGGCTAGTCCTTACGAACCGGTCGGCCTTCATCAAAGGCAGGAGCATACCACGACAATTTCGAAGCGTCGCGGATGACTCTGCGGGCAATCCATGCCTCCAAGTAGCCTTGCATCCTGCTCAAGGTCGACATTGCTAAGGCGTTTGACCGCGGTCGCTGGCCGTTCATACGGACTGCTACAACACTTTGGTTTTGGGAGGAGGTGGCGCAAGCTGGATCTCGGCAATCTCCCACGGCCCGGCACTAAGATACTCCTCAATGGTCACTGGAAGGAGGATTTGCCATGCTTGGGGGCTCGCGGCGGGGAGACCCCCTCTCGCCTATGTTGTTCGTCCCTGGCGATCGAGGCCCTCAACCGTCTTCTACGTTGGGCGGAGCAACATGGCTACCTCTCCCCTCTACCGGGGTAGTTGATTGATCACTGGGTTAGTTTCACGCGAGATGGCGTGGTCCTGTTTGTCAAACCGGGCGACCACGGCCCTCTGACGATTATGGCCATTCTTTCGATCTTTGGTTTGACGTCAGGACTAATCTCTAACCTTGACAAGAGCATCGCTACTCCTATACATTGTGAGGCTGAACACATGAGCTGCATACAGAGCGTCTTAGCCTACCGGGTACAGCACCTGCCATGCCGGTACCTGGGCATCCCGCTTACGGTGGGGAAACTCAAGAGGTCTGAGGAGCAATTCTTGATTGATATGGTCGCCTCTCGCTTGCCAGGCTGGAAGGGGAACTTACTCAACCCGGCCGCCGCACGGCCCCGGCTAAGGCCACGCTCTCTCGGCAATTCCCATCCATGTTGCCATTACACTTTGCTTGTCCGGCCGGGCGGTCGGAGATCGACAGATACCGGGCGGCCTTCATTTTGGCGGGGCAAACACGGTGGTGGCAGGCAAAGGTAAGTTGGCTTGGCCGAGGGTGTGCCGCCCTACGTTCTGGGAGGGCTTGGAGTTTTTAGACTGCTACGGGCTGGGATCACACTACGCACTCCGCCGGGTATGGCGTGATCGCTGGGGGTCGCTGCCCGACCGGCCGAGCGCGAGGCTTTGCATTGTTTCAGTTTACGTGCGGATCACGGTCGGCAATGGAGAGTTTGTTTACTTTTGGACCGATAATTGGATCGATGGGCAATGCATACGTTCTCGCCCCGCAGATCTTCCGGGCCGTGTCACCGAGACGATGGGGAACCACGGTTGCCCAAGCGCTGCACCAGAACACTTGGGTCCGACACATCAGAGGTCCGATCTCTTCACGTCTTTGGGATGAGTTTGGCTTGCTTTGTGGTTTCTTTGGATGAGGTTCACTTGATGATCGGCCGAACACGTTTGCACGGGGACTCGCCGGTGATGGCGGTACTGGCGCGGCATCCGCCTCTGAGCCATGTTCATCGGCTCATCGCCGGTCCTTGGCGCCCGGCAACTTTGGAAGGTTGCAGCTCCGCCCAGAGTCCGCTTCTTCTTACGGTTGGCTATGCATGGCGAGATCCGGGCCGACCGCCGCCACCGGCATGGCCTCCAAGACTCCAACTCATGCATCCTCTGCGATCAGGCGCCGGAGACGATCCACCACATCCTCCTGGGTTGCCCGTACAGTAGGGAGGTTTGGCACATTGTCTTGAGTAGAATCCACCTTTTGGACTTATTCTCCGTGGTAGAGGAGAACTTTATGGTTTGGTGGCTTCACAATCGGAAGAAAATTCCCAAGCGGTTGTGGCGCGGCTTTTGACTCCGTGTTCTTCCTTGTGGGCTGGCTGCTGTGGAAGGAGCATAACGCGAGGACATTCAACTCTGTTGGGGCTGACCCAATGACCCTGGCCATTCGAATTAAGGACGAGGCGTCATTGTGGTGCTCGGCCGGGCAACGAGGAGACTTATGCGGAGTTCTTAGCTTTCATTGGTGCTTAGCGTAGCGCTGTTGCTACTTTTGTCGCAAGAATTTGTTTCAAAATGTAATCGATCATCATGCATTTAGTAGTGCTTAGGAGTTGTAACGGTAACCGATTGGTTACCGAATCCGAACTTGTTTGTTTTTCTCCTGCTTAATGAAATACGCGCAACGGCGTGGTCTCGAAAAAAAAAAGCACAACAAGGTAAATAGACAAGAGAGCACCCACCACAAGAGATCTATAATCAGCACTCGTTTATTTATGGTAAAGATGTTGTTAGAGAACACTACTAAAAATACTATTTTTAGCAATGGCGGTCTTGTGTTTGAGGGGTCTCAATCAAAATCCATCTCTAAAAATAGTTCTTCAAGCAATCCACCTCTGCAAATTCATCTTTAGAGGGGGCTAGTATTTGAGCCGACCTAAAAATGCCCCAATCTTTCCTACTAAATGGAAAATGCGCCATGACGTCATCACGAAAAAATGCCCCAATCTTTCGAGGTGACTCTAGATTGGCCGCTTTTTAAAAAGAAATTTCTAGATACAACCGCATCCGGAGCTGTCAAAAATTGATTTATAAGTAGTGCGGGCGTAAAAAAAATCGATGGGAGCCTAGGTCCATATCTCCTCGCCCGCCGCCGCCCCAGCGTAGGGCGACACGAGGCGGACACGCAACCGATCGCCGCCCGCCCCCCACCCCCCCCTCATCATTGCGCCCGCCGCGGAAAGCCGGCCGCCGGAAGCCAGCGGCCGGCAAAGCGATGGTGGCGGCGGGGCAACTCCTCTCCTTCCTTTCGCCAGCGGGCGCAGCCGTTGTTGGGGTGGGTTGCCGCCGACGGACCGGGCAGAACGACGGCGTCGGCGAGGCAAGTTCAGGTGCCTCGGCGGCCGGATCCGGTGGCTCCTATGCGGATCTGGCGGGTTCTGGCCGGCGGGTGGTGGGGGCCGATCGTGGGGCTCGGTGATGCGGCCCTGGCAAGGCTCTGCTGGGTGGTGGGTGTTGGCAATTGTTAAGTGCTAAAAGAATATGAAGGATTACGCAAGCGCCTGAGAACACCTACCATTGTAGCTTTTCCCTAGGATGAGTATCGTATCCACAGGGAAGCTTTGGCTAAAGAATTCTAATAAGTCACAATCATGTATCCACTAACTTAGCAAAACCACTAGACTATAGTGAGGGGGTAATTGTTAAAGGATAAGTAAATATCAAAGCATAAAATAATAACCTACCTAAGATATCAAAGAATAACTAAACTAATCAAGAGGTCAAAGGAGAGATCAAGGTTCCGGGTACTTCTCTATTACTTAGGTTCTATGATAGCAATTACACTAATGCACTTCGAACAACAGTTCCTTTCCAACTCGAGAAAGACTGGGAAGAAGGTAGTTGGGAGAAGGCTGCCTAAAGCTCTACGAAACACCAATCCGAACGTGGTGGAATACAAAGGCCTTACAGAGATGTCACCCCTGGGGCTACACAACTATCCGTGGGATTGGGCGCAACCTCAGGTAACCTATAGCCTAGACACCAAGTCTACACTATAAATTACTACTCTAGCTACCTAGAATAACTAGAGCACTCAATATGAGCGGAGATCCCATGCAGAAGCATAACAACTATACTTAACCATATATATGAATGGCATGGAAGTGAATAGAGAAGATAAATATATGAATCATAAGTCTTGTAGAGAAGATACAAAGACATACCATACTCTGAAGACATCTCCAAAACAGGAGCATAGCTCCACTCTCCTTTACTCTTGATTAGATCTAAGTTAGATCTAATCTACTTCTAATTACATGGCTAATCTACTTCTAATTACATGGCTAATCTACTTCTAATCTACTTCTAATTCACTAATCCCAGAGAGAGGTTATCCTTACATTGGGGCACCTCTACAACTGAGAGATAATGAATAGAATGAGATAGAATGAATTAGGGTTTAGCCCTAGGGTCAGGGGGTCTTCTTATATAGGCCTTGGCGATGAACGATGACCATTGGATCAAACCGACCTTCAATAACGGTGTAGATACAACCTCAAAGTCGGTTACAAACCGACATAAAAAGATGAAGCTGATTGGCCATAATTGCCTGGCGGCCGCCGAGCATAGTCTCCTCTCGACTTCTCGTCTCTTAGGTGTCTTACGGTATCTTCTAGAGTGTTTTAGTCCACATTTTGGGTTGAGTTACTTCACGGTCAAGTCTTGTCATCGTATGAGATGTATATTCTAGAACTTTCTCCATTCTTCTCTGCATTTATCTGTTAAGTTCCTGAAAAGATATAAATCACCAAAGCTCGTGGAATTATGTTAGTAAAACCCCTAGTCTATGTTGATATTCATTTTAAGCCCTTATCCATGTTTAGTTGACTAGTAATATTATGCTATAACAGGTGTCAACAAGTTCCCCCAAGCTTACCCTTTGCTAGTCCCTAGCAAAGCCAAACTTAACAATGGATCAGGAGTTGCTACAACGCTTTCACACCTCAAAAGTACACATGCTCTCAAACAAAATTTCTCCTCTATATTAGAAAAAAACCTTTTTCAACTTTCAACTTACCCATATTACCTTTAACCGTGGAGCTTATAGCTTTTTTCTCGGGATCTTGGGTAATTGAAAGATAGAACAATCAAGTCAAGCACCATGTCTCAAACTCTTTGTTCAACCTTCATTCGGAGTTTTTGTAAATTTTTAAAATAAAACTCAAAGTTCCTTTTTGTATGATCATCTCAAGTCTCTCATATGTGGTATTTGTGGATCCTCACTTAGGCAATAATGTTGTGTTGCCTTTCTCTCATAATATGTGGTATTTTTGGAATAAGGCAGTAGGACATTATGCCTTCTTCTCTCTCACCCTATATCTAAGGCTTATATCCGGAGCTCATATGTGGGAGAAACTAAATTTACTTACTAAACATTTATTGTAAGTTCAAGCAATGGATCCAAAGTCACGAGTCACACCGATCAAGATATGCATGATGGAATGATTATGGTGGTAGGTGTGTGCAAAGTGAGTGTAATCAATGAGGTGTGTGCAGTGAGGGAAAAGCCTAATTCTACTTTTGCTCCTTGAGGAATTCATCTCTCTTTGGAATCTGGAATTTGGGAGAACACGGGCTGTATACTCTTTTCTATATATATATATATATATATATATATATATATATATATATATATATATATATATTCTTTCTTTTTCCCTATATTTTTCCATGGAGAGGCGGGCATCTAAGTACCCATTGTTTTATTGCGGACACTTGTCCATTTTTTAACTCTCCTTTATTCTTTTCTTTTCTAGGGAGGTAGGCTCTACACTTGGTAGGACACTTGTCCATTTTTCATCTCCCCTTTCTTTTTTTTTTCTTTACTTACTTTTTTTTTCGACTATACAACCCAAGCCTCTTTTTGCAATAAACTTGTAGAGAGATAGAAACAAGGATAAAGGAGCTTTATGAGATGTTGGCTAAGTGGATATGTGTGGGGAATATTTTTTTTTGTTGCTCTCTCGGGGTAGGAGTAGAACATTTTTTGTGGATATTTGGTGGATGAGTACTTCCAGGGTAGAAGTAGCATAAATGCAAGTGGAGTAGAGTGGAGCGAGGTGGAGTAGAGTGTGGTGAAGTGTACATGATCAGCATCACAAGTTTCTAAGGGTCGACAAAAATTGAACAAACTCAATGCAAAGCAAGCGGCCCTATATATATATGTCAAAGAGTTTTCCTAATCTAGGGAGCATGTATATATGGCGTGGTAGGAGGTTCAACACTTTTGTCACACAGGAATTTATCATGTGCACTTTAATTTTCAAAAGATAAATCTCCGTAAATCTAGTATCTCTAGGAGTAAGATAAATAGTAGCTCAAACTCTCATATATCATATCCGTCAATCACCTAGACTTTAGAGCAAACATTTGCTACCCACAGGTTTTACGTTCAAAGCAAATCTCAAGTCAAAGCAGTTGTATTAAAAGTTCGAGAGAAATTAAGCTTGAAAGGTAGGTACTTAAAAGGAATTAAAAACGGAGCAACTATTCATCATCTCCAAGGCTAGAGATTATCTTCAAAGTTTATTTTATTCTCACACTCTAATAAAGACTCTTTAGTAAAGACTAGATAGACTTTTTTTATTTGATTTCCTTAGTTATGCATCTTTTTATATCTTTCTAATAAAACAAACATATCTAGCTAGTAGTAAATAAGATAAAGAGATACTTATTCGGATACATGGGGGTTGCACTCCCCCAATTTGGATGTTGACATAATCTTCGATGTTCTTGATGGTTGGAAGTAGAGATAGATAGTGGTGGTGGTTGATTGATCTTCTTTAACTTATTTGGACACCATGTGTGTCATGTCTCTCTTCCTTGGGATCCTGCTGAACTCAAATAGACAACAAAGCTAGTGGAACTTGATTAAGCGTTAGGGGTTAGCCACGTTGCTTCTTGTTGACAATGATTAGGATTATTCCTTTTAAGACAGTAGTTCAAAGTGACATTAATATTTTTGGATTTTTTATGCAAAATAAAGAATGATGATGTATGCATATATATTATATTTTTATGCCATCACAATAAATATCCTTGTGGGTTGTTACACACCACAAAATTACTCACATGGGGCTTAGAGTTTTTCAATGTATATGCAACAAACAAATATTTATTTTCTTTTCTAATGCAAGGCTTGTGCTATAATGTAAATATGCTAATGGAAAATAATTACGTGATGCAAGTAAGTAAATATGCTATGCATATAGATAACTACCGATCTTACCTTTTCGAAGGAAGGTTCGGTGTTTTAAGTCCTCACGAGCGAGACTTCTTACTTTGTTGTTTCCATGAGCATATTATCCGATCTTGACAAAGGTCATGCTCCTTGAAATGGTGAAGGGCGACATCACCCATGTTCTTTGCTTTGGTCTTATGAGTTGGAATGAAGCATAGGCAAACATCTTGTTTTAGTGTGCATGCTTGCGGGACATTCACTTGTTGAATTTTGGAGCCCGATAGACTCCTCTATCTTTTTTGCTTTCGAGTGTGTCCTACTTGCAAAGTCAAGGTAGAGATCAAGTGCATGGGCTCATTTGGTGGGGAAAACACCAACAGAACCAAACTTCATTCATTCTTCTCTAACCATAGGCACAATAAACAAGATAGAGTCGACTCTTATATGCTTTGCTTAAACCTAACTTGGGTGACAAGATCGGAAGATTGAGCATGATTGTTTATGGTTAAAACTTTCGACAGATCGAATCAAGCTCGTTGACTCTTGGAAGGGTTTTCTTATCTAAACATCAAAAGCATGATTATGATTCTTCCAAAGCAAGGTAAGTAATATTCGGTTTACAAGATTAGGACTATGAGATCAAGAGAGTGGGTGTAGGAACACTTAAAGAAACAAAACATGTTGAGCTAATGAAGTTGAATCAGGGCAAGGTTGTTACTCTAACATGTTTAATTCTTTATTTATGAACAAGCCATACTTTAGGAAAAGCTTAAGTAATGATAACTTACCTCAAGATGTTACCTTATTATTGGAATGTGATAACATTGTAACACCTTGTGGTGGTCCTTTTCTTCTTCCTTTCGAAGCTTTTCCTTCTTTGGCCTCTTGTGTATCTTGCTCCTCACTTGTCTCTTTTTATTGTATCGTTCTTTCTTTCTTATTCTTTTAAATTGTGCTAGGACCATTTAGGTCCTCGATGGTTTTACTCTGTAGTATTAATCGACAAATGATGCAGAAGGAATATACACGTAATTGTAAACAAGGGTAGAATTGTCATGGAGCTAAAGGTTGCTTCTATGCTAGAAAAAGTTTTGGTTGGATATTTTAATTAGCAAGTGCTCACTATTACTTTTTCTCTAGTGGAAAAATTTTATTATATCTTAAGTTTGATTTTGATGTAAGACATTACTAACCATTCAAACTTAGAGAGACAAAGTAATAGTGAGTAGAGGGATTGCAAACCAGCATGTCAGAGTGACGGGAGCTTGAGTAGAGGAAGAGTAATGTCGGATGATCTTTAGAGGAGTCGACCTTCCTCCCCCATGCTTGAGCCTTCCTGTCACTCGACACTTTAAGTGTGAATGCTGAACCATCCCTAGTTGCGTGATGCAATCAACATGTCCTTCGATGTTGTTCATCCTTTGTTCCTGCAAGGTTTGTGACCAAGAATACCCGAAGGGAACTTGTCCTAGGAACATGTTTCTTTTACCATGAGCCTTCATGTGCTCGGATATATATTATTATTATTTTTTCTTTGGAACATAAGACGAAGTTGTATACAAATATGAGATTTATATTCACTTACGTCTTTTGATGTTCTTATGGCCCCTGTTGCTTTGTCCATCCTCTTCCTTGAATGAGAGCTTTTCTATTGTGTCGTATGACACTCTTCTTCATTGAATGGACATAGCACAGACTCTTTTTCTCAAGCAAAATATTAGAGGACACATACCCGAGGAAATATACAACATGATTGAAGCGAGGGGTTATTGTCCAAAGTTTATATGATTTCATCTATGCTAATGAAAAGATGGACCTTTTGTTTATCTTTTAGCATAGATTTTATTCATCTTGTCTTATAGCAAATTTTATTTATATGGCTGCACTTTAGCATGTGGATCAAGGCAAAGGTAACTTGTAGAAAAAGACAAGGTGAATGATATTTGATACTTACAATTCTTTCATCAATGATGAATGAGCCGTGTCTTTTTGTACAAGATTGGAGTTCATCATATGCCTTGCTTCATCTCTTGACTTACCCGAATTGGATTTGAGAGTTTTTTGCGGGGGTTAGTCCAACATAATAACCAATGTCTACGCAAGCAATTTTTAGTTCAATAACCAAACTAGACTCCATGTCTAATTCAATTAAGGAAGGTTATTTAACCTAAGCACCACGCTTAATTTAAAAACCTTTGGAAGTATATGCAGTACTTCCAAACCAAAGCATACCATAGAAGACAAAGGTAGCATAAAAGCATAGCAGAGATATATTCAAATTGAGATGAAAGAGCATGATCATGGTGAGATATTTTTTAGATGCAAAAGACATGGATGGATGCAAAGGACTAAACATGCAATGGATCTACTAAGCAAAAACATAAACTAAGCAGAGTGAATACATGACATGCAATGCAATGCAAGAAATTAATTGGTAACTACTCAATCAGTTTATAGTCCATGAGCAAGACTTTCTCACCTTATTGATCATACTTACCATGATGTGCAAAACTTCTATGTACGTCACTTGAGATATGTGCAATAAATTCTTGTGACGGCGACTTCTTCTCTAATCTATACATAGTTAGATTAATATATATATATATTCAAATTCATACCTTGAGATAGCAGAGGTTCCTATGGTGATGAATCTTGAATGATCGTGTACCCGGTTCTTCAATCTTTCCTTTTTTTTTCTTTTCTTGTGGAATCTTGTAGGAAGGTATAACGACTTCTTTTTGTCTGTCTATTTCACAACTCAACGAACAAAGGGTAATCCTACTAAAGCTAGTGATACACTAAATTTCAGCGAACATCATGATCATTACTAGAATCTTTAGGCCAATTGCTTCCCAAGAAACGCCAAAAAAGCTTGTTGGCAATTGTTAAGTGCTAAAAGAATATGAAGGATTACGCAAGCGCCTTTAACACCTACCATTGTAGCTTTTCCCTAGGATGAGTATCGTGATCCGAGGGAAGCTTTGGCTAAAAGAATTCTAATACGTCACAATCATGTATCCACTAACTTAGCAAACCACTAGACTATAGTGAGGGGGTAATTGTTAAAGGATAAGTAAATATCAAAGCATAAAATAATAACCTACCTAAGATATCAAAGAATAACTAAACTAATCAAGAGGTCAAAGGGAGAGATCAAGGTTCACAGGTACTTCTCTATTACTTAGGTTCTATGATAGCAATTACACTAATGCACTTGAACCTTGATTCCTTTCCAACTCGAGAAAAGACTGGGAAGAAGGTAGTTGGGAGAAGGCTGCCTAAAGCTCTATTTTAAACACCAATCCAAGCGTAGTGGAATACAAAGGCCTTATGAGAGTCAAGTCACCCTTTGGGGCTACCACAACTATCCGTGGGATTAAGCAACCTCGGGTAACCTATAGCCTAGACACCAAGTCTACACTATAAATTACTACTCTAGCTACCTAGAATAACTAGAGCACTCAATACGAAAGGAGATCTCATGCGAAGCATAACAACTATACTTAACCATATATATGAATGGCATGGAAGTGAATAGAGAAGATAAATATATGAATCATAAGTCTTGTAGAGAAGATACAAAGACATACCATACTCGAAGACATCTCGAGCAGGAGCATAGCTCCACTCTCCTTTACTCTTGATCAGATCTAAGTTAGATCTAATCTACTTCTAATTACATGGCTAATCTATTTCTAATTACACGGCTAATCTACTTCTAATTCACTAATCCGAGAGAGAGGTTATCCTTACATTGGGACACCTCTACAACCGAGAGATAATGAATAGAATGAGATAGAATGAATTAGGGTTTAGCCCCGGGGGTGAGGGGTCTTCTTATATAGGCCTTGGCGATGAGCGATGACCATTGGATCAAACCGAGCCTTCAATAACGGTGTAGATACAACCTCAAAAGTCGGTTACAAACCGACATAAAAAACAGCTGATTGGCCATAATTGCGGGCGGGCGGCCTAAAAATTACTGGCGGCCGCCAAAGCGGAGTCTCCTCTCGGCTTCGTCTCTTACGGTGTCTTACGGTATCTTCTAGAGTGTTTTAGTCCACATTTTGGGTTGAGTTAATTCACGGTCAAGTCTTGTCATCGTATGAGATGTATATTACGGAACTTTCTCCATTCTTCTCTGCATTTATCATTTAAGTCCCCTGAAAAGATATAAATCACCAAAGCTCGTGGAATTATGTTAGTAAAACCCTAGTCTATGTTGATATTCATTTTAAGCCCTTATCCATGTTTAGTTGACTAGTAATATTAGGGTGGCATGGCGGCCGGCCGTGGTGGTGGTCGGCAACTGCTTGCGGCTCTCCGCCGGCGTGGCTAACGCCGTGTGGAATGGGCCTACGGCACGGTTCCCTACGCGGATCTGCGGTGGATAGCGGGCTGCCCCCTTGGTGGCTCGGTAGGCCGCGTGGCGGTGCGCCAGGATGTCGATTCAGCGTCACGGGCTGCAAACTTCGGCGGTCATGGCGTGTCGCCGTTGGCGATGCGTGGTGGTGTGGCTGGCGGTGGCTATGGCTTTGCACTGGTGCGTGGTGGTCTGCGAGCGGGGCCAAGCCGGTGGTGGCAGCTTGTCTATTGGGGCTCAGGCGGTGGTGGTGCCTCTGGCCCGCGGTGGTGGCGGCCGGGGTTCCCTCCCCTGAAACTCGTCCTCCTTCTTCACGATGGTGGCTTACTGCTGCGGCGTTAAGAATTTCCTTGCGCGTTGGGGCGGTCTCCATCTATATCGTCCCTTCCCATGACCACGTCCTCGTCGGGCGTTCATTGGAAAGGCGGAGGCCGCGTCCATGGTGTGGGCGGCGTTTCGGGCTGGTGGGCGTGCCACGGCGGCGGGATGCCGGTCTTCGTGAGGAGAGGTTTGATGGTGGGGTGCTGGTGCAGCTATCGCGGCCCTTGTGTGGCCGGCGGCGTCGACTCACGGTGAGATTTCTGGCTGGATGTACGGCGGCGGCGAATTTTGTACCTGGCGGGGACCCGACATCTTGATCGGCGCCCGGTGTTTATGGGTCCTTTGGGCGTATGCCTAGCGGCGGCGACACCCGCAGTGCCGTTCCCTGTTGAGGGCGTTGCGTTCCCAACACTATCCGCGGGTGAAAACCGGTCACATCTTGGGACGAGTGGCGGCGCAGGCGTCGTGACCTTCTTGAAGGCGTTCTTTGTGGAGTTCGGCTCGATCGGGGCGTCTCGGGCGAGGGGCTTGCTCGTCATTTCATTTGTTGTGTTGCGCGGTTCGTGGCGATGGTGGAGTACATGTAGTTTTTGTTTTTAGTCGTTTTTTTCTGTTTTGCTAGTCTTTGGTTGCTTCTTTGCCTCGGTTGTGGAGCTCCTAGTGGTTCAAAGTGGAAGCTCGTGCGGCGACCCAATCCGACCAGAGTTCTTCTGGGCTTATTGTGTCGATGTCCCGGTCCGACCAAGCGTGGAGTTGAGTTGAGTTGAGTTGAGTTGAGTTGAGTTGAGTTGAGTTGAGTTGGCGTCTTTTTGAGGGCGCGAGGTGAGTTGACTTGGTACCTAGGTGTGTAGATGGAGTAGGGTACCCTCCAAAATTGTATGTGTGGTTTTAAGCCCGGTTTCCACTTCAAAAACTAGGCGGGGCACTTGCCTTCTTTTCTTTATTCGTCTAATAGAAATCGCGGCAAAGCTTTTGCCGTCCTTCTAAAAAAAAAAAATTTGATTTATACAGGTGGGTCTAAATTAGGCAATGTTTTGAGGAAAAATGTAAAAAAAGATGTTTAAAAAAAAACAAGAAGCAAATAAAATGACTTAGTTATTACAACATGAGTTACTACTCGGTTACAATTTAATGTATTTTAATAATTACAAGTACCATGCCCAAATCATTTTTTTAGAGAAATACAAGTATATTATTCCAAAAATATAACTGCATCCAAATAAAAGGACACAATGAGTTACAACTCAGTGTAATTTGTAGTTATAAATTGATTTTCTTGAAGACAGCACACTTGAAAAAAAAAAAAAACTCAACCCGTGGGGGTAAGACAACCCTAGGTATTGTGTTTAAAAAGAAGATCTTCTCGGTCAGGTTGAGAAAACCCTAAACCCCCCCACCGGGTACACAGTGGCACATGCTATCTATCGTCAGACTGAGCTGGCTTTAGACATATACTTTGGCATGGGACAAACGAGATATCAGCGCGCAAATAAAATGTGCCTCCTCCGGCCAACAAATCCATCACAGAGGGGTCTGAATGTTCAGTTGTGTATATCAAATTGGGAGCATTCTTGCTGTTTAGTGTTTTGCATGTATGCATCAATGTCATTGAGAGCTCGCAAATTGACACAATCATATATGACTCGAATGGAGAGCTCACAAGGGACAGGGAAATGTCTCCATATATCTTCACATATCAAACTGACATTCTTTTTAGTATGTATTTGAAGTATCCTATTTTGCCATTGAGATCTCACAAATTGACACAATGATCATAAACAATGGAGTCTTGGTTCTTGAATTGATGCAACAACTGAACTCAGAAATTGATAGATATTCAATCATTATACTCAATGGAGCCACAATCTCAATCCACGCATCAATCTACAATAACTGAACACTTTGTCAGAAGAGCTAGGCTTCTCACCCAGCCCGGCAGCCCCTCGTCCCTTCCTCCACATGGTTGTGTGCGACGTCCGTCGTCCTGTGGTGTTGTGGGCTTGGCAGGAAGGGATCCTCTCCCACTCTGGTACGCCGAAAGCCATGAACCGAAGCCTGCCGCCAGGGACGGCAACAGGACGCCTGCAGCCGGCAGGCAGTCCGCAGTCGCCAGGAGCCGGTGTCCACACGAACGCTCGCCGTGGATCTGGGGTGTGCAGTGTGCACGACGCTAACGTTCTCCTATGATCTATGCGACCTTCACCTCGGGGTCACCTGATGCCTTCGTCAAAACTATAGCTCGCCGCAGACTGAGCCGTGCTAAGATAAGGTAAGAGTAAGACGCATATACATCCACCCGTCCATCCTCAGGGGTTCAGAAATGCAGCTGCAAGGCTTGCAGCCTGACGATAGCTGAAGAATTTCATGTACCCTTAATCTTCGCTTACACTGCGTTGAGACTGCTATAGGAGCTAGATGTTTACCCCTATGTTCTGTAACATGTTCAGTACAAATCTCATTACGTCCCACACTCCCTTGAGTACAACGTTTTCTGATTACATTTGCTTTTTTATTTACATTTCCCAACCAAACACCCTGTTAGTGTTAGGTATAAAGGTATTATTCGTTAAAATTAATCTAAAAAAATAGTAGTAAATTTATTACAACAAATATATGCATGTTTGAACCGTGACAACTATGATGAACATACTGATCATGTCAAACACATTACTGAATTTCACAAATTTAGAGAGGGAATTGTACCCTGCAAGGATGCATGCTCAAGGCACCAGTAGCTCCATTCACACGAGTCCTCATGTGTTATTCAAAGTTGTGGACCTCAGTCGATGAAAATGCGTTTTTACATTATGGTCCCTCATACGTCCACCAGGAAATAGAGGAAATGGCCGATCACTGGTACCACCTGGAAGAAGATCGGATCAGTGAGCAGTCACGACAACGCTCTCAAAAACCTGATTGCCACACAACAAGCATGTGTCTTAGATGTAGATGGTGGTTGTCTACTCTACTAACTCTCGTGCATGTAGAGGATTGGGACGGAGAAACTCAAGAGCAACTTAACAGAAGAATACTGATGTTGGATATGTTGTGTCTCAACTGTGCGACTGAAGACAAGCGCTCCTTATTAACGCGGAAGTTAGAAGATGAAGTGTAGAGGATGAAACTAGACATCATGAAGTGTCCATCAAGTTCCCTAGATGGGCAATTGAGCTTTTAAATACTCATATGGGGAACTTTTTGTGGAATGATGATGAGAATCATCATAAGTACCATCTTGCTAATTGGGGTCTGGTTTCTATGAGTAAGGAGTTTGGTGGTTTAGGTATCCCTAGTCTTAGATATCTGAATATCTGTCTTTTGGCTTCCTGGATCAAGAGATACAATTCAGATAAGTACAAACTCTGGAAAGAGTTAATTGATTTCAAATACAAAACTAACAAACCCAATGTGTTAGCCACCAAACCTTCTCATGCTTCTAGTTTCTTTAAAGGCTTTATGTGGGCTATAAAAGCAACCAATTTTGGCTATAGATGAAAAGTAGGTAATGGCCAAAAGGTAAGGTTGTGGAAGATACATGGGTAGGTACAACTAGTCTTGCTGTTTTGTTCTACCCTTTATATCGTATTCTAAATGATTATGGCAAAACAATTGTTGAATGTTGGGATTGTGTAAATTTAAAATGTTCGTTTAGGAGGACTTTCTCTGATGACTTGTATCAATCTTGGCTAGAACTAGTGGAGATGGTCTCGAATTAGGAAGAGGATGAGTTAATTTGGCAATTATAGCTAAGGGGTCTTAAACCTCACATTCTCTGTATAAAATCATTAATTTTAGGGGATTAGTCAAGTTCATATTCCTGCTGTCTGGAATCTCAAAATTCCCCAAGAGTCCAGATGTTCTATGATTATTAATGAACAATAGAGTCTTGAGACAATCTAGCTAAGAGAAGGAAAGTAAAAAGATGAATCTTGTTTGTTTTGTAATGAAAAAGAAACATGTCATCATCTTTTCTTTGACTGTGTAGTTGTTAGTAGTTGCTGGGCTGTGATCTCTGATATAACTCATTTTTCAGTAGGACAAGATCTAGAGAATATTGGTAAATATTGGCTTAGCAATAAGAGAAATAGCTTGTTGAATATAGTCACATTTGTAGTTATTTGGTCAGTTTGGAAACTCGGGAATGAGCCTTGTTTTCAAAGATCCGGCTAGAAAAAGCATGGAGGTTCTCTTCTATATGTTGATAGCTAGGTATGCTAAAAAATTGGTTAATCCTCTGCCCAGAGGAGAAGAAGGATTTGCTGAAAACCTATCTGACAAAGCTCAAGACTACAGCAAAATCAGTCCTATGGCTCCCATGGCACGCAGACTGAAACTCTCGTGTGGACTAGTAAAGAGGCTGGATGATCCTATTGATGTGAAGAACAAGAAGAATCCAAGACTTGCTGATTTGTCCTGGTGGAAGGAGTTAGATGTTGTTCTAAATGGGATGTAATTGCCTTGCTATAGTGCTAGTTGTGCCATTTTATCCTTTATCCGTGCTCAAAATACTGTTTTCCTGCTGGGTAGTTTTTCAAAGGACTCTCAATGCGGTAAACAGAATGATGGTCTTTTGGTTATAATCGAAAGGTTGGGGCTGTTGCCCTTACTCTAAAATAATCATGAAGTGTCCATCAATCACCAATAAGCACTTCCATAAAATATGGGGGTTACTATTAACTACAACGGTAACCATGGGAGTTACTTGGTAACTACAACCATGACTATGTCGATTTACAAGTTTAGCCTTCAATAACCGGGCAAAATATGTAGTGCAAAAGCACAACTACCATGAAAACTTCGTGTAAACACAGTAAAAAAAGTCGTCTAAATTCACCAAATAAATCACACATGTAGGTTATATGATGATACATAACCTTGTAAAATATATTGCCAAAACTTCGACTTCGTTTGTGAGATATAAAAAAACAAATTTCTAACAAATTGTCTCACAAACAAAGTCGATTTTAGGTAAGATATTTTACAAGGTTGTTTATCATCATATCATCTACATGTGTGATTTTTTTTTATGAATTTAGATGAATTTTTTGCCGTGGTTTACAGGTTTTCACAATAGTTATGGTTTGCACTACATATTGTCCCCTGTGTGTACCATTTCATTGCACTTAGCATTTAATCGATCTAAACCTTAGAATTTATTTGATTTTAATTGAGTAAATTAGGCCAAGCCCAATAAAATTCAATAACCCGCACCAAATTCTAAGGCACATAATAAATACTCTCGGTTACGCTATTGTTTGATATACCCATGATTCAATGGAGACTCTAAAGTTGAACATTCAACTAGAACATAGGTTACACTTTTCGCAATTGAACAATGGATAATGCCGTGAATTGATAGTTTTGTGCGAAATAAGTTTACGTTGACACCCAAAATTGGCTTGGACTAATTAGCCAAATTTGGCTTGGACTAAGGCACGGTAAAATTTCGGACATAGTCAAAGAGAAAGTCAAAGGCCAAAGACTCGAGAAAATCCGGTGAAAAGGCCTCTCGCGGCTCTACAACGCCCGGGCGCTGACCGGCTGAGGAATGCGTCCGGGCGCTGAGGCGGCGGACACGTCGATGTGGCACCCTTGTGGTGCGATCCGTTACGCACTACGTCGGCGTTGCGTCCGGGCGAGCGTCGGTGTGCCTATTTGGCGTCGGTCTTGGTTCGCGGTGCTTGGCGTGGAGAGACCGTGTCGAACCGATTCGATTTTAGATCATTTTTGGAAGGTCCTAGTGCTTGGAAACGCATCTAAAGGCGGTTCTTAAGGGGATAAGACCACCTCCCTTTGGCTGATTTGATCCCACCTTCATCCAATCATCAAAAAACACAAACCCTACCATATTCTTACCTCTTCCAAACCCTAATCGTAGTTTGACGATGTTCTCGAAGAATTTCGCGGTGTTCTAGGTGGCCTTGCCGATCTCGAGGGAAGAACAACCGTGCATCCATCCTCGACGGATCCTTACGGAGGTTGTTCGAAAAGCGTACCACCGAGATCGAGCCCTACATCACCTCTACCGGTCTCTAGATCGGTTTTGGTGGTCACGCTACAAGTCTTCTTTGCACATTACGGGTTGATCGCAACCTCGTAGGCGTCCAAAGCCCTCCCGGTGTGTGTTGGTGTGAAGCCCTAGTCTCACGTCAACAGTTTCACCTAAGTCCTTTACTGATACTATGTTGCCTAAATCATCCCCTGTAGTCAGAGCATATAAGTCATCCTCCTAGGCCTTTCATGAGTATTTTCGATCACACAAATCACATAGACTGTGTCTAGCAATCAAACTCATATAAATGTGTTTTTGAAAAGATGTTTTGTAGGGCCATATTACTTGGAACACATGAAGGTGAAAACCAACCTGCCTTACAACAAAGAAAAAGGCGTGCATCTTACATGAACTTAGTTAAGGGTCTTTTCTCACAAGTCCACCACTATGTTGTTTCATCATTCTACTTCACGAGATCTCATATCACATAGAAGATGTACTACTATGATAGACTTCATGTGGGACTCAAGCCTATCTCACTCGACACACTATCTATCACATTACATGATAGTCTCTTATTAGTGAATTGATACGCCTATTGGATATCAAGAGCTAATTGGTAGCTACTTTCTCAGTCCCAAAAAGAATAAAGGAATGTAACTATGGGAATCGTGCACATCAAATATGCTAAAGTTTGACCAAGTTTATAATAATATTTAAGTCTTAACTAAGACTTATTACATAAAATTATTTCATGATTAATCTAATGATGTTTATTTTGCATCGTTATTGTTTGTACTTTCATGTGAATCTTGGTCAAAGTTGAAATTGATTGACTCTTCGTTAAACCGTAATTGCATTCTATTTATAGAGGAGTAACTAACACTTAGCTAACATTAGTCCTAAGGTATCTAAATAGAGGGAGTAACTAACACTTAGCTAACATTAGTCCTAAGGTATCTAAACAAACAACACTAATAAGTAGGTCAAATTTATAAGCACGCAAGTCTCTAATTCTTTGGCCATGCCTCCAACACCTCTAGTCGATTAGCTTATGACCATTTGCTAATCTAAACTAATTTGTAGGCCCCTGTTTAGTTCCACTTTTTTTATCATTTTTTTGTGTTTTATCATATTATTTTACAAGATGGAACTAAACACCATGGTGAAAAACCAACAAATATTGGGGTATTTTGCATTCTTCATCTTGCAATCAAGAGGCCCAAAGGAGACGGAAAATATCATGGTAGCATGTGTGCATGGCAAAAATTGTATTGTATGCAACTAAACAACGAAGGTGAAAAATTCTACATTACATTATTTTCTTTGTAAAAAAAAAAAAATGCATTTGACATTTTGTATTCCAAAGGCATCTAAACACACCCTTAGTCTCAACTAATAACTAACACTTTCTTATCCAAACATGCCTTTAAGATTAAAGACTTCTCCAACTTGATTGAAATGGACATGTGTTGGGGGTTAACTTTGTTTTGCATAAACTTCTAACCCGGATTTTTGAAGCGTAAATTTGTGTAAATAAGAGTTTTTTACGAAGGTGTTCACGAAGGGGTGAATGAAGCGGTAGGTCATCATGAAGACAAATACGAAGGCGTTACGAAGACCTTCGTAAGTTAAGACTTCGCGAAAAGATTCGGGAAGGGAGCTTCGTCGGAAGACCTTCGCGACCAAAGTTTGCGTAAAAAACTTCGGGAAAAAGATCAATACGGTTCATACGAAGACATCAAGAATGGCTTCATTTGAAAATATAGATAGAGACTCTTGTAATTGTAGAAATTGTCATCATTCTAGAACTACGAAGATAGGGGGCCTATAAATATCCCCTAACCTCTCTTGTAATGTTATGTTGTACCAGTCACTTTGTGACTAAGTATTCATCAATATACGTGTTCGGAGTATTTTACCCAACATCTTGGCGCCCACCGTTTGTGTGTGCTCGAGCATTCCCACGACCAACTAAAGACATGGGGAGACCAAAGAAACAAACCTCTCCGAGAAGAAACAAGATCACAAGAAGAAGGGCAAGATGAAGAAATTGAAGAACCAAGGGAAAAATCAAGATCACAAGAAAACGAAAACGAAGAGTAAAGGCTCAAAGCACTTTCGAAGAAAACTTAGCAAGGAAAGAAAAAGAATTTGAAGAATGCAGGCAACGCACAAGAGAAAAGACAATAAAGCAAAGAATTGAAGAAGCCGAAGCCAGATTGCGCAAACTAAATGAAGAACTTGAAAAACAAGAGAAAGAAGTCATCAACCTTGAGGAGCCAAGCTCAGCAAACAATCCAAGAAAAGAAAAAGAACAAGACAAGATCACAACAAAGAATTGACACAAAGTCTCCTTTATCAATAGATCTGCAAATAGCAAAATGGCCAAAAGGGTTCAAGTTCAACATAATACCAACATATGAAGGACTCACAGATCCAAGGCAATTCCTCATGAGTTTCGAAGCTGCAGTTGCCTCAGGAGGAGGAGATGAATCAACATTAGCCAAATCACTTATCATGGCAATGAAAGGTTCAGCACAAAAATGGTACTCTTCGCTCAAACCAAGGTCAATCAAAAGTTGGGAACAATTAAGGACAAGTTTGCTAGTTGATTTTCAAGGATTTCAACACACCGAGTTAACAAGTGATGACCTATTTGACATCAAGCAATATCCAAAAGAGCCATTGATCAAGTATTACAAGAGATTCATTCAAATGAAAACTCAAATACGGATATACGGATGAAGTGGTCATCATAGCAGACCATCGAGGAGGGTTAAGGGCAAGTCAACTATCATCACATCTAAAAAGAGAAAGACCGAAAATAGTTGCTCAACTCTACGAAGAGTTTTGAAATATGCAAAATCGGCGATGACTACGAAAAGAGAATCGAAGAAGAAAACCTTGAAAGAAACCAAGCGAAGGCCAACAATCAATTCAATCAATACAAAGTTCCAAACTTTGAATGAAGGCAATATCAATTATCAACCACCACAACGTGTGAACCAAATTAACAACGAGCAAAGTGGAGAAAATGCATTCAACAATGACCGCGAAGCCAAGACCAAATGAAGCCAATATCAAAGTAGAGGCGTTAATAACAATTCTGAGAGGAGGTTTCAATCAAACAAAATTCGGTGGCGAAGACCATTAAAGCCCGAAGAAATGTTTTGCCTCGTGCATGGCAAAGGGGCCGGCCATACTTCAAAAATGTGCCCAAGTAATAAAGAAAAGCATTGACGAAGTCCAACAAGAAAGCGAGAAGCATGCAAAAGTCGAAGACAATTAACTTTTTAAGTCAATCAAACTCTTTACTGAGCCAAGGATGTTACAACCAAGGGTATAATCCCCATACAAATTCAGGACCTTCGCATCAAGCATTACCGGGACCTCCACCAATTTACAATTGTCAACCTTTGGTACGCAATACCATGGGGACAAATGCCAATTCAGCTACGAAGCATCAAGGTAACAAACAATCCTACAATCAATCAAGGCAACAACTCTCCGGCCACCTCGGCAGTTAATACAATAATGCCAAGCGAGAGGCGAGAATATTGGCGATTTCGGGAGGAAACAAAGATAGAACATGCAACAAACAATGAAAGAAGAAACTACTTCCGAAGAGTCAATTCAATAACAATGGAGGGACCATACAAAAAGACAAAATGGTCACACCAACCAATCATTTTTACAGAGCAAGACATGAAGCTCAAAGATTATCCACACATGGATGCTATGGTCATAGAAGCAAATATTGATGGATGGGATGTCACAAAAATCCTAGTAGATGGAGGAAGCTCACGACATACTCTTCGCATCAACATTAGATGCAATGGGAATCAAAAAGACAAAACTTGGGAAGGGCGAGAATATCCATTAGTTGGCTTCGGTGGCAAAAGGATAAATTCAATTGGAAGAATTATACTCCCAGTATCCTTCGAGACAAAAAATAATGCAAGAACAGAACAAGTGGCATTCGATGTTGTTGAAATGCATAGCCAATATAATGCAATCTTCGGAAGAGGAAGCCTGAACATCTTTGAAGCGGTGATCAACTATTCATATTTATGCATGAAAATTCCAGCAATCAATGGACCAATATCAATCCACGGAAACCAAAGCGAAGCAAGAAATATTGAGAAAGATGCAACTCCGGCTCAAAGAAATATCCTCAACATTGAAGGCGAAGAAGAGCAAGAAGAAAAAAAAAAAATGCGAAGCTTCGTAAGAAAGAAAAGACTTGCAACAAAAAGAAACAAAAGAAGTACCGCTAGATCCAATGCTACCGACGAGAAAAGTGATAATCGCAAATGATCTCGGCGATAAAGAAGAAAAGAACCTTATAAACTTCTTGAGAATCAATCAAGACGTCTTCACCGGTCAAAGAAAAAGATTTAGAAGGAGTCGGCAGAGACATCATTGAACACAAACTAAACATTGACCCAAGTTACAAACCAAAGAAGCAGAAGTTAAGAAAACTCTCAGAAGACAGAACAATTGCTGCAAAAGCCGAAGTACAAAGGCTATTAGACGCGAAGGTCATAAGAGAAGTAAGATTCACAACATGGCTTGCAAATATAGTCATGGTCAGGAAAAAGAACATGAAGTGGAGAATGTGCATCGACTTCACAGATTTAAATAAAGCCTGTCCAAAAGACAACTTCCCACTACCAAGAATCGACACATTAGTTGATCAAGCAGCAGGAAGCGAAATGTTAAGTTTCCTGGATTGTTTCTCAGGTTATCATCAAATTTGGATGAATAAAGAAGACGAAGAAAAAAATAAGTTTTATCACTCCATTTGGAACTTATTGTTTCCAAAGAATGGCCGAGGGGCTTCGTAATGCTGGGATCAAGTTTCATCGAATGACTTCTTGAAGATTGAAAGATCAAATGGGGAAAAACTTACTCGCATATGTTGATGATGTAATTGTGAAAAGCAAGAAAAGAGAAGAACACATCGAAGATCTCAAAGAAACCTTCTCTAACCTTCGAAAAGCAAACTTGAAGCTCAATCCAGAAAAATGCACCTTCGGGGTCAAGAAAGGCAAAATTCTTGGATGTGTAGTTTCATCAAAAGGAATCGACCCAAATCCAGAGAAGGTCAAAGCAGTAATGGAAACGCAAGTTCCAAAAAGCATCAAAGACATTCAAAAACTAACCGGAAGATTGGCTTCGCTAAACAGATTTATATCAAAATCAATTTGAAAAAAAGTTTTCCAATATTCCAAGCATTGAAAAACTCAAACAAGACCTTCGCATGGGGAGAAGAGCAGCAAAAAGCCTTCGAAGAGATAAAGAAATATTTGTCAAATCCAACAACTTTGGCAAGCCCAAGTCCACAAGAAGAATTGTTGTTATACATCTCAGCATCAAAGAATGCAGTAAGTGCAGTATTAGTGCAAGAAAATCTAGAAGAGCACATCAAGAAACAACAGCCAATATACTTTGTATCCGAAGCTCTCTCAGGCTCGAAGATATATTATTCAGAAATCGAGAAGATAGCATACGCGGTCCTAATGGCAACAAGAAAATTGAAACACTATTTTCAAGCACACAAAGTCAAAATACCAACAAATCATCCCCTCAAAGATGTTCTTCAAAGTTGCAAATCATCAGGAAGATTGGGAAAATGGGCAGCAGAAATATCTCAATATTACATAGAATTTGAAAAAAGAACAGCTATCAAGTCACAAGTTCTAGCAGACTTTGTCGCAGATTGGACTCCAACTTCAAACTTGGAAGAACAAAAAGAAGCTCAAGAATGGACAATGACTTGTCATGAATGGACAATCAATTGCGATGGCGCATGGGGCTCCTCAGGTGCCGGAGTGGCTGCAATCATAACTTCACCATCAGGAATAAAAATGAGATATGCAGCAAGATTAGAATTCAAATGCACAAACAACATTGCGGAATATGAAGCAAGATCTTTGGGGCTTCGCAAGGCAAGAGCAATGGGAATTCTAAAAATTACTAATCAAGGCAAAAGATCACGATTCACAAGTTGTGGCGGGGCATATAGAAAAAAAGCTACAAGGCAAAAGATCCACGAGTTGACAAAATATCTACAACATGTCGAGATCAGGAAAGGCATTTCGAAGGTTTTGCACTAAGAAAATCTCAAGAACAAACAATGAAGAAGCGGAGCACGAGATTTGAACCCTAATTGCAAAGTCCTACCATTGGACTACAAGCCAATTCGCAACATGTCGAAAATCAAGTTACCATCTCAAGAACAAACAATGTATTCTATCAAGTATTATTATCAAGAATCATCAATCCAATCAAAAGATGGAAGAACCAAGAAACATTCACATAATAGAAAGTTTAAGAATGGAGATCAGCAATAATAGCATTCCTCAAAGGTTTCTATGAACCGTAAAACGAAGTTGATGAAATCGAATGAAGCACAAAACAAGGAATTACGAATTATCAATGATCAACTTTATAAGCATGGCATATGCGAACCATTCTTGAAGTGTGTTTCAAGCGAAGAAGGAAAGAAAATATTACAAGAAATTCACAATGGAACTTGTGGAATTCATCTTTGGACCAAGATCAATCATTTGGAAAAGCCTTCGAGACAAGGTTTTTATTGGCCAACAACTCAAAAAGATAGCAAGCAAATAATCAAGACTTGTCACAATTGTCAAATTTCAGCCAACAAGACACATGCACCCGGCAAATCCAATCCAACAAATAGAACCGGCTTGGCCACTAGCAAGATGGGGAATAGATATCATTGGAAAGTTGCCACAAACTCGTGGAAACTTCAAATATGCGCGATCGTGGCGATTGATTATTTCACAAAATGGATTGAGGCGAAGCCAATAACAAACATGTCTTCGGGAACAATGAAAAAGTTCTTATGGCAAAATATCATCCGCAGATTCGGAGTCCCAAGACATATTACCTTAGACAATGGAACACGGTTTGATAGCGAAGATTTCGAGAGAATATTGTACAAATCTTGGAATCCAACTATGCTTTCGCATCGATAAAACATCCGCAATCAAACGGGAAAGTTGAAAGAGCAAATGGAATAATTTACCTTTGGAATATCAAGAAATCTCGTGGGATTACCAAAAGGAAAATGGATCGAAGAACTCCCAATAATAGTTTGGAGCCACAACACGACAACTACAAGATCTACAAAATTCTCACCATTCAGTCGCTATATGGAGACGAAGCCATGACTCGTTAAGAAATTGATCGAAGGTCCAAGACTAAATGTGCAAATGATAAGCGAAGAAGATTTAAAGACAAGAAAAGATTTACTTGAAGAAGAAAGAAACGAGGCTCTACAAAACTTGACCAAATATCAAGCAGAAACAAGCAGATGGTACAACAAGAAAGTAATCGAGAAGAGAACTTCACCCGGGAGATTTCGTGCTCAAAAGAAAAAGAAATGAGGACACAGTGGGAAAATTTCAGCAAAAATGGGAAGGACCATTCATCATCTCAAAATCAAACAAACGAGGATCATATCATTTGGAAACCTTGAAGGGAGAGGAGTTGAGCCACACATGGAATATCCAAGACCTTCGTAAGTACTATCCTTAGAAGAAAAGAGCTTCTCTTGTAAATATGTAAATAGATAGCAAAGTATCATTTACTTTCATGCAAAGTTTACATTTCAATTGTAAAGAGTCTGCACTCTTTTTCCACTTAGGGAAGCCCTTCGGGGGTGAGTGGTTTTTAACGAGGCAGTCTCTATTGTAAATTCTCATATCAATATAAATGAGAACGTAGTTTCCCCAATCATGGCTTTCTTTACATTTTATGCTCCTTTACATTTTATGTCAATTCATAAAAATAAACGCCGAAGAACATAACATTCCTACATCGGCAAATAAAACAAAAGTAGGTGCAAAAATTTTCAAAAACTCTTTACTAAAAAAAAGGGGGACGGCGTTTTTTCTAAGGGAAAAAAGATTCTTCTACGCCGTAGCGAAGTTTGTCGCTCCACCTTCGCAAAAAAGAAAAAGGGGACTAATTTTTTTTTCCTAAGGGAAAAAGATTCTTAAACTTAAACAAAGTTTATCGTCGAAAAGAAAAGGGGGGTTTTTTTTTCCTAAGGGAAAAGTTTATCGCTCCACCTTCGCAAAAAGAAAAGGGGACGGCGTTTTTTCCTAAGGGATAAACTTCGTTTTTCCTAAGGAAAAAGGGGACGGCGTTTTTTTTTCCTAAGGGAAAAAGATTCTTCTTTCTTCGACGTTTTTCCTAAGGAAAGATTCTTAAATTTAAGTAAGCAAAGTTTATCGCTCCACCTTCGCAAAAAAAAAGGGGGGGAAAACGATTTTTCCTAAAGTTTAAAAGATCTTCTTCTACTTCGTAGTTTAAGTTTGTCGCTCTACCTTCGCGAGAAATAAAAGGGGACGGCGTTTTTTTTTTAACATAAAAAACTTTATCAATCTACCCCTTTAATAAATGAAAGGAATAAACATCTTTTTATAAAAGTAATACTTTATTACATCATAAATTATTCATGTACATTCATTCAAAAACCAAATCATGGTTTTACAAAAACATATTTTACAAATCATCATTCTCGAAACAACAATCGTGGCGACCTCCGTCAAAAGCTCATTTACAACCTCATCAACCATTTTATCCACTTCTTGCCTTAAAGCACCATCGAATAATAACTCGGAGAAGCGCTTGAACATGACGATCGAAGCGAAACAAGATTCATCCCTTAAAATCTTCTTCCTCAATTGTTAAAAGAAGAAAGCCAATTTTCACATAAACAAAGTCTCACATTGTGTAAAGTTGCTAAAATCAATAACTCGAGGAATTCCATAATTAGCTTTAACTTGTGAAACTCCAAGTTTACTTTCAATAAACAAATCAACATCAACATCACCAACGGATTCACGATATTCCAAAAACTTCGAAGTTTCAAACACATAGTTTCCCTTGGCAATCATCAAAGGCAAAATATTGGCAACATCCTGCGTGGGCTTCGCTCGAAACACTTGCGCGGGGATGCATCTTAGTTAAAACATCATGATGTATCAACTTAACTTACAAAGTTCCCTCACAAAATCACTCAAAATAAAAAACCTAAGGAGAACTACAAATCCCTCTCACGGACATCATCATCTCGAGCCCTGCGAGACTCCTCCTCCATACGCTTCTTTCTCTTTTCTTCTTCCCGCATATATTCAATCTCAATCTATCAAATTTTAGAAAAAAGAAAAATAGAATAGTAATAAAAAAACAAGCAAAGACAGAAAGACCACTTACTGTTTCCATTTTTTTCTTCACCTTCTCAAAGCAATGCTCCCGACCACTCACATGCCAATATTGGTCAAAGTATTTCTTGCATAGCGACTGGGTTCGAGAGCTAATCTGTTTTACAGCCTCCGCAGAAATTTGAAGTCATCCTTGGCAAACTCAAAGATCTGAGAGGATCCTTGGCCGACATTAGATGAAGAAGTGCTCTTGTGGCATACATTACGTTAGTATCGGCGAAGGTATTCACAATAACACCCAAATCTTCATATTGACGACATAGCCGGTGAAAAAGGGATCAAATTCCCCAAGTTCCCAGTTAGGATCTTCGGGTTTCGCACCAAACTTCTCATAATGACTACGACAAATATCCCACATTACGTTAAACTTCATCAAGAAAAATTCTTCTTGCTCTTTTTTGTTTCTTTTCAAGATATTCCTTCTCCCTCTTCAAAGTAGCTATAGTCTTTTTTCGCTTCAGCAATTTCAACATCTTTTTCTTTGATAGTATCACAAGGCGGTGGTAAAGACCATCCATCGATGCCATTCATCAACGGCTTTGCCCCTTTCCTTCTCTTTTCGACAAGTTGGAACTTCAGCGAAGAAATATCATCTAAAAGTTTTTTTTCTCACGGAGAGATGATGCAACAAGCTTGTCTTCTATTGACTTTTCTCGACTACGAGCAAGAAGAGCACCCTAAAAAAAAAATTAATTAAAAATTATATAAATCAATAAAAAAAAAAACATATACTAAAACGAAGGTGATTTCATTACCTTATACATCGAGAAACACTCGCCCCAAAGCAAGTTCCGGAGGATCCTTCTTAGCAAGTTGATTCGGCATCGGGGACACTAAAAGCATCATCTATGCACCGCCAAACGAAGCTCGGTCTTCTTTGGCATTAATGAAGCTTTTCAGCTCCAACACCAATAAACTTAAAGGAATCCAAGTTGACACCTTCGAACGACAAAAATCAAGAACCTTCGAAGTTTCTCGGGATCAGCAATATCGAAATTGTAGAAACATCTTCACAAGGAACCGAAGGAGTGCAAACGTCTTGAGCAACCTCCTTCATCCTCCCAACATCAACAGTTTTTTCTTTAGAAGAAGTAGAGGCATCGGGAAAATAATTAGCAAAAACATGAAAATCAAAAACAATAATAAAAATAAAAAAATATATATATATATATAATATATATATATATATATATATATATATATAAACTTAAACTTAAAAGCACAAATAACTCACCAACAATTTCTCCGTCTTTCAAAGGACAAGAAACTTTCTCCCCGAGTATCAATATTAATAATTGAATCCTCAAGGCGAAGCCGTTGTGCTTCCTCAATATCCTTGTCAAAAATGTCATCGTCAAAATCTTCAAAGGTCACAGCGGCAATATGTGTACCCTTCTTCAAAACTATACGAAATTTCTCAACAACTTCGCGCCTTGAGACCTCCCTTCATCAACCAAATTTTTCCGTCGGTTTCCACAGAGATTTTACTAACAAATTTCGAAGCCCTAGCATCACCACCTTCGCGAACAATGGCATCGAAACATTTTCTTTGTGAAAGGCGCAACAAACTAGCACCTTCGGCGAAACATTCTCATTTACACCATTTTGCGCAATCGTCCTCGTAAACAAAATCATCACCTTCTTTTCAAACCAGCCTTAGATTTTGAAAAAGCAATATTCTCGACGAGCAATAGATGCTAACTTCTCGTGGCATCACCTTTATCTTCGGTCCCGTGACCTAGATGAACTTTAGCATCAGAATCAACATACAAAACATCAGGAGTTTTCAAATAGAACCTAGGTGACGAAGCAATAGCTGTACCAGGAGCAGGAACATCTTTCACAACATCTTCGCTAGATTTTTTGCTACTTTCCCCACGAGTAGCCAAGTTCTGTAAATTCGAAGCAAGAGGTGTCAACATCTCAGGAGTCAAACCAAAGTGCATGCAAAAGCTAAACACATTTTTTCTCACCTCAAGTTGTTCTATTTTGAAACACCCATCAAATCTTCATCTATGGCAAATCCTTCATCATCAATAAGGTCAACTATAGGAGAAAGATCAACTTTCTTTTGCTTCTTAGAAGCCAAAATATTCTTCCTACCTCTACCAAGCGGGCTTTGTAGAAACTTGAGAATGTTTTCTCTTCTTTCCCTTTGCAAATTATCACCCTTCGTTTCATTTTCCTCAAGTATTTTTCTCAAAGACGCGAGAATAAGCGGAGGAGGACGTTCTTCATATGGAATTTTTGCAATATCAAAAACCCGATTAAATCGGGAGTAATCTTCACCAAGAATTTCATCCATAAACTTCTTCTCCTTTTGCACATACTTTCCAAGAACAGAGCAGGCTCTCAACTCGACAGCTGCAACAAAATCCTCGTCTGTCTTGAACTCTGCTGGCTTAACAATATCTCGATCCGGATACTTGTAAGTTTTTCCACGGACCTCCTTCGCATGAAAGCGAAGGATATTCCATCCCCGGCGAAGCGGCCAAACTCTAGCAGCAATAAATTCTTCAACCAAGTCCCTTGTACTTTGAAGAGAAGAGAAGCGCCTAACTTAAAAGCTCTCATACATTCACTCATAGCAGATTGAGACTTTTTTCGACGAAGGCCTCACAACAAACTCACGTTTATGCATTTCGGCAAGCAAGAGGATACCTCTTCACAAAGTTTCGCCAATTTTCTCCTCAACATAAGGAACTTTGTGGTAAAACCACATCTTGAACCACCCATCGGCCCATTTGTTTTTGCGGTTTGGAGAAATTGTCTTGCACCTTTAGCAAATCCGAAAGTTGCAAAGCGACCAAAATAGTAAGTAACACTTTTGCCATCAATAACTTTGCTCGATATTGAATATGAAGCTCATGAAGATCACAAAAGTGTTAATGTTTGGCTTCACTTCTTGGCTTCGCACAGCCCATATGAAAGTGGAGAGCCGAGAAATAGCATTCGGCGTTAAGTGGTGAATCTCAATGTCATAAGCCTTCAAAACATCTTCCAAAAAATCTTGGCATGGAAATCTTAATCCAATTGTGTGAAGAAATCCTTATAAACAATACACTCATCCTTTTTGGAAGGGGGCACGTCTCTTCGGGACCGGCCAGTCCAGTAATACCCTGTGTTTCAAAATACCGGCCTTCTCCAAATCTGCGTAATCGATTTCTTCATCTTACTTTTTCCGAAAAAATAAGAATATCCATCATCGGAATCAATTCGAAAGGCGAAGCACCGACTCCACCGAGACCTTCGTCATCGAATCAAGAACTTCTCTCTCGGAACAAGAACGCGAGTGAGAAGCACTTTTTGTTCCTCTCGTCATCCGCAAAAATTAACAAACAATAACAGTCTTTAACACGTAGATAATTTCATTAGAAAAAGAAGGACGTAAAGGATATATATATATATAAATACCTTCGGTTGAGAAGAGAATTCACCAACAAATCAATAAACACCTTCGCTCAAATTTTAACCTTCGCCAACACCTTCGTAGCTCAAAGAAAAACTACAGCAGAGTCTCCCCTCTTAGAAAAGATAAGAAAAAAGGGGGGGGGTCCTCCGCTATTTATAAGCACAAGCGGTCAAAATGGTCAAACTAGCCGTTGAAAAATCAAAATAATAAAAATAATAATAAAAATAAAAAATTTTTAATACTCTTCTTAGCGAAGGCATCGACAAAATTCAAAAATTCCAACTTCAAAGTGCGGGACGGCGTTTATTACCACAAAGTTTACTAAAAATTTTCGTGGGATTCATGCCTTTGAAGTTGGCATTCGCCCACGAGGGGCTCTTTGTTGGGGTTAACTTTGTTTTGCATAAACTTCTAACCCGGACTTTGACTTCTAACCCGGACTTTGAAGCGTAATTGTGTAAATAAGAGTTTTTACGAAGGTGTTCACGAAGGGGTGAATGAACGGCGTGTCATCATGAAGACAAGTACGAAGACGTTACGAAGACCTTCGTAAGTTAAGAGCTTCGCCCGAAAAGATTCAGGAAGGGAGCTTCGTAGGAAGACCTTCGCGACCAAAGTTTGCGTAAAACTCGGGGAAAAAGATCAATACGGTTCATACGAAGACATCAAGAATGGCTTCATTGAAAATATAGATAGAGACTCTTGTAATTGTAGAAATTGTCATCATTCTAGAACTACGAAGATAGGGGGCCTATAAATACCCCCTAACCTCTCTTGTAATGTTTATGTTATACCGGTCACTTTGTGACTAAGTATTCATCAATATACGTGTTAGGAGTATTTTACCCAACAACATGCATGCTTCATGAAAGAAATATCGAGACATAAATGCACTCCTTGCGAACCTTCGATTTTTTAAAAAATTAAAAAAAATCAAGGGCTGTGCTCGCTTCATGAATGAGAGCACGAATAACCTGAACCAACCATTTGTTACCGCCTACAAAATATGTGGCTTGGAAAAATTCAAATTTCATCATCATCAAGAAAAAAGAAAGAAGAAGAAATCACAGCAATCGCGTGTGAAAGAAAGAAAAGGAAAATCAGAGAGAGAGAGGGAGAAAGAAAAGATACGGTGGTCACACATGGCGCCCGGCGATTAGAAGCGCCGGATTACACCTCATCGCCACCTTATCTGCCACCGCTCGCAATCGCCATGTCAGCACGCGGCGGCGGCAGCTCGACCATATACGCCTCCCCACTCAACGAGAGCTCGCTCCCGCCGCCCAGTCCTCGCCACCGTCCGTTCCCGTCCGTCACCACCAATGGCATCGTCCGCCATGGAGCTCTCGCTCCTGAACCCCGCCGCGAGGCACCGCGGCCTTGCAGCCGGCATGCCCCTCGCGCCGCGGCGCTCCGTGGTCCGGTTCCGCGTGTCGGCCTCCGCCGCGGCCGCCGCGCCGCCCAAGTCGTCGGGCCCCAAGAAGCGGGGCAAGACGGAGATCCAGGAGACGCTGCTCACGCCCCGGTTCTACACCACCGACTTCGACGAGATGGAGCGCCTCTTCAACGCCGAGATCAACAAGCAGCTCAACCAGGCGGAGTTCGACGCGCTGCTGCAGGAGTTCAAGACGGACTACAACCAGACCCACTTCGTGCGCAACCCAGAGTTCAAGGCCGCCGCCGACAAGATGCAGGGACCGCTCCGCCAGATCTTCGTCGAGTTCCTCGAGCGCTCCTGCACCGCTGAGTTCTCCGGATTCCTCCTGTACAAGGAGCTAGGCCGCAGGCTCAAGGTTCCAACTGCTTCTTCCTTTGCTTGCCTCGTTTCGTCACATGCATTTCGTCGATCACCTGGTGGGCGTTTGCTGATGCCCTGCTTTTTATCTGCAGAAAACCAACCCGGTCGTGGCGGAGATCTTCTCGCTCATGTCCAGGGACGAGGCGCGTCATGCTGGGTACGCACCTTATCTCATCATTCATCATCCTACACAACAATGCATGCAATTAGTGGCAAAAAAATGCACTCTTGCCTTATATAAAGATTAATTAGAATGTAAATGTCTGCCTGTCTCATGAAAACTTATTATGCCGGTGCTGCTGCCTCAATTTGACTAGGAATGTAGATATTCTAAGTTTGCAGACATATTTTAAACGAGCTTGGTTACATGCAAACAAAACATTGCTCATTTTCAATGAATTATTCGGTAGTAGTTTGGTCAATGCATTCGGGGTTGCTTCCAGCAACTGTCCATAAGAATTCAGCCATGTATGCTATTCTTATGGTGTCCAATGTGAGGCTATAGGACTAATGATGATGAGAGCATGGACAAATTCAGCTGAAAGTTTCTTGTGATTTGCGCTGTCTAGGTTCTTGAACAAGGGGCTGTCTGACTTCAACTTGGCATTGGACCTCGGGTTCCTGACCAAGGCTAGGAAGTACACCTTCTTCAAGCCCAAGTTCATCTTCTATGCCACCTACCTGTCTGAGAAGATTGGGTACTGGAGGTACATCACCATCTTCAGGCACCTCAAGGCGAACCCAGAGTACCAGGTGTACCCTATCTTCAAGTACTTCGAGAACTGGTGCCAGGACGAGAACAGGCACGGTGACTTCTTCTCTGCCCTTCTCAAGGCTCAGCCGCAGTTCCTCAATGACTGGAAGGCCAAGCTCTGGTCACGGTTCTTCTGCCTCTCGGTAATTTCGAGCTATTCTTTTGTTATACAGGTCGATTAACGCCAAAGGTTATTTTGCCCCACTCCTGATAGTTGTGTTACATGACCTTTGCAGGTGTATGTGACCATGTACCTGAATGATTGCCAACGCACTGCATTCTATGAGGGAATTGGTCTGAACACCAAAGAATTTGACATGCATGTGATCATTGAGGTATAAATGAGTTATCATTTCATTTCCACCTGTTTACCATATTTCATATTTTTTTTCTGAACAAATGCTGAACATCGCAATAATGTCCTTACAAAAGATTATGAATTCAAATGAAGCTTATTATAGTTCATCAATGTTTAGGAGAATCTATGAATTGCTTCTAGAAATGTTGGTGTGAATTAAGGCTGCTACTGACAACGTAAAAACATGCATACCTGTGCAGACCAACCGCACAACAGCGAGGATCTTCCCTGCTGTCCCGGATGTGGAGAACCCTGAATTCAAGAGGAAGCTTGACAGGATGGTTGAGTTCAACCAGAAGCTCATTGCTGTCGGAGAATCTGATGGCATTCCCTAGTGAAGAACCTGAAGAGGATTCCTCTCGTTGCCGCTCTGGTGTCTGAGATCATTGCCGCATACCTCATGCCCCCATCGAAGTCTGGCTCAGTTGATTTTGCTGAATTTGAGCCCCAGCTTGTTTACTGATTCTGTAGAAAGATTTGTCTTCAAATTATTCACCCCGAAAGACAAGTTGGTGCTTTTTCTCTCTAAGGGGCCTTGAGTGGTGAAAACGCTGAATGGTTAGAGGATCTGCATCTTCTTGTGTTCGTCTGTAAAATACTGAGACTTCGGCAACATAAAGCCGAACTAGCATGATGAATTTTTTGTTGTGTGGCATCTCCATGTAAGTGATATAGTGAACTGCATCAGAAGAGCGTTCCAGTTTTCCAACAGAAGGGAGCGTCCGAAGTTGTACTGCTAGTGGAGCAATGGCATACAGACCTTCATATGATCAACTGTATCACATACGTCGAACTAGCATGATGAATGTGTGCAGCACATTTGGTTGATTGTGTAACACTAGAAAACCATTTAACAGAGTTTGGAGGCTGTACCATGCGTATTTACATCTCTCTTATTTTAGCAATGCCATGCAGCATACTAAGTGACAGTTTATCTAGAAGAATTTGTAAGAAAATTGTGGTAGAAGATTACTGATACTACCAGGGTGTAGCCCTCTTATCTCCTTTCATCATAATCATATATAATCTGAGATTTATGTGGAAACTCTACCATTTGTATTGTTGTTAAAAACGCATATATATTAAAAAACTGATAAAAATGCATATGTTTAATGTAACAAAACTGAATTGATATACATGATATACGAGTGCCCCTCCAATGCCACTTGTATATTGCTTTTGAGGCTATTGTTACTGTTTTTTAGACAATGCTGTAGCCTTGAGATGTATGCCTGATTGATGTTTGTATAATTAATAATAATAAAATGATTAAGGTTTCGTTACTTAACTGTTGTAGCAATTGAGCCCACATCTCGCTAGGTCCATGTCAGCTATCGACTTCGACGCCACTGTTGTGGACACACTCATTAATGCCTCCTGATAAAGCCCAACGCTGAATTATCAGACAGGCTTGGTCTGCAACGTGCGCCTCTATCTTAGCCTGGTTAGCGGGGCAGGTGGATTTTCTTCGCTTATTCAAAACAAAACAAAAAACTTCAGAACTTCTTCATTTCCTCAAAGTTTCCTCAAAATTTCGTTTGATGCGTACGTGCTCCGTGTGGTGCGAGTAACCAAACATTGCGAATTGGCTTGTAGTCCAATGGTAGGGCCGCCCAGGTGGGGACGCTACTCCACCTGGGGTTCAAATCTTTGGTCTGCCGCACCTTTTCCCAGGATTTTCCCAAGGATTTACCGGCGTTATGCATTAAGTGGTAGCGGCGTTCGTCGGCGACGAGGCGCCAATGGTGACCGAGAATCTCCAGATCCGCCGGGTGCCGGTCTTCGGAGGTGCTCATAGGGGTAGGGTTTGCGTGCGTGTGTTCATAGGGGTGAGTGTGCGTGCGTGTTGTGGCGTCTGCGTTATCTTGTGTCATTCTCAAAAAAAAAAAAAAAAACTAATGCAAAAATTACTCAATGAACTACTTTTAATATTCCTTTCTAAAAATAAGGTGCACTTTCTAAATTGAGAGAGATGTTGGAAGATATTTTGTCATCAAAATTCTATTATTTTTAGAGGAAATAGGGATTTCCATTAATCAGACAACGTTGAATTATCAGCAAGTATACGTTGAATATGGATCGGAATGCAGATCAAATAATGTTCCTCCTCCGGATCACATTGATTACCTAAAACAACCAATCCATGGGCTACCCTATTACATGACCGCGGATGTTGTTAGTTCAAGAAATAAAAGTCAAAGGTAACAAGTTTCGCAGATCGGAGATGAGATTGGTCATGGCACTAAAATCATAAATATGAGCTTGTATATGCACGGGCCTGTAGCACGGACGTCACATTGGTTTCAACAACAACACGTCCCACGCCGATTTCAATTGCTCCTTGGACACCATGTACTCAAGCAAGGATGGCAGCGGATCGGGTTCCGGGGCAGATATCTGCGGGTTTTGGATTTTACGGGTGCGGATTTGGTGATGAATTTTACCAATAATTTTTGGATTCAGGTTTAGGGTTTAGTTTTCCACCCGTGGATATCCAAAGGATACCGAGAAAATTATTTAGAATTAAAACTCATGTGTTTATAATATGTTAATAATAACTTGTTTACTTAGATTATTAAATTTATTCAAAGTTGACTCATGAAAATATTTATTATTTGTCGCATCTTGTTTATATATGTGAATGTGTGTAGATATATCCTCGGGTTTCGGGTATCCATTCGGGTTTTAGTTGAATACGTGTATATATATCTACGGGTTTCGGGCATCCATTGATTTCGGTTATCCGTTCGGGTTTAGGTATCCATTTGGTTTGTTTTTGGTGATGGATTTCCACCCGAATCGATTTTGGGTTCGAAGTTTTGATTTTGAGTTACGTTTTTTGGGTGCACGGAGACTCCACCCAATCCAAAGCCGACCCGTTGCCATCCTCATACGCAAGCAATGAGTTCACCATGCATCGAGCATCCACTCTGCCACGATCATATCACTCGTTGAATCGCGAAGAATGCAACCCCAACAACCTGAGTTTGTGTTCTGATCAAAAGCCACATTACAATTGACTTTAACGTAATCTCCTGTTGTGTGCTCCCATGAGTGAGGACTTCTCCATCGAGGTTAACAATTAGGAATGATGTAGACCTTTAGAGTTGCTCTCGAGGTTAACAATTAGGAATGATGTAGACCTTTAGAGTTGCTCTGAAGTGTATACAATTCAAAAAATCATGACCCCAACGCATGGGCATATATTAATAAAATATTAAATTTGCAAATTAAACATTAAAAATAACTTTAAACCGTGTTAAATCTATACCTAATAATAAAAAAGAAAAATTTCTGCCAATCTGCCTTTTTTTTCATCCGCTCTTTTCTGTCCGCTCCCCGTGCGTGCAAGGTCTGGTATCCGCTCTCCTTTCTGTCCGCCAGGTCTGTCGTGCGAAAGAAGCCGGCCCTGACTCTGATCGCAGTGGCCACGAAAGCGAATCTGATTAGAACTGAAACAGTTTCTGTCTGCCAACTGCTGCTGCCCGGCAGGGATCAGGATGTGCGACTTCCGGTGGAGCGCGTTGCCGCGACGGCCGCAAGTGCGAGGTCAACGGCGACGGCCCAGCACACCACGTGCCCCCTTCTGCATCCAACGATACAGCCCCTACGAGGTGTTGTTCGTGTTGTTCATGTGTGCAAACACATCCACCTCCGTTGTGCCCCGGCCCTGCCACTGATGGCCGCCGTGACTCCTCTGCCCTCCCCTAGCGCGACTCCAGCCAGAACCCGACCTCCCTCTCCGTCTCTGCTCGGACTAATGGAAGAAGAAGGCCCCGTTTATAAATAGAAATTGTTTACTGTGTTCACTTTGCATAATAACTAGACACATATGTTTACATATATGGGCATCATTAATTTCTAAGATCACCAGGGTTCCCATTTAAAATGTGTTTTCTTTTCATCTAATATCTGTCTAATATATTTTTGTATTAATTTGATTTTGGGGAGTGAATTATGCCAAATTTTTGGAGAGAGGCTATTTTTTATTTGCCATATATTTTAACGAAAGTTAACAAATCACAAGATTCGTCAAATAGATTTTGCCAAACTCTCTTAAAAACCTATACTTTCTAATTGTTAAACTGCCCTTTATTGAGGATTAGTTTTTTATTTCTTAAACTGTTGTTTGAAAATTGGAACCGACAAAGCACTTTAATCAATACCTATTAATACCAACAAAAATCATTTAACCACATGCTAGATTAGTAGCTCGAGAAGTTTGGAATTCATGGTAATGGTATATATTTTTCTAAACGCGGTAATAATAGTATCACCCGCTGCAACTTGACGGGCAATTTTTCCGGTAGAAGAAAGAAAAAAAAAAAAATAGAAGCACACTTGGCGTGGGCCGTGTAGGGCTGATATTCACAGGGGCCTAAACGTAAAATGGTTCTGGCTTCCCGTCCCCTCTCGTGTATCGTCCCATCTCTTCTCCGCGAGGCGCAACAAAGGCACAAACCCCTCTCGCCTCCCTCTCGTCGAAAAAAAAAAAAACCCTCACCTCCCTCAAACCCTAGCCCTTCCCCTGCTTCGCCCCCGTCGCCGCCACCATGGGCTCAGGTAATCGCGCCCGCTCCATTCGTGCGCTTAGATTTTCCTATGTTCTCTGTCTCTTGTGTATCGCGGATAGTTTTTTTCCCTGATTGTGGATGTTGTGGTGATTAGATGCGGACATGGAGGATTACGGGTTCGAGTACTCGGACGAAGAGCCTGAGGAGCAGGACGTCGACATCGAGAACCAGTATTACAACTCCAAAGGTTGGAACTTCTCCTTCGACTTGCGAGTTGGGTGATTTCTCACAAAGTCTGAAACGAGCGCGACCGAACTATGCTAGCCACTTTTTTTTTTTGGTTGCACATCCACATTCCCTGAAGGATGGATACCACTTATTTGGTCTTGCCAATTTAGCTATGCCTCATTTGGTGGGGCAAAATTATATTCTTTGGCGAGAAAAGATTAAGATGAGGAGGTTGAAGACTTGCTAGCCTCATAGGGCCGCAATTTTCATTGGTGATATAAAGGCAAATTAATTAAGGGTGGATGCTGGGGGTGTCATATTCGCCTGATTGTTGTTGGTTCGAGTTTTCTTTTTTATGGTGGCACACAACTGCGACAAGGAGAGGCACTGCCATTGTGTGCTAACTAGTTGTGCAGCCCGTGTGCATTTTAGTGCTGCTGTCTCCTCTGTAGCTAACAATTAAAATTTGATTCATGCAGAATTTTACTTTATATATACAACTAAAAAGCTACTGCACAGTTACACCAAATGCATGCAATCTGTTTTTGTTCGTTACCAAAAAACATTCTCACCTTGGGTATTTAGTTGGGCAGTTGGACTAGCATCTGATTGGCAATAGGTGGGCCTAGGTTTCTGTGTATGCAGGAAAAATTGACTAGCCAGGCTCAGCGGCTGCCTAGGAGAACACTTCGAATTTCTTTAGTTCTCAGACTACATTTTAGACATTAGTTGCATGGCTTCATGCATATTTTGAAGCATGAAAAGGGAAGTTACTAAAGTGCTTTAAGATAGTTGAAGTCCGAGTCAGATTCTGTCACATGCTTCATGCCTTCATCTCATTGTTTTGGTTTTTTTTTTTTTTTTTTTTTTTTTTTTGCGAAGACATTGTTTTGGTATTTGATTTCAAACAGTATTATACCATGTCAGCGAGGGAGCTTCTCTCTTTTCATTTTTATTATAAGTTAATTCATCGATGACATTGAACATTCTAGAATATAAATTATGAGTCTGATAGGTAAATAATTTACGGGATGACTATTGGACCTTTGACCCTTTCTCCTTCAAGGTTTAATGTGTGATTGTGTCTGGCCTTCAATGTGATTGGCATGCCACTAATCTCACGAATTCCTTCTGCATTCAAGATTTACTTGGCAATTTATCTCTGCTGTTCCTTAGAGACATCCTTTTCACATTAAGTGCTAGCTCTTCATGTCGTATAGAGGTTTGTTAGTCATAACTCAGAAGATTGTGGAAGTCAGAGCACTAATTCATATTTTCTGCAATCTGCAGTTTCTTGTAACTAATGAATTTGATCTACGTCAGCATTTCCTCAAAATATTTAACAGACTTGTTTTTTCTTTACAAGTCAAATGTTAGTTATTATACAGCTGGTGCTTTTCCTCTTTTTAGATCATGGAACAGTAGCTATTCTTTGAGATGTGTGATTAGACTGAAGTATGCATAAATTGTGAGGTTAAAGGAATACAAAATGGTAAATGCTATTATTATCTTTCTGCAGGTTTGGTCGAGACAGACCCGGAGGGTGCACTTGCTGGTTTTGATCAAGTGGTCAAGATGGAGCCTGAAAAGGCTGAATGGTAAGTGTATCAGAATTCAATCTATTTAGCATTCTATATTCCGTCTCATTTGCTTTTACCGCTCCTGGGTCAGTATGAATGCTGAAGTGTATTGATCATCTTGGTGAACAATGAGTAAACCAAAACCCAATCTAAATATATGTCGTAAACTATTCTTATCAATATATAAGATTAAAAAAAACTCAAGAGTTCTCATACTGAGATGGTTTGGATACTTATGTATGCAAACTATCACTAGCATTCATTTTTTTCTCTGGCCCTTTTCCAGTACAGGATCTAAGATGAGCCTTACAAAAGTACATGTTCTCAAATGCGGTTGACCAGGACATCTCTAATGTGGGCCAAATTAATATTTATTTCTACATAATGCTATCGTACTTATGATTTGAGTGTCTGCAAATTTTCATGATGTAAATGTCAAGGGCATATGTAATTCAGTGATGTGAGGTGCTGTACTTAGCTGTGCAAATGTTACTGTTAGAAATAAATTATATTTACAACTGTGGTATTGGAATTGGGCTCGATCGGCTGATAGGACAGGATTGCATTAAGCCTGCTTTTTACTCGTGTTTAAATTGACTTGGAGTGGACTTGGTTTAATTGGAGAAAAAATGTGGAAAAGGAAAGGAAGTCTGAAACATAGAAACCAACTTGAAATTTCTTAGGTTCCAGTGAAACCCTGAGGAAGTGAAGGATTTTTTTAGATTTGCTTGGCTGGCAAAATATCTGCTTAATTGTTTATTGTTTAACTGCTGATTGTGGTCCCCTGTTTCAATATGATACTGGTTTTGAACAAATCTTTTGTCGAAAGTGTTTTCACGAACACTACTGCATGTTGTGCTGTGCTATAAATTTCTATTGAAGTTAAAAGATTCAATTCCTCTAATGTGGGTACTTAATACATATATATTATGATTAAACATTATTTTTTTTCAGCCACTTTTTTGTGTTAAGGCAAATGTATTATTTATTATTTCACCATAACTTTTTTTTTTTATCTTTTTGCGCTTCTGACGCTTTTTTTACTCTGTAATTTTATCTTTGTAGGGGATTTAAAGCTCTTAAACAAACTGTCAAGCTTTACTATAAGCTGGGGAAATACAAAGAAATGATGGATGCCTATAGAGAGATGTTAACATACATAAAATCTGCTGTCACTCGGAACTACAGCGAGAAATGTATAAACAACATAATGGATTTTGTTTCTGGATCAGCTAGTCAGAACTTTTCGCTTCTGCAAGAGTTCTACCAGACAACACTGAAAGCGCTTTTTGAAGAAGCGAAAAATGAGGTCAGAATTGTTTCATTTTATATTAAAAAAATTATATGCTGAATGGTTCTTTATACATTTTTTATTTGCTGTGCAGAGATTATGGTTCAAGACAAACTTGAAGCTTTGCAAAATCTGGTTTGATATGGGCGAGTACGGTCGCATGAGCAAGGTCCTTGGATCACTTCTTTAGTCATAGTCTTTGATGCAATAAGTTTGCCTGTAATATTAAACTGTATTATTAAATTACATTCTTACTGGCAGATATTGAAGGAGCTGCATAAATCTTGCCAAAGGGAAGATGGTTCTGATGATCAAAAGAAAGGCACACAGCTTTTGGAAGTCTATGCTATTGAAATCCAAATGTACACTGAAACAAAGAATAATAAAAAGCTTAAGGTAAGGCATCCTTGTTTGCCTATTTGCAAGTTACTCTTTGGTGGGTAATATCTTAAGTTAAAATATCGTTGTGAATTGTGATGCTATGTTTCTGAAAAATCATTATTCTACTATCCTTCACTCTATTGTGGCTCTATATGCAATTGCATACTAACTTCATATTTGTTGTCTTCACTCTTAGCTCAAAAAGGGGTGTGATATATCTAGTACATTAGTGTGTAACTTGTAAGAATAATTGCCACATACTAATTGTATCTTTATGCTGCCTGAAATTGAATGAAATTCTAAGTTCTATGTTAAATCTGGTGGAACATTTAGATATCCACAGCTGAAATTGGATGGAGTACCGAGTTTACCTCAATTTATGGGAGAATGTTTTTGCTTCTTTATGATAGTAATATGTTCTGTACACCAGCATTCGTAGGATATTGGATAAAAAGGACAATCTCTGCATTTCTGCTTTCTATAGCCTTGGACCCTGAAGAGGGATAATTCTAGTTTCTACCTTATTGCTTTTTTCTGTCCTAGTATATCATTTATTTATTTAGTGCTGTGTATTCAGTGCAAAAATCGTTCTTTACATTGTTGTTTGCTTGAAATCCTTAATTTGAATCTGAAGTGAATTGCTGCTGCAGGAACTGTATCAAAAGGGCTCTTTCCATCAAATCAGCGATTCCTCACCCAAGAATCATGGGTATAATTCGTGAGTGTGGTGGGAAGATGCATATGGCCGAGAGGCAGTGGGCTGAGGCTGCAACTGATTTCTTTGAAGCTTTCAAGAACTACGATGAAGCAGGCAATCCACGGAGAATCCAATGCCTAAAAGTACATATATTTATTTAAACTTCAACAGTTATTTCTGACCTTAGTTCATAGATGCATAAGTTTTAGAACACTCTGATCAACATTTTTTTTTTTTTTTTTTGTGCTTTAGGTATCTTGTCCTTGCCAATATGTTGATGGAATCTGAAGTGAATCCTTTTGATGGACAAGAGGCCAAGCCGTAAGACAACTGATGATCCCCGCATAAATCTTGTAGCTTGATTTCCCTTGCACCCTAAAATTCAAATGCTTGCAGGTACAAGAATGATCCTGAAATCCTTGCAATGACAAACCTGATTGCAGCATACCAAAAGAATGACATCATGGAATTTGAAAAGATCCTGAAGGTCAGCATCTACGCTTATATGCTCTTTTTGTTATTTCTTCAGTGCTTTTTAGCTCTTCATTTACTGATGCAAGTGTTATCCACTTTTTTGCAGAGTAATAGAAGAACAATAATGGATGATCCTTTTATTCGTAACTATATATCGAGGACTTGTTGAAGAACATCAGAACCCAAGTGCTGCTCAAGCTTATTAAACCATATACTCGAATCAGGATACCATTCATTTCACAGGTAGATATTTACTCTTGCATGTCCACAATATTCAGAAAAATGGCAACTGAGAATATTTAGTTGAAGTTCTTATTGACCCTCTAGTGTAAATGTAAAATTCTCTGCTCTACCAGAAGTCACATAGATGATTAGATCATGTGGGCTTGGTATTATATTCCTCCACTGCAGCTAATTTTCAAACATGCTTGTATGCTTCACTCCTGTGGTGTTCTTTAGTCTTCACTATCCTGCAAGGCGAGCATGTATTTTTATGTCTGTGGCAGGAATTATTTGATCACCATCTGCATTTAGGACTAAGTTTACAGTGATTGATGGCACTAATTATCTGATCAATATCTGCATTTAGGAACTCAATTTTCCGGAGAAGGATGTCGAGCAGCTGTTGGTATCGCTCATCCTGGATAACCGTATCCAAGGCCACATAGATCAGGTCAATAAGCTACTAGAGCGTGGAGAAAGGTGTGTAGCCCCCAACTCATTTTTCCTGTTACTTTAGTAGCACTATACTTTTGCTCAGATTCAAATATTGATTTGTTTTGCTATTTGCAGGTCCAAGGGGATGAGGAAGTACAATGCCATCGACAAGTGGAATACTCAGCTGAAGTCCATTTACCAAACATTGTCGAACAGGGTTGGATGAGACGGATCGTGGCTGCTGTATGCTTTGCACACCTAGAACTGTTGATATAGCCTGTTTTGGGGATTTGAGGGCATCTGCAAAGAATTGTCTGCCGACGCTTGCTGGATCTGGGTAAAGTGAAATGTCCATGTAAGCGCTTGATCTGGTGGATTTATATTCGCTCTCTTCAGTTATATTGACTAGGAGGTTTGTCTCTGAACTGAATCTGCTGTTTTGGGAGTGCAAGACTTGACAGCGGTCCAAAGCCAGTTCAGAGGGGGAATGACCATGCATTTCTAGTAGTTCTTTTATTGCATTTGCAGCGATGAAGGTCTTTACCTTCCAAACTTGTCTGCACACGCTGAACCTGAATTGAACAAGTTTGGTTCAAGTTTTAGACTGAGTAGATGCGTTGGTGAAGAGCAATCTTATTTCTTTTATTAGGCATAGACGGATATCATTATCTAAAAAAAAAGGCATAGACAGATATCATTCGTGTTTACAAATATCAACTAAACGTCCTCAAATAAAAAAGTCCTACATAACAAACACTGGCTGGGTAATTACTGCAACCTGCCAAGCCCTGCAGAATCGCCTTTGCAACCTGCCAAGCCGGGCCAGGCTGCTAAGCCCGTAACTGACTGGTTCCCACAGCCTAGAGCCACTCCCATGTTGTGAGTGAGATATCTCTGCTATGTATACTGGTACCTGGTGTTACAAAAATTCGCAGATCAAAATTAGCTCTCTTCATTCTTCAATTGTTCTTCTGCCAATAAAATAACTTCATAGGAATAGATTGCTTTGTATCAAAAATGTTAATATCTAGTTTGATCGTGTTTTTTTTCAGTTGTACAACTAAAAAAAATCGGGAATGGAGTTTTATTGTACTAACCATATAGGAAATGATATAGACACCGAATCCTTCAAGTAAGCCTTGTAGAAATGAAGTCCGATAAAGGATACATTGTTGTTAAAAACAGACTGACTTCGGGCCTCAGCTTGGGGACCTTCTAAAAGCGGAAAGACTTCTGGAAGCCAAAAGGTAGAAGATCCTCAAAGTGAGATTTTGGGCTTTTGGTAGAAGCTCCTCAAAGCTGAGGTTCAAAAGCTCATAGCAAGTTGAAACAACACAGGAGGCTGCAAGCCAACCAGTGAAGTTCGAAATCTCTGGAATCATCAACAACTGCAAAACAGTTAACAAGCTAGTTAGTGAAATCCCTGGAATCCCCTAATCATCGCACGTCTACATGCTTTCGAGCGTCAAAGACTCAAAATCAGGACGGTCACACGGGCCACGGCACACAGGTGATGCGTGGCGCCTGAGACATCCGATAAAAAAACGCGTGCGGGCTGGGCTCACAGTCAACGTGCACAAGGCCCAATCGAACAAGTCTTCCGGATTACCGACTCGATCTCGCACCTCCTCTGTTCTCGACTTCTCTCCCTCCCGACTTTCCCAGGCTCCATCCAATTCTCTTATCCCCAACCAAACCCTAGGACAGCCTGACGCCGGCGATAGGAAGGCAGGCACACATGCTCAGTTATCCCCACGGTGGCGGCTACCAGAATCCTAACGAGCAGAGTCGTCGCATCCCAATTCTTGCCTTGGTTTTCTTCCCCAATCGGTAGGTACTGTATATACTTCCCAAAACCATCGCTACATCGTTTGTTTCCACGTTTGCAATTTTCTCTTCACTTGATTTATTTTTATTTATCAGCATGCACATGATTTTATCAGTATATTCGCTTTTCTGTTTTTCACCAAAATTCAGAAACGACGGCATGCCACACATTCCTCCACATCCCGCCACCGACGACGACGCCCCTGTCCGATCCCCTCTCCGACCGACGCCCGGCGGCGCAGCGGCAGCTCAACCAGGCGTCGAGGATTGGGCCGGGTATTCTCGGGGACGTCGCGGCTGAAGTTCGTCAAGCGGCGGGCCGCACGGCGCCAGGCGTTCGTCGACCGATCAGTCAGTCGCTCCGTCAGCCGCTGGGAGCGTGCAAATTAAGCAAAGCGGCGGACATTTGATTAACGAATGATTAATTAATCCCACCTCGCCATTCGAATCGAAATGGCGGCGGATAAGTCGGTCCCCATCGGCCACCACATCGCCGGGCCTGGTAGCACAGCGCCTGTAACTCCAGCGTTAGGGAGGGCATTGCTGGCGGGGAGAAGGCTCAGCCGCGGGGAGACGCTAGAGGGGAGAGTTCTCTCCGGCGTGGCGAGAGGAGGCTCTCGGTCGCGGGGAGACGCTAGAGGGACCTCTCCGGCGTGGCGGGCCCGAGGTCGGGTGCGCTTTGTGTGCTGGCGCTCGCCATGGCAGCCTCGCTGTGGTCGGGTGCGCTCTGAGCCCATGGTGCAGGGGACGATGCTGGGTCGTGATGGGTAGTGCAGCGTGGGCCTTAAGGGCTGGGATGACCACCACGTTTGCGCAGCCTGTGTTGTCTCTCGAGCAACGCAGACTGGCCTGTTGGCTCCGAGCGCAGGAACATGTTCGTTCCTGTTGTGTTGTGCGAGGCTGTGTTCTCAGTGCACACACAGAAGCTCCCTCCTTGTAGGTAAGCACGCCGGCTTCTGCTTACCCGTTGGGGAGCGAGCGGAACCCTGTGACCGTGCAAAAATAACACAGGGGATCTCTGTGACCGTGTAAAAATAACACAGGGATGGATCCTCTCGCTCCGCTACCGGGTGCCTGGGTTCGCGCACCTCGACCTCCCCTCGCCAGCTCTCACCACCTTTTTTTATTTTTTCATTTAATATTTAAGAAAAGTTAAAAAAAAGTTTGTCATAAGACCATCCATGAATTGTGTACTTTAGTTGTTATTTATCGTTGTTATGGACAAGTTGTTTTGGGTGATGCCAAGTGTAAAAGGAATTTCAATATATTCTTAAGGGATGGGGTTGAGGACCTAGAATACTTTGTATTTTGATATAAACCTTACACTCTACATCTCTTATATTTCGCGCGCGAGAGAGAGTAGGTTTAAATTATGATTTTTTCACTCAGGTAAATGACCAAGCTCTATCAACCTGGAACCTACATGCCATCTTATTTGCCCTATGAACAAACATTACCATAGGGTTTTCCAAATAACCTTCTAAATTAATATTTTTATTACGTTCTTCAAATTCAAGAGAACCCCATTATTAAACTCGCCCTTGAACTTCGTATACGGTCTAATATTAATTACTCCCTCCATACCAAAAATACTTGACGTTTAGGACAAGGTTTGACTCAAACATTGGGAATATAAATCATCAATAATTTGTAAATGTGAAAACTATATAAATAGATTTGTCTTAAAAAATACTTTAATAAAAGTATACACATATCACGCCGATAAATATTTTTATAATAATAAAAAGGTCAAAGTTGTGTTTTGGAGACCGTGTCATTTGTCCTAAACGTCAAGTATTTTGGGTATGGATGGAGTATACTTTTTTTCAACACACACTAGGGTCCCTGTAACACCCTAGTGTTAAACATGTCATTAGCATATGCATTTCATACCATAAGCATCATTAGCATGCATGTGTCTATCATTTATATCATGTTTTGCTTCTAATTGCATGTAATGCTTTGTCATGTCATTTTATGTATGGAATGCTTGCATAGTTAGATGTTTAATATTTATTTATTCTTAGCTATGTTTATGAGATGTTTTTAAAGCAAGGTTGATGTGGGTCATGTTCCCTAATTATGTTTAGTTTGAATAGTTGACTTGGTTTGACCTAGTTTGACCATGAAAGTGAATTGTCTTATTTTACTCAAAAGTCCTAGCTAGGTTTGTTGCATGTGTGTGCACCCTTCATGAAAAGTGTGGGTAATTTAGTGTAGAACAAAAGGTATTATAGTCTTGTTTCATGAATTTGGGTGGATCATGTTCGAAAAGTCGAAGTTCGTTTGAATTGAAGGTAAATTAGGGTTTTCTTTGACCTTCGGAGTAGTTGTGCTTTGGCCGACCCGTAGTTTCTAATCTAGGCCAAACTAGCCAAAACTTGCTATGTATGAAATGCTCAGAAGTTTATAAGAAACATTTCATTCAACATGAGCTTTGGCTAGTTTTGCACGTATCTCGAGGTTTATGGCAAAACAGTTCGGTTTTGAATAGAAAACGAGTTTTTAGTGACGCTGTTGACTTGATCCGTCTCTAAAGATCCTGGCCGGCCACCGTCACGGGCGTTCGGCCGCCGCGCGCCGCGTGTCGCGTTTCCTCTGCGATCTCTGCTGCGCCCGTGTCTTCAAGTGGACGCGCTCGTCCCTCCAGCACGCCACCCTACCCTCCTTCCCTTCTGTCGCAAGCCAAGCAGCAGCAGCTGTAGTCGGCCGCCATGGCCGTCAACGGCGCCGCCCCGCCGTTCCTCGCCCACCGGTGCACCGCACCCCTCCAAAACCCGCCATCAGCTGCGCCATCGTCCCCTCCACCTCCCAGACCAAGCTGCCGAGCCAACCGCGCCCTAGAAGCCGCGAACCGCGCAAGTTTATCCTCGCCGGAAAAACCGGCCGGCTACGACCGCCGTCGCCAGTCCGTCCACCTCGCCGCGCCATTGTTTGATTTGTTGCCAGAGAAACACCGCCTCAACCTCCTCCATCTCCTCGACCAACTAGCAGCAGCAACCATCGCCGGTAGGAGCCGAATCGGCTGTTTCCTCGTGGCCGCCGCCGCCGAGAGCTTCGGCGAGCTCTCTGCTCGCCGTGGCCAGCCCCGTCCCGTGCCTCTCCGTCTATCCTAGCGCGAGCACCGTGTTCGCCTCGACACCCTGGTGGTGAAACCCTAGCTGGTTGGACCCATGGGGGCCCACATCGCCGGAACACGACCGCGCCGCCGCATGCATGACGCTTCTCTGCCGCGCGCGCCGTCAAGCTCCGTCGCTGCACCGTCCCTGGCCGCCAACCAGTGGATCCGGTCCGCCTCGGCCTCGCAAAGCTGTTGCTCGCCTCCGTTTCGATCGCCATGGCCGGAAACACCCTCGGCGCCGCCGTGCCGACGCCGCCGCCCGCCATGGACGCCGGCGAGTCCTTGCCGGTGCTCCTTCGGGCCAACCAAGCACACCAGCGTGTGCGGCTCGACGAGCCGAGTCGCCTGGTACCGCTAGCCCCGCCGGAAACCCCACCGTCGACGAGATCCATCGCCGGCAGCGCCGTCCCCTGCCTCTGTGCCGCTGACGCGTGGGCCCCAGTGGTCAGGATGAATATCCTTTATATTTTCTGTTTTTCAGAAATGCATGCATGTCATATTTAATTCATAACTTGGTCATTTTAGCTCGGAATTGAGGTAGACAAATTTTGTCATGCTTGTTATGCTCTGATGTATGATAGAAAAATATGATATTGCATTTTCTGGTAGTTTTTATATTTATTTATATTTATGTTAGTAAATGCCATGTTTCTAGATAAATGCATATCTAATTCTTGGTGCATGATAAAATAGTACTCCCTGTACAAAATGTTCATGTTTTGTGATGTACATCATGGGAAAAATATGTTTGACCCTAGGTTCTGTGGTGCAAATGTGATTTTTTATTTATGTACTATTTACCATGCTTTCTTAGGAAATTCATAGAAACATAATTACTAGGGTTTTGGATGTGAGACTTGGTGTGCCTGGTTTTGATAGGTTTTAGTAGCTTGTCATACTCAGAAATCTGTTGTCCGACACTTTCCATAGTACAAAGTATTTTCATGCCTAGTTTGAGTGCTAGCATGTCATTTTTTTGAGTAGGACAGTTGAAGATCTCTAGTTTGGTTTTGGATAATTAGTGACACCTAAGGACTAATCTCTCGATGCTAAGTGTTTGATTAGATTGGAGATTGGTCGCACGGAGTTGGTGCATGGTGATCATGGAGGATGGATCGAGGTGATCCAAAAGATAATCAAGCATGCAACTTCGGTAGAGTTTCGGAGATCAATTGAGCCCCAAGGCAAAGGTATAACCATAGGGATTTTGATTTCACACCCAAGACACCATAGAGGGTGTGGGTAATTATAGGATTGATAAGCCGTACTATAAAGAGGGGAAAACTATCGTACATATCGGTCCTCCAGTGCCTTTAGGTTCAAAATTCATATGCATGCATTCTAACCTAAAGAGCTAACTCAGCGCTTGATGAAAATGTTTTCAAAATGCTAACACATGGTGTCGAGGTGTTCTTCGATGTGTCGGCAACAAGAAACAAGTGGCGAAGTCGGTTTGGAGCAAGGGCGAAGGAACGGCGACAAAGCGACGGATTTTTCGCGGCTCGGTCATTGACCGGACTCAGCGGACCGGAAGCACGAGGAAGTGGACGGGACGCACCGGTGCTCGCGTCCGGCAGAGAGCATGTTTTTCGGTTTCGGCCGAGGGCCGACCGGACGCTTCCGGTCTTGGCCAGGAAGCATCGATCGGACGCATAGAACCGGACCTTGGTCGGTAGGGGTTCGGGCACTATTTGGGTCGTGTCGGTTGTGGCCAGGACCCACCGGCCCGGACTCTCGGTGAGTCCGGTCGAGGCCCGTCGATCATTTAGAAAACCGTGGGTTTCTCCCCAACCACCACATTTCGTGGTGTGGCCTATTTATACCCCCTTGGCTGCCTCTTGCTCTCTCTCTTGGTCATTTGAATCATTCCAAAACACTCTAGAGCAAGCAAGCAAGCCTCCTCCTCTCTCATTCTTGATTTGAGCTTCATTCTTGAGAGAAGAGTTGATCCAAGTGCATTTGCATCGAAGTTCTTGCATCTAGAGCCACTTGGGGATCGTTGTGAGACGGTGGGTTTTCTTTTTGCTCTTGGAGACACCGCTCCTAGCCGGCTTGGTGATTTGGTGGAGTTGTTGGCAAGAAGAGGAGATTGTTTCTTGGCCACCTCGGGGGCGAAATTGTGAGAGGATCACGCACTCCTCGTCGGGAAGACAAAGTGCAAGGAATACATTGCTCGTGTCTTGGGTACCTCACTTGTGAGTGGTGTGTTGAGGCTAGCAAGGGCACCGCCTAGCTCAAACACCTTCCTTGTGTTGGTCGGCACAAACGGAGAGTAGCTTGTCGGTGTACAAGTGAACTCCGGGTGAACAAATCGACTTGTTCATTGTCTCGGTGATTGGATCATCACCCTCGTGTGATTGATTGTTCTTCTTCTTCCCGGTGATTGGTTCATTGCCCCTACTTGTTGGTATAACAAGCTTCTCACTCTAGCATTAGTTTCCTAGATTACTTTGAGTAGAGAGCTAGCACTTGCTTGTGTAGGTTGTTCTTGCTAGCATAAGGATCATATTAGGATTGCTCACTAGTTAGAGTAGTGACATAGCCTTTGATTGATTTAGAGATCATAGCAATTTGCTAGAATTGTCACTAGAGGCTTGCAAGACAATAGAGCTAGTGCAAACCGCGTTTCGCCTTTTGTTATACTAATTGGTTTGTTAATTGAGCTTGTAGAAAATTTTTTTATAGGCTATTCACCCCCTCTAGACATCTAGGACCTTACAACAAGTATATGCATGATCTTACCATAAAATTTTTATGGTAGCCTTTGTAGATCAAGAGGTGTCGGGGACCTAAATATTGGGCCCCGAGACATTCTCCAAACTATGAGAATCTGCCGGCCGCCAAGGCCCAGTAAAACCTAGCTGCTATCATCCCAGCGGAGGGACGGCCTGACGGACGATGGACCGAGCCATTGGCCCACGATGCTCACATGACGACGAAATCGGCCCACGGACGGCCCATAAAGCGGCCAAAGGGAGTCATCACGGCGCAAAGAGCTTATTACGCTCACGAAGGACAAGGTCAAGGACCTCTACAAAACAACGAACCATGACGTTCCACGTCGACAGCAGCTAAACCATGGCTCGGACTCGACCACGCATCTCCGTTTCGTCCGAGGCCGGCCTAGCTCACCAGCGGGGAGAAATCTGCCGTCAGGGTGGCCTGGCTCACCACCCTCGGGCGCAAAAACTCAGCCTCGCCCAGGGGAGACCAGCTCTCCATCCTCGGGTGAGGCAGCCCAACCAGCCTCGTCTAGGGTCGCCAGGCCCTCGGGCGTGGGAGGTTCCGTCCAGGAGAAAGGGAAGCCGCCGCATTCAATGCGACTGAATGTCGGCAAGGGCGGCAGGCGCCAGTGCCATCGATCACGCCCGATCAAATCGAACTGCCGAATCATCTCCCCAATCCGACCGATGGGACACAAAGCGAACCGGTGGCGTGCTACGCCACCCGGCATGGGAAACGAGGATGACACTGTTCATCTCCTGCAGCACCGTCAAAAACGCCCACGTTGGGCGGACCACCGCACGCGTGACACGCATAGCCGGCGACCTGCAGGACCGGCCCTCGCCATGCGGATTGTGAGGGGCGCCCACGGGACCCTCGGGGCGCGCCGGAAGGGCGGCACGTCCACCATCGGATCGGGGACGCGTGTCTTCGTCAAGCAACATCCAAGCCAGCCAACCCCTCGGCAAGACATGCAACCGTGCGGCCTCGGGGAATTAGCCACCTAGGCGCCCACCAGTATAAACATTATCTCTCTCCTTCTCCTATAAAAGGGGGTAATGCCCCATTAGGGGATTCGGATGTTTTTCGACTTAACTCCGGTTCACACGGAGGAAACCGCACACCACTACCACCATAATCACGATCGTGGGGCTTGAGACCCGCGTCTCTCCCCGCGGCCGCTGTAAACCCCTCTGCGGGCTCACCTTTGAGCGCGAGGTAACACTGGCGGGACACACCCCCATTGGGCGTAGGGTCCGTTGGCCTGAACCGGGATAAACCCGGCTGCGTCCGTGTCCATCTTGCGCTACGTCATTGAGGGAGGGGGCACACGGCATATAAATTCTTTATTGCCGGCACCGAGGCACCCACCGTTCCTCGAAACGCCGGCGGTTGGCGCGCCCGGTAGGGGCGCCGTGTGCAATCTGCATCTCCATCAGCCCTCATGGCGTTTTTCGCCTTCGTTTCCACCGCTCGCCGGAAAGCACGAGCTCCGCGCGAACGCCATCTTGTTCTTTGGAACGCTGGCATTTGTGGCGCTTCGGCCACAACTACGAGATGATCCTTCTACCCGGCGTCACCGGTAGAAGGGAGGGCAGCATCGCCACCACGGCAAGCCCATCATCACGGCCGCCGCCAAGAAGGCGGGCAAGGCGGACCCATCGGCGCGCAAGGCGTGTCCAACCAACGGATTCAGAATCCGTCGACGTATCCCGGCGCCGACTCGCGAAGGGCTCCCGGAACCCTAGGCCCGGAAATACCTTACCCGCCACCCACTCGCGGTGGTACCCCGAAACCCTAATCGTCGGAAAAACGCCCGCTCCGGACATCCGGAGGGAGTCCCGGTGAATCGTCGCCCGGCGTGAAACCTCGGTGGAAGCCTTCGCCGGAGAGCACGAGCCGGACCACCCGTCGTTCTCCGGGAGCGTTATCCCTTGGGCGTTTCACTCGAAGGAGCGCATCCTCCACGGGATGCGGGGCGACCCCCGCCATACCACCCCTTCCGGGTTCAATCGGGGCCTGGTCCGGGGGCCGAGGGACTCGCTCTACCGTCAGGAAAATCGAAACCTCCTCCGGGCGTTCGGTGCACCGTGCACCGACGATGAAGACGTAGTACTATGACCCCACGCGGGGAATGCTTCAATGTCGAGGTCCCACCACAGGATGGCAGTTCACTGGCGTCTCCAGTAACAGCGGACGTACCGCCACGAGGAGTTCAGCGTCGGCCGCTTCCGCCCCGGTCCATCCGTAGCGGAGTGCGGCACCTGCCGACAAAACGCCCAGCTACGAGATTTGCGAGAACGAATCGGGCGGAATCTGCCCACTCCGTGGCCCCGGAGCAAAGCGCCCGGGGGAGGCTTGGGCTCGGCGCGAGCAAGCCCCAGGGCACCTCAAGGCTCACAATGGCGGACGCGGCGGACCCGGCGGAGTGCCTCAATCCCCGGCATAGCGGCCCTGTTCAACGAGCCGGCCTCAGCGTGGCGGCGGCTGCCATGTTGGTGCGAGAAATGCCCGGAGCCCTCCACTACCGAGGGTAGGCGCATACGAGAAGGCCTCCGTCAACTCCTTGACAGGGCGGCGGTGCAACAGGCAGAGGTTCAGCTTCCGGGATCGGGCGTGACGTCACGGCGGGGAATCTAGGCCCGTCGGCAGGGCTCCGTCCACCGGATCGAGCCGAGCCCGGCAAGGCCGGTCCGGGCGCGCCTCGACGACAACCGTTGCAACCGCCCAGTCTGGGAAGCAGAAGACCGTACTGCGGGCCAACTGAGGCGCCCCGACCTCGGGGACGAGATCGAGCGGCAGCGGGCTCGCCACGAAGGTGGCTAGCCTCGCCTCGACGGGCTCGGTGGGGCCAAGCGCCGCAGGCAGGTCGAGGGACCGAGGGTACTCCCTGATCCGCCGGGCCTCAGGCCTTCACCAGGGACATCGGGAGGGGCACCACTCCTGCGCGTTTCAGGCCCTAGAGCCATCTCGAAGTAAGTAGGGAGGACCCGTCCCGAGGTATGGCGGACGACTATCGGGCTGGCATGCCGGTTCGCGGGGGCATACGATGACAAAGTGATAATCGAAATTTGCCCCTGTACCTCTTGAGTGCGGGAGCTTGGTTGGAACACCTTCCACCCAACCTCATATCAAGGCTGGGCGGACTTGGTGAGAACCTTCCGCTGAAACTTCCAGGGCACATACCTACGCCGGGTAACTCGTGGGATCTCCGAAACCGCCGACAAAAATCCGATGAATCCTGGCGTGACTACATCCCGGCGCTTCAAGCAAGCGGACCGAGCTCCCTAATGTGACGGATTCGACGTCATCGGGGCCTTCTTGGCGGCACCACTTTGCCGAGACCTCGTGAAGAAGTGGGGCCGCCGAACTCCCACCGAGGCAAACGAGCCGATGGACATCGCCACCAAGTTCGCCAACGGTGAGGAGGCCGTCGGGGCTGTTCAATCGTGGCTCGTAGTGGAAAGCGCAAGGAAGAGGAGCCCGAGGGATCGCAATCTCGGGAGGGTAAGAAGAAAAAGAAGAAAGATAAGGGCCGCAAGGGCAAGGGCCCACGCCGCCCAAGCGGACGATGAAGACATGGTGGGCGTGGTCGATCGCAAGGGGCCCCGCCCCCGTCACAAGAAACCTTCGATGACATGCTCAAGAAGCCATGCCGAACCATAGCTACCCGGTCAAGCATACCCTCGGGGAGTGCAAGAGGGTACGCCAACATTTCGCCAAGCTCAAGGCCATCCCCAGGGGTGAAGAAGAAGAGGCTCGAGGGTGGCGCCAAGGGCAACGAGGAGTTCGAAGGTGAATAATCGCTTCATGATCTTCGGCGGCAGCACGAAGCAACATGTCCGTGCGGCAGGCGCAAGAAGGAGCGTCGGGAGGTCTATGCCACGGAGCCCGGCAACCCCGGAGGCTGCGCAAGTGGTCGGACCAGGCCATCACCTTCGACGGTCGGATCACCCCAAAGACATCCCGAACCCGGGGGGCTTATCCTTTGGTGGTGGATCCCATCATCGCCAACACTCGGCTCACCAAAGTCCTTATGGACGGAGGGAGCAGCCTCAACCTCATCTACGAAGAAACCCTCGACCTCCTCGAGGTAGACAAGTCCAAGATCCGCCACGGAGGGCCGGCATTCAATGGCGTCGCCCCGGCAAGCAGCTAAAGCCCCTCGGGCGGATCGACTTACGGTTTGCTTGGTGACCCCTCGAACTTCAGGCAAGAGACTATCACATTTGAGATCCTTGGGGTCCGCGGTGCTTACCACGCCTCCTCGGGCGGCCCTGTTACGCCAAGTCCATGGCTGTCCCGAACTACACGTACCTCAAGCTCAAGATGCCGGGGCGAAGGGTGTCATCGACCGGCCCCTCACACCATCATGCATACGAGTGCGGCGTGGAGAGCGTGGAGTATGCCGAGGCACTCGCCATTGCCGAGGCACTCATCGCCCGATGCGAAGAGAAGCTTTGACGAAATCACGATCGAGCATGAGGCCAAGCGCCGCGGGAGCTTCGAGCCCTCCTCGGGCACCAAGAAGATCCCACTTTCGATCCCAAGAACCCGAAGGAGAAGCTGCCGACCATCGGCTCGGACTGGATCGAAATAGGAAGCCGTGCTCGTCGACTTCCTCCGCGCGAATGCCAAGGCGTTTGCGTGGGGACCCTCGGACATGCCGGGCATACAGGGGATGTCGCCGAGCACTCCCTAGACATCCGCCGGGCTCAAAGCAGTCATGCGGCGCTTGCGCCGCTTTTGATGACGCCAAGCGGAAGATCATCGGCGAGGAGATCCACAAGCTACCGGGGGCCGGATTCATAAAAGAAGTATTCCACCCCGAGTGGTTAGCTAATCTGTATTAGTAGAAAAAAAGAATGGGAAATGGCGGATGTGTGTGGACTACACTAGTCTCAACAAAGCATGTCCGAAAGTTCCCTTTCCTTTGCCTCGAATCGACCAAATTGTCGACTCCATCTGCGGGATGTGAAACGTTGTCCTTTCTTGGACGCGTATTCCGGTTATCACCGGATCAAAATGAAAGAGTCCGACCAGCTCGCGACCTGTTCATAACACCCGCCGGGATGTATTGCTACCTCACCATGCCCTTCGGGTTGAGGAAATTTGGGGCAACATACCGGGTGCATGCAAATCATCTTCGGGGAACTCATCGGAAGGATCGTGGAGGCCCTACGTCGGCGACATAGTGGTCAAATCCAAGAAAACGTCGGACCTCGTGGGCGACCTCGGGGAAACCTTCGAGTGCCTAAACAAGAAGGGAGTCAAGCTCAACCCCGAAAAATGCGTATTCGGGGTCCCCAGAGGATCTTGGCTGGGTTTTATCGTCTCTCAACGAGGCATCGAAGCAACCCGAGCCAAGGTTGGACGAATCGCCAAAATGGGTCCGATCCAAGATCTCAAGGGAGTCTGAAGGTCATGGGCTGCTGGCTTCATTAAGCGAGGTTCATCTCACGCCTCGGGAGAAGGGCCTGCCCCTCTACCGCTCCCCGCAAGTCAGAGCACTTTGCACGGACCCCGAGGCCGAAGAGGCCCTCGGCAACCTCAAGAAGCTCCTAACAAACCCACCGGTCCTAGTACCGCCAAACCCGGGAGAAACCCTCGCTCTTATACGTCCACAGCCACTACCCGGGTAGTCGGTAGCGGTGGTCGTAGTTGAGCGTCGGGGAAGAGGGACACATGTTGCCAGTTCAACGCGCCGTTTACTTCATCGGTGAAGTCCTTTTCCGACACCAAGGCGAGGTATTCGCAGATGCGAAGCTATTGTACGCCATCGTACTGACACGAAGAAAACTTCGCCACTACTTCCTCGCGCACCCAGTTGCCATGGTATCCTCGTTCCCCCTCGGAGAGATCCTCCAAAACAGAGAGGCCACGGGAGAGTGGCGAAGTGGGGCGGTGGAGCTCATGGGCGAAACTATATCGTTCCTTCCCGCAAGGCGATCAAGTCTCAAGTCCCGCCGACTTTGTGGCCGAAAGTGGGACACACGGCTACCCCGGCGCCCATCCAAGCCGAGTCTTTGGACCATGTACTTTGATGGATCCATGATGAAGGCGGCGCTGGGGCTGGTTTGCTCTTCATCTCACCCCTCGGGATTCACACGAGGTATGCCATCATTTGCATTTTCCTGCCTCCAACAACGTCGCAGAATACGAGGCGCTGGTCAACGGTCTCCGGATCGCGGCGGACCTCGGAATCCGACGGTTGGAAACCAGGGGGGATTCGCAGTTGGTCATCGACCAAGTCATGAAGGCCTCGGCGTGCCACGACCCGAAGATGGAGGCGTATTGTCGGGGGAAGTGCGCAAATTGGAGGAGAAATTCCATGGGCTTGAACACAAGCATCTGCCGAGACAGCTACAACGAGGCCGCGGATGAACTGGCCAAGGTCATGACAACCCGAGGTACCGTTCCCCGAACGTCCTCACCCGAGACCTCGATAAACCCTCGGTCAAGTACACCCCCTCGGAAGTACCCTCGGGGGCTCACGAGGGCGGCACACAGCAAGCCACACCCGAAGCAATGGCGGTCGACCCAGTCCCTGACTGGAGAAAACCGCTGATGGAGTACCTCACCCGAGGAGAGCTACCCGAGGATAAGACCGAGGCTCGCCAGTTAGCCCGAAGGGCGAAATCCTTCACACTGATTGGAGAGAAAGGGGAACTCTACAAGAGAGGAGCCTCGGGAGTATACATGCGATGCATACCCTCAAATTTGAAGGCCAAGAACTGCTCGAGGACACTCACCGGGGAGTGTGGCCATCACGCCGCCCGAGGATTCTAGTCGGTAAAGTCTTCGGGGCAAGGCTTCTATGCCCCCTCGGCGGTGCGAGACGCGAACCAAGTCGTGCGTACACGCAAAGAATGCCAATTCTACGCGCAGGATGCACCTCCCAGCTCAAGCACTGCAAACCATACCTCTTACGTGGCCATTTGCGGTGTGGGGACTCGACATGATTGGGCCTGAAAGGGCGCCCGGAGGACACTCACGTCCTAGTCGTCATTGACAAGTTCTCCAAATGGATCGAAGCTCGACCCGTGGTGAACCCTCACAAAGGGGAAACGGTGAAATTCTTTACGGATATCATCTCCCCGCTTTTGGAGTCCCGAACTCCATCATCACGGACAACGGAACCAACCGTGGGCAAGAAGTTCCTCGACTTTGCGGCGACTATGGCATCCGAGTGGATACCTCGGCCGTAGCACACCCGAAGACCAACGGTCAAGTGGAGGCGAGCCAACGGCATGATCCTCGCGAGGGCTCAAGCCGAGGATCTTCAATCGGTGAACCAATACGGGAAAAGGTGGTACCAAGAGCTGCCATCGGTTCTATGGAGCCTTCGAACAACGAAAAGCCGAGCCACGGGGTTCACCCCATTCTTTCTAGTCTATGGGGCCGAGGCGATCTTGCCCACGCATTACTTGAATATGGGTCCCCAAGGGCTGCGAGCCTACAATCGAGCAAGGCAACCAGCAGGCGAGGCAAGACTCCATCGACCAAGTTGATGAAGCCCGAGACGTTGCGCTCCTGCACTCAGCAAGATACCAACAAGCTTTGCGCAAGTATCACGCCAAGCGGTGAAGCCTCGGGAGTTCCAAATCAACGCCCCCCGTGCTCGGGTGAAGAGCGGACAACAAAGGGCGTCACAAACTCACGCCACCACAGGAAGGGCCTTATTTCATCGCCCGAAATATTAAGGCCCGGGACCTACAAACTGAAAAACGAGAAAGGCGAAGTCTACTCCAACGCCGGAACATAGAACACTACGTCGCTTCTACCCTTAAATTCCGCACTAGAAGTCAAACATCGGTGTTTTTTTCACTCAATAAAAGATCTACATCTTTTTACGAAAAAAGTGCTTCTCGTGTAAACCTTAAGGGAGTCTTAGCCTCGTCCAAAGCACAAGACTAAAAACTCCCTCGGGGCTACATGGGGACCCCCCTCGGGAGGACCCCCTGGGAGATCCCTCCCCTTCCTTTTTCAAAACTTTTTTTTTTCAAAAGAAAAAAAAGTTTTTCTTGCGCATTCTCTAAACAATCGTTTAAGTTGCGAAGGTCGCTCACGCACAAATCCAAAGCAAGGTAACCGAGGCAAACGGACCGCCCCTAGTGGCATCCGTATGGGGCCGCGATGGCGTCCACGGTTACCATTTCGCGGCGGAGAAAGCAAGCGACGGCCACACAATAAAGCGAACAAATTCGAGAAACGCAACATGAACATAAATGCACCCGCCAAGGCCATAGACCTCGGGCGGCGCCATTGTTTATATACATCCATCTCACAAGCTCCAATTTTTTCCATACAAGGAGAGGTCGGGGCAGGATGGGCTTCATCCACTTGCGCCTCACGGCGGCGCCGACGAGGAAGCCGGACGCGAGCAACACCCTCGACAACTACTTCCCCGAGGGAGCGTCGGACCCGCCGGGGCGCATCCTCTGAGGGGGCGTCCACCATCTCCGTGTCCGCCTCATAGGTTGACTCTATGGGGGAGTACGGGGGACACACTTCATCCTCGAAGCGGGGAGGCCAACCGGGTCGCGGCGCCGTCCCGAAGTCGTACAACGTCCGAGTCTTGGCGGCGTCGGCGGCATCCCTCTCGGCGGGATCAACTTCCTCCTCGTCGTCGGAACCGGGAAGAAGCCTTTCTTACGCCGTCCAGCACATTGGACTCCATCGGGAAGTGAAGCGGCGGCCATACATGTCGTCGCCGCCGGACCGGAAGGCGTTCGGGCTCGGACTGGAGGTAGCCACCACGGCGCTCGGCGAGCTGCGCGTCTTGAGGGGCCAACCTCGGGTTGTCGCCCCAGCGGGCGGACGAGTCCGACAAGGCCTCTTCGGCTCACAGTACGACTTCTGCTCTGCTCCGCCCCTGCGCCAGCATGGCGGCGGTGTTCACGGCCTCGGTCCGGGACCTTCTCGCTACGGAAATTGGTGCTCAAACCGAGTTAGCAAGACAAGGCGGCGAAGGCAAAGCTCACTAAGGAAGAAAACGCACCTTGGCACCCGGTTGCCGGCCCAGCATTGAGCGCCGTGCTCATCCAGCGGCGACTTGCGGATCTCCTCCTTTCTCCTTCACGAGAGTCTCGCCCTCGGACACCAACTTCGCCCGTGCAGTGTTCAAAGGCATCGCACATCTCCGCTTTGCCGTCGCCTCCTCCGGGACCGGTCCCGCTCGTCATGGGCTTCCTTCGGGACTGGAGGGACTGGATCGAGCCTCTTCAAAATCATGGCTCATCGAGCCATGTCAGTACACCACCTTGTTGGCCTCGGACCTGGCCTTGACAAGCTCGGCCTCCGGGGTCGCCCGTTGGGACTCCCCCTCCTCGGCAAAGGGCAGCAAGCGGGAGGTCTCGCTCACGGGCCTCGATCAACTTTACCCGAGTTTGACCAAGGCGTTCAGTTCGAGCGTTGGCGAAGGAGCTCGGACTTTCCGGCGCGGCGGCAGATGCAAATGGCGATACTACTCATCAAGACACAAGCCGCAGAAGACATGCGAGGGATAACCGTCAAGACACTTACAGCGTCGACCTGCAAGTCGGCCGGTTATGGCGTCCCGATCCTCGCCAAGCCCTCGGCCCACTAGCGGATCTGCTCGTGGGTTCTCCACTCGAGGACCTCGGGGCGGTCGTCGACCACCGCGGCGGCCGGGCCCCGGGCGTGCCACCCAAGGTCAAAGGCGGACCGCCCAGCGGTCGGCTCGAAGAGATACATCTCCCCCACCGGCAGCTCCCGCAGCTCTGGGAACCCGGACCAGTAGAAGTCCAGGGGGCCCTCGGAGCTGACCACAGGCACCGTCCTCGTCATGGTAGAAGACGACGCTTCGCCAAGGGCCGCCTCGAACCGGACACATGGAGTAGCGGGAAGTCGGGGTTATACGCCTCATGAACCCGGATCGTGAAGGTCGGCCTAAGCGGGGACTTGCGCGTCTCGCCGCCATGAAGAGCTCCTCTTGCGAGAACTCCCGGACAAAGGGGCCTGACTCCTCGGGATGGGCGGCGGCGCCACGACCCCTTCGAATGGGCTGTCTGCTCCGGCACCAAGCTGGCGTCATGGGCCACGGCGAGCCCTCCGCGATCGACCACCATCGGTGAGTGCCGACCCACCATCGCCACCAGGGGGCTGCACAACCTCGGGGTGGCCTCGGCGGCCCGGCTCGGAGTCCGGCCCTACCTGGGGCTCGGGGCTAACGCCACGGGAGGATTCGGCCGAGGGCAGCCACGATATCTTGGCGGACGACCCCGGCTTGGGGGCTGATTTGAAGCGCTTAGCCTTCAAGGCCTTCTTGGGGTGCGAGGGAATGCGAGGCTGACCGTTTCCTGAAGTCAAGAGCGTATCGGGACAAAGCAATCATATGCGAGGAAGAAGGTCAAGATAAAGGCGAAGGAAACTCACGGCTTGGGGGACGCCCTCGGCGTTGGCGAGGCTCGGGATGGCTGCGACCTCGGCGTCGCACTCGGCAGCGCGCGCCGTCTCCCCACGGCGTCCGTACGTACGGGGGCTGGATCGGGACGGGGGGTCGCCCGGCTGATCCCCAGAACCGTGTGCCGGCGCCGGGATACCCGCGACAGGAGGTGTCGACTCTTCTCCTCGGCCTCACCCTGCGGCCGTGGTGCCCTCGTGGCCAGCGCCAATGGTCCTGAGGACTCGGCGGAAGAGCCCTCGGGCGCCCAGCGTCAGCAGTCCCGACGCCTCGAGCTCGAGGCTCGGGCTGAAGACGGCCCGACTTGGTCGGAGCCCCATGGCTCGGTCTATCCGAAGCGCCCGCGTCGTCATCGGACGAGTTCCATGGCCCGATCCTCGGATCCTCGTCCTCTTCGGTGGTAAAGTGTCGGGTGATTTCGCCCGCCTTCTTTCGGCCTGACGCTTCTCGCGAGCCCACGTTTTCTTCTTCCTCTCCTCCTTCTTCAACACAGCGCCTGCATGCTTCGTTCAGAGCACGGTTTGCCGCCCTGGGCGATCGGCATCAATGCCGGGTACAGGCGGAGGGGAGTCGCGGTAATCAGATGGCCCTGCTAGGAAGAAAGAGTGAAGCGCCATGGCGACAATGCATCGAAGCCATGCAAGGACACCGAAGTCAGAAGCACTTACCGGGGAGATATACCCTCGGTCGGGCGCATGGGGATCTCGGGGATGCGTGTCGGGGTGTTGGACCCCAACGCATCCCTCACCCTCTTAGCCAGGCCATCGGTGGAAGGAGAGGGCTGACATCCTAAGACGCACTCAAGGCCGGGCGCCTCGAAGGGGTCATCTGGCACATGAGCAAAGGCGAGCCATCAACGGCGGCAACACCGACGCCGATGGAAAGCGGCAACCACGGCGGCGGCATTCGCGTCCTTCCCTCGGGCCGCAGAACCGCCTGCCTTAGGCCCTCCAACCGATGATGATCCTCCAGGGGACCCCAGTTCCACTTCTGCGGGCGATGCTTGAGGACACGCCGGTGTACACGGGAAGCGCGTTCGTCGTTGCGGAGGTAGAACCACCCGATCTTGCCACCTTATTGGAGGAGGTGAGCTTGGAGACGATGTACCCATCAGCTCGGTTCGGCCTCGTCTGCTCCGGCCCGGACTGGAGCGCCATAAAGCCCTCGCGGGCGGCGCCCGCGTGGTTGGCCCTGCTTGCGACCGAGGCGGTGGTAAGGTCCGCCTTGAAGAACCACAACCAGAGGTCCCAATGCGGCTCGATCCCCAGGAATCCCCTCACAAAGGGCGGCGAAGATGGCGGCTGGGGAGGGAGATCGAGTTCGGGGCAGATGGTGAAGCTTCGATTCATAGTAGTGGAGGATCGCCGAATAAACCGGCCTGCCGCATACCGAAGCCGCGGGTGAAGATCCATCAAGCTCACCACGTAGCCATCGGGAGGGTTAGGCTCCTCCTCGGCCCAATCGAGCAATCCACTCCGCCGCCGCTTCATCGGTGCGGGGGCGAAGAAGCCCTTCATCGACGAGACGCTGGAGTTTCTCCTCCGTCATTTGTCGACCTCGCCACGGCTTCGGCATCAAGCACCTCCCTCACGCTGTCACCGCTACCCGACTGCGCCATGGGTAAAAAGGGAGGCAAAGGGTGGCAACCGCTAGCAACCCCGATCACATGAGCACGAGGCAAGTGAATCTCACCCTTAATCTCTCCCACACTATCTCTCTATCTCTCGATTCGCAAAGCAAGAAGGCAAGAAGGCGATGGCGGCGCAAGGGGAGCAACTATCGCCGCCCCGGCGCTTAATTTCCCCACATTTATAGGGAAGGGAAGGCAAACCGCCGGCTGGGCAATCGAGCCGACTCCAGGAATGGGCGGCCCATGATGGGCGAGAACCGCTCATCCAGCGGCCAAGCCGCGCGGTGGAACCGTCAGGTGCATTAATGCACCTTGGCCGGAACCCGGTTCTCCCCCGACAAGAAGACGTAAGGCCGCGCGTCCCATCAGGCTGCAACAGTCGCGCCACCTCAGGCGTGGCGACTCAGCGCCCCGCCTTCCGGTCGAGGGGGTAAAACCGTCCGGCCACCCATATCCAGCAGGGGCGCCTGACCCTAAGGGGGCAAAAAGTCGGGGTCCGTTGACGGTTCCCCGCCCCCTGGCGGAAACCAAACAAGCCTCGGGCCGACACCGTTCGTTCCAGAGGTTGCAGTTTGGACCCACAGGGGTTTTCTGATCGCCTCGTGATAACCCGAGCGAGGGACAGAGGGAAATGCACAACCCAGCCTATACCCGGCCCCCAGGGGCTCGGATTTCCCTGAATGTGTTTAAGGCCCGCGGGTGTCGCTTTTATAGAGATGTCCCATCCGTGGGAGGCCCACAGGCCCTCGGGGGTTGGTCCGCCCAAACCCCGGGATGCGCTAAGCGGTCCGAGGTTCTCATGGGGTGAATCTCGGATCACATAGCCGACCCTTGCTCCGCAAGGGCACGGGGCACCCCGCTTAAACAGACCCACATAACGCTCACCGGGAGCACGACACATTCGGCTTACAGGGCATTGTGACGTGTCTCCCTCCTCCCTCCCTTTCGGGAGGCGACAGAGGAGAGCGTATAATCAAAGTCGAGGAGGCTCCTGGTGGACCTTTGCGCACATAAGCGCTGGGCCTCGGGCTGCCCACGCAAAATGAACAGACTCGCACAAATAAGCGCAATTTAAGAGCATTTGTTTTGGTGTTGCTGGGCCACAGATATATAAAAGACCTCGAAGGAATCCGCCATTCCATTCGAGGCCTCGGGGAAACTACACCCCGGTGCGCTCCGCGCACCCCTTGTAGACGAACCACCCCGAGAAACAACAAGGCGACGGAACGCGAACCCAGGGCAAGTCCACACTCGCTCGGGGGCTTTGGGGCTACCTTGTCGGGGACCTAAATATTGGGCCCCGAGACATTCTCCACACTATGAGAATCTGCTTGGCCTGCCAAGGCCCAAGAAACCTAGCCTGCTATCATCCCTCACGGAGGGACGGCCCGACGGACGATGGACCAGGCCATTGGCCACGATGCTCACATGACGACGAAATCGGCCCACCGGACGGCCCATAAAGCGCCCAAAGGGAGTCATCACGACGCAAAGAGCTTATTACGCTCACGAAGGACAAGGTCAAGGACCTCTACAAAACAATGAACCATGACGTTCCACGCCGGCAAAGAGCTAAACCATGGCTCGGACTCGACCACGCATCTCCGTTTCGTCGGAGGCTGGCCTAGCTCACCAGCCCAGGGGAGAAATCTAAAGCTTCGTCCGAGGGTGGCCTAGCTCACCACCCTCGGGCGCAAAAACTCCGCCTCGCTTAGGGAGACCGACTCTCCATCCTCGGGTGAGGCAGCCCAACTAGCCTCGTCTAGGTCGCCGACCCCGGGCGTGGGAGGTTCCGTCCGGAGAAAGGGAAACCGCCGCATTCAATGCGATTGCACGGCTGAGCGGCGCCAGTGCCATCGGTCAGCTCTTGATCAAATCGAGCTGCCGAATCATCTCCCCAATCCGTGATGGGACACAAAGCCGAACTATGGCGTGCTACGCCACCCGGCATAGGGAAACCAGGATGACTGTTCATCTCCCGAGCACCGTCAAAAGCGCCACGTTGGGCGGACCCCGGGCGCGTGACACGCATAGCCGGCGACCTCAGGGACAGGCCCTCGCCATGCGGATTGTGAGGGGCGCCTCACGGACCCCCGGGGCCGCGCGGAAGGACGGCACGTCCACCATCGGATCCGGACGTGTCTTCGTCAAGCAACATCCAAGCCCGCCAACCCCTCGGGCACATGCAACCGGTGCAGCCTCGGGGAATTAGCCACCTAGGCGTCCACCAGTATAAACATTATCTCTCTCCTTCTCCTATAAAAAGGGGAGTAATGCCCCATTAGGGGATTCGGATGTTTTTCGACTTAACTCCGGTTCACACGGAGGAAACCGCACACCACTACCACCATAATCACGATCGTGGGGCTTGAGACCAGCGTCTCTCCCCCGCCGCCCAGTAAACCCCTACTGCAGGCTCACCTTTGAGCGAGGTAACACGAGCGGGACACACCCCCGCTGGGCGTAGGGTCCCGTTGGCTTTGAACCAGGATAAACGGCTGCGTCCCGTGTCCATCTTGCGCTCGCCATTGAGGGAGGGGGCACACGGCATATAAATTCTTTATTGCCGCACCCGAGGCACCCACCGTTCCTCGAAACGCTGACAGTTGGCGCGCCAGGTAGGGGGCGCCGTGTGCAATCTGCATCCACAGCCCTCATGGCGTTTTCGCCTTCGTTTCCACCTTGCCTGCCGAAGCACGAGCTCCCGCGCGGAACGCCATTGTTTTGAACGCTGGCATTTGTGGCCTTCGCCACAACTACGAGATGATCCTTCTACCCGACGTACCGGTAGAAGGGAGGGCAGCATCGGCAAAGCCCATCATCCACGGCCACCCGCAAGGCGGGCAAGGCGGACCCATCACCCGTGCCAACCCGGATTCAGAATCCGTCGACGTATCCCCCGAAACTCCAGAAGGGCTCCCGGAACCCTAGGCCCGGAAATACCTTACCCGCCACCCATCGCGGCAGGGAGAAACCCTAATCGTCGGAAAAACGCCTCCCGTTCCGGACATCCAGGAGGGAGTCCTGGAAAATCGTCGCCCGGCGTGAAACCTCGGATTGGAAGCCTTCGCCAGGAGAGCACGAGCCAGACCACCGCCGTTCCACGGAGCGTTATCCCTTGACGTTCACTCGAAGGAGCCGCATCCTCCACAGGATGCGGGGACGACCCGCCATACCGCCCCTTAGGGTTCAATCGGGGGGTCCCGGGGCTGAGGGACTCGCTCTACCGTCCGGAAAAATCGAAACCTCCTCCAGGCGTTCGGTGCACCGCGGGTAACCGACGGCGAAGACGAGTACTATGACCCCACGCGGGAATGCTTCAATGTCGAGGTCCCACCACAGGATGGCCAGTTCATCGACGCTCTCCAATGAAAACGACGCGGACGACCGCCACGACGAGTTCCATGTTGCCGGCTTCCGCCCGGTCCATCCGTAGCGGTGCCGGCACCTGCCGGCCAAAAACGCCCAGCTACGAGATTTGCAGGAACGAATCCGGGCGGAATCGCCTGACTCCGGCAGACTGAGCAAAACGCCCAGCGGAGCGTGCTCGGGCCATGTAGCAAGCCCGAGGGCACCTCAAGCTCACAATGGCGGCGACGCGGCGGATCGGCCGGAGTGCCTCCAACCCCAAGATAGCGGCCCTGTTCAACAGAGCCAGCCTCAACGCAGCGGCGGCTGCCATGTTGGTACGAGAAATGCCCGAGCCTCCACTCAATGGTGGGTAGGCGCATACGAGAAGGCCTCCGTCAACTCTTGACAAGGCGGCGGTGCAACAGCAGAGAGTTCCGCTTCCCGGATCGGGCCGTGACGCCACGGGCGCGAGAGGAATCTAGGCGAAATCGGGGTGGCTCCGGCCCACCATGATCAGAGCCGAGCTCCCGGAAGGCGGGTCCCGAGCCGCTGACGACAACCGCTGCAACCGCCCAGTCTGGGAACGCATAGAAGACCCGCATCAAGGATCGCAAGAACCGAGGCGCCCCGACCTCGTGCGGGAGATCGAACGGCAGCGGCTCGCCACGAAGGTGGCTCGCCTTCGGGGACGACAAGCAGGACGAAACGCACAGGCAGGTCGAGAGGACCGAGGGTACTCCCCTGATCCGCCCGGGCCTCAGGCCTTCACCAGGGACATCAGGAGGGCACCACTCCCTGCGCGTTTCAGGCCCCCGAGCCATCTCGAGAAGTACACAGGAGAGACCCGTCCCGAGGTATGGGTGGACGACTATCGGCTGGCATGCCGGTTCGCAGGGGCACACGATGACAAAGTGATAATCAGAATTTGCCCCGTACCTCTTCGAGTGCGCGAGAGCTTATGGAACACCTTCCACCCAACCTCATATCAAACCGGGCGGACTTGGTGAGAACCTTCCGCTGAAACTTCCGGGGCACATACCTACGCCCGGGTAACTTCGTGGGATCTCCGAAACGCCGACAAAAATCAGATGAATCCTGGCGTGACTACATCCGGCGCTTCTCCAAGCGGCGGACCGAGCTCCCCTAATGTGACGGATTCGACGTCATCGGGGCCTTCTTGGCTGGCACCACTACTTAGAGACCCGTGAAGAAGTTGGGGGTCGAACTCCCACCGAGGCAAACGAAGCCGATGGACACGCCACCAAGTTCGCCAACGGTGAGGAGGCCGTCTCGGCCTGCTCAATCAGGCTCGTAGTGGAAAGCGCAAGGAAGAGGAGCCCGAGGGATCGCAATCTCGGGAGGGTAAGAAGAAAAAGAAGAAAGATAAGGGCCGCAAGGGCAAGGCCACGCCGCCCAAGCGGACGATGAAGACATGGTGGCGTGGTCGATCGCAAGGGGCCCTGACCCCCGCCACAAGAAACCTTCGATGACATGCTCAAGAAGCCATGCCGTAACCATAGCTACCCTGGGCCAAGCATACCCTCGGGGAGTGCAAGAGGGTACGCCAACATTTCGCCAAGCTCAAGGCCATCCCCGAGGGTGAAGAAGAAGAGGCTCCCGAGGGTGGCGCCAAGGGCAACGAGGAGTTCCTTAAGGTGAATAACCGCTTCATGATCTTCGGCGGCAGCACCAAAGAACATGTCCGCGATAGCGCAAGAAGGAGCGTCGGGAGGTCTATGCCACGGAGCCAAGAACCCGAAGCTGCGCAAGTGGTCGGACGAGGCCATCACCTTCGACCGGTCGGATCACCCCAAAGCACATCCCCGAACGGGGGCTTATCCATCGGTGGTGGATCCCATCATCGCCAACACTCGGCTCACCAAAGTCCTTATGGGACGGAGGGGAGCAGCCTCAACCTCATCTACGAAGAAACCCTCGACCTCCTCGAGGTAGACAAGTCCAAGATCCGCCCGGAGGGCCGGCATTCAATGGCGTCGCCCCGGCAAGCAGCTAAAGCCCCTCGGGCAGATCGACTTACCGGTTTGCCGGTGACCCCTCGAACTTCAGGCAAGAGACTATCACATTTGAGATCCTTGGGGTCCGCGGTACTTACCACGCACTCCTCGGGCGGCCCCATTACGCCAAGTTCATGGCTGTCCCGAACTACACGCATACCTCAAGCTCAAGATGCGGGGCCGAAGGGTGTCATCACGACCGGCCCCTCACACCATCATGCATACGAGTGCGACGCGGAGAGCGTGGAGTATGCCGAGGCACTCGCCATTGCCGAGGCACTCATCGCCGATGCGAAAGAGAAGCTTTGACGAAATCACGATCGAGCATGAGGCCAAGCCGCCGCTACTGAGCTTCGAGCCCTCCTCGGCACCAAGAAGATCCCACTCGATCCCAAGAACCCGAAGGAGAAGCTGAACACCATCAGCCAGACTGATCCGAAATAGGAAGCCGTGCTCGTCGACTTCCTCCGCGAATGCCAAGATCGCTTATGCGCGGGGACCCTGGACATGCCGGGCATACCGAGGGATGTCGCCGAAGCACTCCCTAGACATCCGGCCGGGCTCAAAGCCCATGCATGCAGCTTTTGCGCCGTTTTGATGACGCCGCGGAAGATCATCGGCGAGGAGATCCACAAGCTACCGGAGGCCGGATTCATAAAAGAAGTATTCCACCCCGAGTGGTTAGCTAATCCTCGTATTAGTAGAGAAAAGAATGGGAAATGGCGGATGTGTGTGGACTACACTAGTCTCAACAAAGCATGTCCGAAAGTTCCCTTTCCTTTGCCTCGAATCGACCAAATTGTCGACTCCACTGCGCGGGATGTGAAACGTTGTCCTTTCTTGACGCGTATTCGGTTATCACCGGATCAAAATGAAAGAGTCCGACCAGCTCGCGACCTCGTTCATAACACCCTTCCGGGATGTATTGCTACCTCACCATGCCCTTCTGGGTGAGGAATTTGGGGCAACATATAGCGGTGCATGCAAATCATCTTCGGGGAACTCATCGGAAGGATCGTGGAGGCCTACGTCGGCGACATAGTGGTCAAATCCAAGAAAACGTCGGACCTCGTGGGCGACCTCGGGAAACCTTCGAGTGCCTAAACAAGAAGGGAGTCAAGCTCAACCCGAAAAATGCGTGATTCGGGGTCCCCCGAGGGATCTTCCGGGTTTTATCGTCTCTCAACGAGGCATCGAAGCAAACCCGACCAAGGTTGGCCTAATCGCCAAAATGGGTCCGATCCAAGATCTCAAGGGAGTCTGAAGGTCATGGGCTGCGGCTTCATTAAGCAGGTTCATCTCACGCCTCGGGGAGAAGGGCACGCCCCTCTACCGGCTCCTGCGCAAGTCAGGAGCACTTTGCGGACCCCCGAGGCCGAAGAGGCCCTCGGCAACCTCAAGAAGCTCCTAACAAACCCACCGGTCCTAATACCGCCAAACCCGGAGAGAACCCGCTCTTATACGTCCACGGCCACTACCCGGGTAGTCGGCGCGGTGGTCGTAGTTGAGCGTCGGGAAGAGGGACACATGTTGCCGGTTCAACGCCCGTTTACTTCATCGGTGAAGTCCTTTCCGACACCAAGACGAGGTATTCGCGAGATCTGAAGCTATTGTGCGCCATCGATAGCGACACGAAGAAAACTTCGCCACTACTTCCTCGCGCACCCGGTTGCCATGGTATCCTCGTTCCCCCTCGGAGAGATCCTCCAAAACCGAGAGGCCACGGGGGAGAGTGGCGAAGTGGGCGGTGGAGCTCATGGGCGAAACTATATCGTTCCTTCCCGCAAGCTTATCAAGTCTCAAGTCCCCGCCGACTTTGTGGCCAGTGGACACCACAGCTACCCCCAGCGCCCATCAAGCCAAGTCTTTGGACCATGTACTTTGATGGATCCATGATGAAGGCGGGGCGGGTGGTTTGCTCTTCATCTCACCCCTCGGGATTCACACGAGGTATGCCATCCGGCTGCATTTTCCTGCCTCCAACAACGCCGCGGAATCACGCAGGGCCGGGTCAACGGTCTCCGGATCGCGGCGGACCTCGTAATCCGACGGTTGGAAACCGGGGACTCGTAGATTGGTCATCGACCAAGTCATGAAGGCCTCGGCGTGCCGACCGAAGATGGAGGCGTATTGTCGGGAAGTGCGCAAATTGGAGGAGAAATTCCATGGGCTTGAACACAAGCATACGCCGAGACGCTACTAACGAGGCCGCGGATGGGCGGCCAAGGTCGCGGCAACCCGAGGTACCGTTCCCCGAGCGTCCTCACCCGAGACCTCGATAGGCCCTCGGTCAAGTACACCCCTCGGAAGTACCCCGGGGGGCTCACGAGGGGGCGGCACAATGCAAGCCACACCGAAGCAATGGCGGTAGGCCAGGCCCCACGACCGGAGAAAACGCTAATGGGAGTACCTCGGGGAGGAGAGCTACCGAGGATAAGACCGCCCGATTTCGCCCAGTCAGAAGGCGAAATCCTTCACACCGATTGGAGAGAAAGGGGAACTCTACAAGAGAGGGCCTCGGGGAGTATACATGCGATGCATACCCTCGGTGAAGGCCAAGGCGCTGTGGGACACTCACCGAGGGGAGTGTGGCCATCACGCCCGAGGATTCCTGGTCGGTAAAGTCTTCGAGGCAAGGCTTCATGCGGCCCTCGGTGCGCGTAGGTAGCCTTGAACCAAGTCGTGCGTGCCAAAAGAATGCCAATTCTACAGCAGCGGGATGCACCTCCCGGCTCAAGCAACGCAAACCATACCTCTTACGTGGCCATTTGCGGTGTGGGGACTCGACATGATTGGGCCTCGAAAAGGGCGGGAGGAGGACACACTCACGTCCTAGTCGCCATTGACAAGTTCTCCAAATGGATCGAAGCTCGACCCGTGGTGAACCCTCACACGGGGAAACGGTGAAATTCTTTACGGATATCATCTCCGTTTTGGAGTCCCGAACTCCATCATCACGGACAACGGAACCAACCGTGGGCAAGAAGTTCCTCGACTTTTGCGGCGACTATGGCATCCGAGTGGATACCTCGGCCGTAGCACACCGAAGACCAACGGTCAAGTGGGCGAGCCAACGGCATGATCTGCGAGGGCTCAAGCCGAGGATCTTCAATCGCCTGAACCAATACGGGAAAAGGTGGTACCAAGAGCTGCCATCGGTTCTATGGAGCCTTCGAACAACGAAAAAGCCGAGCCCGGGGTTCACCCCATTCTTTCTAGTCTATGGGGCCGAGGCGATCTTGCCTGAGACATTGAATATGGGTCCCCAAGGCTGCGAGCCTACACCGAGCAAGGCAACCAGCAGGGCGAGGCAAGACTCCATCGACCAAGTTGATGAAGCCGAGAGCGTTGCGCCTCGCACTCGGCAAAGATACCAACAAGCTTTGCGCAAGTATCACGCCAAGCGTTTGAAGCCTCCGGGAGTTCAAATCAACGGCCCCGTGCTCGGTGAAGGCGGACAACAAAGGGCGTCACAAACTCACGCCACCACGGGAAGGGCCTTATTTCATCGCCGAAATATTAAGGCCGGGACCTACAAACCGAAAAACGAGAAGGGCGAAGTCTACTCCAACGCACGGAACATAGAACAGCTACGCCGCTTCTACCCTTAAATTCCGCACTAGAAGTCAAACATCGGTTTTTTTTTCACTCAATAAAAGATCTACATCTTTTTTACGAAAAAAGTGCTTCGTGTAAACCTTAAGGGAGTCTTAGCCTCGTCCGGCACAAGACTAAAACTCCCTGGGGGCTACATGGGGACCCCCGGGAGGACCCCCTCGGGAGATCCCCTCCTTTTTTTCAAAACTTTTTTTTTTTCAAAAAAAAAAAGTTTTCTTGCGCGATTCTCTAAACAATCGTTTAAGTTGCGAAGGTCGCTCACGCACAAATCCAAAGCAAGGTATGGCGAGGCAAGCGGACCGCCCCTAGTGGCATCCGTATGGACTGCCCGATGGCGTCCACGGTTACCATTTGTGAAGGAGAAAGCAAGCGACCCGGCCACCACAATAAGCGAACAAATTCGGAAACGCAACATGAACATAAATGCACCCGCCAAGGCCATAGACCTCGGGCGGCGCCATTGTTTATATACATCCATCTCAAGCTCCAATTTTTCCATACAAGGAGAGGTCGAGGGCGGGATGGGCTTCATCCACTTGCGCCTCACGGCGGCCGGCGAGGAAGCTTCGGCCGCGAGCAACACACCCTCGACAACTACTTCCCCGAGGCGTCCCGGACCAGCCGGCGCATCCCTCGGGTACGGGTCCATCTCCGTGTCACGCCTCATAGGTTGACTCTATGGGGAGTCACGGGGGACACACTTCATCCTCGAGCGGGAGGCCAACCGGGTCGCGACGCCGTCCACAGTCGTACACAGCGTGCGAGTCTTGGCGACATCGGCTGACATCCCTCTCGGCGAGGATCAACTTCCTCCTCGTCTCGTCGGAACGGGGAAGAAGCCTTCGCAACGCCGGTCCGACACATTGGACTCCATCGGAAGTGAGAGCGAGGAAAACGGCCATACATGTCGCCGGACCGGAAGGCGTTAGGGCCGGACTACGGTAGCCACTGCTGCTTTGGCCGGCTGCGTGTCGAGGGCCAACCTCCGAGGTTGTCGCCCCCCAGCGGCGGGACGGGTCGGCAATTTCTTCCGGCTCTGGTGCGACTTGCTCTGCTCGACCCTAACGCCCGGCATGGCGGCGGTGTTCACGACCTCGGTCGGACCTTTCTCGCTTACGGAAATTGGTGCTCAAAACCGAGTTAGCAAGACAAGGCGGCGAAGGCAAAGCTCACTAAGGAAAAACGCACCTTGGCACCGGTTGCCCGGCCCGGCGTCGCCGTGCTCATCCATGGCGACTTGCGGATCTCCTCCTTCTCCTTCGAGGGTCTCGCCCTCGGACACCAACTTCGCCAATCGCGAGTGTTCAAGGCATCGCACATCTCCTGCTTTGCCGTCGCCTCCTCCGGGACCGGTCCCGCTTCGTCATAGGCTTCCTTCGGGACTGGAGGGGCTGGATCCGAGCCTCTTCAAAATCATGGCTCATCCCGAGCCATGTCGGTACCACCTTGCGGCCTCGGACTGGCCTTGACAAGCTCGGCCTCGGGGGTCAGCGTTGGGACTCCCCCCTCGGCAAGGGCGGCAAGCGGGAGGTCTCGCTCACGGGCCTCGATCCAACTTTACCCGAGTTTGACCAAGGGCGTTCGGTTCGTAGCGTTCGGCGAAGGAGCTCGGACTTTTCGGCGCGCGGCGGATCCGCAACGGCGATACTACTCATCAAGACACAAGCCGCGAAGACATGCGGCGGGGGATAACCGTCAAGACACTTACCGCGTCGACCTCTGCAAGTCGGCCGGGTTATGGCGTCCCGATCCTCGCCAAGCCCTCGGGCGACCCACTAACGGATGCTGCGTGGGTTCTCCACTCCGGGACCTCGGGGCGGTCGTCGACCACCGCGGCCAGAACCCGGGCGCCACCCAAGGTCAAGGCGGACCGCCCAGGGTCGGCTCAAGGGATACATCTCCTCCACCGGCAACTCCCCGACTCGGGAACCCGGACCCGGTAGAAGTCGGGGCCCTCGGAATCGACCACGGACACCGTCCCTCGTCATGGCCGAAGGCGACGACGGCCGCCAGGGCTGCCTCGAACCGGACACATGGGTAGCGGGAAGTCGGGGGTTGTACGCCTCATGAACCCGGGATCGGCGAAGGTCGGCCAAGCGGGGACTTGCGGCGTCTCGCCGCCATGAAGAGCTCCTCTTGCGAACTCCCGGACAAGGGGGCCGACTCCTCGGGATGGGGGCGCGCCACGACCCCCCGCCAATGGCGTATACGCGCAGGCGCAAGGCGGCGTCATGGGCCTGGCCAGAGCCCTCGCATCGACCACCATCGGTGAGTGCCGACCCACCATCGCCACGGGGGCTGCACAACCTCGGGGTGGCCTCGGCTTCGGCCGGCTCGGGTCGGGCCCCACGGGGCTCGGGGGGGCTAACGCCACGGGAGGATTCGACGAGGGCGGCCACGATATCTTGGCGGGCGACCCCGCTGGGCCCCGGCCAGAGGCTGAAACGCTAGCCTTCAAGGGCTTCTTGGGGTGCGGGGCCCAGCGAGGCGACCCCGTTTCTGAAGTCAGAGCGTGTCGGGACAAAAGCAATCATATGCCGAGGAAGAAGGTCAAGATCGCGAAGGCGAAAAAACTCCACGGCTTGGGGATCGCCCTCGCGTTGGCTTGACTTCGGGATGGCTGCGCGACCTCGGTCGCTCACTCGGCAGCCAGGCGCGATCTCCCCCGGCGTCCGTCACCTTGAGGAGTTTGGATCGGAATGAGGGGGTCGCAGGCCTCGTCCCAGGCACCGTGCTTCGCGGCCGGGATACCCCGCGGGAGGTGTCGACTCTTCTCCTCGGGCCTCACCCTGCGGGCCGTGGTGCCTCGTGGCCGGCGCCCGATGGTCACGAGGACTCGGCGGGAAGAGCCCTCGGGCGCACGGCGTCGGCGATCCCGGCGCCTCGGGCTGGGCTCGGGCCGTAGCGAAGCCCGACGGTGGTCGGAGCCCCATGGCCGGTCTATCCGGCCGCCACGTCATCGGACGAGTTCCAGCGAAGCGATCCTCCGGATCCTCGTCCTCTTCGGTGGTCGAGGTGTCGGTGGCTTCGCCCGCCTACTGGCTTTCGGCCAGACGCTTCTCGCGAGCCACGTTTCTCTTCTTCCTCTCCTCCTTCTTCAACACCGGCGCCCGCTGTAGCTCGTTCGAAAGCACGGTTCGCCGCCCGGCGATCGGCATCAATGCCGCACAAAGTGGGGAGTCGCGGTAATCCGGGCGGCCTGCCGGAAGAAAGAGTGAAGCGCCATGGCGACAATGCACCGAAGCCATGCAAGGACACCGAAGTCAAGAAGCACTTACGGGGAGATATACCCTCGGTCGAGGGCGCATGGGGATCTCGAGGGGATACGTGTCGGGGTGTTGGACCCCAACGCATCCCTCACCCTCTTAGGGGCCATCGATTGGAAGCGTAAGGCGACACATCCGCACGCACCAAGACCGGCGGCCTCGGGGGTCATCGGCACATGAGCAAAGGGCGAGCCATCAACGGCAACACCCGACGCCGATGGAAGCGGCAACCACGGCGGCGGCATTCACGTCCCTTCCACGGAGCCAGTAAGAAGCGCTGCCTTAGGCCCTCCAACCGATGATGATCCTCCAGGGGGGACCCAGTTCCACTGCCGCGGCGATGCTTGAGGACACGCCCGGTGTACACGGAAGCGCGTTCTCGTCGTTGCGGAGGTAGAACCACCGATCTTGCCACCCTTATTGGAGGAGGTGAGCTTGGAGGCGATGTACCCATCGGCTCGGTTCGGCCTCGTACGCCCGGCGGACTGAGCGCATAACGCCCCAGCGCTAGGCGCCCTCCGTGGTTGGCCTGCTTGGCGGCCGAGGCGGTGGTAAGGTCCGCTTTGAAGAACCACAACGGAGAGGTCCCAATGCGGCTCGATCCCGGGAATCCCTCACAAAGGGCGGCGAAGATGGCGGCACAGGAGATCGAAGAGGGGGCGATGGTGAAGCTTCGATTTCATAGTAGTGGAGGATCGCCTCGAATAAACCGGCTTCTTAGGCATGGCTTGCCGCCGGTGAAGATCCATCAAGCTCACCACGTAGCCATCGGGAGGGTTAGGCTCCTCCTCGGTCAATGGAACAATCCACTCCGGCCGGCGCTTCATCGGTCGGGGACGAAGAAGCCCTTCATCGACGAGACATTTGGAGTTTCTCCTCCGTCATTTGTCGACCTCGCCACGGCTCGGCATCAAGCACCTCCCTCACTTATTTGTCACCGCTACCCGGCTAGCGCCATGGGTAAAAGGGAGGCAAAAGGGTGGCAACCGCTAGCAACCCCGATCACATGAGCACGAGGCAAGTGAATCTCACCCTTAATCTCTCCCACACTATCTCTCTATCTCGATTCTTTGCGGCAAGAAGGCAAGAAGGCGATGGCGGCGCAAGGGAGCAACTATACGCCGCCACAAGGCGCCCCCACATTTATAGGGAAGGGAAGGCAAACCGCCCGGCTGGGCAATCGAGCAAACTCACGGAATGGGCGGCCCATGATGGGGCGAGAACCGCTCATCCAACGGCCAAGCCGCGCGGTGGAACCGTCGGGTGCATTAATGCACCTTGACGGAACCCTCGGTCTCGCCCACGACAAGAAGGCGTAAGGCGCGCGTCCCATCGGCGCAGCGGTCGCGCCACCTCGGCGTGGCGACTAGGCGCCTCGTCTTCGGTCGAGGGGTAAACCGTCAGGCCACCCATATCCGATGGCGCCGACCCTAAGGGGCAAAAAGTCGGTCCGTTGCGGTTCCCGCCCGGCGGAAACCAAACAAGCCTCGGGACACACACCCTACGTTCGAGGTTGCCGGGCTGGACCCACGGGGGTTTCTCGGTCGCCTCGGGATAACCCGAGCCGGGGAGGGGAGGAAATGCACAACCGGCTATACCGGGCCCCACAGGGGCTCTGGATTTCTGAATGTGTTTAAGGCCAGCGGGTCTTTGCTTATAGAGATGTCCCATCCGTGGGAGGCCTGAGGCCCCTCGGGGGTTAGTCGCCCAAACCGGGATCCGCTAAAGCGGTCATGAAGTTCTCATGGGGTGAATCACGGATCACATAGCCGACCCTTGCTCCGGCAAGGGCACGGGCACCCGCAAAGCGGACCGCTACAACGCTCACGGAGCACGACACATTAAACTACGGGGCATTGTGACGTGTCTCCCCTCCTCCCCCTTCGGGAGGGGCGACGGAGGAGCGTATAATCAAAGTCGAGGAGGCTGGGTCGGCCTTGCGCACATAAAGCGCGGGCCTCGGGCTGCCCGCAAAAAAAAATGAAATCGGACTCCGCACAAATAAGCGCAATTTAAGAGGCTGTTTCGGTGTTGCCCGGCCCGCGATATAAAAAGACCTCGAAGGAATCCGCCATTCCATTCGAGGCCTCGGGGGCTACACCCCGGAAGTGCGCTCGCGCGCACCCCTTGTAGAGACGAACCACCCCGAGAAACAACAAGGCGACGGGAAGCGGGGAGCCGGGCAAGTCCACACTCGCTCGGGGGCTCGGGGGCTACTGTGTCGGGGACCTAAATATTGGGCCCCGAGACATTCTCCACACTATGAGAATCTGCCCGGCTGCCAAGGCCCAAGAAAACCTAGCCTGCTATCATCCCGCGACGGAGGGACGGCCCGACGGACGATGGACGAGCCATTGGCCACGATGCTCACATGACGACGAAATCGGCCACCGGACGGCCCATAAAGCGGCCCAAAGGGAGTCATCACGACTTAAAAGAGCTTATTACGCTCACGAAGGACAAGGTCAAGGACCTCTACAAAACAATGAACCATGACGTTCCACGTCGGCCAGCCTAAACCATGGCTCGGACTCGACCACGCATCTCGTTTGGTCCGAGGCCGGCCTAGCTCACCGACCGGGGAGAAATCTCCGCTTCGTCCCGAGGGTGGCCTAGCTCACCACCCTCGGGCGCAAAAACTCCGCCTCGCCGGGGGAGACCAGCTCTCCATCCTCGGGTGAGGGCAGCCCAACTAGCCCGTCTAGGGTCGCCGAGGCCCCGGGCGTGGGAGGTTCCGTCCGGAGAAAGGGAAACCGCCGCATTCAATGCGATTGCACGGCGGCGGCGCCCGGTGCCATCGATTACGCCCGATCAAATCGAAGCGCGAATCATCTCCCCAATCCCGATGGGACACAAAGCCGAACTAGTGGCGTGCTACGCCACTTTCGGCACGGGAAACCGAGGATGACCTTGTTCATCTCCCGAGCACCGTCAAAGCGCCCACGTTGGGCGGACCCTCGGGCACTTGACACGCATACCCGGCGACCTCGGGACCGGCCCTCGCCATGCGGATTGTGAGGGACGCCTCCACGGGACCCTCGGGGGCGCCGCCGGAAGGGCGGCACGCCCACCATCGGATCGGGGACGCGTGTCTTCGTCAAGCAACATCCAAGCCCGGCCAACCCCTCGGCAAATAAGACATGCAACGGTGCAGCCTCGGGAATTAGCCACCTAGGCGTCCCACCAGTATAAACATTATCTCTCTCCTTCTCCTATAAAAGGGGGAGTAATGCCCCATTAGGGGATTCGGATGTTTTTCGACTTAACCCGGTTCACACGGAGGAAACCGCACACCACTACCACCATAACCACGATCATGGGGCTTGAGACCCGCGTCTCTCCCCGCCGCGCTGTAAACCCCTACCGCAGGCTCACCTTTGAGCCTTGAGGTAACACGAAAGCAGACACACCCCCTTTGGGCGTAGGGCCCCGTTGCCTGAACCGGGATAAACCGCAAGGCCCCGTGTCCATCTTGGCGCTTACGCCATTGAGGGAGGGGGCACACGGCATATAAATTCTTTATTGCCGGCACCGAGGCACCCACCGTTCCTCTAAACGCCGACGAGCGGTAGGATGCTCCCGTAATTTTTGTAGATTTTTCTAAGGTGTTTATGTATTTATCATAATTGTGTTGCATAGGAAATATCCTAGAAATGCATATTTATGTTAGGGTAATATGTTTTGGTCGGTATACTATTTGTTCCTAGCATGATTAGGACTGTTGATGTGCTTAGTGTGATAGCCTTGTGCTTTTGGTCAATTTATTAATCCTAGCTTCTATATAATTATAGTGCGCATGTGTAGTGGATATTAGGGCATGTCATTTTATGTGCTTTAATTCATCGTTTGGCTTGTCCAGTAGAGGTTTATTTGATAGATAATGACTTGGTTTGCTTTTTGGAAAAGTCCTAGAGGAAGTAAATGCTTGAGTGATGTATAGTAGATGTTGCAAGTTGCAAGTTGTCCGTAAAACGAGCCTCTGTTTTTGCTGTTTTTCAAGGCTGTAAATGTTAGAATCTGGTCGGCGCGTATTGAATGTTTTGTAGATAATTTTTTAGTTTTCCAACGCAGTATTTGTTTGCTGCATTTGGAGTTGTAGAACTCCTTGTGTGATGTTTAAAGGACAAAGCATGTCTAGCTGTCATTTCAAAGTGTATTAGTGAAATAGGGTGTTTGCTTGATGTAGATTATTAGGGTTTCTTATGTAGTTATAATTGTGTTTTCTGAGAAGAGATATCCACTTACTAATATCATGCATCATAATGCATTCATCCATTCCTTGTAAATATTGCATTCCTTAATATTCATTCTTGCATGCACATTCATATTGGATCGAGAGAAGCGAGAGCACGAGGAGATCAAAGAGCAGCTGCGGGAAGGAGAAGTATACACACGGAGGTGCAGCAAGGAGGAGGTCCATGGAGAGACAGTAGCACGTGCCGTCGATTTGTTGGAGTGCCCAAGGCACCTTCTAACCCTCTTCGAAAGGCAAGCCCCGGTGCATCTTTGCCCTTTCCTATGCTTTCTAACTAAATTGATTTGCGTCCTTTTTATATGTTGATGCATTAAGTTTAGGAAAATGGTTAAAACCGTTGATGCACATATATCCTTGTTGAAGTGGTTATCCTATCCTATTTTGGAGGTCTAGGTTATAAATGCTCGGTATGGTGATTGCGTAAGAGAGGTGATTCCGATCACTTGAGAGGATGTTTGTGGTTAGTCACATGGGTGACTAACAAGCCGGCCGAGAACGACTAATAAAACATGTGAGATCGGATGGATATTGTGGTCTTTCCATCGATCGATTAAGGACTTATCCTTTTTGTCGGTGTGGTCGGAAGTTGAGCGTACTTCGTTCATATAGTAGGCTCCATTTGGGTCGTGAGCATGGCTTCGTGGGAATGTTAGGGGCCGGCTTTGCTTGTTTTTGTATCGCTCCTCCTCCTTTGGCGTGGTAGGTTGGGATTGACCGGGCGCAAGCGAATGCGCCTGGCGTCGTCTTCGTTCTTTTGCGCGCTCACTTGGTGGCCCGAGAAGGAGGGGGTAGCCGGCGGGACCGAGACATACGCCCCGTAACATCACGGGAGTGATTGGGTCTGCCGATCATGGCGTAGACACGGTTTATGACCGGGGTATTTGCCACTGGTTTGCAATCGATTCGAATCGCCATCTCTCTGGATAGTGAGAACAGGGATGCTTCCACGACATCGTAGTCTTAATATCACAATATATGTTATATTATCATGTTTTCTTTGTTAAAATAATGATCAAGTTACTTATCTTTTGTTATTTATATTCTTGAGCATATGTCTTTAACCTTGACTATACAGGACTTATGGTGATGTATAAATAAGTAATCTTTTAACTTAGAAGAATTCAAGTAGTATGTGTACGCTCACTAATCGACCTTATTTTTTGAAATTAAATGTGAGTCAGCCAGCTCCAGATAAAGCCAAGCATAATCCTTGGAATCTTTTCCTTATTTTCTGGTTTGAGACGGGTAAGTCTTGCGGACTACAATTGAGTACTCACGGGTTTATTCCCCCATTTGCGGGTGACCCCGTGTCGCATGATCCTAGCCAGTTGTGTGTTCTTTGTGGTTGAAGAATAATGCCTAGGCATGGCGGTCTCCATATTTCCCTGTCTTGTGCTACTATAGGGTTGACACTATGTTGGCACTATCTTATTTTTATTTCCGCTGTACAACTATTTGGTTTTTTGAAAATTATGTGCTTCCGCATTCTGAACTACTTTGTAAATAAATGTGTACATCGCACTTTCGATTATAATATATTTGAATTGGTTTGAGATACCTGCGGATTTGAACTACTGAGCTCAACGATCTTGGTTGTATTGTTGATGAGTTTGAAATCACTTTCGGAGATTTCCGGAATACCGGGTTTATATGGACTCAAGTGTAGATCTGCATTGCCGGTAATTACAAATTATATTTGATTTCTTATAAATTGGTCGGCTCATCCACGGTCCCCTTGTATTGGACTACTAGTAGCATCACAAGTCAGCACCAGTATCTCTAACACGATTAGGAATAAAAAAATTTATTAGCGCTTGTCACATATGCGCTCCATTGCGTATAATAGTGCGGGGAATAAAGTGTTGTGCCATGAGCAACAATCTCTATGCACATGGTAGAACTTCCAATCTCTTAGACCATGACTTAGTGCCCCAAGTGCGGGAGCTATAGAAGAACGTCTTTGCAATGTCATGCATGATTCCTATTTTTATGAGCACCCATGTTGAACAATGTAACATGGCTAAAATCTAACCTCTAAAGCATGACGGTATAACTCCAACACAATTTCACGAGTTGTAGTGGCATATGTCAAAACCGCGGAACTTATGTTGGAATGAATGTATATTTCATAACTACAAAAAAAAATTATAATGAAAGGAATATTATTTACCTTTGTCATTTCAGAGGTGACGCATGTCAACTTGTACTCCCCACAATGTATGATGTATCCTAAACACTAAACACCAAACCCTAACACACTAAACCCTATACACTAAACACTAAACCCCAAATCATAAACCCTAAATGCTAAATCCTAAACCCTAAAAGTGGAGTGGGACCCCTTGTCATAGGGACAAGGAGGATATATGTATGGGATTGATTTTGACATGCATGTACTCTTGCTAGACATGATACTAGACCTAGGACACCCTACCCATCAATGTGTTTTATTGCCAAAATAAACATTATACTTCTTCGATTGGAAATACAAGTTTATTGGGACGTTGACATGGTTTGCAAGGTGATACTTTGACCAATACTATCTATAAAAATATTGTTTTATCTAGAAAGAGTTGTGCCATAAAAAGAATGTTTCGTAATGACTCTAGTTGTGTCAACATCTACATGATTATGTAATGGTGATTTAGAAATGACAACTCGATCGCCAGGGTAACAAGTTTGTTAAGATGTATTATATGTCCCCTAATACGTCTTAGGGATATTGCTACACTTTCCTGATGTTGTCGGAGTACATGCCCTAAGGGTGACAGAAGCTATAATAGGTGTTGACCTCCGTCGCTGCCATCGTCTTCCCATGCGGATCGACGTCCCAGGTCCACTCCTGACGCTCAGGGTGGCGGGCGCGGTACAGCCCGGCGTCATCATAGAATCGCCAGCGGCCTCCCGGGAGCTGAGGCGTAGCTCCGGGTAGGAGCTGTTGCTCTTCATCGGGCGGATCCTTGTGGCGTGGGCGGCGGAGAATCATGGGAGCGGTGGTGGCGAGTCGTGGGGCGAGCGTGACTGGGTGGAGGAGGAGGAGGATCTTGTGCGGTGGGAGAGACCGAAAAAGACACTTCTCTAATGGACCACACCCGAAATAGCCCCAATTAGCACCCCTTGGGGGAGTACTTTTTGGGTGGGTTATTTCCAAGTAGGTTGTGTTAGTTACCTAAAATTTGGTCTTGTAGCACTGAACTTGGCACTATAGCACTTTTCATTTGTTTGTGGTAATTGTTTTCCTACCATGACCAAACTAGAATCAAAAAAATTTGTCTCAATAAAGTACATTCAAAATGTGTAATTAGTTATTTCGTTTTTACGCATTTGATACTCCATGCATAAGGCATGATGTGACATAGTTTGGAGTCCAAAGTTTGGAACTAAACACACCCATAGTTCTATTTGTATCTCTTGGGATATTTGAGGCTAAAAGGAGAGGACAAAAATAACCCAAGAATCCAAACGAAGCCAATATAGTATACACCGTAATATACATGCCTCCTTTGCCCAAGTGCATGATTGATGATGACGATATCACGAAAAAGATATCTAATGAATTTATAAACACAAAAAACTAAAGTTGTAATTCATAATTTGCGTAAAATAAATTTGACATAGTCATCAACCGGGAGAAAACTAGTCTGTTTTAAATTACAATAAGCAAAGAGCGCATATTACTACTCGAAGTTTGGAAAAAAAACTCCCTCACATCGTCTCCTATCGGGGCGATTCGAGGGCTCCTCACCCACCGTTGTCGGGCAAGTCGTCTCGCCATTTCGGGCCGCCATTTATCACGCCTCCTCGGCCTCCTCGTTGGCGCCGCCGGTGGAGCTCAACAAGGCCAACCCTTGTGTCTCCCTCTCCGCCACAGTCCCCCTCACCTCGCGTCCTCCTCCGCCCCGTCCCCAACCCCTCTCCAACCACATATGCCCCCGCCGCCCCGACGCCCGCTTGCGGGGGGTGGCGGCGGCCCGTTAGGGTTTGTCGGCGCATCCCGGTGCCCCATCGTTGGATCTACCCTACGGCATCACGCGACCTGTTGTCTGGCCGATGGTGTGGTGGATGTTGTAGCCTTTGTGTTTGCATCGCAACTTCGTTGCCTTGTCTTCGTTGTTTCGGGCGGCGTAGGTGGCATGTGTTTGTGGTAGGAATTGGCGTGAAAAACCCTTCCCAGTTGTCTTAGGCCGGCGGCGAGTGTGCGTCATCTACCTCCTTGGAGGCGTCGTAGGCTAAAGCTTCTTCGTCTAGAGCAGGCTGGGGACGAAAGTCCTACTCGTGTGCTCTTCCAACATTGTTCTTGTCTGGGGTTGTCAATTCCCTTCTTGAAGGCATTGTTGGAGCTCGCCGTCAGTTGCTAGGAAAGGCGGAAGCTTTGCCGCCAATGTTGCTTAAGCCCCCTCGCATGTTGATGTTGCTGCTAAGAGTCTGATGGCCCCATCCGCGCATGGTTGCCACGGCGATGGTCGTTGTTGCATAGGCCCCCTCACATGCGGAAGCTTTGCTGCTGAGAGGGCGTTGGCCCCATCCGCGTTTGCTTTGATGCATCGATGGTCGTTTCGCTTAGGCCCCCCTCCCAGGCAGAAGCTTTGCTCATAAGAGTGTGTTGGTCCCTTCCGCACATGCTTTATCACGGCTCTTCCGTGGAGCCAACTCCGATATAGCTGCATTGAAGGCCTCCATCGAGCATCAGTCAGAGCTTTAGGCGCTGCAGGTGCCAAGCACCTCGGGTGTTCGCTTTAGCGAGTAGTACGCTAGCGCGGTGTTTCTTCGGAGCGCAAGTGTTTCATGCCTATTTTGTAACCGCGTATAATTGCATTATTGTACTCTAAATTTCTCTCTTAATACAAAAACACGCGATCTTTTGCGTGATTGAGAAAAAAAATTCTGAAACTCTCCGCCCATAATGCAAAAAAAAAGAAAAGGAATGTAAGTGTCCTAAAATCAGCGAAGGCTAGCTTCGACATGACGACAGCCTGTTCATTTCCACGCTTGAAGCCAGCCGTCTGAGCTACCAGCTTGAGATACAAAAATACTACCATAACTACAATAAAAATCAGTAGTATCTCCGCGCTGGCAAAAAGCCAGCCAAACACTTACATTGATGTATATATATGGTAAGCAACCCAATCCCGAGCTCATGCACGGCAACTCGCCGAAACGAGGAGTCCGTTAGGGTTCGGCCGTTGTCTGGCGCAACGGTTTCGATCGGCAGTTTCTTGTTTCCGTGACCAAGCGACGTGGGCGTCGCCACCCCCGCGAGTGCCTGTGCGTGCCTGCGTCACTCTCGTGCAGCTCCCCGCAACCATTTCTTGCAGCCTTAGCTTGCATGCTGAATCTCATCGAGAGGTTTAAAAGCCCAAGACTGCCAAAGCCAACAGCAGGCAGTCGCCATTCCACGGATATCGATCGGCCATCACCTAGCTATTAGCTCGCTGATCGATCGATGCCATGGATCCCAACGCTGTGCACATCCAGATGCCTACAGCAAGCCAAGAAGCTGAAGAGCCCTCCTCTACGAAGAAGCCGCCACAGCAGAAGACCGACGCCGCCGGCAAGCCTGAATCATCGCCGCCGCCTGTGTGGCGGCCGGCGCTGGCCCTGTCATGCGCTTCGTCGGACCTCCTGAAGCTGCTGCCAACGGGCACCGTGCTGGCATTCCAGGCGCTGGCGCCGTCCTTCAGCAACCACGGCGTGTGCCACGAGGCGAACCGGTACCTGGTGCTGTCGCTCCTCGGCGCCTGCACCGCCTCGTGCGTGCTGCTCTCCTTCACCGACAGCATCGTCGGCCGCGACGGCAGGCTCTACCACGGCGCCGCCACCTTCCGGGGCTTCTACCCGTTCAACTACGCGGGGACACGGGAGGAGCGGGACGCCACGTTCAGCAAGGACGACCTCTCCCGGTTCCGGATCACGGCGCTCGACTTCGTGCACGCCTTCTTCTCGGCGCTCGTGTTCCTCGCCGTGGCGCTCGCCGACGCCAGCATCCAGGGCTGCCTCTTCCCGGACGCCGGCCCGGATGTGAGGGAGCTGCTGGTGAACCTGCCGCTGGGGGCAGGCTTCCTGTCGAGCATGGTGTTCATCATCTTCCCCACCACCAGGAAGAGCATCGGGTACACGGACATGACGCCTCATCACGCGCACTGAAAATGATACGTACGTTGGGTAGTAGAAATGACGTACGTCAATGGATTTTAATCCAAGGATCCCAGTGACCTTAGCCTTCCAATAGATATGTATGAATTCTTTCAAGTAAAAAAATAAATCATTTGGAAGTGTTGACGACCAAAATCAACGATAATCAGAGAGTGGAAGATGGGATCGCCAAAACACGTGCAAACAAGAAAATAAAAGCAAAAGGGATCTAATTTGGATTAAATTGGACAAAGTTTGCAAAATCCTGATAAACCGGCCTCACCGAGGACGATTTTGTTTTGTGATCGCACTGTTTTGCTATAAAACCCGGGCCGGGCCGGTTAAATTTGTGTTTTTACTTTTGCAAACTCATCTGATCTATCGGGAAACATGTAAATTGTGTTTTTCTTTACCAAAAATAAAGATGTAAATTGTGTGTGCAAGTCACAAACTAATTGATAGATCTACCTATACAATTGAAAAACCCTCTAGGACATGTGCGTTTTTGGGTTTATAAAACCTCGTTGGCATGTCTTGTACTCCTCCGGGATGGTATTAGAAGTCGTTTAGGACAGTATTACACGGTCTCCAAAACACAACTTTGACCTCTTATTATTATAAAAATATTTATGGAGATGTGATATATGTATACTTTTATCAAAGTATTTTTTAAGACAAATCTACTCATATAATTTTTACTTTTATATTACAAACTCAACACCTCAAAAGTTATTAATGATTTATATTTCGATGTTTGACCCAAACCTTGTCCAAAATGGCCTCTAATACCATCCCGAGGGAGTATATTGCACTCCCAACAAGATTCCCGCGAAGACATGCCTTATATTGTACATAGAGCTAGGTGCAGTGTTCATGTGCCAACACATTATTAGGCAAGGATCAACCTAAAGTGGGCTAGGATTTTTTTTTTTTTTTTGTGACTCCGCAAAGGATTGATAGTTTATGTTGTACCTTGCGTAAAATGTTTGGCCAAACATTTTTCCAAAATAGCTCCAGCTCTACTAGAGAAGCCGCTCTATATGAGAAGCTAGAGCTAAAACCCTTTGAAGAGGAGCCACAGCCGAAAATACTATGAAAATATTTAACAATGCCAACATGCTGCGATTTAACAGTCTTAAATGCAAAGGAAGAAGACGCCTGAATGGATTATTTGAAAATAGTTTAGGTATTCCGAATGCAAAATTATTTATTATTTATTGTTATTTTTAAAAAAAAAATAAATAAAAAATATGTAAGACTCTACCCTAGCTCTCGGCTGCCATGGCAGGTTCCTTTTCCTTGCTTGCCGCCAGCCATGGTGGGCTTCTCTTCCTTGCTTGTCGCAAGTGCCTAAGATGACCACCGGAGAGGTCTTCCCCCCGCCGGTGGGCGGAGCTCCTACGGCCGGAAATCAACGGATCCAGGAGAGAGAGGCGGGCCGGCCGGGTAGATGGCCGAGCGCCGTTGTGAGGTTGCGGAGGAGCGGAAGCAGTGACTTTCTTTCTATCAATGTGGGCAGATGGAAACAACTAATTAGTGTTTTCCACTTAACAATGGCACTGCCGTAATTTTCAACCTGTAAATTAAGCAGTTAGACTTTTGGGTCCTTTTGTTATTTTCGGCTTTTGCAAAAGCAAAAGCAGGTTTAAAAGCCCAACCAAAAAGGACGATTATGATTGTTTGTTAGGTAATAGGTAAAATATATATTTATTCAATTTCTTTAGTTTATAAAATAAGATAAATAATAATGAGTGTCGTCGACCTAGCTTTTGTGTGCTAATGGTCAAAGCAGTAGCCCCGGGCGCTTGGAGCTCAGATAATCTGTGCACTTGGAGTTGAACAATATTTCTTCTTGTCGACTATCATCAACGGCTCGTCGGTTAGGGCTGGAACGCCTAGAACACGGTCCATTCCGCCTGGAATCATCGGGCCTGGAATGAAATCAATCCAACCCAAAATGGATGTTTGGACCGCCCAAGCTAGAATGTAATTAGGCCATTCTAGCCCTTTCCACACTCTTTTCGGGTCTGGATTGGATCCACGAGGATCCACTCAATCCGCCCGGGGAAAGAAAAGGAGCCTGTTTTTAAATTGGGAAAACCGAGCGGGCTTAATCCTCCTCATTGGAATATCAAACCTTTCACCCAAGGCTTCATCAACAATACTTGAAGAATCGACGCAAAAGTATACCACAAGGTAGACAGGAAGCTGAATACTAGATCTCATATCCTAGCCAATCAAGCTTTATAATTCTCGCTGTTAGTACTACCTTCCAAGGGCTCCTACCTACATGTACAAGATCCGAAGACGAGCGTACTCTACGTTCGTGAGACAGATTGGCGTTCACACATCGAGCAAGTATTATAATACAGTTTAAAGTTCCGGCCAGAAGCGAACCCATGTACTACTTTCTTCTTCCCCCACCCACCCATAGAAGTTAGCTAATTTTTCTAATTAATACAAACCCACCACTGTCTATCTCACATATCGCTTTGGTTCTTGTGTCCAAGCCCATTTGTAGCTTACATGCCGCTTCTCCTCCCTCTCCTCTCTTCTCTCCTCCACGTCAGCATTTAGCCGGCTTACAGCCAGCCATAATACTTGGTCTCGGTAGCAACGACGTGGCAGGGTGCAGCAGCTGCAGCAGGGGGCTCTGCTGCGTGAGGCACTCCACCAATCCCGGCCGGCCGCTAGGCAGATAGAGACACGTGCAGAGACATGGCAGCCGGACGGCTGTCCGCCAGCTAGCCACCAGGCCCACCACGCGGCCCCGCCAAGAGACGAGACGTCCATGGCCGTGCGTGTGCGTGATTCTTTGCTCGAAACCGACCGACCCATGTTTCGACATCCGTCCACGATTTGGGATGAGCCGGCCGGCTGGCTGGACCAGGGCCAACACCGACCGCATCAAATAGTTGCGCGACCTCGACCCGACCCGACCCGACCCGGGCTGGCTGGCGGCGGGCTGGCCGTCGGGGTCGTATCCAAGTCTTGCTTACGTGTGGGGCCCTGCCTCTGACAACGCGGCTTGCATGGACCTCCCGACGACCATTTCAAAAGGGGTCGATCGATCGTTCTGAGAGGATAAGGTAACAAAACGACGTGCTTTCGCGTCTCGTTTCTCTAATCGCGTTCACACCTCGCTTTTACAGCTCGCCACAAAAGCGTCTTTCTTTTGCTGTTCAGATAGTACTCCTGCATTATGCAAACAAACACACAAAAAAATGGTACTGAAATTAATTCCATTCCTGATTTTTGTTTGAAAAAAAAAAACGGCACGAGATAAATAATACGGTGTTGACACATTGCTCCTTAAATAACTCCCGTTTCTTCAAGAGCTCGATCGATGACTGACTACTCCTCCCATGGAGTTTGTCGTTTTTGACTTTTGAACTTTATGTTTGACCATCCGTATTCAAAATATTTATACAAATTATAAAATAAATTAATCAATATTCAAGTATCTTTATAGATAAAATAAGTCATAACAAAATAAATTATATTTGTGCAAAAAATTTGAATAAGACGAGTCATTGAAAAAGATGGCGCGAATCCGGGTGACAAACTTAATGGGACCGGAGGAGTACATTTTCGCTGCTGATTTTGCAGATAGTAAAGTGTACCACCTCCGTCCCCAATTACTTGTCGCTTGGAAACTGTGCCTGTGAGGGGAGTGTTGTTCCCGAGCGACTAGTATTTTTGGGACAGACTAGTACATTTTGGGCTATTATCAATTGATGATGATGATGACAGAACTGTGACAGTGACAGTGACAGTGACCATAGTCCATCCGTACAAACAGGAGATGTATGGTCATGGAGCAATGTGTGCGTGCAACAAGGACCAGGAGGAGTCTGCTCGCTGATCGAAGCAGCCAGCCGTGGGCGGTGGACCGTGGTCGACGACGTGTGCGTTCCTGGCTCATTTGTCTATAAATAAAATCTCGCGTTCACACGCCTGAGCTCTTCTCAAGAGCACTTTTCTCTCTTTTTTTTTCTGGTTTAGACAGGAGTGGAGTGCTAGATAGATTTAGATAAAAAGTGGTGGAATTTTGTTACTGCTTTTGTTTCGGGGAAAAAACGCCCCTGGATAACTACGTGTGTTCACACCTTGCTCCTTTGATTCCCCTCAACGGGGGGCATCTTTTCTCTTCAACACAACAGGTAAGTAGGAGTACTCCTATTCCGCTGCTGATTTTATTCGTTTTTGTTTGTCAGTGTTCCCTCCTAACAAAAAAACAACTCTTCTTTTTCATCGGAAGTTTAACAATTTAAGATTTCATCAATCAAAGTTATAAAACTACTAACACTTATGATGTAAAATAAAATCCTTAAACTATTATATAAGATAGTTTGACAGTAAAAATTACTACTTGTAAACAATACTAGTACTGCTCTAATATAACCTTTCGACCTAACTGATCCACAGTGTTCCTTGTTCCATACGGGAGGGAGATTCATGGAGACCCGTGCCTAGCTTGGGCAGCAAGGACCAGGAGTCTGGCCCAAGTGTGTGTGCTCGCCGATCGAAGCAGCAGCGGCGGACCGTGGACCGTGGTCCACGAAGCGGCTCGCTCTGCAGTGACGCACGGGAAATACTTCCTCCCTCTCAAAATAATTTATCATGTTGACTTTAAGATGTCATGTTCAACCGTTCGCCTTATTTAAATTTTTTATATAAACATCATCCAATTTGATGTGACTTATTTTATTATTAGAGATATTTTAATAATAATTTATTTATTTTCTAAATTGTATAAATAATTTGAATAAGACGAGTGGTCAAACATAATGCCTTAAAGTCAACATGATTTAAATTATTTGAGACGGAGAAAGAGGCGCATGCGGCTGCGAGCTTTTCCGGACAGGAGAGATGACGATGAGCGTGGACCCAGACAGGGATCCCTGGGGCCCGCCCACACCGCAACGGCCGCACCCCACCGGCATGAGGCCGCCGGATGGGATAGCCAGCCGGCAGCGGCAGCCACCGCCTCCGCGGGCCTCCACGGCAGCGACGCGGTTTCCGTGAGGCCCCACTCCACCGTCCCTCTCCTTCGCTTTCCTCTTCGCACCAATTCCGCTACGCGCACCACCCTGCCAGCTGCACTACGTTGTTTCTATCAACAAAAACTCCTTCCATTCAGTAAAAACATGCAATTATTGGATCCGTGTCGGTCAAATTAGTTCACAAATTTACTATGAAAATATATTCTATTAATAATCTAACGCTACTTATTTTATATCAAGAATATTTAAACTACTTTTTTTTTTTTTATAACTTTGGTCAAAATTAGAAATGTTGGACTCCTAAAAGCGAGAATTACATGTTTTTGTCAACGGGAGAGTACTCCATATGGAGTAGAGGCCTTAGTTGCTTCTGTTTTTGTTGGCCGCATTCTTGTGACAAATTGTTAGTCCATTCATAGTACAACATGTTTATTTTTCTTTGAACTGTAAATCTTATGGATACTCTTACCATGTTTAAAGATCATGTGCACCTACTCCACCTGTCCTAACAAAATATTAAATATTTAAGCAATCAAATTTGTCTCGAATTATAAGAAATGAAGTAACCGTTAAACTCAATTTAAAAAAAGGATTAATTTCACATACTGATACACGTATAATACTGAAAGCATAAGCATGCTAATCATAATGTTTTCCCCACAATTAAGAGATAGTTATATATATACATATTTTTATGCTAAAAAACATCCTAGAATTTCTACGACACCTTGTATTCCATAAACAAGGAGGCAAGATATATTAGTGCCATTTTAGCTCACCTGCCTCTCCCGTTCAGTGCTATGTTTCCAAAGACTAGTAAAAATGATGGCGTACACAGCCCGTGTGCTCCCACCATTTCGGCCTCCCATCACCTTCTCCCTCTATAAATTCTCACCGCCGTCGCCCCCGCAAGGCTCACATTCCCCAATCCAGCCTCGACCTATTCCAAGCATTCCAATTCCAAGCAGCGATCTATCAGAGCACATCTCCTCGCTTCGCGTCTCCCATGGCAAACCGCTGCGCCAGCCTCGACCCCACCTGGGCCCACCTCCCCACCCCGGCGCCGACCCACACGGCCCACGCCGCCGCCGCCAGCCACTACTACTTCTCCTCCTCGTCCCGCGCCCGCGCCGCCGCCTTCGAGAACGAGGCGCTCACGTCCGCGCTCCGCGCCTCCATGGCGCCGGCCCACGCCTACTCCGCCTCCGCCGCGGCATCGTCTTTCTCCTGCCCGACCACCCCGTCCTCCTCGACGACTTCCTCCGCCTCCGAGCTCCTGTCCGCCTGCAGTGGCGGCGGCCACGGCGACGCTCCTGCGCCGGCGTCGGCGTCGTCCAGGGCCAGGCCCGCCCGCGCCCGGCCGGGACCTAGAGCGGGCCGCGTCACCAAGCGCAAGCCGCGGCAGTCCGGGCGCCCGCAGACCACCTACATCACCACCGACCCGGCCAACTTCCTCCGCATGGTGCAGGAGATCACCGGCCTCCCCGGCGCCAGCTCCTCCTCCTCCTCCTTCCACGGCGCCGCCAACTCGGAGTCGGAGGCCGTGCACAACTGGACGACGACACCACCGGCGGCGCCCGCGTGCGTGCTCCCGACGCTGGACACGTCCGCTTTCCTGCTCGACCGTGCCGCCACCACCGCGGTGCCAGCAGCGCCGGAGGAGAAGAGCCCGGCGGGCGGCGCGCACACGTCGTCGGCCGCGACAGACGCCGTAGCAGCTGCGGCAGGGGACGACGGCTCGTCGGCGCTGCTAGACCTGGAGGCACTGGCGGCCGAGTGGGGCTTCCCGACCCTGGAGAGCTGGGGGATGATCTGATGAGTGGGCCCGGCCTTCGCGATTAGAGATAGAATTAATGGTGGATGCTTAGCACTGTAGCGATGGGTTTTGCTCGACCTCTCTGTGTTGGAAGTTTTTTGTCCGTCCGATGCGATGATCGGATGGCGGTGGTCGATCGGTTGAGCCGATGGCGATGTCCAAGCAAGCATGGTGATCTGCATGGGGGTTTACATGTCCTGTAAGCAAGAAGTATTAGCTAGGATTAGGCTGCTATTTACCTTGTTCTAGTTGTAGTCCATTTCCATCTCTGCTGGTGCTGCTGAATGAGGATGCATGATTGCCGTGGTTCCTTCGTCAGATACGGAGAAGACAAATGCTAATTATTCTGTAATGAAATCTAATGGCTTCAATTTCCTGGAACAAAAGGAATCTCAGTTATGATCGGCAAAAGGCAAAAAGAAGCCCTACCCTAGTGTGAACGAATGTACGTTGTTCCTTTTTACCTTTGTGAGCCTTTCAGTTTTTCAGGAATCAGCAGGAGAGTTGCACGTAGCAGCAGCCCCATTGTTTTGGTTGGTTTCGTCGTGACGCCCATAAAAAGATAAAATTATATTGTTTTATGGAGTACTCCATCCTGCTCTAAATTGCAATTCACTTTAACTTTTTTTAAGATACATTTTTTTTTGCTATACACCTAGTTATATATTATGTCTACATACATAGTAAAAAAAGCAATGTATATAGAAAAGTTAAAGTGAACTATAATTTGGAACGGAGTACTCCCCCTCCATCCCATGGAGTTTGTCGTTTTTGACTTTTGAACTTCATGTTTGACCATCCGTCTTATTCAAAATATTTTTGCAAATCATAAAATAAATTAATCAATATTCAAGTATCTTCATTGATATAATAAGTCGTAATAAAATAAATTATATTTGTGCAAAAAAATTGAATAAGACGAAGCATCGAATAAGATGGCACGGAATCAGGGGTGACAAACTCGGTGGGGACGGAGGTATAGATGTGCATCGTGCGTCTTTGACGCACGACGCGACGTCGTCGCCGCGTCCGCGTGCAGACGCCGCCCGTGCCATCGTCTGCCGCGTGCCGTGCCATGGCCGTGCTCCGTCTTGGCGGCGGGGCCCGGACCCGCAAGACGCGCGTCTTCGATTTTCGTCTTCGCGTGGACCCGTGATCTTGCGCGGCGTCGTCGTGCCGTCCCACCCGGCCGTGGCGAGGTTGAGGTGAGGAGGGAGTCGGGCCGGCGCGACGGCGCCGCAGGTCGAGGTCGGGCGGGCTGGTGGGCGCCGGGGAAGGTGCGCCGTCGGGCAGCCCCGGCCGGGGCGCCGGCGGGCGGCGTGGAGATCGAGCCACGGCGTCGCGGGTCGGGAGGGACGGGCACGCCCCGGCCGCCGGCCGTAGTCGCCCGTTGGGGATGCGAGGTCTCTGGCCGCTGGCTGTTGCGTGGAGAGCGAGAGCTGCGGGGCTGCGGCGCGAAAGAGCGAGGTACTGGTGGCGCGAGTCGGAAGCGGCGGGCGCTGAGAGCGAGCAGCGAGGCTAGGCTGGCGGTGGCTATTAGGGTTAGGAAAATAGAAGTGAAACTTGTATACTTATGGGTTGGGCCAAATTTTATGGGCTCTATTATAATTCATCGGGCCACCGCGCGCGGGTGCCTACGACCGCCACGGGCGAGGTGGCGGCCGTGCACGCGGCCCGGTGACCGGCCGTGCCGCCTCGGGCCAAGATCTCCCGTGCCGTGCCCGTGCTCGGACCGGCCGAAAGCGCCGTGCGGCCGCGTTAACGGGCCTCGTGCTGCATGCACATATATGGACGGAGGGAGTAAGTAACAAATTAGCATCAGGTCAAAATCAGTCAAACCATATACTACGATGCAGCGAAGTACGTATTGGCGTATTGCCAATGCCAGCCATGAGAGCATGCATGTATATGCATGCACTAGTTCTTAGCTGTACAAGTAGTCAAGTCGTGGCAAGAGGCTTTGACCGTCGTCTCTCATTGTCAACACAAGTAGTAGTACAGTAACCCTGTGTGTGAACGCAACAGTGGGGACCGCACCGCACCAGGCGGGCCACACCAGACAGCTAGGGGTGTCAAGTGTGAACGCAGCGTCAGCAGCTCGCAACGCGAACCGTTGCTGGCGCTTTTTGCTGCGACGCCGACGCGTAAATCACCAAACTGATGGACGAGCTGTATTGCGCGTCGTAGCACACAGGCATCAATTCATTAACCGCCGGATAGGAACTCTTGGATCGAGTTCACGAGAACTTCAGGAAAAAAAAAGTCGCAAAAAAAGGAAAAGGGAATGCGTTGAACATTTTCAGCTGCAGACATCATTTTCGTTTTTTGTACCATAGGTGAAAACGGGGACGAAAATGAGTATGTTTTTGTACCATAGGTGAAAACGGAAGTATTTCTGGACGGGAATGTGAATCTTCTGTTGAAACGAAACGTGGTTATGTTCTATTCTACTTAAGCTAGTGATCCGTCCATCAAAAAGAAATACATACGATTTTAAAATAGTGCTTAGTCAAGTTATCTTAAATTTGACTAACTTTATCTATAAAAATGATAATAATACTATCTTCTATAAACTCAATCAAACTTAAGTTGATTTCGCTCTAACCAAACTTAGAATTATATTCTTGGTGGGAAGGATGCCGTACCTCCATTCCATCTTGTGAAAGTCATTATAGCTTTTCTACAGTTGTCCTCAGTTAATTGTTTTTCTCGTTTTTCATCCCTAACATATCTCAACCTAAATCTTTTTCTTTTTGGAGCAGGACGCCTCGCGCCGCTTCGCAGGCGGCTCGGGCGAAACCCTAGCCGCCCGCCGCCACCTCCGCCCGTCCCAACTAAGGCCTCGCCGCCGCCCGAAAAGTGGGCAGCCCTGGCCGGCGCAGCTCGCAATGAAGGCGGCGGCGGGCGGCATTGCGGGCTGCGACCCTTCTCCGGCGCGAAGGAGGAGGGAGACCTCCGGGAGCAGCGGAGCCTGCTCCCCCCGGTGCGGGCGGCGCTGCCTCCCTTCAGCGCGGTGGCGGCCCGCCTTGGCCGGTATCCGGCCCACCGGCGCTCCGGATCCACCCCGCCTCCCTCCCTCCTACCGTGCTCTTGCGTCTCCCGGTCGGTTGACCGGCGCCTCGTCGACCGCTGCTCTCTTCCTCTCTTCCTCGGCTTGGGCGGCCTCGGGCGGCGGCAAGGCAGATTCTTAGGCCCCCAGGTCACGGGGCCCCCCCCCCGGCGAACGTCGCCACCGGCCGCCGGTTTCCCTTGGGGCTCACTCGTTTGTGCCCTGGGGAGCTCGGCGGCGCAACATCACGAAGCCGGGGCGTGATGTTCGCCGCGGCTTGCTGGGCGGGCGGCGTGCCCGGTTTAGGGCTCTGGCTGCGGCGCGTCGGCCTCGGCCGCTGGCTTGCCGGCGGGTGAGCGTCGTTCTTCAACCCCTCGTCCTCGGCTCCACCGGCGTCCTCGGCGGCGGCGAGGCCAACCACCCCCTCCCCTCCTCCCGGCGGCTGCAGCTCTGCGTCGCTCCTCGATGCGCCCCGGGATGGCCATGGCACCCCCTGGACCCCCCGGCGGTGGTGGTCCCGGGGCCGGCAGATGCTCCCGGCGGCGAGCCTCGACGACCATCTTGAGCTGCTCCGTGAGCCGCCGTCCGGGCCTTGACAAGATCCTTGGGTTTCGACGTCTTTGGCGGTGTCGTGCGCGCCTCCCACTCGCGGCGGCGAGTCCGGTTGCGCTCAGGTGTGGCGTGGAGCGCGACCGGCGCCTCCCTTCGTCCGTCCGGCCATGATGCGTTGCTTGCCGCGCCTCCCACCATCTCGGGCGAAGTCCGGACGCGGCTCCGGTTGGTGTGGCGGCCAACAACCCCTCGCGCAAGCGAAGACGATGGTCGGTGCGTGCCTCCCTCGGTCGCGGGCGAAGTCCATCGTGGCTCCGCGCCAAGTGGAGGCAACCGACAACCTCTTTCCGCCCGGTGCGGGCGTTTTGCCGGTGCGAGCCTCCGTCCCTTGCGGGCGAGTTGGTGGCTCCGCGAGGTGTGGCAGCTACCGGCGGTGTAGCAGCTGGCTGGCTCCCTCCTCGTTCGGGAGCGAAGGTCTTGAGCGAAAAGCTCGGCTCGGATCTTTCGAGCCGGCGGACGACTCTCCTTCTTGAAGGCGTCGTCGAAGTTCCTTTTACGACTTCTTCACCTCGGCTAAAGGATCGGGCAAAAGCCTTGCCAAGCTCTCTTGGCTAACGATGATGATGTTACGGGCGCCATTCACCTTCCGGAGGCATCGTTGAAGAGCTCTCGTGTCTTGGTGTAGTAGTCTTTGCTCTCGGTATTGTTTTCTTTCTTTGTGGTTGTGCCTCTTTGTGCCCCCGACCCCCCCACACCACACACACACACACACACACACCTTCCTCCTTGACGCTAGGGCGTTTTTCTGTTGTCTATTTTGTGGGTTAGCCACACCCTAGCCTCTCGAGCGAGGCGTTGTATGCGGTTCGGTCCGGTTTTCCATAATTAACTGGACGACAGGGGTTTGGCCTCGTTTTCCAAAAACGAGGTTATCGTCATTTTGGGCACTTGAATATAATTCAGGTGGGGAGCCGCCCCCCCTCGATGAAAATTCAAAAAAAAAAATCTTTTTCTTTTGATAATAATACACCACTTTTTTTTTTCTTAATTTTTTGTGTCCAGAGCTAAAATGACAAGTAACATGGGACAAAACTAAAATGACAACATGGGACGAAGAGTTTTATTTCTTCATTTTTAATACCCAGAGCTAAAATAAAGTATAACATGGGACATAGGCCTGGTTCCCGACAACTATATTGTCAGGGTTCTGAACCTACTAAACATTGTCAGATGCACAGCTGAAATCTATTGCTACTTCCCGCTTTGCTATGAACAATAGTAACAATGCGACCATGAAGCTGTCCCCGAAACGTACGTGGATTACAGCCATGTATTCAACAGTCACTTCTTTTTCGCCAGCAAAAGAATCAGGGATCAAGCACAAGCTCGTGATACAACAAGAAAAATGTTCACAACTATACGTATTACAAAAATAACATCAGGATCTGGACAACAATATGCACATTGGTTTATCATGGAAGGACAAGCTCTACGTATCTCCTTTCTGTGTCTTTCTGACCTTCTCCACGGCATCCTCAAATGATTTCTGCAAAGTAAAGAAATGCACCCGTTTATTTCACTGCATCGGCCATAGTATATGCAATAACAGAGGGCAAGATCATACACAATCCAGCAACAATTAACGTACAGATTGTCTTTCCATACAGATCTTGCTTTTCTGATCACTCAATTATTTAAAGGTTTACCAATATAACTGCTTATTCTACATTTCAGAACCGGAATATCAGTACACTGTTGATAGAGGGTTTTATTGTCAGTACATCTACAAGGACTTTTTATTCCATTTTTCAGGATTTACGGTAGGATATAGTTCTACCATATTCAATATTCGCATTTAGTGATAGGTAAATTCTATCTCTTACAATCATAAGCACACCAGAATTTGCAATATTTTGATGATTGCCAGTCTCTTCAAGTTAAACCCCTTACATAGGTAAACCATGCTGATGCAATCTCAGGTAGTTATTCTGTATAGATTCCCTAGCCTAGTTTCTTTGCCTCTCTTAGGCTTCTAGATTCTACTGTTTTGTTAGCTTCTTCAGCTGTGTGCCTTGTACAGCTTCTTTTATTTTTTTTTAATATATAAAAGCTCACAGTGGGGGGCTTCCCCTGCTGTACCATTTTTCAAAATAAAGAAAGTAGCTAGTTAGGACTTTGTGCAGACTACAGAGTACCTAAAGTCCACCACTCAGCACATGAAAAAAGAAAAGAAAAGAGGGCTATCAATTATAATAGTATACTACAATGAGAAATTGACGTCAAATGTAAAAAGGGGCAGAGTACAGTTACAAACTTTTGAATCATTTTTCTGTCTACCATGCAATAGATCAAGGTCTGTGCCTCTGTGGGGATCGCTACTAGCAAAGTGTGAACATGTGAATCACATAAAAATGAATAATCCACATGTTCATGGGTCTACTCATCTAGTTTCACATTTCGATTTTATTAAAAGCCAAGTTTTTCCTTAAACGAATAGTGAGCAACATTTGAAGAGCTAAGCCTATTCCATTTTAAATAGAGTATCAATAATGGGAGGTAATGGGAACATAAACCAGGCATTGTAATGTTTTTACTTATATAACTAACCAATCTGTCAGGAAAAAGGAGAAAATATCCTTGCACATTAGAATTTTTAAATATGACCAAAATGTGGCTGTTTTTTGTTTGCTTAGATTCAGCTTCACTCTTCTGTTGCAATATGACAGCATCAACAGCAGAAGGCTGCATCTATCAAACAAGTCATTTTACCAGTCTGTTTCTTTTCTACAACTTGCCAAAGCAAAATGGGTGAACTTTATAATTTTTCTTCAAATCACAACTCCACATTATTTTTTCATGCAGGAGCAAGACCCTTTTACCATTAACAAACCAATCAAAAGCTGATTGCTTCGTATCACCCATTAGCACATGGCATAACCTCACAAAGATAACAAGTTACAAATTAGCTACCCAATTTATAAGTTCATGTAACAGCTTACCAATTGGCGGTTAATAAAATTCATACTGACAAATAGGCCTGGCTGATTATACCACGGGAATAAATCTAATTATTTGAACATTGTTATAATTAATGAAGGAACACAATGGAACACACTTACCCCGGAGTTATTCATCTTCCAAATTTCCAAAATACTCCCATCAAGAAAAGCAGCCCCAGATAGCAGTACACTGCAAAACATAGTTATCCATAAGCTGCTAGTTTTCAATAGGAGTATCATATTTAAAATACTAAAATCACCATAACTACAGTACTTTGTAGAAAGCAAAAGCACTACACTGAACAACACTAGTTTGCAACACCCAACATGTGTTTGCTGAAACTTGTAACAGCCATAAGAACACTCTTTCTCCAGTTTTCTTATGAAACTGGCCAAACTCTGCATTTCATTTGACTGAACACCAATGGAAACAATACCCTGCAACCATTGTATTGTATAAGCCCATTTGTATATTTGGCCCCATTCTGATCTCCCTAAATCAGGAACTGGTCAACCATCTTGTGTGCTTCGTAAACACCCCGTGCTGGCAATCATCAAAAGGACAACTCAACTAAGCAAAGCTACAGACGAACCCCTATTGCAAATGTTGCAAGCAGCTAGCCATTGGACATTCCCGGAAATAACAGACGAAATTTTCGATCTCGATGCCTTGTTTAGCTTACCTGGCGAATCCCAGATTGATTAGGAAGCCTCGCCGAGTGACTGCCTTCAGCAAGAATTCCCAATCAATTGACCCCATCGAGGCGCCGGCACCTGCCCCCGGAGGCGTCCGTCGCCAGGAACCGCCGCCGTAGCCGTGGCCATACCCGTACCCGTAGGAAGCCGACGACGAGGAGGCCCAACCAGAGGAGGAGGTGCGCGCGTAGGAAGACGTGGAACCGCGAAGGCGGAGGTCGTACTCGGCGCGGCGCCTGTCGTCGGAGAGGACGTGGTACGCGTCGGACGCCTGGCGAAACCGGCGCGCGGCGTCGGCACGGGCGGCCGCGTCGGTGGAGCCGGCGTGGCGGTCAGGGTGGTCCCGGGCGCGCTGCGGCGGAAGGCAGCCTTGACCTCGGCCTTGGTGGCGTCTCGCCGGATACCCAGCGTCTGGTAGTGGTCGCTCATCGCCCGCCTGCGCCAAGGCTCGGTCGCTGGATCGCAGGAGGAAAGGCGAAGGAGCAAGGAGACGAAAGGGATCGGCGGCGACGGCGGCGTCGTGGCCGCTCTGCCTGCCCGCGCGTTCTTCTCCGGCCCGTCTCGTCTCCTTGTAGTATAATACTGGGCCGAATTTGCACTAAGCCCATCGAACCTAAGCTTTCATCTTTCGCTAACAGTCAAACACCATTTGGTTAATTGGATTTTTATTGCGAATTGGCTTGTAGTCGATGGTAGGGCGGTCAGGTGGGGACGCTACCCATGGGGGGTTCAAATCCGGTGCTCGCGCACCTTTCCTGGGATTTTCCTAGGATTTTCGGCGTTGTGCATTAAGTGGTAGCGGCGTTACGTCGGCAAAAGCGCGCCCATGGTGACCGGGAATCTCCCGGGCCTTAGGGTCTTTCGGTCGCCCGGAGGTGCTTCATAGGGGTAGGGTTTTGCGTGCGTGTGTTCTTAGGGGAGAGTGTGCGTGCGTGTTGTGAGCGTCTGCGTTGTTGTGTAATTCTCAAATTCTCAAAAAAAAAAAAAAAAAAAAAAAAAAAATTGGATTTTTATTAACTTTTACAACCGATACAAACAGATTTTTTTCCTCAACACAAAACGGATGGAAAGGAAAAGAAACTAAGAAAACGAAATTTCAACAAACAATTTATTGCGTTCAAAAGTAGGAAGGTAACATTTCAGAATGCCGAAAAAAAAAGAGAACACTATTATCACAACGGTACAATCTTCACGCTGTTTGCACAATATATTCACCTTTTTTTTTTTTTTGCTAAGGCAATATATTCACTTGCTCAGATGATATGTATGCCCAGCAAAACCAGAGCAGCAGATTAAGTCCATACTCAGATTGTATACAACATCCATTTTGCGGGACGGTTAGGGGGACAACAGACATGAAACTTCAGTATCTAGGCTTCTAGTCTAGGGAGAAAAGAGTTTCCGGTGCACATGCTCGTGGAGAGAGTGCTCATCACCATCGTGATGATGGAACACATATGTTAAGACTCCAACAAGGCACAGCACCGTGCCAACAAGGATCTTGTCATAGCGCTCAACCCAGTGGAACTTGATTTGGCTGGCACCATAGAATGAAAGAGCCACCAAGGATGTCATCACTGTGATGGTGCTGCAGGAAGAAACGAAATGGATGAATAGAACAGAAGAATCGATGTAAGAAGTATCTTTTTGGTACTTCATGCAGCTACCACATTCAAAACAAAGCACCTAGAAAAAAATGAAAGGATATGAATGACAGCTAACAATATATTTACCCTTACAAACCATGGTTGAACAAAAGTGTGAATTAGTCCACATATTAAAAAAATGAAAGCTGCACTAATAAGGCTGCCACTCACTTTAACATGAGTAGATGACGATAAATAGTGTTCCCATCAGACTAGATTGGTTCCCTCAGTCAATTGACTCCTATTGTACATATGTGCTAATTATGACTAACAAAACAAGAGAAATATCTCAAAAGCAAGATCTTAACAACTGAAAGAAACGAGACTATGAGTTCATACTTAGCAAATGCATCGGTATATTATACTACTTGAGTTTGCTCTTTTTTGTCTCAGTGTGCTCCAAGTATTAGCTAAGGTAACAGAGTGCTCAGAGGTCCTAACAAAGGAAATCCAGCGGCTAAGAAACTTCTAAGACGCGAGGAGGATATAGGTAATCCGTAATCCTGATGACCATCGTCAACAATGCTACTTTTTTTCTTCATTAATTTAGAATAGGGATAAAAACATTTTGCCATAATTTAAAACTTTTTTTTCAACTTTATTGAGTTAACAAAAACCCAATAAAAGAATGGACATCATAGTACAATTTTAATTGGTAATGCCAACAGGTAAAATATTAAAAAGAAATCAGTGGAGTGAAAGGGGTGAAGACCTGAAGAGGAGCACAATGATGGCAAGAATCATCATTGAGGAAGAGTTGCCAACAGCAAGAAAAACTGGAAGAGTTGTTGCACAGGGTGATAATGCAGGTACAAGCACAAGACCGGCGACTGCCATCTTTTCCATTGGATGATTATGAGCATGGCTATGACCACCTTTTCCTAAGGCAAACAACAGGATATAACTTGCTCCAAGAAAAATCAGCAACAGCGAGGCAAGTTTATGCACTGTTTCTTCGCCAGCTATAGTATTTGCCATAGTAACTGCCGTTATCCCGAGAAGAGCAGTAGAAACAACATGAAGAACACCTCCAAATGCAGCTGCAGAAGTAAGCAATCTTTTCTTAGTACCAACATATACAGAGAAGGGTATCATTTGCAAAATAACAATTTCATAATCACAAAATCACATATACAGTATGAAGCAAACAGGGTGCACCAAAACAGTGGAACCAAGATGAGATAAAACAGAAATGCAGTGCATGAATCATAACTTTGTGTTGAACTCATCATTAATTCTTAAGAGATCACGATAAATATGATGCAATTAGTACAATACCAGCTTAGATCACAACTATAACTTTTCTCTTAGAAGCTGCTACTGCCTAATACAAAACCAATTTAGGCATGTGCTGGCAGCGGGTCTAACTAAATGAAGCCTTTTCAACTTGTTTGCCCAAACTTGGCTCGTGGATAGAACACGTGACATGACATTACTTGCATTACTAAGAAACACTGCAAAAACAGCCATCTGTTACAATCACCGCAAACCAATGTACATATGAAATCAGCATAAGTCAGATTAAAACATGGACACACTTTTCCCTAGCAAATTGTGTTCCCTGAACCGTAGAACGATATTCCACGAAGAAAGGAAGGTAACAGAAGCACATATGAAATCTCCCTAGAAATCCATCCACGCAGAAAATCAGAGCATGGGCATCTAAACATGCTGCCTTGTCCATCAGCCCATGCAATGTCATTCGGATGTACAGGTCAGCACGCAGCATATGCCATACGCACTAGGCAGCAGCCAGGCACCACCAGACTACCATGGCACAAAAACTGCCACCGTTTGTAAATGCCACGATGCACAGCCGGATCCAACAAGGGGAACCAACCACCGAGAGCAGCCCAACCTGAGTAAAACCCTAACGTCCCTCTCTTGCACGATCAATTGGGCGCGGCGCGAGCCTTCCTTCACCCACCCTCGTCATCAAACTAGGCACCAGATCTGGAGGCGGTGAAGAGTAACGAGCCGCCACAACCGCAGCAAGCGGGAGGAAACGAGGCACGACGGGGAAGGAAGGGAGGGAGGTGGGGTACTGACTGACGAGGAGGGTGCGGGAGAGCGGCCAGCGCTGCGCGCGCGCGACGATGGAGAAGGGGAGCCAGTGCGTGGGGATGAAGGAGTGCAGCAGCGACACGGTGGCGATGCCCCCGATCGTCGACGCCTCCTCCGCGGTCCACCGGAAGCCGCCCAGCCCCCGCCGCCGTCCATCCCCTGACCCCTGCTCAATCCGGTCAGCTGCGCGCCGCCGCCGCCGCCGAGATACGAGCCGTGACGAGCCCCTGGCGCCGCGAGGTGACGGTTGGGGAGCGGGAGATCTGTGAAGGGAAGGGGGAGCAAGGACAAGGAGGACCAGAGGGCAGACGGGGGAGGAGGATGGGTGAGAAGAAAGCGCGGGGAGTTAGTGCGAAGCGTGCGAAAGCGGTCCGCCCCAACTGCGCCCCAACTGCGCAGGCCGGGTCCCGTTCCGGCTAGACAACGGCTGGGGTCCACCGTATTCAGCCCGGCCCAGCCCAGACCAGCCCACTATTTCTCCTCCAGTATTTCAGTACACTTGCGCCTAGTACATTCTGAAGCGCGTGTACAGTGTTCTGATACGGATTACTCCGTACTTCGTTTTCAAATAAAATTCTTCGTGAAACAATTTGAGTAAGAGCGCCTAGTACTGTAGATAACAATAGTCGCTGACCTTTTTTTAAAAAGGCCTTCACACAGCAATAGGCAATACTTATCATTTTTTTTCTCTTTGAGCCCGCTGTCAGTTGCGTCTCACAAATGATGGACACACTACTCACCACTAAAACAATGGCGTTATTAATAAATCTTTAATAAATCTAACAAAAAAAAGCATCAGTTTCGAGTCAAGATTTTAAGCTAAGGTGGAAGCCCATTTTCACGCCATGATATAGTGATATACTGTTTCATAAAAGAAAACACTAAACCTTTGTAGAGAAGGTTTGCATGCATGGATGATTTTCTATTTATTTTTCTTCTTCTCTTTTCAGATAAAGACATCGCATGATGTTGACTGTTGAGTTAAGTAGGGGCCCTAATATTTGAGAAAACAAAGAGGCCGGGCCACAAATTCAAACTGGACGTGTCACCCGCTCACTGCTCTCGTCCATCAAAACCATTATTAATTAATGAACTTCCTACGTACAGTAGTTAAAAAGAATGTGTCAAGAAAGCGACGAGTCTTTTTTTATATATAAATAAAGAAATCCGACGAGTCAAGAGACCCTATATAAAAAACATAATGATACCCGAAGCGGATGCATCTACTCCGTATATCCATCCATGTATGTGCCAAGTTTTTTTATTATTTTTATTTGTTATATACAAAAAAAGTGTTTAGGAGTCTAGGACGTCCGAATCGAGTCCGCACGGACGGACAAAAACTACTCTTGGTTGTTGATCCGTAACTGCAGCTGCAGAGAGGCCCAAAGATTGTCTACAAACTAAAACACGGGAAGCAAATTTGTTTAAATCCATCTTGGCCGTTGTGATGCTAACCGTGGAAGCATGCTTGTGTTTGCCGCCATCTTGCAAAAAAGGGAAAGATCCGTCCAAACACTGTTGGATATTCTGCCGCTGACGCCCAGTTTGGTAGGGAAGCGCCGTCATCCAACCCACCAGCTGGTCGGACTCAGGTTTCTTGGCGCTCCAAGCCAGGAATCATTTTTATCCCCCAAAAGAAAAATCCAATCGGCAATCGCAAGCGAGAACGGACACCAGAGGAAATTTTTTCAAAATTTAACCCTTTTTCAAAACTATTTTCAAATCTATCCCTATTTTGAAACTATTTACACCAGGTATCCCTTTTGTCGCGCCAAACTAATAAGCGCGACAATTATTACACGCCGCGCCTACGCATGCGGGCGAGCGACATGTCATGCCACGCTGGCAGCGCGGATTCGTTGGCCGGCGGCGTGGCGTGGCGGGGTCCCACCATGTCGCGCCTACGCATGCGGCGCCGGCGTGAAAATCGCGCGCGATTGGTCGGCGCGACGGGCCCGTTAGGGTTCTGTTTGGGCCTCGTCAGAACGCGTGGGCCCACCATGTCGCGCCAATATGTTTGGCGCGGCGAGATGTATAAATCTTTGCGGCCAGTCTACTTTTTGTCCCCCTCTCTTCCCCACTCACTTTTCCGAGGAAGCACGAAGGGGACCGGGCGGGTGAGTCTTTCGTAGCCTTCTTTGCACTTTTTTTCTCCTCCTAATGCTTCCAAATGTCTAGTTTGTTTGCTAGTTGACTTTGCTTTTGTTAAATAGCTTCCTAATTGTGTCATCTAGCTTCCTAATTTCCTTTTCATTTGGTGGAATTGTGGAATTGAAACCTAACCCTAAATGACATCATTTGAATAACATTTCTCATGGTGGATTTACTGTTTTATTGAATATTTGATCATGTATTATGGGTTGCTAAGGGTTCATTTAGGATTGCTTGTTTTGAAAATTATGTTTCATGTCTTATGGTTTGACTAGGATGTTTAACCATGTATGGAGATTAGTTTGTTTGATTGTTTCATAAGGTTTACTTGGGATTTTTACCATGTATCATGTTTAGGGTTTATGAATATTTTCGTATTTTTTTCAATATTTTCGTTGTGACTATGTATAAAATAGATGGATGTAGTATTATGTTTATGGCTAAGTAACAATGAGATGGTTAAAATTTTTAATATCAATCATGTTGTCTAATAATCTATGGTGTAACACTTCACAATTTGTATTAGTCGGAAGGTCGGTAACGCCTCCATGGTGTGTTATTTGTGTTGCAGTTATATGTAATAGTTTTCATTATGGTGGTTTTGCTAGGTGTCATGGACTTGTCCCTGTTTGTGCACCATCCGGAGGACCATGATGGGGATGGTCCATTCCCGTCACCTGTGCCGACGCCGCTTTGTCACTGTGGGTGGCCGGCCAAAGTGAAGCAGTCCAGGCATCCAAAGTCCGCCGGTCGTGCTTTTTCATTTGCCGCTTCTGGCGTGGTCCTCTGACCGGGCGGATGGGCGAAGGATGCAATTTTTATCCAGGTGGATCGACGGTCAAGAACGGGTGGATCATTCCATCTTGTTGTTTCCATATGACCCTTGGAAGACCGTTAAGTTTGAAGAGTTCGAACGGTGGGTGCCTCCGCCGCCGAACCCACCCGAGATGACCGAAGAGGAGAAGGTTGACGCTGCACAGCACCGTCTTCAGAATCCTCCTACATGCCATTGTGGGGAGAAGGCGTTCCTCCAACTTCCGAGCCGACCAGATTTGTTCACTCCTTTCTATCGTTGTGGTCAGCGTGATTTGGTAACTGGTTTTCCAGCTTGTGACTTTGAGGAGTATGTTTATGGACCAAAACCTGCATGGCCTAACGAGAGGCTGCAAGAGGAGTATTCCAATGGACGCATGGCATGGCCATGCCTTGGCCTTCCGGATAAGAAGTGCAAGTGCGCCATCAAGGCCCGTGAAGGAGTTGTTCCCTCTGAGTTAGGGATTGGTTGCTACTGTGGCAATGCTTATGGTGGCCCAAATGAGTTCTTTGTGAGTATAACGAACTTGTGCCTTGCATGCCTATTTTATTTAACTTTGCTAATGCATAAGTATGATTATTGTTATTTATGTTTCACTCAGGCTGGGAAGACTTGTGATTGGGAGGATTTCCCAGGGCGCGGTGAGGCTATGGCCAATTTGTTTTCTCCCAAGTTCAATTCCCCCTTGGAGAGGAAAAGGATGATTGTGAGGAGGCAAAAGCTGAAGAGAGCAGTGAGGCGGAAGGGCGGTGTTGCAACACCTGAGGGTAACACCTGGACGAAGGTCGGTAGAGACTATTTGTAAAGCTAAAGGTAAGGACATTAGTCCTTACCATCTACGATTTTGGGCGACGAGCTCCTTGATGCATCTTGGCGGGAAAACAAGGAACACTACGACCGCCTCGGCCGAGGAAAGGAGGAGCATTGGGAGGCTATGGAGCCGTTTCTCGAACAAGAAGCTCAACGTCGACGGGGATATGATACGCGAGCTTTGTGAGCATTTGTTGTTCTTCAAAAACTTGTTTTCACATTTCGCTACTTGGTAAGGTTGTTGTAATGTGGACATTTTTGTTCCTCATAGTTCCTTCGCCACGACAAGAGGGACGAGGGAAAGGATGACGATGGCAAAGACGTGCACGATCGGGACAATGGTAACGAGGGGACGAGGCCAAGGACCGGGCGACCGGGACAAGGAGAACGGCCATGAGGATGTTTGGAATGACTCCCACTACGATGATTGGAATCGGACTATTTGGGAGGGCGACCACGATTTTGGTCGCCCTTGACTTAGCTATGTGGAAGGCATTAGTGGCCCACTTTTGTTCGAACCACCGACTTAGGAAATCTTTTGTTCGAACCACCAAGTGTATGATGCATGGACCCCTATAATTGTGGGTGACCCACTTTTTTGTAAGAAATTGTAGTGACTGTTCTCTATGCTTTGAACAATTGTGAAGCATGCAGTAATGTCTAGTTGTTGGCATTTCAATCTACATTACATCGTTGTGCTCCTTCTTTCCCTACGGAGGCGAGGGAGGGTAAAGTCCGGTGGAACGGAACACCAAATCCTTCCGGTTGGCACTGCCGATGATGGCACGACACCGGAAGACCGTTGACTTTTGAGGTCCAAGATGTAGCTCACATCTTGGAGGGTGACTGTCATCTCTCCACACGGCAGGTGGAAGGAATGCGTCTCCGGACGCCATCTGTCCACGAACGCAGTCACCAGCCCGCCGTCCATCTCTGGGAGCCCCGCCACAAGGGCTCGAGCAAGGCCCAAGAAGCCCGCTCGAGCAGGTAAGGGGCGTACCGCTCGTCCCAACGCATGGGCTTGTGAGCTCGGGGGCCGCGCCGTCAGTTTCTGAAAAAAATAAAACATTTTTTAACGATTACATATGATAAACGATGAACACAATACAAATATTTTTCCAACAAAAAAAAATAAATCACTTGCCTTGCCCAAGTCCACCTTGAAGTGTGTGCTCGGTGGTCCTTGTCATACTTGATCTTGAAGGAGAGAACGGGGCTCCTCCTGCGCCATCCTGTAGAAGGCCAAAAGACACATGATTAGACATATGACATGAAAAAAATTAAAGTCAAGAAAAAAGCATTAGGAAATTAATATATCACAACATGAAGAGAATAAGACGACACGAAAACTAAAAACACCCTAGTACCTGAACACTATCATGAGTGGGCTGCGGTGTGGCGGTCCTATGACATTTAGAGCACCGGAGCGGAGGCATAGCCTCATCAAAGTCTCCATAACCATACATATCTAGACCATAGCCATTTGAATCATACACATCAGGGCCATCGGCATTGGAATCGTCCATAATTCCTTTGAGGCGTTTCCTCTTCCTTCTTCCAACCTTTTGCTTCTCTTGATCCGGGTCCGGGACATAATCCAATCCACAGTATGGGGGCCACTGTGAAGGATCTAGGTACGGCTCGAAGCTGGATTCCCACACTTTTAGGGTGTTTGATTTGAGATAGAATGGAGACATGAAAAACCGATCTTCATGGTCCAAACCCCTCATCTTACACGCCCGTGATGACGTGTGAGCAAGGCACATGAAGTAGCTGCGGAATGCAACAAGAACACTCCGGTTTCTGGAGGTCGACCCTATAATTTTTGCCCCCGTACTTCTCACCGCCCGGGATTGGTTCCTCCGGTGACATTATATTGTACACTAGCCTTGAAGGTCCGTAGGCCACACCAACCCGATTGGAACCTATGACCTCCGAAATCTCCGTGTGTCTCCCTACCCAAGCACGGCCCCATTTTTCCGTACAAGCCTTGGCAATGTTCCAACGTTTAACAAAGTATTCGTTGCACTTCTTGAAAGAGTACTCCACAATCTGGGAGACAGTGCATCGCACGGATTCCCTTGAACACTTTGTTAAACGATTCCGATGAATTGGTGGTCATCACGCCATACCTGAGGCCACCTTCATCAAATGCGAGAGCCCACTTGTCAACATTACTCATCTGGGCCACAAGCCAAGTCCTGGCGGGAGTGTTCAGGACCTTGTTCAACTCTGCAAGCTTCTGTTTGAACCTCTCCTCCGTGCGACAACAACACAGGACCTTCAACTTCTGGACAACCTCCTTCTTCCTTTGTCGCTGCCAAATGTTGGCGGCAAAGTGTCGCATGCACCATCGATGCTCAAGAGGGGGAAGCCCTTCTATCTCCTCTCTAGCAGCCAATAGCAATCCATTGTGCCGATCAGATATCATGCAAATCCTACGGGACGTACGACGGATCACATCTCTTCTTACAAGCTTCATGAACCAAGACCAGCTCAAATTGTTCTCGCTCTCGGCCAAAGCAAACGCTAAAGGCACAAGCTGGTTCTCCGGATCAACACCGACTGCCATCATTAGAACACCTTTGTACTTCCCAGTAAGGAATGTTGCATCAACAAGCACGACGGGCCGACAATGCTTGAATGCATCGGCCGATGCAAGGAAAACACCAAAACAATGCATGCGAGAACATGTTTAGGCACGCCGTCGGTGTCATCCACTATCCGCCCGAACAGCGAGGATACCACCTAAGGCCCGGATTGTAGTGTTTCATGGCTGAAAGGATCCTAGGAGCTTGGTTGTATGCCTCCTTCCAATCACCCCACAACAACGCTATAGCTTTTTCGCTTTGCTCGCCATGCCTTCATGTAGCCCACTCGATATCCGGTCCACCCCCAAATGCTCTCGATTAGAGAGGCAACATATATATCGCTATCGGCCTTCACAAGGCCGACAAGACGACGACTCAGATAACGAGACGTGTTCTGTGCGTGAACCCCCTTCGGCTTAGAAGACCGACAAAGGTGAGGTTGCTTCACATTACGAATCATCCAAGTCTTGTTTAGCAGCTTCCTCGCCCAAACTCCCCATCCACACTTCTTCTTGCAAAGCACGCGTGTACCGCTTCTACCGTGGTCGCAGTTGATCAACATAGTACGGCCTATGATACCTAACTGGCGAGTTCGAAAGAAAAACTTGTGATGATCCAATGTGTCAAAGACCATGCCCTCCTTAATCTCCATCTCCTCGCTCTCGGTCCCTCATCGTCCAACAACGACAGGGCCAGGTGTCACACACCGCTTCATCAACCATACTAATGTCCATGAAGTTGGGTGAGGGTACCTCAACATGGACCTCCCTCAACCGACTTAGCTCCACGTCGGTGTAATCCATTCTAAATGACCCGCCGTGGATGCAATATCCCCTATACTCATCGCTTTCATCCTCCGTACTTGGCTCCGACCTATACTGCGTCCTCTAAAAACCTCCTCGGAGTCGCTTTCACTAAAACCGAGTTCATCTCTATATTCTCCATCGTCCTCGATGCTACAAACATGTCGTCCATAGCACCAAACTCCTCCTCATCGCACACTTCCATACCCACCATCGCTGCATTATCATTGTATCTAACAACAGCCGGTTGCACCTCTTCCTCCCGAGTCAAGTGCTCTACGGGCTCCTCATCCACGTTCTCACCGCGCAGCACAACAACAACAGGGGTTCATCACCTTCTCCACTACAACTTCCAAGCAACGAACACTACTACCCTTCACAACCTCCACAAAGTTATTCCAATCATCTTCACATGACAAAGGCATCAGGGCATAGTGTGCTCGTTCGTTCCTTCCCACGATCAAAGCGACGGTCATACTACACGGCCATCCATACTTCTCACGACAATGTCCGACCAAATCATCAAAGCTAGGAGGTCTACCAAAAAAATGAACTTGTTCATGCATGTTCTCAAACTTGCCATCCTCTCTAACTTTGCCACCACTAAAAAAGCGCACTAAACGGTCCATCTACAAAGTAATCGGAAAGAAAAGCTATAAGTAAAACAACCATATTGTCAATATATATTAGAAACAAACTCAACACCATATTGCCAATATATATTTGAAACAAACTCAACACCTCCATACAACAAAGAACTTCATCCATGAAAAATCTAATCTAGGTGAAATCCACAGTAAAAACATATCCTAAAACGTTTCCACGTACCACATTGCATCAATAAACGGCCCAATCACTTATAATTTCACATTGGAAAATAAAAAAAATAACAAACCCTAAACCCTAATGCATGCATCAATGAACTACTCTCATGCAACTTCGTTCTCTTAACCAAATCCACGTGAACAAATCGAATCCTAAACCGATTCTACGAACCACATTGCACCATTTAACGCTCCAATCACTAACAATTTCATTTTAATCAAAAAAACCATGAACAACTAACAAATCAAGAAATGGAGGGGTAGAAGAGAAGGGATTAGCACCTTGTTGGAGAAGGAGGGGGGAGGCCGGCCATGCCACCACCGCCGCCCGCCGGCCTCGACGCCGGCCACCAAAGGCCGGGGGCCGTATGGCCCTCCACCCGCCGGCGCGCTTGGTCCAGGGGGGGGGAGGCCGGCGGCTTGGTCCAGGGGGGGGGGGCCGGCGGCGGCGGCTACGGGGCGGGGGACGGCCGGCGGCGCCTACTCCGGGCGGTGGTGGCGGACGGCCACAAGCAAGGGGCGGCGGGAGGAAGAAGAGAAAGAAAGAGAAGAAGTGAGGAGGAAAGAGAGAAGTCGGGCCCCGACACCCTAACTTCTCCGTCGCGCCTCATGCGTCGGCGCGACGGTGGGGCCCCACGCGCTTTTCCACGAGGCTCAAACAGAACCCTAATCGGCCCCGTCGCTACTGACGCATCGAGCGCGATTAGGTGTGTCGCGCCCGCATGTGTAGGCGAGACATGGTGGGACCCACCGGCGGCCACGCCGGCCCGCGGCCAACGGCGGCGGCGTTTTCGCCGCGCCACGTCGCGCCGCATGCTTAGGCGCGGCGTGTGCAAATGTCGCGCCCTACTAGTTCGGCGCGACAAAGGGATACCTGGTGTAAATAGTTTCAAAATAGGGATAGATTTGAAAATAGTTTTGAAAAAGGGTTAAATTTTGAAAAACTTCCACAGCAGAGTTAGATTTTTGGAACTATTGTCGGACAGACCTCGGCAAATGTCATTTTCATGCAATTTCTTGGTGTCGTATTTGCATCGTATAAATTCACTCGGTATTTAAGTACATATACATACTCCGAGAGTACATGTCATCATTGACCTTCTGAGCACGATGTTTAACTACTATTTGTCAATTTTAGAAATAGTGTTAAGACTATTTGTATCTTTAATTAATAATAATAAAAAAATATGGCATTATTAAATCCACCGTGAAACATGCCTTGGCCCTTGATAATTCATATATTTGAAGTTATAGAACTACCTGTGCCATTGGCAATTCAATAACCCCGTAAATGAATAAAAAAAAATAAATGGATGAATAGATAAGTAAGGGAACCATGTGGATAAGCAATCTCTCCACACAATTTTTTCATACTATAAAATTTGCAACTACCTCAAACAAACGAATAACACTTTTCGAAACCACTGTATAAACATCTTAGCTCTATTCATTTATATTTGGAAAAAACTTCTGCATTTATTTATTTATATAATGTTTAGATGTATAAATTTGCTTACAAAACTACCCGTACTACGAAGTATTTGAACAATACGTATGATCCAAAAACTCAGAAACCCCGAAAAGTCTCCATCAAACCCACCCATTGCTGAAAATGTCACTGCTGCCACAATCAATCCCTGAACCCCACAGAAGAAAACTCTCGAACCCCAAGAAGTCCTCAGCTCCGCACCTCCGCCTTTGACCTCGCCGGCGCCGGCCCAAATCCGCCGCCGACGATGCCTCTGCCGCACTAGCTCCACACCTCCACCCCCCTACTCACCACCATGGCGTCCGAGCGCCCGCTTCTCGTCGCCACAACCCCGGGCGCCTCCACCCCCGACGATGCCCCCTCGCCGCATCCCCCAGCGGCGTCACTGCTCCCGCCGGCCCAGTCGGAGCCTCCTCTCCGCGCGGACCGCCTTGCCTTCTCCGTCGAGGTCCCCGATCCATTCCGCCCCTACCGCCGTGACGACGGGCCCGCCGACGACCCATCCGCGTCGTCGCAGCGGGAGCGCGAGGGCGGGGACGACGAGTCCCGAGGGGTCATCGTGGGGAGAGCCCTCGCCGGAGTTCGTCGGGAACGCCATCCGGACGGCGAAGTACTCGTTCCTCACCTTTCTACCGCGGAACCTCTTCGAGCAGTTCCGGCGGCTGTCGTACGTCTACTTCCTCGCCATCACCGTGCTCAACCAGCTGCCCCAGGTCGCTGTGTTCGGCCGCGGCGCGTCCGTGCTACCGCTCGCCTTCGTGCTCTTCGTCACGGCCGTCAAGGACGCCTACGAGGATTTCCGCCGCCACCGCTCTGACCGACAGGAGAACAACCGCCTTGCCTCTGTGCTCGCACTGGGCGCAGCTGGCGAGTTCCAGCCCAAGAGATGGAAGCACATTCGCGTCGGGGACGTGGTGCGCGTCGCGTCCAATGAGACACTGCCGGCCGACATGGTGCTGCTCGCTACCAGCGACCCCACCGGCGTCGCGCACGTCCAGACTGTGAATCTCGATGGGGAGACCAATCTTAAGACGAGGTATGCCAAGCAGGAGACACAGGCCAGGTTCTCCCAGAATGGTGGTGTCGGTGGCATCCTGCATTGTGAGCGGCCCAACAGGAACATTTACGGGTTCCAGGCAAATCTCAAGATTGATGGCAAGCGTGTCTCGCTTGGGCCATCCAACATTGTGCTTCGCGGTTGTGAACTCAAGAACACCACATGGGCAATAGGGGTTGTGGTATATGCTGGGAAGGAGACTAAGGTGATGCTAAATAGCTCAGGGGCGCCGTCCAAGCGGAGTCGCCTGGAGACACAGTTAAATAGGGAGACTGTCATATTATCCTTTATGCTTATTGGGATGTGCACAACTGCATCTGTGCTTGCTGGGATTTGGCTGCTGAATCACCGGAGGGAGCTGGAGTTCACCCAATTCTTCAGGGAGAAGGATTACACGACTGGGAAAAACTACAATTATTATGGTGTTGGGATGCAGATATTCATCACATTCCTCATGGCAGTGATAGTGTATCAGGTTATCATTCCTATCTCATTGTATATATCAATGGAGTTGGTAAGGCTTGGACAGGCATATTTCATGGGTGCTGATAAAGATCTGTATGATGAGTCATCAAGGTCGAAGTTCCAGTGCAGAGCTTTGAATATAAATGAGGATTTAGGGCAAATAAGGTATGTGTTCTCTGACAAGACAGGGACACTAACAGAGAACAAGATGGTGTTCCAGTGTGCTTCGATTCATGGGGTTGATTACAGCTCCAGTAAAGATACAGGTGGATACTCAGTTGTAGGTATGATCACTTCAATGGATTCACTGCATAATACTTGTTTTTGTGTTCTGATGTTGCTGTTCCCTTATTAAAAACATTCTTTCGCTGGTTTTGGACAGTCGGTGATCATCTGTGGACACCAAAGATGGAAGTTAAAACTGACCCGCAGCTCGTGAAACTACTCAGGGATAGTGGTTCAAATGAGGAATCAAAGCTTATTCTTGAATTCTTCCTTGCTCTTGCTGCTTGTAATACCATTGTACCGCTTGTCCTTGACACTAGAGACTCAAAAACAAAAGTTGATTGACTATCAGGGTGAGTCTCCTGATGAACAGGCACTAGCATATGCTGCAGCATCTTATGGCATTGTCCTTGTTGAGCGAACATCTGGTTACATAGTGATTGATGTCCTTGGTGACAGGCAGAGGTAACATAGCTCTAGCTATTGGCTTCATAGACATCCTACATTGGAATGATACATTAACATGTTTTCAATACATATGGCAACACCAATTTTTTCTTGCAAATTATTGAATGTAATTACATAGTTAGGAGTTGAGGCTACCTGATTTATGATCTTCTAGAAAATATGAACATGCAAAATTTTGGTAGCACTGAAGAATCAAATTTGATATGGATAGTTCAAGATTTTTTTCTCTTTACTTTCTAATTTTACAGTACATCATCTTTTTTATCTTCAAGATTGGCGTTTTCTCACCAAAATCCTAGACCTGTCTTCCTGATTTGTCTGCATATGTAGTCTTCTCTGATTGGTAAAGTTGTATTACTAATTGATTCAATAAACTATTTCGATAATTATGGCAACTATGTTTTTTTGCTTCTATTATCTTGTGGTCCTATAGGATGGCACTTGAGCATGGGACTTCTGAGTTCTGGCTGTTCACAGTTAAATTTCTCTAGTTTTTGGGTCATTCATCGTTCCATGAATGTTTCAGAACGAATTGTGCTTGCCAATTTGATAGACGTGTGCTAGTGTGACCAACTACACTGGCTGTTATATTTATCTGTTGTTTTATGTCACGATAGTTTGCTTTCTTCTGTGGGACTATATTGACTCTGTTATTCCCCATTGGAGATTTCCATTGCACCACCTTTTTGTGTCTGTCAATTAACATTTCAATAATTTAATAGCGTTATTGACTTACAATACTATTGTATTGTGCTGGTATGGAATCTGCAGATTTGATATACTGGGACTTCATGAGTTTGATAGTGATCGAAAGAGAATGTCTGTCATAGTTGGCTGCCCTGATAAGACTGTTAAGCTGTATGTGAAAGGGGCGGACAGTTCAATATTTGGAATTACAAACAATTCATCTGAGTTGGACATCGTTCGTGCTACAGAGGCGCATCTCCACAAGTATTCTTCACTTGGTCTAAGAACTCTTGTTGTTGGTATGCGCGAGCTGAGTCGATCTGAATTTGAGGAGTGGCAATTAGCTTATGAGAATGCCAGCACAGCAGTACTTGGAAGAGGAAACTTACTCCGATCTGTTGCTGCAAACATAGAGCACAATGTCCACATATTGGGGGCCACTGGGATTGAAGATAAGCTTCAAGATGGGGTTCCAGAAGCAATAGAGTCTCTTAGGCAAGCAGACATAAAGGTTTGGATTTTGACTGGAGATAAGCAGGAGACCGCAATTTCTATTGGCTACTCCTGTAAGCTGCTGACCAATGACATGACACAAATTGTTATAAATAATAATTCAAAGGAGTCATGTCAGAGAAGTCTTGTGGAGGCGCTTGCCACAACTAAGAAGCTCAGAGCTGCTTCATCAATGGGTACACAGGGTCCATTGTTAACATCAGAAACTTCGACTGTAACTCTTGCTTTGATTGTAGATGGTAACAGCCTTGTTTACATTTTGGAGACGGAGTTGCAAGATGAGGTAACCATCTTGATATAGCAACCAATGAATGTTCTAGTCTTCTGGTTTCGTTTCGACTTTCTTAGTACTAAGTGTCATGACTTATGCATGAATTGATTTCTATTGTTTGTGGCAGCTTTTCAAACTAGCAACTGAATGTAGTGTTGTCTTATGTTGTCGAGTGGCTCCATTACAGAAGGCAGGGATAGTTGCCCTTATCAAGAACAGGACAGATGATATGACCTTAGCAATTGGTGATGGTATTATTCCCTCCTGCTTCTCTTATTATGGTGTATTTTAATCTCTATGAACTAATATGTTCAATCTGATATATGAATTTCCTTACCTATGTTGTTCAGGCGCAAATGATGTTTCAATGATTCAAATGGCCGATGTTGGGATTGGCATCAGTGGCCAAGAAGGACGACAAGCTGTTATGGCATCAGATTTTTCTATGGGACAATTTAGATTCTTGGTCCCTCTTTTATTAGTTCATGGTCACTGGAATTATCAAAGGATGGCCTATATGATCCTTTACAACTTTTACAAGAATGCTACGTTTGTCTTGGTTCTTTTCTGGTAAGAGTTTTTGGTTTCTTAATATAGATATCTGCATTGTGAACCTGAAAAAAGGCGTAGGAGTTGTCCTCTATGCTATGTCTAACGTAAATTAGTTTGGAAAAAGGCTAGACTTCAATTATATTTTAATTTATCTCTTAGTAATTGATTTCTACTAGGTTTACAAATACTGTATCTGGTTATGTAAGTTGGATGGTTCAAATTTCTTGCACTAATTATTTTTCTTATAATTACTCAGATACTTCTGAAAAACTAATGCTCACATGTGATTCCAGGTATGTACTTTATACAGCATTCACTTTGACAACTGCTATCACTGAATGGAGCAGTCTCCTGTATACTGTCCTTTATACGTCCCTTCCAACAATTGTCGTTGGCATTCTTGACAAGGATCTTAATAAGGCAACCCTGTTAGCTTATCCAAAGGTATATGGATCTGGCCAGAGGGATGAGAAGTACAATGTGAATTTGTTTGTGCTCAATATGCTTGAAGCACTCTGGCAGAGTTTGGCTGTTTTCTACTTGCCATATTTTGCATATAGACGAAGCACAATCGATATGTCTAGTCTCGGAGACTTGTGGGCACTTGCACCTGTCATTGTTGTAAATATGCAATTGGCCATGGACATTATTAGGTGGAACTGGATAATACATGCATTTGTTTGGGGCACAATAGCTGCAACAACAGTTTGCCTCATTGTGATAGATTCCATATGGGTTCTTCCAGGGTATGGGTAAGTACTTCCTCTTCAGCCTCTTCTGACTGAACCTGCATTTTCCTTTTGTATTCCATGAATTAACTGCACCATCGTTATTACACATTCAGTGGGTTGATGTTCAGAAGAGCAAACGCAATTCAGATCCTTTTCTCTGCAAAATAAGGGTCTTAGAATGTAAAACAATTCATTTCTTGAAATATGTTAGTGGAGAATTGCCTGAAAAACATACCAAACCAATGCTCACTGGAAAAAGCAAGAAAAAACAGTGCTTCTCATTACTGAGCTGAGAATGGACTATAATATGAGCCTAGCATGCATAATAATATTATGACTCGCTGCTTTTGCACTGTGGCTTTTCAAATACATTGAGAACTCTAATAATCAAAAGTGAATAAGAATCATATGCATTAATATGTTTCTTTATGATTACTTGAATAGCTGTGGTGAATTGCATGATAACTGTTTCCATTGATTATTCCAGGGCAATCTTTCATATAATGGGGACCGGTCTCTTTTGGTTTCTGCTGCTTATCATTGTTGTTACAGCAATGGTCCCACATTTTGTATTAAAGGCTTTCACTGAATACTTTAGGCCCAGCGATATTCAAATTGCCCGTGAGATGGAAAAATTTGCAAATGTAAATCAGGTGAACTTGTCAGAAATTCCAATGAGAGGACTTTCATGACAACAGCAGGGAACCTATAGTGTTTATTTTCTTCTTCTTCTTTTCACTTCTTTTTCCTCTTTTGGTGTGAATATGAGCTGATTCATTTAGTTGTTAGGTGATAGGTTTAATCTCTAACGTGATGTATGTATTTGTCTAACATTTACAAAAAGGTAAATAGAAGGTCGACACACAAGTTTTTCATCCGTTTGTTGCAGCATTATTGTGGGTAAATTTGTGGAGTGTGTATTGTAAATATGGAGTACTTGGATGCTTGGAAATTCAATCCAAGTTTGTAGAGAGAATGTAAATTTGGAAACACAAGGATGTTTGGAATTTATGTTCCAATTTTGTTCCTTCCGAATTTTGTAAGCGATATTGCAGCATTGGATCCCACAAAATTCCAGTCTTGTGCCACTGCCATTTGGACTCCACAGCCAGTCGTGCCACCACTTGTGGTAGTGGCAGGACCGCGGGAGTGCACAGGTCGATAGCTGTTTGGCTTAGGGACGAGTTGGATATGGATATCCCTGACGGGGGTAATTTTTTTAATTGCTACATATCCCTGCCACCAAAAAAGCTTTCTGCCATCCATAATTATTAATTTCTAATCTTTGCTACTAAAATAAATTAAAAATTATTAGTATGCTATATTATTATTACTTAGTAATTACGATGGCAACTTAGCAAAATTGATTTTGATAAGTGCTTAGATGGCGGTTACCTGATTAGTGTATGTTTTGTGTGTCAATTAAGGGGATTAGTAGTGCTAATTAACGAATTTTATGTTTAATTAGTGATTATCAATTAGTGATTATCATCATAAGGTTAGTGTTAATACATATTTATTAGTATATAATTAATTGTCTCTATTTTAAAATGATAGATACGGTTAGTCAACTGTTCTCTTCTCATCCACTTTCATACATCCAACCAAACAGAGAAATGGTTGTCCCATGTTCCAAAAGGCCAAAAATCCATAGATGGTCATATCCCGTCTAACTTTGCCCTGCTGTTGAATGGAGTACAGTATTTGAATTTAAACATAAACATATACAGGCTAGTAGCAACCATTATCGTCACTTTAATCGCGCTCATGAACCCAGTTACCCACTCCATGACTTCAGTGCAGTTACTCTTTCCATTCCAACACTCCATGACTCAGTGCACTTACTCTTTCCATTCCAAATTATAAGTCATTCTGGCCTATATATATAGCTTTTACTATGTAGATACATAGCAAAATCTATGTGCTTAGAAAGTCTGAATGACTTATAATTTACAACAGAGTACATTAGAACTTTAACCGGTGCCAGCTAAAAGGCTATCGACATCAATTCACAGGCCTACTGTATTTACATAAGCGCTCCTTGAGCAGTCAGAATCTTCAGACCAACCTAGCTATCGTCAGAAAGAAAAGAAAAACTGTAAATCTTGGCCAGGTCCGAGTTGATTGCCCAACTGCTGCGCTTAGCGACAGACCAATTCAAGAAAAGCTTAAATAGGAACATTGACCATGCTCTGGTATCCTTTGTTTTGAGGACACTTTATTTGCGATATGATGTCACCGATGGGAACAACTAAGTTTCTCAGGTCCTCTCCTGAAATGTCTGAGAGCGGGAAAACGCTGCTGGGTTGGCCTGCAGGGATTCTGGCGTCTTAGTCTCACTATTTTTCAGATCCTTGGACTGGAAAGACTTGAATATGATTCTCTCATCAGGCTTGATACCAAGAGAGGCCCAGATTGAACTCTTTGCTGCCTCTTCTGGGTTGTCAATTCGGAGAGCTTTAGGGATCCAAAACTTTTTTTCTGCCTCCTGTTCTTCCTGCAAATTAGCTACCCTTGTATGCTTTCCTAACACCCTAGAGTTGCTTCCTGAAAAAGCTAAACTGTTTGGAGGAAAAGATAGTAATGTAGGGCCACTACTTCCAGGCCATGGTGCACCCCATACTCCACCTGGCCAGCCAGGAATGCAGCTCACAAATGCTGGCACGAGAGGAAATGGAACAGCAGGTGCATAAATTCCCGGGGTTGGTACCACGGGTAGTGGTGGCAGTGAAAGAGGACTGACCGTACCATTTCCCAGCCCATGAATACCATCTGCTGAGCACTGATTAGTCACCATGACTGCAGCAGGATTTTTTTGGAGAACACCGAAACGGGTCCAGCATGGTGAGACTGCATGTTGGGATCAGGTTCTTTCACACCATTACCGTAAGCTGAAGTATTATCCTCCTCCTTTTTAACTGTATTTTCTGGCATCCAATTTTCGGAGGAACCAGATACCACTGCAGAGGAGGCACATGATTTTTCTTCCTTATTGTCACCAGAAATCAAGGAAATAATGTCGGCATTATTCTGCTCTTTAATATTAAGGACTGGAGATACAGAATTGCATGCTGTTTCGTTTTGCTTTCCTGAACCCTGAAGGACAGATGGCTTGACTGCAAGAGACTGGCGTTGAGTTGCATCAGAAACATCTCCATTAGTGATATGATCACACTGTTTGGTGACATGATGGTGATGATACACATCCTTATTTCTGCGTCTACCAGAACCTACAGGGACATTCCTCATAGTCCCCCCAGCAGTCCAGTACCTCTTGCAGTTCCGGCAGAAATGCCTGGGCTGGTTCACATTGTAATTGTTGAAGTAGCAGAACTTGGTTTCCATACTATGGCAGCGAGGGCAAGGCAGAATCTTATCTGGCTTCTTGAGTACCTTCTCTTGGCCTGATCCACCAGATTCAGTCTTAGCTTCCTCAGACTTGGAATCATCTGTTTTCCCAGGCTGACTGATGATAGCTTGTAAACTATTCTTAACTTCCTCAGACTTGGAATCAGCTTCCATTTTCCCATGCGGAATGCTGATAGCTTGTAGACCATTCTTCATATTGTTCTTGGAAGGGAAGGGACTTGCTTTGACAAGCAAAGACATGTTTGGAAGGCATGGCATGCCATCATTGCTTCTTACATCATTTGGTAACTTGGTGCTAACCTGAAACAGATAATTTATGATGTGTCGTCAGAAGATAAACATCAGAGAATAGATTAGACTAGTCAGCAGATGAAAAGCATTATATCAAGCAGAATTTTAGCTTAATTCAGATCTAGACACGGGTACCAAATACTAACACTAAACAACAGTTACAAGCTTACCATTTTATTTGGCACTTGAGTCACAATTAGTTACCGTGAAGCATATAAAAATATGGAAACTTTGAGACAATCTGTGTGCTGCCTGTCACTGATGAAATTAAATGAGGGATCGATACTCGCAAGAAACACCCAATGTGTTCCATGCTCAAAACTGTGTCGTTGCTTTTCATCAAACTGTCGATTCGACTACAGAAGTGCGCTGATGCACTTATGTGCAACCAGATTAGGCTGAACCACATCTATAATGCAGCACTGGAATTTGGTACTTCATATGTCAGTGTTTTCTACTTTCAAGTTACAGCAAACTCATCGTCAGTGTTTTCTACTTTCAAGTTACAGCAAACTCATTTCCAATGCGCATGTACTTACCTAAAACACATGTATGCGGGTGACCAGGTGTTGAAATATAGTTTGGGTGCAAGAGTGAGGTGCCCAACTTGGCAAATTTTGTTTGAATCCGTCACGAATGTTCGAATCCAGCATGGGTGCCTGAATTTGACACGAGTACAAGTGTCCAGATCAGACAAACTTTCTAGGATTCGGGCGTCTAGGTAAAAACTGTGTAGGCTATGGAGTATTTCAAACAAGTGTTCAATTATCAGCTTTCAGCTATGTTGCTCATAACTCACAGCCACAGACCACTATCACAGTACAATGTTGTGAAACATGCCGACACTTGAATGGTAGACCAGGCAATTACCAACAATTGAAGACAATAATTTCAAGGTTGCCACATATGGACCACAGTTGACTTCCAAGATTTATATTATGGGCCGCATACCAAAATGCAAACCTTAGATGAAATAGTACATGTAGAACAGGGCTCTAGCAAACCAAAAGGACCATCCCTGATTCCACCCATCACCCATCGGATTGCAAAGAGTACTCCATAGCATACATGTAGTAAGATTTTGTTGTTGTTCATAATAATACAGCAGAAACAACCAGTCCCTTGTCACTCACACAACATGCTTTCACATTTAGTAAAGTGACAAGTATCCCCCTCTTTTTCTATTTAAAAAAGAAAGACACCCAGAGGAAGAAGGAACCTTGATTATATTACTGGTCACTTGTCTGACATAACCTGAATGTTCCTTATCTTTTCGAGGGCATTACCCCCAAGAAAACAAGAAAATTCTCAGCGATTTCTGCTCAGACAAAGGCAATGAATGTATCCTTTTTAAAGAAAAAAAAAGAAACAAAATCGTACATGGACACCGTGAACAAGGCAAGCAAAATCTTCTTACCATACATATCAAGCATTTCGATTCCAAACTAAAGCACATCAAGCATCAACAGCAGTCAGCAAGAAACGATTATTTATAGCAAACCAAAGAATTCCTTGAATTGTGTGTGTATTTTTTTTAAAAAGCATTACTTAAACCGCAATGCCGTCAGGTAGCCCAGAAACACATGTTGTAAGAGAATTCCGTACGAACACTGAAGAAGAAAACACATAAACCCATAAGCTTTTTTTTTTTTTGGACAGGCGTAGAATCAAACGGGGCTCCAAAAGCAAAGGGAGAATCGTTTCGCAGCAAGAGCGACCGGAATCCTAGCAGGAAGCATGATCGACCAACACGCACTTGACAGCGCAAAAGCGGAGGGGGAGAGAAAAAGCGCATCCGATTCCGCTTTCCCGTCCTCTCCCACCCTTTTCCCCAGAAACGGCCGGCAATGACCATCCTGCCCCTCGCCAGAACCCCGTGGTCGACCGAGAATTCCTCGTCAAGGAATGATTGATTCCGAGAACTGAACTGGGACTGGGACTGCGGCTGCTCACCTCGGATGCGGCGGCGGCGGCGACGACGGAGGAGTGGAGAACCGGGATGCTGTGGCCGAAGAGCTTAATGGCGGCGTCCTGTCCACGGCCCCGGTCCCGGTCCTGGTCCAGGCCTCCGGGCGCGGCCATGGCGCGCCAGCCGGCCGATCTCGGCTCGGCTCGGCTCGGCTCGGCCCCGCGCGCTGTCTGTCACCTGGAACAGGCAGCGGCGCCTCGTGCGGGTGGCATGCGGCGGTCTTACTCGAGGACGAGGAATGGAATGGAAAGGGAAGGGAAGGAGAAGAGGGAGAGGGAGAGGAAGACGGCGGTCGGTGATGATTGCGTTGCGTCGTGGGTGCTGGAGCGAGCGGAAAGGCGGCCTGCTGCTGCTCTGGGTGGGACTCGCTCTGTTGTTTGTGCCCGGCCGAGCAGAATTCGGTGGCCTTTTCGCCCCCTTTTCTGATGGCTTTGGCTGCAGCAGCGGGAGAACGGGCCACCGGGGCAGCCGGTTGGCGCGCACGGGGCGTGTCCTGCTCCTGTGCTGCCCGCGGCGCCCGCCCTTCGCACTTTCCGGTTTAAGGTCAAATTATTTATTTTGTTTTTCCCGAGCAGCATTTGGTTGTGAAATTACATGGAATGGAGAAATGATGATGAGTGGCAAAGGTCGTCGCTATAGCTTACTATGAACAAACAAGTCAACGAACCAGATATTACTTTTAAGTTCGGTTACACTATATTTTAGGAAAAAAGAAACGGCAAAATCGGCAAATGATAGTAGTTGAGGAGTAACGGTAGTAGCCGAATGCCAATGTTGAAAGAGGAACCAATGGTAGAGCGATACATGAGTGTCGGCGAAGTCAGTGACGAGAGGTGTTGTGGACAAAAGATAACAAATGGCTAGTGGTATATTAGTTGTTATTCTTACTTTCAAATTTAGTTACAGTCATTTTTTTTTTTTTTTTCAAATGGAAACGGTAAAATGTAAATAAAAGTATGAATTTGTTGTTACAATCTAAGTTTATAGTTGCTTAATTCTGCTCCAAGATTCATAGTGCCATATTTACTAGTAGTACCCACTTCGCACAAAATCCATATAAGTACTTCCATTCCGTAGATGGAAGATAGGATTCACTGGCTTTATGTTTCATTTGACCTGTCAAGAGTAGGATTTCCATTATCCAACCATCACATAGACTAATACAACTGAATGATAACATAAAGTGTTTCCTAGAAAAATATGAATAGAAATGGAAGCTCAAGTTATAACATATGACAGTATACAAGGACAAATTTCATAAACATTGTCCCCAACGTTTAAAGCGCGGTCCAAAATAAAGAAGCTACGCTACAGAGGTCAGATAGTTTGGCAGACTTCTTCGAGATCTTGATTAGACTAGTGGTGAATAAGGGGTTAGCAAATCCACCACAATACCGCCGGTTGAGAGCCGCTGATGTCACTATTACTAGTTACTTCCTCCGTTTTTTAAATTATAAACCGCTTTACTTTTTAATACAATATATTTGCTATGGCTAGATAAATTGTAAATTTAATATACTATAACTTAAATGCTTAGATACAAACCAAGCAAATTCAAAGTCAAAGCGGCCTAGTTTGTTAACGAAAGAGTAGAAAGTTCTTTAAAACTTTGTGACAGGAATCAATGACGCAAGGACATTCAGGGTCATAAATGCTATGGCTGGCGCTGGCCTGCGTGGCTGCTTGGCGAACGAGGACTAGTGACCGGTTGCAGCCGGTCGCCGATCCAGGTCAGTCGGCCCCGTTTCGTATCGTAGGCACGCGACTCACTTTCGTGTCGTCCATCTTTAGCAAAGGTGGGCCCCGGCCCTGAAAAGCCAAACTGATTGCACATTCCTCCTCACTAAGGCCCTGTTTGGCACCGCGTTGCTTAGCTTATAAGCACAATAAAGCCAATTAATCCCGCCAAACGCCCGATTATTTCAGCGACCGGAAACGCGAACGAAATAATCCTCCCTACCATCTGGCGTTCCAGAAGCGAGTCGGCTCGCGTTTCCAAAAAGCGAGCAAACGCATCTGTCGGACCGCCCTCCTCCCGTCGCTCCACCCCGACACCGGCGGATCTAGATCGGGCGCCGCCGTCTCCTCCTCCCGTCGCTGCGCCGCCCTCCTCCCTCCCCCATCGGCGCCGCCATCTCCCGATTCGGCGACGAGCTCCCCACCAACACCATCGAGATCCATGGAGGCGGCACTAACCCATCCTCTCACCCCGGGAGGCACCAAAGACCGGCGGCGCGGGCACCAAGAACGGACACAAAGACAGCGGCTTCGGCGCTCTCCCGGCCCCGGGCGGCGACCCTCCACGGCCGGGCGGCCGGCGGATCGGCTTCACCCCGCGCTTACCCGCCGGGAGTGGGGCCTTCATCGAGGGAGCCGGCCCGGCGCTCTCCTCTCCTCCCCGCCGAGACCGCGCGAGGAAGCCGCCCTTGACCTCCAGCGCCGCCGGTGGAGGGCCGGCTTTCCGTCGGCGGGAGCCCGTGGCGGCGCCGTCTCCGTGACGGGGGGAAGCCCCTCGTCTTGGATAAGAGGGGCAATTTTGTATTTTTACCCCTGCACGTTACTCTACCCTAAATAATCAAGACACCCAAACACACTAGCTTATTTGGAGTGTAGATTCTTTCAGATCGCCGTGTATCGATAAGCTGCTTCGGCTTATAAGCGAAGTTTTAAAACGCGGTGCCAAACAGGGGCCTAAGACCACATCAAACATGGAGCGTTTGAGTTTTTTTTTTCCTTTGCGTTATACACTCTTTCCGTTAATTTTCGTGGCATTCAAACTTAAAGGTTTTATAGAATATTATAAACAAAATTCAGTTATTTTTCTAATGATTTGACCCCAAAGCCCGAGAGGGCATGCACACACCGAGGGGGGTGTGCTTCCTACAAATATATTCACAAAATAGTTGTGTGAACCTCTCACACTCAGAGCAACTACAGATTAGGAAACCCTAACTGGAACTGAAAACTGGAGAGACAACTTGAGATGGAGGGCCGCCCTCTCTATTTATAGTCTTGGTCACAATGATCATCCTACCCATACTGATACAATTACCGAAACCACTTAGCCGGGGCATAATGGTCCGGCTTGAACATCTTCTTGTGATCTTGATTGTTGAACACCTGTTTGCACTTAGACCTATAACGCTAGTCACTACTCCCACTGGAGCTAGGAAGTAAAGCCCCACACCCAAAGCGGCGAAGAACAAATAGAATTTGCTACAAAAGCCGGCTAACGGGGTATTCCCGTGTATGAGAAACTTGGATATCTTCGATCCGATCCGGCCGGATAGGGGCGGGCATGGCCCCTACCGACCCCCTTGGCTCGTCGGTGCTCAAGTCATGCGAAACAAAGTGCATTGCCGGAAATTCGAAGCCGCGATCACGCAGGGTTTCATTAGCTCTCGCTTGCCCGAGCCGGGCATCGGCCTAATGATGAGCCGCCACGGTGAGACTAATATGATATGCAATCCAAATATGGTGTTGGAGTATGTGATCTTGCTTTTTTTAGCAAGTTTGACCAAATATCTACTACACCTATGTAACCTATGTAGAGAACCCCACTAAGGTGTTCTCTCGACATGCAAGCATGCCACCTCATTAGCCCCACTAAGACCATGACATCTAGCGACGGGCCCATTATTTGAACTAACTAAAAAATATTATAATTCACAAACCAAAAAACCAAATTAAATTTCGATTACACCATTAAATTCCTTTTAATAAATCCTTCACAACAAGATCTCATATGGATATATTTCGATAAAATTATAGCTGAGCCCCACTAATGGTAGTTGGTATAGAGTAAAGTAAAAGAAATTAAAAAAAAAAATGACAAAAGGGAAAAAAAGAAAAATAATAGGAGGATGATAATAATATTTTAACTCATAGACTTCTCCTTCATACCAAGCAAAGAACGCCTTGAAGCTCTAGATTATACATATTCCCATTAGAATGGATTTGGTCACATCATTCACAAACTAAATTGTTGATTGACTTTATATATCATTAGGAATGTTTTATTCATATGTTTTCCCAGCGTGTTTGGCAATTGCCCTTGTTTGCCAACTTCCAAATCCAAATGCCAAACCGTTGGAGTTGCTCTTATCTAAAGTAGCTTTAGATTATCATTTATACATCGTAACCTTAAATTCTTAGTGATTAACATCCTAACCTATTTATATTCCACCTTCATACCCATGGCAACACACGGGGAATCCTTCTAGTATATAAAGAAGTATGAGTACTACTAATAAGGAGTACTCCCTTCGTCCCACAGTACATCTCGCTTCCCAAATATATGGAAAATAACATCAATATTTATATCCCGAAATATTTATTATTACAAAAGTATGTTCCAATGTCAATCTAATAATACTTGGTACACATCGTAAACATGATTATTTTTTCATGATCGTCTCCCTCCTCCATCCCCTAACCCTAACCATAGAGAAGGAGAAGAACAGTTCCTTCCTCGGCGACATGTTGAGTTGTATAGATCTTGGAAATTGACGGAATGTTGAGAACACTCGAGATCCTATGTGGTTTGATGGACGAACAAGTTGTAAAAGAAAAACTGACCAAATACATTCTTGAATTCAGTTGGTTATCTTTGCGATTGAAAAAAATGATTCAAAGATCGAGGCAGTATTGAATTGACCAAGGGGGAAATCGGGAACAAGTGGGATAAAGCGAAGGAAGATTTCAAGGCGTGTAAAAAGCTAACGATGAGGCAAACATGGATAGGTTGGAATAATGGCACTATTGATATGGATGTTGAATGGTGAAAGAAGGCTAAAAGTCTGTAAGTGTTTGTATACTGATTTTTTATTAGATGTTGTATTATTCGAATTGTTTTAGGATTATTATGTCGGATTATTTGGTTGTGCTTGTAAGTTGTTGGGTTTAGGGTTTTGAAATAACTTGTATGGCAACCAAGGGTAAATTGGGCAAACCACACAAATAAAGCACAACTCTAGAGCTCAAAGTAGCATCCTAGCCAAACACCTCCATCAGCCAACTCCAACTCCACTCGGAGCCGGCTCAAACTGGATTTCTGGAGTGGAGCTACTCTGACCTGGAGTTGGAGCCATGGCAAACATCCCCTAAGTCAAAGTTAGAAATGTCCAACTTCTCGTAAAGTGAGATGTGTAAATATTTATGGCACAAGGGGAGTATTTAGAATGTGTACAACATCCATCCCAATATAAATGCACATCTTGTTTCTAATGAAGTCAAATTTCTTAAAGTTTGACCAAATAATATAAAAAAGGAAAAAGTCTACTTAACCCCCCGAAGTCTTGGGCTCAGTCTAACCATTGCCACCAACTACAAAACCGGTTAACCAACACATTAAACTTTGGCAAACCGGGCACTTGAGACCACCAGGGGGTAGTTTTGCAAGGCGGTTTTGCCAACGTGGATGCCGGCCGGGGCTCGCAGTTAAGCCCGACCGATGGGCACCACCGCATACACCCACAAGCTCTCACGGTTTCACTTGCATGCCTTTGACAAACACATTCGAGCTCGCGTGGGCAAAAAAAAACTTGTTGATCTCTAGACAGGAAAGACTTTCTAGAGACCATCGTTCACGTCGTCGTGCTCGTGGCCGAAGCCTTTGTCCAGATGTGCCACGGCCGGGACCCGAGCTCCATGTCGCCATGGTGCTTAACGTGCCATCGTTGCCTCGTTGGAAGCGGTTGAAGCCGAACGCGCGGGCGGGTGAGTGTCTTGGCCGGAGCGGCCACGATCTACAAGCGCCCGCCACGATGCCTTGGACGGCCGGCGTGGCGGGCGTTCGTGGCGGCGCGCCCGCCGCCTCGAGGGAGGACCCAGCGGGAAGGAAAGGTTGTGATGGCGCGGAGGCTACGGGATCGGCGCGTCGGCTCTTCGTGCCCCCGTGCCCATGGCCATCCGAGTTCTCACGACGCTGGGGGATCACCTCGGCGTTGACCCGGCCCGGCAAGGCCATCGAGTGGCTCATCCGCGCAGTTGCAGTGGTTGCCGCGACGCTACTGTGCCGCTGCCGCCGGCGAGCACCACCTCCGCCGCTGCATTGCCTTCCCAGGCCATGAGATCACCTCCGCGCGGTCCCTCTCTCCTTCCCGAGCTCGCTCGCCGCCCTCGGCTCGGGCGTAGCTTGTCATGTTCCCATGTGTCGCGTGAGCATTGTGCACTTGCCGCCGACCCCGCCGCATGTCCGCCCATGCGCCATGGTGAAAGGTCCCTTTGGTTTTTGGTAATTGAGTGACAACATTAGGTGGACTAACAATGTGTGATTGAGATAATACACAGGAAGTTAGTTCACATGAGCTGACGCAATGAAGGAGCTTTATTGCATATGAAACATGACATGGAGTCATGTGACCAAGGTGGTGAAGATCAAGACAAGACTTGGCTTGATGGACCGGTTGCAAGTGTGAAGGGCAAGTCGAGGCGGTGAAGCGATGGACCCGCGAGGCGGTGAAGCTTAGGCTAGACTTGGCGCCCGACGGACCCGACGCAAAGCGGTGAAGAGCAAGTGAGGTCAAGATCGATGGACCAAGAAGGTCATGTGATGATATGAAATGGATCATATCATTCTTGATCGTGTTGGTGCATTGGTTGCATCGCAAGACTTGGAGATGGAGCGGAATGGAAATGCGCAAGGCAAAGGTATAACCTATAGGGCATTTCATTTTCGCCCGGTCATTGGTGCTTAGAGATGTTTATGACCGGGTTTAGGATAGATGGCCGTACTATCAAGAGGGGCAAACTTGTTTGCATATCGGTCATCTAGTGCCACTTGAGCGATCTAACTTTGCGATGTGTTAGGATCGAGTGGCGTGGTAAGAGCTAACCGGGCCTTTGAAATGATTGTGAAAATGCTAACACACATGCACATGGTGATGTACACTTGGTGGTGTTGGCACATTTGCAAAGGCGGCGGTGATTCTGCGGGGTTGAGTTGGGTTTGGGAACCGCTCATCCTCCCGCCGAGCTTGCGGCGGGATTCGGGCGCTTTGAGAAAATGAGATGCATATTTTCTATTGCGCGGATGCAAGTTGGTGTTGAAAACATGCTAGTCCTCGTGCATAAATTGGTATATTTGTTGGATAGCATGTCGGAGAAAAAGACGGCGAAGGAACGGCGACAAAACGATGACTTTTCGCCGCTCCGGGCGTGGACCGGACGCACCGCCGGAAGCGTGGCCGGACGCTCGGTTTTATGACGGGACTTTCCGGTCGGTCGCGTCCGCGAGAGCTCGCAGCGCCGCGTTTTGACCGGACGCCGTGATCGGATGCGTCCGGTGCACCGACCGAACCGTGACCGGACGCTCGGTAGCCGTTGGGTCGTGGGCGGGTTGCTTGTGCGTAGTGACCGACGCCGTGACCGACGCCGCCGCGACCGACGCGCGCCGGTGAGTCCGGTCAAGGGCCAGGTTAATCCTCGCAGGCCGTGATTTCATCCCAACGGCTCTATTTGACTTGGGGGCTATTTATACACCACATACCCGACCTTGCTCGGGTCGAGCACACTTGGGCCTTGGTGGCTTGTGTTGTGGTGCTTGAGAACCCTCCCACTCACTTGTGATTGATAGTGTTCATCCAAATCAAAGTGAGGAGTGATTCTAGTGCATTCGCGTTGAGAGATCGCATTTGTGGCACTAGGTGATCGTGTTGTAAGCCGGTGTGCTTGTTACTCTTGGAGGTTGCCACCTCCTAGGCGGCTTGGTGGCAAGAGACTTCGTGAAGCACGCAACGGAGATTGTGCGGTGCTCGAAGGAGGATTTGTGAGAGGTTCGAGCTCACCTCGCGGGGATCGTGAAGAGCATCACTACTAGAGCGTGTCGGTGAGTACCTCCCTTGCGTGTGTGTGGTGTCTTGCGGTGCCTTGTGATAGGCTCACTTGAGAGTGGTGTCTTGCGGTGCCTTGCGGGCGTGCCTTGAGAGGCAAGTGATCGGAGAGTCACACCGAAGAACCATCTAGGTGAAACACCAAAGGAACCACCCAAGGTGTTGGTCGACACAACGAGGAGTAGGGGAAGTTGGCAAGCTTCCCGATACCTCGATAAAAAAAATCACCGGTGTCAACTTGTCTACTCTTCTCGGTGGTTTGCATTCTCCAAATCACAAGCTTTGCATTTACATTCATATATATCTTGTGCTTGTGCTTGTGGAATAGCTCTTGCAATTACTAGCTTGTGTAGCTTGTTAGTTGCCTTGCTTAGTTTGTGTAGCTAAGTAATTTGAGCCTTTGGGTTAGGCGTGTGTCGCCTTGTCCATTGTGCATCTAGTGAGCTTAGGTTGGCTTTGTGCTTTTGCTCATTAGAATTGTGTAGGAGCTCACCTTTGTTTGAAGTACTAGTGCATAGGTTTGTGTGACCTTGCAATAGAAACGGTTAGGAGCTCAAGCTAGGCTTATCACCTCATTTGCTTTGTGTAGGATCTTTTGTGAGGTGATTTAGAGTCATAGCTAGAGGGGTGAAGTCTTGGCTAAACGAATAGTTTCAATTCCGCATTATATTTGTTTAGCCGACGCAATTAGAATTAGAAAGGACTATTCACCCCCCCTCTAGTCCCCATCTCGACCCTACACATGGCCGTGGCCGGTGGGTACGCTGCGTGCCCATCCCGAGAAAGTTCGGCGACTCGTGTTGGGCCCGTTCGTCGCGATGGGGAACACGTGCGTCGGCCCTAGCATCACCAAGAACGACTACTTCCTTTCCGTCTCCGCCGTGCTGTGGAAGACGCCATAGGAAGGCGACGCAGTGCCGCCCCCACCAATGGTCGGCCCCGCGGCGCACGACGCTGGGCGGTCGCAATCGACGTCATTTGCCTGAAGATCTCTAGTTTGGTTTTGGATAATTAGTGGCACCTAAGGACTAATCTCTCGATGCTAAGTGTTTGATTAGATTGGAGATTGGTCGTGCCAAGTTTGGAGCATGGTGATCATGGAGGATGGATCGAGGTGATCCAAAAGGTGATCAAGCATCAAACTTGGAGAGGTTTGGAGATCATTTGAGCCCAAGGCAAAGGTATAACCATAGGGCCTTTTGATTTTACACTCAAGACACCATAGAGGGTGTGAGTGATTATAGGATCGATAAGTCGTACTATTAAGAGGGGAAACTTATCGTACATATCGGTCCTCATGTGATTTAGGTTCAAAATTCATATGCATGCATTCTGACCTAAGGAGCTAACTCCGTACTTGACGAAATTTGTTTTGAAAATGCTAACACATGGTGTCGGGGTGTTCTTCGATGTGTTGGCAACAAGAATCAAGTGACGGAAGTCGGTTTGGAGCAAAGCGAAGGAACGACAACACAACGATGGATTTTCGCGGCTTCAGCGTGGCCAGGACCTCGCGGCCGGGACTCGTGACCGGATGCATGGAATCGGCCGGACGGTCCGGTCGATGGATCCGATCGACTTTTCGAGAGAGCATGTTTTTGGGGTCTCGGCCGAGGATCAACCGGACGCACCAACCGGAAGACCGACGGACCCATGATCCGGTGATGGACTCACTCGGATGGGTGTCGGACTTCAGCGTGTCATTTCGGACCGGACCCATCGACCGGACTCGCTGGTGAGTCCGGTCGGCGCGTCCGGTCAGGCTGCAGAAACTGTGTTTTTCCCCCCAACATTTGGATTTCGTGATGGGGGCTATATATACATGGTTGGCTGTCTCTTGCTCTCTCTCTTGGTCATTTGAATCATTCCTAACACCCTAGTGCTGAGCAACAACTCCTCCTCTCTCTCATTCTTGCTTGTGAGCTCCATTCTTGAGAGAAGAGGTGATCCAAGTACATTTGTATCGAGTTCTTGCATCTAGAGGCACTTGGGAATCGTTGTGAGCCGGTCGGTTTCTTGTTTCTCTTGGAGACACCGCACCTAGCCGGCTTGGTGAATTGGTGGAGGCGTTGGCAAGAAAAGGTGATTGTTCTTGGCCACCTCCGGTAATTTGTGAGAGGATCACGCACTCCTCGTCGGGAAGACAAAGTGCAAGGAATACATTGCTCGTGTCTTGGGTACCTCACTTGTGAGTGGTGGCTTGGGGCTAGCAAGTGCACCGCTGAAGATCTCTAGATTGGTTTTGGCTAATTGATGACATCCTTAGGACTAATCTCTCTATGCTAAGTGTTTGATTTAGTTGGAGATTGGTCAAGCCAAGTGTGATGCATGGTGGTCATGTTGGATGGATCGAGATGGTTCAATTGATGATCAAGTGCATGACTTGGAGTGGATCGTGGATCAAAATGGGCTCAAGGCAAAGGTATATCATAGGGCCATTTTGATTTTACACTCAAGACACCATAGAGGGTGTGAGTGATTATAGGATCGATAAGCCGTACTATAAAGAGGGAAAACTATCGTACATATCGATCCTCATGTGCCTCTAGGTTCAAAATCATTTGCATGCATTCTAACCTAGAGAGCTAACCTAACCTTCGAAATTGATTGTGAAAATGCTAACACACGAGCACATGGTGATGTACACGTGGTGGTGTTGGCACATTTGAACGGCGGTGATGGTTGTAGGGTTGAGTTGGGTTTGGGAACCGCTCACCCTCCCGCCGAGCTTGCGAGGCGGGATTCGCGCTTTCGAGAAAATGAGATGCATATTTTCTATTGCGCCGGATGCAAGTTGGTGGTGAAAAACATACTAGTCCTCGTGCACAAATTGGTATATTTGTTGGATAGCATGTCGGAGAAAAGACGGCGAAGGAACGCGGCGGCGAAACGATGACTTTTCGCTGCTCGGGCGTGGCCGGGACGCACCGGCCGGAAGCTGGTCAAATGTGACCGGGCCCTCCGGTCGGTGCGTCTCGCGTAGAGCCCCGCAGCCGGATTTCACCGGACGCAGGGGACCGGGGACGCTGGACCGGGACGCTTACGTGCTCGACCGGGCGGCGGCCGGGCCTTCGAAGTAGCCGTTGGCTGTGGGCGGGGTTCCTTGTCGGGTTGTGACCCGGACTGCGTGATCGGACTCGCGGCCGGACTCATTGGTGAGTCCGGTCGGTCGCGTCGGTCGGCTTTTTGTGCGGTTGCACCCCAACGGTTGGATTTTCGTGGTGGGGGTATTTATACCCCCTTGGCCGGTTCTAGGAGGTCTCTTGGTCATTTTGAATCAATCCTAACACCTCTAGAGCTGAGCACTCATCCTCCTCCTCACTCCTTTGCTTGAGAGCAACCATTCTAGTGAGTTGAGGTGATTCAAGTGCATTTGCTTTGATCATTGCATCTAGTGGCGCTTGAGGATCGTTGTGAGCCGGTGGATTTCTTGTTGCTCTTGGGGAGCACCACCCCTAGCCGGCTTGGTGATTGGTGGAGGCGTTGGCAAGAGTTGGTGATTGTTCTTGGCCACCTCCGGTGATTTGTGAGAGGACCGTGCATCCTCGTCGGGACGACGAATTGCAAGATAATACATTGCTCGTGCGGTGAGTACCTCTCATTTGCTTTGGGTGCGGTAAGCCTAAAGGCACTTGGCTTGGAGTGAGCTCCACACCGACCCACACGTGAGAAGGTCGACACAACGGAGACGTAGCTTGAGTGGTGCTCAAGTGAACTTCGGGTTAAATCTTTGAGTCTCTACTTGTCTCTCGTTGTCTCTTGGTGATTGGCTTCATTGGCTATATTATTATTCATCTCCCGGTGATTGGATTGACTAGCCTCGACATTGTGGTATAACCTTTCTACACTCTCTTGCATTACTTCCTTAGTTAGTGTGCTAGTGTAGTTTGAGTAGACTTGCTTAGTTGTTAGAGTAAATAGCTTGTTCACCTAGTTGTAAAGTAGCGACTTAGCCCTTGTGAGTGAACTAGAGATCATAACAACTAGAATTGTCAATAGGAGGCTTGCCGACAAGTAGAGCTAGAGCAAACGCGTTTATCGCCTTTTGTTAGTTTAACAAGTTTGTCTAGTGTTTTGTAGAAAATTTTATTAGGCTATTCACCCCCCCTCTAGCCATTTAGGACCTTTCAACCGCCTAGCTCAAGCACCATCCTTGTGTTGTTGTCCAAGCCACGGTAAGACTAACTTGTCGGTGTACAAGTGAATTCCGAGTCAACACATCGACGTGTCATTGTCTTGGTGATTGGTTCATCATCTTATTGTGTTGATTGTTCATCCTCTTCCCGGTGATTGGATCATTGCCTCTACACTTCGGTATAACTAGTTTCCTCACTTGTATTTACATTCCTAGCTTATTTCGTGTAGAGAGCTAGCACTTGCTTGTGTAGGTTGTTCTTGCTAGCATAAGGATCATATTTAGGATTGTTCATTAGCTAGAGTAGTGACATAGACTTTGTGTGACTTAGAGATCATAGCAATATTTAGTCTTGTCACTGGAAGGCTTGCAAATCCACTAGAGATAGTGCAAACCGCTTAATTGCCATTTGTTATACTAACCGGTTTATTTAGTTGAGTTTGTAGAAATTTTTATAGGCTATTCACCCCCCCTCTAGCCATCTAGGACCTTTCACTGCCGAAGCCGGCGTTCGACGAGCGCGTCGCCATGCAGAGCAAGGCCCTTGAGCCAGTCAAGAACGCCGCCTCCCACTTGGAGTCGGCGCAAGGCCGCTTGCCGCCTCATAGGACGCCAACGTCGGCTCAGCCCAGCCCCAACTCGTCGTCCAGGCAAGGCGCCACCTAGGCCGCATCCCAAGGTGCCGTAGGTCAAGCACTTGTCCAAGACCAAGCTGCTCGTGGGCTCGATGCTCGCCGCAAGACGGAGAACCTCAAGGACAAGTACGGCTGGGGTGGCGGCTCGAGGCAGGCCGGGCTTGAGTTGCGCGAGGCTCAGGGCTCAGCGCGAGACACGAGCGCAAGGGGAATCTGCGGGCCGGAGTAGAAGGGACGGGAGCGTCGGTCACGCTAGGGGACAGGAGAGAGGAGCTGAGGTAGAAGAAGAACCTTACAAGTGGAGCCTACTCGTCGGTTGTCCAAATCAGCGTCAAATTACACCTCAGCGTGCCAACATGGCAAAACCGCCTTGCAAAACCGCCCCTCTACGAGGTCCTTTGCCCGGTTTGCTAAAGTTTAATGTGTTGGTTAACCGGTTTTATTGTTGGTGGCAATGGTTAGACTGAGGCCAATACTTTAGGGGGTTAAGTAGACTTTTTCCATATAAAAAATATGCTAATATCTATGGTGTATACTAAGCATTGATTGAACATAGAGTATACTTTCATAATACACTTATTTGGAGATGAAAATGTTAATACTATTTTTATAGTTTAATCAAACTTAACAAAGTGAGGCGTGCATTTATATTGTAGAACAGAGGAAGTAATAATATCACTAGGCTGGTTGTGGAATATATGTCTACAATAAAAATATTTGGTGATATAAATCAGTGCTATTCTGAATGCTAAACGGTAAAAAGTTGCTTACCATTGTTTAGCCCATTATTCAGACAAAACTGGCAAAGCGACCGACTAAACGAAAACAGACACCACTTAAAAGAATCGTGATATAAATTTTGATATTATTCTTATTTCTTAGTTAAAATATCATGTGTCGAATTGGACCAGCCATGGGTGGGCTAGGAGGACCCTAACTTAGGCCACGGCCCGGAGAGGGGGGCACGTCTTGCGGCTGGGGGGGGGGGGGGGTGGGCGCCTCTGCGCCGTCGCCGCCTCCACCTTCCCGTCTCCGTTTTTCGCTTTATCATCAAGTTAGGATTATCTTAGGGCTTTTGGTGTGCGGGGGATATTCCAATCATATAAGGAAAACTCTTATTAGGAAATAAATATGATTGCTTGTAAAAGGTATTCCAATCGTATAAGAAAACCTTATAGAGATTGCTTAGATTACAAGTCCCACTAGCCGGGCTATATAAGTAAGGGTCATAATCTCTTGGGGAGACAAGCAATAAAGAAAATAATCTCGTGCCTTCTCTCTCTCTCCGCCGCCGCCCCTAGCCCCTCCTCGCGCCGACGCCGCTGCTGCCGCCACCCCTACCGCCACCGCCCCTCGGCCGGCCGCCGGCCAGGCGCCGCCACCCCACCGCCTCCCACGCCGCCGCCACTGCCTCGGAGTTCGCCGTCGACGTGTCACAACCGCCCAATCTAACCGGGTGCGTGACATAAAACATAAAAAATAATTTCTCAATAAGCAAGATATATACTTATTTTGGGGACAGTGGTAGTAAACTATCTATAATGTTTTTTAATCTCCATAGTATTTTTTTGTTCTGTTTCTGTGTGAGCTTATCTGAGCAGCGACTAAACCTTTTGCATAGCCATAGGCAATGAATAGATGTAAAAACTGTGAAAGTTTCCTTTTGATTCCTCTACTGAAGAAACAAAGAACATCCAATGAGCCGTGGCCCGTGGGGACAGATCAGTTACATCTCGCAGGGCCCACAGCCTCCAGATCGCCAAACACTTGATCCAGTCCTTTTTAGTTGCACCAAAAATTCAAAATGTTAGAATTCGAACATCTGTAGTACTTTCATTTGTATTTGGTAAATATTGTCAAATCATGGAATAACTAGACTTAAAAGATTTGTCTCTTGATGTACAACCTAGCTATGCAATTAGTTTTTTGTTTACCTATATTTACTGTTCCATGCATGTGTTCCTAAATTAATGTGATGAAGAGAGTGAAAAAACTTAAGATTGAAGTACTACTAACCAAACAACGCGCCCTACTATCCTGAGAAAGCGCGATGCAAGACAAGAGAGATGGCATGGGAGAAATCATCAGTGGAAAAGCAGCCCACGGGAGAGAAAGCCAGAGCAGCCGCCGTCAGCTTTCTTCGTGCCCGCGTCTGCGCCAACGTGGCTCCTGGTGAGGCCCATCATGCCTTGCCCAACTTTTGGATGGGCCATACTCCAATGATGCACCTTCGGACTATTTAGATGTTGAGCGCTCTTGGATGTTCGGCTTGGCGTGGAGATGTTCGGCTTGGCGTGCGCGCACCGGTCCACGTGCTCGAGAGTGTGGGGCAGGGAATTGAGATGACGGGCGTCGGCCTGCTGCTGGCCCGCGGGAGAGCGGCGGTACCCGTTAGCTGGCTGCTGGGCCAAGCAGGCCTAAATAGGGGGAAAGAAAAAGATCTGCTAAAAAAGCAAGAAAGAAAAAGAGAGAAAACAATGTTTTCTTTTTCAAGATAATTTTTTCTCACTTTCTAGACCATTTTTATACCCTACTAACGCACCAACTTCTCCACGTTCAAATCTATTCAAAATAAATCAAAATGAATCACCCGAGATTCTTATCTATCTTCTCTCTCATTACTCGGACACGATTTAACGGTCAGGATTAAAATATTGGACACAGCCCCCTCCCGCCTTCATCGCGCACGCCCCCGTCTTCTTTGCCGCGCACGCCCTCCTCTTCTTTGCCGAGAAATCATCGGCACTTTCCTAATCGTGTCTTTCCTAACTACAGTGTTGGTGGGCGGGGGCGTGCGCGCCGCCAGTCCGCCTCCTCATGTCGACCTGCTGGCCACCGAGGACCAGCTGCTGCAGCTCCTCGTGCGCCGCCGCACGGACTATTCTCAAATCCGTCGCTTCCCTGTTCCTGGTAGGCAACGACCTTCCCTTTCTCATTCGATTTTTTCTAATCTGATTTGCCATTCATGATTCGATATGGTCCAGGTGATGTGTGGTCTCATGTCTCAATTTTTTTTTCTGATCCGATCGGTACCCTTGGGCAAAAGAAACCTGCAGAACCGTAGGCGCTGCCATCGACACATTGCTGCAGGCGCCGCCGCCACCACCGTTGTCACCGAGGAACGGTGGGGTTCGAGGCTACCATCGTCAATGGCTGCAGGCACCACGGTCGTCGTCATCGAGGAACGGTGGCTACAGGGGCCGCCGCCGCCGTCGTCAAGAAAAGGACGCATATGCTATCATCATCAAGGGCCGAAGGATTGCAGATTCCTGCTGTCCGTCATTCCAGATGTTGTAAGCATCCTACTCACATCCTTATCCGATCTGTTATTATCTGGAGAAAGTTCAGACTCCACGTAATAAGATTGGGGAATTCGGCTTAGGAAAATCAAAGATGAACCAAAGAATCTGATTATTTTCTTTTTGTTCATCGATCTCCTGTACTCCAGGTTGATGCCATGTCCATGCGCCGGGCAGATGTAGAATGGCTTAACTTCACATACTGAGCTTCTCTACCATAGATTGGATTTCTTTTCTTCGGCACCACAGTATTATGTAAGTTCCTCACTGACTGCTTCTCTTTCGTGTAAATTGTCTGCCTCTGCAAATATTGTAGGTTCTTTTTAATTAATTTATGGCCTACGTAGGTTGCTAAGTGATTAAGAATGCCTGCTATGGTTGCTCCACCTTTTCATGTTTTAAGGATTTCTGAACAGACATTAACAAAATCTGTTTGACCTAATTGGTAATATTTTAAGTTATAAATAATCGTTCAGCTTGCTTTTAAAAAAAACTCGCTTTGCTTAGGTTAATGTTGCTGCTGTGTGATCGTGATAAAGGTGAAAATACTAAGATAATGTGGTTTATTTTCACCGTCTTCTTAATGCATGGTTAACTTTGAGAAGAAGAAAGTTTCCTTGTGGTCGTTACTAGAAAGGCTCTTATATTGACATTGACGCCTTGTCAAAATAGTAACTGCCAATCACATGGTCCGTAGATTGCTTGGCCATTATGTAGAAAATGCACATTTATAAACTTCTTAGATCTGACGCCTGATCTAGGATTTTTCACCAGCTATGTTTAGGCTGCCCTTGATCTGATGCCTAATCTAGGATTTTATTTCTTTTTCCTTTCATGTCCATTATTCTTAAGAAAGAAGCATGTACAAAATTCCATCTTCTAATCCACCAAAGTACCATTGCTTCAAATATTTGCATAATTTCTCTTCTCACAAATTCACTAGATAATCATGGAGATGTTTGATCAGTTCATCAGATCATGTTCGATTTGGTGCATATGCTGCCTACTTTGGTCAGAAAGAGTCTTCGGTGGATTAGAAGATTAATGGAACCAAGCAGCTCAGATAGCGACTGAGATTAAAAGTCCTAGGAGGCAGGTTCTCAGATTTCTTTGTAAATTTGTAGCTTCTGCTTAATTTAGTTTCTCACTTCGAATTCTAAAATATAAGTTCGTAAATATATATATTTAGAGCTGGTACTTGCAAATCAATAATATCTTCAGTCTTTTGTTACATCTTTTATTGAATGAGTCTTCTAAACACATTTATTTATGTGTGCCTGGGTACAATGCCCCCACGGCCTCTAAAGTTGCTATCTGGTTAGGATAAATGACCCACAAAGAAGTTTTGATAGGAGTGTGATTAGATATGCGAAAGGGGATCGCCCGTGCTATAGCAAAGCATATCATGGTGAATCTTAGATTTGTTTGCAGGTAGCGACTGAGAACTAATTTTGCTTTGTACCCTGTAGAAAATCCAAATAATGCATGCTAAAGATGGAGTGTATAGAGACATAAGTTCGAAGTTTAGTTGTGATGCTTTGTAAAGACAGTCTTCGAAAGATCTAATTGTTTTGATTTTAGTACAATTGCTATGAGTTAACAATGTAATAGCTTTTGCATGAACATGAATTCTGCACATCATTTTCAAATTATATATCTCTTGCGGTTCTTACCTTTTTTTTCCGAAGACTTTTGGTTGTTACCGTGGCGTTAGCACGGGCATTATACTAGTAGCTTGTAAAACTCTCAGAGTTTCATAAATTGACTTTGAAAGTATTCTTAACTTTTGTTCCTTTTAAACATATCTATAAAATATTGTAAGCCCTGCTTGAATAATTTATTTTGATCCTGATTTCAATCTAATTCTAATAGTCAAAGCAGACTATTTTGAAGGGAGTGTCTAATCATCAACCGGTTGATTTAGTCTCTCCCATCAACTGAATTTTTTAGACTTACACTGCCTTCTACCTATATCAACACCATCTTAATACTATATTTACAATGATATATGCAGTTTAATTTATTGTATAACACAGTATAATTTATTGTATAGAGTGGTGTAATTTGGAAATAAGACAGAATGTAGATGGACATATGCTAAATAAATACAATTTTGTCTATGGATGACATATATCAAAGAGAAATTGATCACAATGAAAAATTTACAAAACCAAAGCAAATCCTACATATAAACAAATGTCATCAAAACACCTAATGCAGAGGATTATGCATGGCGAGGGAGTTGCATGCTGCTCCTAGATGCATAGGCCAAACTAAGAGAGGATGGATGGCCAGCAACTAGCGATCAGCTTGAAGATCTCGTCGAATTTGGAATCGAGAGCGTCAAATCGTTTGAAGATCTTGTCGAATTTGGAATCGAGAGCGTCAAATCGTTTGAAGATCTCGTTGAATTTGGAATCCAATAGCGGAGGAGAAAACGTAGTTTAGAGTTTGGTTTTAATTTCCGGATACTGACTCAGTTCCAAATGCTACTACTTATCCCCCATCGGGAATTTTCTTCTTGGCAAGAGTCGAGACGGCCCACTCAGGCCCAGTAACTTGTGAGCCTGGACGTTTGGTCCGTGTTCCCCTTCTTGCCTTGGCTTCCACCTGTGTACCACCTGTATGAGGAGCGATGACACAAACAAATTAGTCAGTGCACCATGCAGGAATTGACAATCTTTAAGCTCTCCTGGATTAACCTATCAATGCTATACAGTAGAAAAGTTTACTAGCTGGAGAGCAGTATTGTTTGGAATTTAGGAAAGGAGCCAATGCAAGTTTCAAAGAAACCAACGAATTTCAGCTCTACTGCCAGCAAGAATGCTTTAGTTGACCAGTGTAGCATAAGCTGGTATAGTCTACAATGTTATAGTTCTACTATTCTAGCACTAGAATAAAATGCACCGATTTTACATTCCAACTAAGCAAGATAGAAGATATGGAAGGTAGAAGGCAGTGTTCATTGAGAGAGCTACTAGTATTTTTCTCACATCAATAGCCACATCAAATGTGCATGTGCACAAACTGGGCTTGCTTAAACATGGCTGAATTAAAACGTGTTGAAGACCATTATCACCAGAGTTAGTGAGCAAATGCACCTGAACAAGTTTGACCATTATCACCAGAGGAGGAATCAGTTGATTCTTTCTGTCTGTCTATATAGAGCCAATTAAGAGAAGAATGCTGGCATCATTGAGAGCACAGTACAATGGACATGTTTTTGTTTTAGCTGCAGCCTGCATATGTTGAACAATAAAAAAGCAACTCAGCGCCTAACATCTGAGTGTCTGACCTGCATGAGAGCACAGTACAATTGGGCTGTTTCGTGGTCAACTACCTGAGTACATTCACTGGGTCACTCATTCGGATAACAAGGGGACACGCACACGCACACTGGGATAGATTTTTTCGAAAGCGTGCATTCTGCATTAAGGGAAATCAGAGTTTATGATTACATCCTACTTACTCTTTAGCGAGATGCCATCAATTAAGAAGGTCACACACGACATAAGTCGCCGGCTGAAACGGCGCAGCAAGCTAGGATGTACTAAGTCTGGATACTAGGATAGATCAACCATGCATGATGTAAGAGATATCACGCACAAAAGAAACTGATGCATTCAAAGGCAACTGGCAGGGTTAAAGCACCTTAACACAGGGAACTGGCAGAACATGTACATTAACTGAATTGCAGAGAGTGCACAAATCAAAACTAAGCATTGGGAATCATTTTTTTGAACCAAGGCAAAATACAGATGTTCAAGCTCCCCACCTGATTCAGGTGAGGCCCAAACATTGGAAATCATTAAACAAGGCAACATGATTTTCACAGCCAAAATGCTACAGGATTCCCAGCAGCAACGAACGCATCCGTGGTTTCTTCCGGCACATCGTAGCTTTTCACCAGACAAGTGTTGCCAGTCGTGAGGGCTCCATTGTCGTCATAGGCGACGGAGAATGTTATCAAACGATACACACAACCATTGTGCTTCACCCTTTCAAAGCTTGCAACCCCTTCCATGCGGGCGTCCTTCTCTCCCCAAGTATCATCATTGAAATAATCGCCAGGGCCGACGCACTGCACAAGGCAAAACTCAGTCCCAGTTTCTCCTTCCAAGTAGACGAGTGTAGCACCTATTATTACATGATGAAACTCGCATGGACCCTCATCGAGCAAGCTAGCCTCGAGCAACTCCTCGCCAAGCTTCCACACAGGGCCATCGCTGACCACCTTACATGAGCGGAGGACAAGGTGTGGGCTGTCCTGTGCGATCCCAACAAAGGCATCCAGGGCAGGGACAAAGTGCGCGCGGCCGGTGAATGGCAGCTTCCACTCACCTCGTCGTTCCCAGACACGCGCCTTGGTGTCGAAGGCGAAGGTGGCCTCATCGGTGCTGGCTAGGATGGTCCGTCCATCAGAGTGCAAAGCATGAGAGATCACGTCCAACCTGTGGAACGGCGGCTGAGGGAGACTGCACCACGACCACTCGCTGTCGTCACCGGTGCACTGAACTTCCAGCGGCGGGGGCCAGAGTTTCTCCATAGAGAGCATGTTGAAGGAGTTGCTGCTCAGTGCGAATAACTCGTTGCCGACCGAGATGTAGATGGGCATATGCGGGCAGACCTGCCCAGGGCCAAAGGTGATGCCCCGCGAGCTGACGTCGACTATGGGCAGGAAGCCACCCGGCACCGTCCGCTGATTCCTTGTGTGCGTCGCAATGATCCTGGTGCCGACGGCGGCGAAGTTCCAGGCAGACCCACGCGGGGCCTCCAAGCGGAAGGATGGAGGAGGCAAGCGCCCAGGCAGAGGATGACGCACAGGCACAGGATGACGCAACACCCGGTGATGGGGAGAACGGGGCGACAACTTGAGCGTGCGGATGCTGTATCCCCATGCCCAGTCATCAAATATGAGGTAAAGACGCTTCGGCTTCCGCTTTTGCAATGGCATCCTTGCTCCTTGCTCGATCGCCGCTTCTCGCTCAGATCGCGGATTCGGCGGATTCTGCCAGAGGTCGGCGTTGACCTTGACGCCTGCGATCATCGTCAGAATACGAACCAAATAGACATCAAATTCTCGTAATGCAACCCAACCAGATAGATCCAAATCTGAATCGAAGGCAAACAGATAAGTAAATCGAGGGCAACAGATAAGAAGAAGAGGAAATCGCACGCACTTAAAAGCGGAAGATGGAATCGGTGAGAGAGGGCCGCAGCGACTCGGAATCGGTGAGAGGGCCGACGGCCGCGAAGGGTGCGGTGGCTTATACGAAAGGGAAGGAACCTGTCGCGCACGCACTTGCAGATACAGTTCGGGTTTACCGGCTCTTTTTTTTTTTTTTTTTTGGGGGCCAGACTCCAATGACGGCCGTTGGCCTGCTGCTAGCCTAAACATGGGGGCGGGCCCAACAGCAAGAAAGAAAAAGAGAGAGAACAAAATTTTTTTCGAAGACAGGTTTTCTTTTCTCACTTTCTAGACCATTTAAGTTTTATAATAAATTGTTGTGTCAAAAAAAAAAGTTTTATAAATTGACTTTGAAAATATTGTTTGTCACAGCCGCCCTAGGGAGGGGCGGCGATGACGGAGCCGGGCGGGCCCTGGCGGCGGCGGCGTGTGCGCATAGGGGGGGGGGCGGCGGCGGTTGAGAGGTAGAAGCGGGGTAATATTTTCTTTCTTTGTTTACTTGTCCCTAAAAGATTACATACATCCTCCTTATTTATATAGTCCTCTAATGAGACTAACTCTAGCAATCTCTAAAGGTTGTCTTATATTCGGAATAGCTTTTATAAGCAAACTCTTATTATTTTTCTAATAAGATATTTCCTTATAGATTGGAATATCCCCTTCACACCAAAAATCTAATCTCAATCAGATACGAAGATGACGTGCACGACGAGGGGGGGGGGGCGGCGGGCCCTCAGGGCGCACTCGCGCCCCCTCCTGGGCCATCTCGGCCGGTTGGGTCGCATATGCCCGCCCCCCGGGCTGGGCGGTCCTATATTGTGACATTGTTAATACCTTTAGTTTTTCCTTATTTTAAACTTATTTATAAAATATGGTAACCTCAGCTTGAATAATTTATTTTAACCCTATTTCAATCTAATTTTAAAAGTCAAAGCGCAGACTATTTTAAACCTTTTATGAAACATACTTGTGAATTTTTGTTTCTAAAAATATACTTGAAACCTAAACCAAATTTTAGCATGCTAAACCTTTTGCACAGGCATAGGCAATGAACAGATGTAAAAACTACAAAATTCCCTTTTCATTCCTCTACTGTAGAAACAAAGAAGATCCAACGAGTCATGGGGACGGATTATAGTTACATCACGCAGGGCCCACAACCTCCAGGTCACCAAAAAGTTGACCCAAAGGGCGACATAAGACAAGAGAGATGGCCATGGGAGAAATCAGGGCATCCCCAACGGTGGTGAAATCGCCAGCTCTCCTCTCTTTCTACTGTCCACGGAGCTCATCCTCAACTAGCTAGTGCTTCTCTCCTCGCTAGTCTCGCACTGCTGAAAGGTCTTAAATGGCTAGAGGGGGTGAATAGCCTAATAAAATTTCTACAAAACACTAGAGCAACTTGTTAGACAATAATAAAGTGATAAACGCGGTTGCACTAGCTCTACTTGTCGACAACCCACCTATCAACAATTCTAGTTGCTAAAGTCTCTAATTCACTCAAATGGCTAAGTCACTACTTTACCAACTAGGTGAGCCAACTATATTACACTAAGCAAGCTACTCAACTAGCAAAGCTACACAAGCAAGATATAAATATCAAGGTAGTGCTAGATAGAGTGGAGTTATACCGAACCATCGAGGCAAAGAAACAATTATCGGGAGACAATCAATCACACAAGATGGAGATAATTGATTTGTTCACACGGAGTTCACTTGAGCACCCTCAAGCTACTCTTCGGTTGTGTCGACCGTCTCAACGGTGGATCAAGGTGGCGCTCACGCCTTGCCTCACTAGGGCCCTCTTGACACCCACGATTGAGGGGTAACTCAACGACACGTGTAATCCACTAGAGTATCAATTCGTCACTCCACCGGGAAGATCACGAACCCCTCACAATCACCGGAGTTGGGCAAGAACAATCATATTTTCTTCCCAACGCCTCCAACAATCACCGAGCCGGTCTAGGAGTGGTGCTCTCCAAGAGCAACAAAAATTACCGCAACGACGACCCTCAAGTACCTCTAAATGCAACTCACAAAGCAATGCACTTGAATCTCACCCAAACTCTCAAAGTTATGCAATCAAGCAAGTGGAGAGAGAGGGGAGAAGTGTTTCTCCACTCAAAGTGTATGGAATGATTCAAAAAGTCCAAGAGAGATAGCACAAGCCGACCACCTATCCATTTATAGAAGTTGGGAGAAACCACACTTCAAACTGAGATTTCGCAGGGGCGCCAACGTCCGGCGCTCCAACGGATGCCACGTGTAACTAGCCGTTTGAAAATTACCGTTGGCGTGCGATTCGGGCACTCGCCAGACGCACGTGTCGGACGCATCCAACGCGGCGCGGACGCGATCCAAAGAAGGTATGCAAACCGTCCGACCGGGCCGGACGCCACTAGGGCGGCGTCGACGCACACTACGTCGAAAATGACATCGCTAGCATTCTACCATGCGCCGGATTTGGAGCCCCCAGCGCCCGCATGCGGCGCTCAACTGCGGGACATTCCCATGCACGGCGCCTTTGTCTTTGCCCCGAGCCGACCATGCATCGGACGCAGCCACATCATCCGATGCTTTCGCGTGGCGGCGTCCGACGCCTGTAAAACCTCGTTTCACAACCCGTCGACGCCACAACTTCTCCACCTTTGCACGGACATGCTAGCCAACAAGTGTACCAACTTGCACTCCAAAGTTAGCATGTTTTCATCACCAACTTGCATCCCGTGCAATAGAAAATAGGTGTTTCATTTTCTCAATCTCAGCGGGAGGGTGAGCGCTACCCAAACCCATCTCAACCCCGCAAACACCACCGCCTTTGCAAATGTGCCAACACTACCACGTGTACATCGCCATGTGCTCATGTGTTAGCATTTTCACAAACAATTTCGAAGGTTAAGTTAGCGCTCTAGGTTAGGGATACATGTATATGATCATCGAACCTATAGGCACATGAGGATCGATGTTTCCGACGTTTTTCTCTCTTTATAGTCCGACTATCAATCCTAAACCACTCACACCCTCTATGATGTCTTGAGTGAAATCAAAATGGCCTAAGATTATACCTTCGCCTTGATTCCATTTTGATCGCCTCGATCGCAATTCTACGTCAAGCAAGCACTTGATCATCTTTTGGATCACCTCAATCCATCCACCACGGTCATCATGCTTGACCGTTGGCTAGACCAATCTCTAATATAATTCACACACTTAGCATAGAGAAATTAGTCCTAGGATGTTATCAATTAGTCAAAACCAAAACCGAGAGATCTTCAACTGCCTCCAAGAAAACTCTCTCACGGTACGGTCCATGTATCCGGCATCTTTGTTCTTCTTTATTTTTTATTGTTTGTTTGTTCAACTAGACCAACAATTTGGAAAAGCCCATTACGGACGCCAAGAGGGCAGGGGCAACGCAGGAAACACGGAGCGTTGGCCTCAACAAAAAAAATTACAATCCATGTAGGAGTGATAAGTTGAGGAGAGCACGTAAGAGAATAGGAACACAATGCGAGACATTACCATTCAGTCATGTAGGATCGTTGGACGCCTAGAGGGGTGGGGGTGAATAGGCTTGTTTCAAAAATCAACTCAAAAACAGATCAGTAGATCAAAGCGTCCACTTTGCCGCTCGCCGGCAGCTTGACTCCGCATAATGTATGCGCTTACGGTTCAAAAACTACCCAACGAAATTTAGATCAAATAAATTTTCAAGCTTCCTGGACAGGTAGAGGTTACAGGTCGAGAGCTAGAACTAGTAAATCGAGCACCACAAGATAGATTGACCCTAATATCTCAACAACAATATATATATATGAATGAAAGATTGTAGCAAGCACAAAGTGACACAAAGATTTATCCTATGGTTCAGCTCACCACCAAGGCTTCCCTAAGTCCACATTGTTGAGGTTCCCACAAAGGGATGAGCTCATCACAAAGGCTTACCTTTTTTCCTCGTTCTCAAGTCAAGAGAGTGAACGCTTGAGATGAGAGATAAATTGTATTAGTTGCAAGAGGGTGTTACAAACCTCCCAAGGCTGCCACACGAGTTGGAAAGCTCAAGGGCGACGCACTAAGCGGCTAGAAGCAAAGCTCCAAGAGTAAAGAACCAAAACTGTCAGCCAAAGTGCGAACTAAGTGCTTCTAATCGATGAAGATTAGTGAATTAACTCTCCAATGGAAGGTTGCTGTCTTTTCTCTCAAGATTTGATGGTGGAATTAAAGGTTTTGCTTGAGAGATGAAGGGGTAACAATGGAGGGAGAGAGTGTGAGCACTTGTGGGTGTTCTGTCAAAATGAGCAGAGGTCATGGAAAAGGTAACCGTTGGGAGAGAGAGGAGGTATAAATACCCCTTCACTTTCCAACGGTCGATTAAGTGCGAGCATGCACTTAATCGGCTTATTCTTAATCGCTCCCCCTGAGCGGCACTGCCGCTCGGACTAAGTTAGCTGGAAATTGGAAACTCTTTGATCTCTGGCTTGGTTAGGAGCTGGAGGTTATGTGGTGTAGAAATTAGTACTTGGTTGCACCCATTGACATAGAATTTCTAATCCCTCTTAATAGTACGGTGTGTCCTATACTCAATTTCAAAACATAAAAGAATATAAACCTCCTTTGTTTGGAATACCATCAGCAAATCAAATTGGGGTACTCCTCCGTTAGCTTGCAACATTCTCCTTGAGCTATAATCTGCTTGTCATCTCGATAAATGTCATTAGTTCTCTTGTTAGATTCTAATCAACGCCAAAACCCACAATAGGGCTCGATTGCACTTACAAGTCCCTTCCACCTTTTATCTTGGTCCCCACAACGCTCTCCTCCATGCTTGCTTTTTAGAAGGCACCGCGTCCATTTCCTCGCCCCAACGCCTTCTCTAGTTCTTTTGCCTCTATAGACCCCTGTGAAGCCACCACTGGCAATGACATGGCCGGTTGATTAACTTGTGCCAACACGCTACCTCACTGCGTTGGGGAAGCTTGAGTGGAAAAACAGCCCACGGGAGGGAAAGCTAGAGCAAGCTAGAGCTGTCGTTAGCTTTCTTTGTCGCGCCTGCGCCAACATGGCTCCGGGTGGGGCCCATCATGGCCCACCATGCGTTGCCTAGCTTTTGGATGGGCCATACTCCAATGATGCACCTTCAGACTGTTTGGACGTTTGGCGTTGAAATCTCTATGTTTGGTTTTGGAAATTGATGACACACTTGTGGTACTAATCCTTTGCTCTAAGTGTGACTTATGAGATAGGATTAGAAGGATGACGTGGAGCATGATGATCATGAACATGGACAATGATGATGTACATGGTGGATCGTCAAGCTCGGTGATCGGCTTGAGAGGAACCCGGGAGATCAAGGCAAAGGTATCTTGATAGGGTTTTTCCTTTGGTGATCAAGACACGATAGAGCGTGTGATCACATTATAGGATAGATAGCCGACTATCAAGAGGGGATGCCGCGACAATCCTTTGATGAAGTGCTTCTAGGTCCAATTGACTTGCATATGCATTTAGGATTGAGAGCACTAACTTCGCTCTTGTCTAACCGATCACGACATGCTAACACTCGTGCTCACGGGACACATTTGAAGTGTTGGCAACTTGAGACAAGCGAAACTTGGAAAGATGGAAAGCGTCGGCGGCGATGAAGAGGAGCTTCAAACAGCGCCCGGACGCCAACCCAGGCGTGGCGCTCGAGCGTCCGGCGCAGTGTAAATGGTCGAAACAGCGTCGCTGGACGCGTCCGGCAAGCGCTGACGCGGTCTTTTTGGATCTTGGCGTCCCGTATGATTCATCGAAATCCGACAACGAAGTCAACAGCGCTGATGCGGCGCTGGCGTGTCCGGCGCGCGCCGTCTGTGGTCGAGAGAGCACGCCAGGGACCCCCGACGGACGCGGCGTCTGGGCGCGTCCGGCGTGGCGCGCGTCTAGCGCTTGATTGTTTTCCGGCGCTGGGCGCGTCCGTCGCGGGCTCGGGCGCGTCCCGGCTTGGCGTCCAGCGAGGGACAACTTTGGACCAACAGCTCTATTTCGACTTGTGGTCTATAAATAGAAGGGTGGCGGGTTCATTTGTCACCCTCTTGTACATTTGAACACTCTAACTTGCTAGTGAGCTTGTGAGACTCCTCTCCACTCATCTCTCCATCCATAACTCGAAATTCTTGGTGAGATTGAGAGTGATAGAAGTGCATTGCTTGCATCGGTTGCATCTAGAGGCACTTCATCCTTGGAGAAGCCGCGGGATTTTGTTTCTCTTGGGAATTTGCTTGGTTCCCTAGCGGCTTGGAGCAAGAGGCGGTGTTGAGCTCGATTGGAGCTTGTTCGAGGCCACACTTAGGTGGACTTGTGAGGGGTTGAGCCTTACCCCGTGGGAGGTACGCGAAAGGCATCACTAGTGGATTGCTCGTGGCATGTTGGACCCTCTCTTGTGATCGTTTGCTTGAGCTCCCACCGGGGATTTGGCACCGGCCATTAAGCTTAGCAACCATCAAGTGAGTGTGTCGCCACAACGAGGACTAAGCGTGCCCGGCAAGCACATGAACCTCGGTAAAAATCATCGTGTCAACCTTGTTGTGCTCGTTGGAGATTTCTTGTTGATCACGGTGATTGGTTTCCATCTCTACACATCGACGTCGATATATCGATCACTCCTCCTCGTGTATTTACTTTGATATATCTTGTGTAGCTTTGCTTAAGTTGTTAGCTTGTTTAGAATAGTTTAGCTCCTAGTGGTAATTAGTTAGTCTTGCTTGTTCACCTAGGAGTAAACTTGCGACCTAGACCTTGCTTGTGATTAGAGATATTACATTTGACTTGTGGCTTGCTTAGATAGCTCGTAGCACCGCTTTGTTAGCTTCGCCATCTTATTTACTAATCCGGGTGCTTAGTGTTGTTGCAAGAATTTTTAATAGGCTATTCAACCCCCCTCTAGCCATTAGGACCTTTCAGGCGTGCGTGCACCGGTCAACGTGCTTGAGAGGATGTCGAATTGGAGATGACGGGTGTTGGCCTGCTGTTGGCCCGCGGGAGAGTGGTGGTAGCCGTTAGCTAGTTGCTGGGCCAAGCACGCACTGCTGCCCCGTGCCGTGCCGGCCCGGGCCCGCCGACCACCGAGATCGTGCCGTGCTCGGGCCGGGCCAAAATATCGTGCCGTGCCATGCCGTCGTGCCTCGGGCAGCATGAAAATCTATAGATGGGGGCAGGCCGAATAGCAAGAAGAAAAAGAGAGAAAACAGTGTTTTCTTTTTCAAGATATGTTTTTTTCTCACTTTCTAGACCTTTTAAGTTGTAAAACTCTCAGAGTTTCATAAATTGATTTTGAAAGTATTCTTAATATATATTTTAATTCTGGTTCCTTTTAAACATATATATAAAAGTGTAAGCCCTTCTTGAATAATTATTTTGAACCCGATTTCAATCTAGTTTTAAAAGTCAAAGCAGGCTATTTTGAAGGGAGTGTCTAATCATCAACCGGTTGATTTAGCCTCTCCCATCAACTGAATTTTTATACACTTACACTGTCTTCTACCTATATTTATACCATCTTAATATTATATTTACAATGATATATGTAGTATAATTTATTGTATAGAGTGGTGTAATTTGGAAATAACACAAAATGTAGATGGACATATGCTAAATTTAAAATAAAAATACAATTTTTTTTTTTCTATGGATGACATACAGCAAAGAGCAATTTATCACAATGAAAAATTTACAAAACCAAAACAAATCCCACGTATAAATAAATCGCATCAAATTGTTCATCAAAACACCTGATGCAGAGGATCATGCATGGGGAGGGAGTTGCATGCTGCTCCTAGTCCTAGATGCATAGGCCAAACTCCGAGAGGATGGACGGCCAGCAACCAGCGGGCAACTGCAGCATCAGAGAATCCCCACTTGGACTTGAGAGCGTCAAATCACTTGAAGATCTCGTCGAACTTGGAATCGAGCAGTGCCTTCACGTTTGGCTTCATTCATCACACGGAACGCCTTCTGTCGCCTGGTGTAGTGCTGATGAAAAGAAGGTCACAAATCCAGCGGAAGGCCGGACAGGCGGAGCTGATACCATGTTAGAACCCCGCTCGATGCGGCGAGGTCCAGTAATCTCTGACGAACTCTACAGAACTATGGAGGGAGAAGAGAGGGACAACCAACTGGGCACCGGAGGAGAAAAAGTAGTTTAGAGTTTGGTTTTAATTTCTGGATATAGACTCAGTTCAAAATGCTACTACTTATCCCCATTGGGAATCTTCTTCTTTGCAAGAGTCGAGCCAGCCCACTCTGGCCCAATAACTCGTGAGCTTGGACGTTTGGTTCGTGTTCCCCTTCTTGCCTTGGCTTCCACCTGTGACACGAAGTCAGTGCACCATGCATGAATTGACAGTCTTTATAAGCTCTCCTGGATTAACCTATCAATGTTATATACTCCCTCCGGGCTGGTATTAGAAGTCATTTAGAACATGATTGTGCATACGTACCAAGGAGTCATTGATTAGGGGTAAGTTTTCCCTGTATACCCTTTTTAAATATGGTCGCGGTTGCACTATAAACAAGAAACTCGGTTGGCTTGGTTGGCTAGCTCAGCTAGTCTCGACGCTTGAGGGGACAGGTTCGAAATCCTGTGGGTGAAGTTTGACGGCGACCGAGACGGCAGGGGCAAGGACGTCCAAAACACGGCCGAACACCTAGGACGAGCTCGCTTAGAACGACCTCTAATAGCGGTACGGAGGGAGTACAGTAGAAAAGTTTACTAGCTGAAGAGCAGTATTGTTTGGAGTTTAGGAAAGGAGCCAATGCAAGTTTCAAAGAAACCAACGAATTTCAGCTCTACTGCCAGCAAGAATGCTTTAGTTGACCTTATATAATTCTACTATTCTAGCACTAGAATACAATGCATCGACTTTACTTTTGAACTAACTCACTAAGCAAGATAGAAATCATCAATCCTCTATTTCTTATTCTCTCTGGATATTGAAGGTAGAAGGCAGTGTTCATTGAGAGAGGTACTAGTATTTTTCTCACATCAAATTAAGAAGCTCGACAACTAGAGACCAAAATAAGCTCTCCACCGGCCTGATTCAGGTGAGGCCGAAACATTGGAAATCATTAAACAAGACGACATGATTTTCACAGCCAAAACGCTACAGGATTCCCAGCAGCAACGAATGCATCCGTGGTTTGTTCCGGCACATCGTAGCTTTTCACCAGACAAGTCTTGCCTGTCGTGAGGGCTCCATTGTCGTCATAGGCCACAGAGAATGTTATCAAACGGTACACACAACCATTGTGCTTCGCCATTTCAAAGGTTCGAACCCCTTCCATACGAGCGTCCTCCTCCCCCCAAGTATCATTGAGATCCACCCCAGGTCCGACGCACTGCACAAGGCAAAACTCAGTCCCAGTTTCTCCGCCCAAGTAGACGAGTGTAGCACCTATCACATGATGACCCTCATCGAGCAAGCCAAGCTCGAGCAACTCCTCACCAACCTTCCACACAGGGCCCTCAGGGCCATCGCCCACCACCTTACATGAGCGGAGAAGGTGTGGGTTGTCCTGTGCGATCCCAACAAAGGCATCCAGGGCATGGACAAAGTGCGCGTGGCCACTGAATGGCAGCTTCCACTTACTGTGTTGTTCCCAGACACGCGCCTTGGTGTCGAAGGCGAAGGTGGCCTTATCGGAGCTGGCCAGGATGTTCCGTCCATCAGAGTGCAAAGCATAAGAGACCACGTCCAACCTGCAGAACGGCGGCTGAGGGAGATCGCACCAGTTCCACTCGCTGATGTCCATGCACTTAGATTCCAGCCGCGGGGGCCAGATCTTCTCCAAGGAGAGCATGTGGAAGGAGTCACTGCTCAGTGCGAATAACTCATCGCCGACGGAGATGTAGATGGCCATATGCAGGTATACCTGCCCAGGGCCAAAGTTTATGCCCCGCGAGCGGACGTCGACCATGGGCAGGAAGCCATCGGTGTGCGTCGCCACGATCCTGGTGCCGATAGCGGCGAAGTTCGAGGCAGACCCACGCGGGGCCTCCAAGCGGAAGGATGGAGGAGGCAAGCGCCCTAGCCGAGGCTGTTGCGGCAGAGGCACAGGATGTCGCAACACCCGGTGATGGGGAGAACGGGGCGACAGCTTGAGAGCGCGGATGCTGTATCCCCATGCCCAGTCATCAAATATGAGGTAAAGACGCTTCTGCTTTTGCTTCCGCTTTTGCAATGGCATCCTTGTTCCTTGCTCGATCGCCGTTTCAAGGAATACGAGGAATCGGTTACCAAAAGAAATCAAATCCTCCTACTGCAACCGAACCTGACAGAATCCAAATCTGAATCGAGGGCAACAGATCTATACCTACTAATAATACCTATATCTATACCTGCTAATAAAAAGAGAAAATTTCAGTACCACCTATTTTTACACTATTTTCTGCCAAACCCTTTTCTGTCTGCCGACTAAGTCCACAGGCTGTATAGAATACGTATAGGCTTCCACAGGCGCTGTAAATAAAAAAGAGCTCGCATACTGATCGGCAATCAAGTCCGAGTGTCCGACTCAAGTCCAACTAAGAATTTAACTCGGTACCTACCGTCTTGGGAAGGCCGGCGCCGATGGGGACTCGGTCCGTGACGAGACCCGAAACCGATCGAGTACAGGCAAACTGGAGTCGTATAGGAATACGTAGCAGGACTCGATCACAACCCCAGGCCTGGACGTACGCTTTATAAAACCCGGAAGAACGGCTGCTGCTTTACCAGTCTAGGGTTTTTTAGTTATAATATATTTTCAAGGGGCCGCGCCCAGAATAATGACAGAGGGTCATGGACGATCTGCGGCGTAGTCAGCGGCGAAGATCGTCGTGCAGGACCACAGCCGCCCGCCCGATCTCACTGTGGTTTTCTAACGAAGATGACGACGACGATGATGACAGCTTCATCATCAATGACGACAATGGCAGGGACGACGACGACGACTGCGAAGAGCAGGAGCAGCAAAGCGGGAGAGACGAACGTGAGGAGGATCGGAGCAGCAAAGCCATACTCCCTCGGGTGTAGCAGTGGAGTACGACAGCGACGATGACAACATGCCTATAAGTGTCGTGTCACGTCCACGCACCTCATTCATCGAGGCTCCACTTCCACTGCGACAGTGCCCGCACCACCGGAATCGTCGCCACGTACCGGCGGCGGCGGCGCCAGCACCACCAGAATCCTCAGCACCGTTCTCTCGTCGTCCTCGAATAGACGATGCTCGGTGGTGGCGGTGGAGAATTCCTCTGTATTTGATTGTAGCATCTGCTACCTCCAACTCAAGCCTCCCATCTTCCAGGTACGTCGATCCATCATGGAATTTACAAAATTCATATGAGGCCTATCCATCATGGAATATACAAAATTCATATGAGGCCTGTACTTTTTCATAAATCGGTTGTGGATGCATGTATGTAGTGCGGCGTCGGGCACGTCGTGTGCTCACCGTGCCATGACAAGCTCGAGCAGGCGATCAATTGCCATGTGTGTCGTGTCCCCGATTCCTGACAACTACTACTAGTGCATCGTCATGTAGCAGGTTCATATGTGTTTTGACTCGGCGCAACAATTCTACGCTCCGGTGCAACCTTGCGGGTATATTTTGGTAGTGCAACATGCGTGTGATGCCCATCCGCTCGCCCCACATGGAGGTAGACTACCGCCATGCTCCACCAACGACCCGTATTGCTCACCTTCAGTTGGTTGGTGCCCTCTTGTGGTAGAACCCCAGCAACCGGACCAAGTTCTCGTTGTAACGCACGGGCATGTTTACTAATAATAAGAAGAAGAAATCGCAGGTACGCACCTGAAAGCGGAAGATGGGCGGCGACGACTCGGAATCGGTGAGAAAGGGCACAAAAAAAGTGTTACAAAAGGGTACCGCTTTTGGATGGGCCAGACTCCAATGCGTACTGTTTCGATGGCAGGCGTTGGCCTGCTGCTGGTCCGCGGGAGAGCGGCGATAGCTGTTAGCTGGCTTCTGGGCTAAGAAAAGCAGGCGAAACATGGGGGCGGGCCGAACAGCAAGAAAGAAAAAGACAGAAGTTTTCTTTTTAAGACAGGTTTTTTCTCACTTCTAGACCATTTAAGTTTTAAAACTGTTAGTCTTATAAATTGATTTTGAAATTATCATTAATATATATATTATTTTTTTCATTTTACACGTATTTATAAAATATCGTAAGCTCAGCTTGAATAATTTTTTAACCCGATTTTAGTCTAATATTAAAAGTCAAAGCACACTATTTTGAAACTGCCAGGGGTACCAATATCAGGGGTACCCTAAACGCCTACGACGAATCGTGGCAATACCCAAGCAGTACTCGACCTAGATCGGAACAAGTTCGCCCACGGGATACTTCCGCCTCGCGACGAGCTCGAGGGCGGGCCGAACTCCGCCTCGTACGGCTCGTGGGTCGGACCCGAGTTCCGCCTCGCCACGAGCTCGAGCTCGGCTCGCAGTCAAACTCCGCCTCACACGAGCTCCAAGCTTGGCTCGAAGGACAACTCCGCCTCGCACGAGCGCCCACGAGCTGTTTCCGCCTCGTACGAGTTCGGAAGCCGGATGGCCAAATCTCCGTCCCGCACGAGCTCTAAGCCACGCCCGAGCTCGTCAAAACATGAGCCCACGAGATCACCTGAGCTCGCCGGGGGCAAGACGAACCGCCACGACCTCGAGGGCCGTGCGGCCTATCTATCTCCGACTCGCACGACCTCGGACCTCGGGGTGCGGAAACTCCACGAGCTCGGGGAGCTCGCGCTCCCACCGGGACGAATCCGCGACCCGGGGCGTGCGACTTATCTCCGACTCGCCGCGACCTCGGACATCGGGAGTACGGGAACTAGCGAGCTTCGAGGGCTCGCGCTCCCATCCGGACTAATCCCGTGACCGGAGGGCCGCACGGCTTATCTCCCGACTCATGCGACGACGGATCTCGGAGCGGCGCGAAGGTTACGAGCTTCGCAAACTCTCCGGGACCACATACGCGACAGACCCGCACATCCCAACGAGGGATCGAAGGAAGTCCAATCTACAACACCCTATCTAAAGGTACTCGGTATCGTAGCTGTGCGACGCCGCCCATAGCTGCGGCATGCTACGGCCTACCGCGGACGCGACGTATCAACCCGGATGCTGAATCCGCCTCCCGACAACCACTACGGACAACCACTACGGACAAACCGACCTTTTCGCCGAGCTCTCCTAGCCACACATCTTTTTGCAACGTACTGGACCCCCACATCTACCTGCGACACCGCCGCAGTCCCTGGCGGAGGCAAAGGAGCATGCCCGATGGATGGGCGCGAGTCCTCGAGATCCCCGCACCGCACCCTACGCAATAGACGACGGCTACGGCCATGCGTGCCCGGCAACTGAGCGTGCCCGGCATCCCAGGCTCCTTTTACACTTTACCCCCTCTTTTTTGTATTCTTCACACCTTTAGTCGTCCTCCTAGTGGCACTTGTATGTCCTCCCCCTTACAACTATAAAAGGGAGCCTTGTCCACCAGGGGAGGGGGATCGATCTTCTTCCCATCGCATTCTCACTCGAACACACACCACTCACAGAGACTTGGGAGCCGGCCTCCCTCTCTCGACCTGCTTGTATTCGCCCCGATACGAGCGTTTGAGCTCGGCCACATAGTGACTCCGATTTGGATCTGGACTAGGGAGCTCGATTGCCCCGAACCAGTATAAACCCCGTGTCTTGTGTCCCTTGAGCTAGGCCATCGAAGTCCCACGCGAGCCATTCGACCCGATTTTTTCTTTGTGTCCGTGGTATATCCGCCATATCCGACCACGATAGAAACCTTTTATGAAACTTACTTTTGAATTTTGTTTTTGAAAATATAACGGAACCTAAACCAAATTTTAGCATGCGCACAATAAACCAACCTAAACGTTATGGGATTCTAGGCTTGAACCAGAGAATCAGTGCCAAACGGTAAAACCATGCTTAGAAATGTTTCTGGTTTGTAGTGATTCTCTTCCGTTTCTCCTGCCTCTCATGTCTGCGAGTAATTGCTTTTTGTCAGTTTTTTAGATAAAGAATTGCATTTTGTCAGTTATAATCTACTTTTAGTGCAACAAGTTAAATTGGTTTATTCAAGTTGTACTTCTCTCTCAAAAAAAAATATGGAGTAAAATGCACTACATGTCCATTAACTTCTAGCGAAGTGTCATCCGGGGGGTCCATCAACTATCAAAGTACATATTTGAGTTCATCAACTGTGTATGTTGTGCACTGCAGGTCCATACCGGTTTGGGAACTTGATATCTTTCCGATGAGCTCCCTTCCTTTCTCTACAATTCTCTTTGCATTATGTATGTTGATTATTATCGTATTTAGAATAATCTGAATAAGTCGATGTTTGGACGATAAGTCACCGTGAGCTCAGGTGCAGGAGTCAGCATGACATCATCATCATGGTTCGCCCACTAGTGGTTTGATTTTGATCCCACGAGAGCTCCCATCTTGATCCACTGGCCGGTTGGTCATTTGATGCTTTTTCTGCCTACGTACGTAGCTTGGTGATATATGTGGTGAACAATGCCAGCCGATGACTCTGAGATCGAGAGTATCATCTCGTGCTAGCTAGCTTTTTGCAGGAAATACGGCCACCATGCCTAATTGCCTGTACCAGTGCTAGTGCAGTGCACACCATTTGTGGACTGCTGAGGCGATGTACCCCAAAAGCCTCACATCCACGTGCTCGCACTGCTCACCAAGTCACCATGCACACCCACCTCTAATATGCTTATTAACAGTGCGATGGAGGAGCGTGATGTGTATATGCACTATATATGTATCTGGTGACCAAAGAGAGACTAAAAAGGAGGCGAATGCAGCACCAAATCAAGATATCCACGATCTCCCTCTCTCACCTCCGGTTCCAACCTTCAAATTCACTGATTCGAGCCTGTTTGGGATGGCTCCAACTCCAATGAGCTGCTCACTCCCAAAACTCTAGGTGAAGCTGCCTCCACAAAACTCTAAACTCAGATTGAGGTGTTTGGCTACCAGGATGGCTCCAACTCCAGCGAGCTGCTCACTCCAAAACTCTAGGTGAAGCTGCCTCCACAAAACTCTAAACTCAGATTGAGGTGTTTGGCTACCAGCTCTATTCTAATATGTGGGTCTCACCTGTTAGTCTAAAATTTCCTCTTCTTCATCATATGTACGCCCGTCAGCTGGAAGAACATGGGCAAGGCACCGCACCGGGTGGGATCCGGGGTACTCGCCCCTAGCGCTAGGAACAACTCACCCCAGAGCCCGCCGTGAGGGGAGTTGCGCCAAGCCCGTCGTGAGGGAGCCGCGCTACCGGGACGACGCCATCTCGACCAGGAACAAAGCCACTGCTTGCCTGGATCTGCGATGGACGCGGATGCATTCGAGTGGGCGGGGAGGCAGCGCGGGAGCAAGGGGCGGCGCGGCGGAGCCCGATAGTGGGGAAGAGAGGGGGTAGGGGCTCGCGGGCGGTGGGAAAGAGAGGGGGTGGGCAGGGGCTCACCGGCAGCCGAGGGCCGACAAGGGAACGACACGGTGGATCTCGCTCGTGGAACTCGTGGGAAAGAGGGAAGGGGAGCTCGTGGGTAGAGGAGGCGGCATCTGGGAAACGTGGGGAAGAGAGGGGGTTCGCAGCACGGGGAGGTTGCGCATGGCCGACGAGGGGTGGATGGTGGGGATGAACTCTCGAGGGGGAGGTAAGCGCAAGGCCGGGAGGGGCGGGCGGAGGGGAGGTGTCGCTCGCAAGGAAACAGAAGACCTTGAATCGTTATTTTCCACTTATAGATGGCGGTGGTGAGTAATTTTCCACCAACTTCATGTCTAGTTCCACATTGACTAGTTACGGAGCAGCAAATGAGGTGCTCTAGAACTCCGATCACATTTGCACTAGAGCTCCGAGTTCGAGCTGCTCTATGGAGTTATAGAGTTGGGGTGTTTGGCTAGCTCCACCCGACTCCATCTTGGAGTTATTTCTGGAGCCACCCAAACACCCCCCCCTTATTACTGTTTGTTTGAGCCAAATTTTTTCTCTCTTAAATGATTATTGGATAGATTATATAATCATAATTACCACAGTCCCACATATAATCTAGGTGAGACCATTTTATAGGAGATTATGGATGCTGAAAGTCCAATTTACCCCCAATAACCCATTTTCCAACTTGTCAAACCGTAAATGATAAGATAAGAATTCTCATTTGAACCAACCATAATATATATATCAGTCAAATAGTGACCCGTACATGCGATTTGACATTGGTATGTACAGAACATCTCTCTTCTCTAGCTCCTACAGATGCGGTAGTTTGAATGCCTTCCTTGGCCGGAAAAAAATTAGGTACTACTCAACGATGTGTGATAAGTTGTACCCATCATGTGCACTGTGCACATGCACACTGATGCGCTTCAACTTTGCAAGAAAACGGCATTGGCCTAATCAAGATGATCTATGCACGGTTAGCTCGTTTCTGATCAAATTCAATTACCGCTTCTACTTTCAATTCAATTCCAGGACAGGAGTATATATATATAGTAAATAATTATCGGCAACGTTCTATTCAATTCCTTCAACGCACCAAAAAAAATTATGCTATATCTACTCCTTGTGCCCTTTTTTTGTTTGATGTTTAAGTTTTTTTTATGTTTAAGTTTTTTTTTTTGCTAAGTCAAACTATGTAAAAAAATTTGGCTTAGATTTGTAGACCTAAGTTTAAAAACTTGGCTTAGATTTGTAGACCTAAGTTTAAAAAAATATAAACTTATCAAAATATATAAAGAAAAATATCAACATTTACGTCTTAATTAAAATATGATTACTATAAAAATATATACCATAATTACACTTTTACAGGATCATAAATATTGATTATTTTTTTTTATAGATTTTGGTCAAACTTTGAAATTGTTTGAATTCACAGAAATCTCGAATTGCATTTTCATTTGTTTCAAAAGATGTTTTGTACTGACAATTTGAATTCAAACCAATTTCAAGTAGAAATCAAAATTTTGACATTTAAATTTTCCAACAAATTTAAATTTAAATTTCAAGTAGAAATCAGTTCGATGGGGAGTTGACGTGAACTCTCGACTTCACCCATCGATCACATTCTTTTGACCAAACATCCGGTATTTTTTCCATGAAACCTTCGAGAGGAATCCTCGTCTTTCCAGCATGCAGGGGCAAGTGCTACCGACATACAATATCTACTTGGTGCTAATTGTACTTTCAATCAGGTGCACCCCGTTGACATTTCGGGCAAGCCTCAGGCCAGCGTTGTCCTAGTCCCATGCCATGCCAATAGCACTTCCGTATTATCAGAAACCAGCGCGTCAGCCGGCCGGCGTTGAAGAGACGTGTGAATCTGTGATCGTTGTTTCTCATCTCTCTCGATCGATCTGCGGATCCGATCCGATCCGACCGAACTCCATGGTCGATCGGTGCTGGCCGGCTCTGCTAGATCCCGTTCGCACCCTCACGGCCGGCGCAACAGCGCCTAGTGGATGCCAGTGCGAACTGCGAAGGTGCGTGCATCCACGTCCACCTACGGAGAACGCAGTAAGGTACGCGTGGCCGATCCCCCGCACATTTCTGGTGCTGCAGCATGGCCTTGCGCCGTCACACCTTTTCGCGCCTACATTTTGCATGTCTGTCGTTCCGCTTCCTACCGGCAATTTCTAAGCAACACAGAATGTGCTCGTTTGACCTTCCCTTGATGTGACCTAGTCTGTCATCACTAAAGTATCCACTTAGTAGTAATTAGCAAAAGTTTTATTAGTGACTAAAAATCCTGGCTATATAAAGCCCGTAATATCCATCTCTCGAGAACTGACAAGGCTACTTCTTCTCTTGCTTACAGTCTCTCTCTATCAAAAACTGAAGGGTAGAGAGGCCGGAGAGAGAGAGGGAGATAATAAATATATAATCAAGCAAATCTTGAGTTCATCTGAGCTAGATTCTGATCCATATATACACACATACTGTATATAATATACACACACGCTGCTCACTGCAATACCTATACCCATGGCGACGACGAGGAAGGTGTCCGTCTCCGTCCCCGCCATCCTGCTAGTGCTGGCCGTGCTCTCCTGCCTCCTCCTCGTCCACGGTTTGTACGGCTTGCTCGAGCTGTTCGGCCCGCCGCCGGACCTCTCGCCGGAGGCCACGCTGCTGATCATCGTTGCCCTGTGTTTTCTTTTTCTCTTCGTCCTTGCAGCGGCGGCAGCGGCAGGCAACCGGAGGGCTCTGCTGCCGAGGGAGCCACCAGCTGACGACACCTACGGCGGCGGCGGTGGTGGTCAACAGGTGTTGCCGACGACGACGGCGGAGGAGGCCGCCGCTGTGGCTGTGAGTGGGGAGCCGCATCATCAGCTCGCCGCCGACGAGGAGATGATGGAAGAGACAACAGCGGCCAGGAGGGCGGGGCTGCTGCAGACTCAGGACTACCCGGGGTCCGGCCCCAACGGCCGCCACGATCCGCGGAACCCGCACTGATGAGACTGTAGCTGTGCCTCCAACTTGCTCCTCCCCTGTACAACCTGCACAACACGTATATATAGCCGTGTAACGTATTATACGCATGTTTATCACACCATAATTTTGCATGATACCTATCTAGACACACACATATACATATGAAGGAAACATGATCTAAATTTAGGCCTCGTTTAGTTGTTCCAAAAAATTTGCAAAAGTAATCGGCTGGAACTCAGAAGACAATCGTAGCACGTTTCGTTTGTTTGTGGTAAATATTATCCTTTCACGGCGTAACTAGGCTCAAAAGAATCGTCTCGTAATGTACATCTAAACTGTATAATTAGTAGTTTTTTTTACCTACATTTTATACTCCAAACATATATCTTTTGGTGTATTTAATGTGATGTGATGGAGAGGATGGAAAAAGAGTTAGAAACTTTAGCCAACTAAACGAGGCCTTAATTCATCTCGTGAATGTAACCAATAAGCCTAGCATGTAAATGTACTTACATCTTGTTTTCAGTTTTCAAGTACTCCCCCTGCATAGGAATAGTCGTTTAAGACAGCGATACGATCTTCAAAACACAATTTTGACTTCTCTTTCCTATAGAAAAAATTATTGAAAAGTTATATTTATATTTTTATTAAAGTATTTTTCAAAACAAATATATTGATATGATTTTCACATTTCCAAACTCAACGACTCAAAAGTTATTCATGATTTATACTTCTAATGTTTGACCCAAACCTTAGTCCTCTGAAAAGGATAGGCTTACCCCTCACCCGAGTCCAAACAAAGCACCACGTCTCGCCCAAAACCCAAGCGGTGGGTCAGGGGCAAACGAATTCTGCCCTAGGGAGGACCCGCACCCAACACCTAAAAACGACCGGGGCGTGGACCGGGGCGTCCTCCTCAACAACCCCGTGCGAAGTGTGCTTGGGATTAACCGGGGTCACACCCAAGGACGGGACAGTGATGGATCAGACTGCCGCCCCAACATCCGCCCACGATGTGGCATAGGGACGTTGCAGGATACCACACCAATCAGGGTGTCCCTCGGGACATCTCATTCCCGCAATGGGAACAGGGAGGCCATACCCCGAATAGCACAATCATACACAGAAAAGTGACTTCAGCGGGCGTCTTGTTGTTAAACGGGGAGATGTCGCCTACCACTTAATGCATAGCTACGGTAAATTATAAAATAAATCCAGAAAAAAATACGAACATCAGTGCCAAGTCGACAAGGCTAGTGGACATATTTCGCCACAAAGAACCCAACCTACTGAGTTCTACAATCAGTTCTAACCAAACAAAAAACTAGGTGCAACCCACCCATTTAACCAAACACGAGATGGGCCATTACATCTAAGAAAACTGGTTGGACCCATCCAACACATGCTTAAACTTGTTATAGCTTGAATCGAAAGTAATCACATAATGAACAAAGTTATAAAAATACTTTGTGCGCAAAATGTGCGCTAGTTTCACATATTGAACCATGTTAAGCGTTGTAATGCAAACATGATTGCATCTAATTACTCACAATTTTGAGACGTCGCCCTTCCCGAACAAACTTCCTCCATGCTGTCACTGCTTCTTGTAGCTTGGTGCTCGATGAAATGCCCAATCAGGCTAAAATACAAGTTTAATTGTCTATTCTGTTTCCCTTTCTAGCTCAGAATCTATTACGTGTCTATCTAATTCTGCTTGTGCCCAATGAAACATACCACTGACCGTGGTGCTCAAATAATGTATCCATAAGACATGAACATGTAAAGGTCCTGAAGTGGTTCAAATCAACCTGAACCACCACTTTTATTCATATGTATCTACTATCTAAAGAACTAATTTTGAACTGAATATAATTACAAGTAATGTAATTATATAAAATGATGTTCGTTCCTTTATATATTTAACACAAGCAAAATGTGAAACATGACAGCTTGAGATAAAAACAATCATATCAACCATACAATGTCATATCTGGCACCACTCGATGTTCACTTCAACATGATCATCCTCGACCTCTCTTTCTTGACTCGTAATTGCATCGGTGAATTCTAGACTAAATTTTTAAATTCTTGTCCTGCTCTTCTTGACTATCACATGTTGTGATTACTATCAGGTCCACTTCTATGTGGAGTTCCAGCTGCCGACGACATGGCACGGCAACCATTCTCGGACTCAACGGAAGAATGGATGTGGAGCCGGAGGGAAAGGACAAGCTCGTCCCTCGTTCACAATTGAAGAGGTGGACGCTTTTGTTCCCATACTCAGCGGCGCTTGCCTTGATCTTACCATAAACAGCACGGCTTCCAGAACTAGGGTCTTTCAACTTTAACTTGACCTCAACATTGGCCTGAATGGCTTTGGGAATCACCAAGTATGTGATCTCCAACTTTCGCCCAGGGTCTGTAGAGATGGCGTATGTGTATTCCTCAATTTCATCATCTTCTACAACATCCCAGCCCACTGTGATGATAGGATCTGCAGACTCATTGTCAGCATAAACTTCCAACCTGAAGCAAGCATAAGCCTCGAAGACTTCACGGGGACCAATGGGCACCAAATCTACCATTCCTTCCTGCATGTGCAAGCATAAATGTGAAGGATTTTAATCTATTACAATACAATATGTATCAGTAATGTGCAAGACATTTATAGTAGACATATAATACTATAAGGTAGCTAGTATATACCTCTTGTACTTCCCCCTCACTCTGGTGATAGATGCACCGACCTTGTAGCCAGTCATAGCCATTGATTTGGCAGATAGGGAAGTTTGCACGAATGCCCAACAATTGCACCGCACGTCTGCCAAACCACCCATGTTGGCGCGGTTCATCAGTGCTATCCTTGGAGGTCATTCCACTATCATCCAGGCCACTACCATGATTCTCAAGGCCGATGTCGTTGCCATGCTCAGGGCCACTGCCACCATCCTCAGCGCCATCCCCATCCCCATCCCCATCCCCATCCCCATCCCGGCAATCCTCCGGGAGAGCTGTGGCATCATCTTGGCCTGTTTCACCATCCTCGTTGGCAGTGTGAAGAACACATCCATCAAATAACTTCTTCAGTTTGGCTCCATCCATGTCCCAATCCAACACTTTACCCATAGCTGATAGCTGATTGGTGTCGTCCTTGCTGCGAGAAAAAAAAACAGACCGAGATTACCAAATAGGATATGCCACCGTACCACAAACTGTTTTGGAACTGGCAAATAGCGAGGAACGGACGAAGGCGGCGAGGGGCTCCGGACGCGGCGGCGGAGCTCCCGCAAGGTCCGGCGACCTCGGTTAAATGCTTGGAAGCGAAAAGAACCAAAATAGAAGCTCCTAAGGATTGCTTACGGTACGGCGGAGCTCGGCAAGGGGCTTACGGAGGCAAAGACGGCGACGGAACAACGAACCCGAGCTTGGGGCGATGCTCGGCAATGGCGGCTAGGGTTTCGTGGTGCTGCGGGCTCGGGCGACAGGGTTTTGGCGGCGCGGTGCGACGTGTGCTCGGCTATAGGGGGCCTGGCGTGGGAAGCAGGCCGTATATCCCGCGAGAGATCGGTGCGGCTGCTGTTTCTTCCGGCAGAGGCCGGCTCGAACACGGGAGGAAGGAGACGACTCCGGCTGATTGACGGGGCCAGGTTGTCAGCAAGAGAGAGGGCGGGGCCCGGATGTCAGGAAACCTGAGAGTGACAAAGAAGGGAACGCCTGCGTGGGCTCTAGCCGAGCTGATGGGCCGGTCTGCTTCTGGGCTCGGCCTGGTAGTGCGGCCGCGGAGGGGAAGGGAGAAGGAGCAGGCCTGCGGGCTGGAGCAGGCCTTTCCTTTTTTCTTTTCCATTTCCAAATTCCAAACGGTATTCCTAACCTTTTCCATAGTGCTCTTATTATTCGCTATATGCTTTCTGGGCCTACAGACTGTAAGTAACGTGCTAGCCTTGTTGTGGAGCTGGTGGTCAGCTAGAACAAAGTTAATGCTGGTGAACTAATGCCCTCGTGCTCTGATATAGTGCATTCGGTTTTGAGCCTGGCTATGAGTGTCCTTCAGAAAGAGATCGAGTGTGAGATGAAGCGATTATCTGCTAGCAAAATTCAGGGATGGTTACCACCGGAAGGAGACTGTCTGAAAATCAATGTGGATGGCAGCTTCATTCCTGGGAGCAAAAAAATGGCGCTTTGGGGCCATAGGTGGAAGGCTAAACTAATTTGGACATCCATGGATTTTGACAAATGACGCAGAAATTCAAATTTTGGTGGGGGACCATCTCTTCCTAGTTCATTTTTGAACTAGAGAGTATCCATTGGACATCCATGGACATCCAAGTTCCACCTAGACTTGAGCTTTGTGATACGTGATCATGAGGGTGAAGTAGTGGTGGCCGGTGCAGGAAGCCTTGGGCCTGTACATGATGCACTCATGGCGGAGACGATGGCATGTAAGCACGGCTTGGAAGCTGCTGTGCACCTTGGTATATCCAAAGCGATGCTAGAAACTGATTCAGTTCAGCTAAAGGAAGCAGTGACCTCGCGGGAGTATGATCTATCGGTGCACGGTTCTCTTTTCAAAGAGAGCAGGGAGTGTGTTAGGGGATAATTTCACTTCTATGTGCTTTTGTAAAATCCATAGAACTTGTAATTATTGTGCTCATGGTTTAGCTTCTTTGGGTATGAGTTGGGACCCCGGTCAATTCCATGTTTGGTTTGACCCCCTCCCGGAGTTTGTAATAGACCTTTGTGCTCGTGATTTTCTTTGAGCACGAGTTAATTAACAACAGGGCCTAGTGTCGTGTGTGGGTTCAAAAAAATGATATCATTTTGCACGTCGACACCTGGTGGATGCTTAGCAGTAGTTCCAATATTGCTACGACGACGACTAACAACTCCACTAGCTCACTAGATGAAATAAGAAAGTTGAGCTTCAGTGGTTGGGCCAAGTGGTAGTGCGACTACTTTGATCCCAATTGGAGTACTTGCTATTGTTGCCCCACAATGGCCGCAGAGAGTATTGCCACTTAACCAGACAAGAGTGCAGGGCCAACTGTGCCTTATGCCGACCCAAATGCTAGCTTGCATGTTCTGTTTAATTTGGATAAAAATAATGATATCGTGTAAGTTTTGCCAATGCAAACGTGTATACACACTCATTAGATATGGCTTTGCAGTCAATGAAGGTGATAGGGTCTCTTGAAACCCGAAGAAACCCAACTTGACTAGGAGTGACCGCATCGAGGGCGTGTAGCGGTGTGGACTGCCCTACCCGCTGACCCTACCCCTGGCCCATTGTTCTTACTGGATATGGTCTCGACAACTTAACATGATTCTTTATTTTTAGGAAAAGTTTACTTTTCCTCTCTCAACTTTTATGCAAGTCTATTTTTCCTCGTTGAACTCCAAAATAGGGCAAACGACCTTCCTTAATCTTTCGAACCATGCATTTTATCTCCATAGAGCGATTTTGTCTTTAATTTTTATTTAATTCGTCTCGAATCGTTAAAAAATCATATTATATCACAGAAAAAAATCATAAACTAGAAAAATCCAATTTTAATGGACTCCACATGAAACTTTGGACTAAAGTATACCATAGAAACTATAGTTATGAATTATTCAAATTAATTACAGTAAAGAATAAATCTAAATCTATAGCAAAAACTTTTAGACTAAAGTATATCGTATTATATATTCTTTGTGTATAACTAAGTTATACATGATCTAGTGAGTATGAATTTTTTACTACAATTCAATGATACAATTTTCAGGCCACCATAAAAATTCCACCGCAATTGGACTATAGAAACTACAATTATGAATTATTTCAATTAATTACAAGTAAATAAATGAGATATAAATCTACAACAAAAAAATTTAGACTAAAGTATACCGTATTATATATTCACTATGTAGATCAACTCATTTAGAGTCTAACAAAATTGAAATTTTCTATTTTTTATGTGATTTAATACAATTTTTTTAAAGATTCAACCAAAATAAATAAGAAAAAAAAAAGACAAACTGCCTTCAAAACCATATGAGGAGGTAAAAACACACGGTTTGAAAAGTTGAGAGAAGTGGTTTACCTATTTTTAAATTTTAGGAAGAAAAAAGATTTTCACAAAAATTGAGTGTGAAAAAAAAACATATTTTTTTATGAAATTTAGCCTTTTTAAAAAAAAATCAAATCCATCCATCGTTTGAAAATATTTGCACGCCATATCCCTTTGATTATTAGCCAAGAAGGCGCCACCGCATGTGGCGCGACGTGCCCGCCACGCCGGATCCCGGGGTTGGCCGGTGCTAAGCGTGGTCGGGCGTGGTCCCACCGTGTCGCGCCAGACCATACTTGTCACGACAATGGCCGCATGGTCGATCGCGCATGCGCTAGCGCCGACACGGTGGGGCCACGCCCGCCCACGCCAAAGACCGGCCAACCTAGGGATCTAGGTGGCGCGACATTGATGTAAATGTCGTGCCACCAACACCTGGCGCGACCAATAGGGATATGACGTGCAAATAATTTCAAACCAGGACGGATTTGATTTTTTTTTTTTTTTTAAGAAAAGGCTAAATTTCATAAAAATCCGAAAAAAAAACAGACTTATTCCTATTAAGAATGGTCCACTTAGTCTTGGACCGGACTTGAAAACAGGCCCGCGACTAAATTTACGGCCCAAAACAACGCTGATTGCACTACACACTCGGCTTTGTATTGTGAGAAGCGATGGGGGGCGTTCGAGCTTGAAGAACACAAGAACTCGGACTCGAGCGCTCCGAAGCGAGCCACCGCCGATCTGCTCCTCCTGAGCCCCCTCAGTGCGCTGCGCAGCCATGAGGCTCCTCCTCGTCGGTGCCCTGCTCCTCTGTGCCGCTGCGGCGGTGGAGTCCAAACCGCCCCTCGGCACCCTGGGCATATCCCCGCAAGGTTCAACCGGATCTATCCACGCCTGCAGCCTGCTCTGCTATCTTCTTCCCATCATTCTCTGTTGGGTTCCGTTGATCTGGTTCTTGATTCGACGTTTCTGGGGGGTTGCAGATGAGGCATACTACAGAGGCGGCGTGATCAAATGCAGGGACGGATCGGGCAGGTTCTCCAGGGACCAGCTCAACGACGACTTCTGCGACTGCCCCGACGGCACCGACGAGCCCGGTACTGGGTTTGATATCCCTGAGACTACCTTTGAGCCTCTAGTGGCTAGTTTTAAATTGCGGGAGATTTAGGATTTATATCAAGTAGACTTCTTTTTGTGTGTGTTGTGACACGACTATGTGTTTGTTTGAGTTTGTGTTGGAAGTTGGAACTGTGGGAGGACAGTTATGTAGTTGAATAATTATGTCTCTTGCATGCAGGAACATCTGCGTGTGCCCTGAGGCGAAATTCTACTGCAAGAACGCGGGCCACACTCCAGTCACGATTTTCTCGTCACGAGTGAATGACGGCATTTGTGGTAAGAGGAGGGTCATAATTGTTGGCATTGTTTGTTTGATTGCTTACTTGTTTTGTTAAATAAAGATGTGTGTGCAAGGTACAACTGTGAAAGTCGTTGGAGTTCTTGTTTTTGTGTGTTTGCGGCGCTTTTTGGTGAAATCCCACTAGGCTTCTCTAATTCTCTGTATTTGTTCCTTCCTGCCTTCAAGATTGCTGTGATGGGAGTGATGAATATGACAGCAATGTCACCTGTAAGAACACTTGCTGGGAGGCTGGCAAGGCGGCAAGGGAGAAATTGAAGAAGAAAGTCGATACATACAAAAATGGTGTCGGTATTCGGAAACAGGAGGTTGAAAGGGCAAAAAAGAGGCTTTTGCTAAAGACGAAGCGGAGTTAGCAAAATTGAAGGGTGAAGAGAAAATACTCCAAGGACTTGTCGACAAACTCAAAGGTTTGGTCTTTGTATCCATTGGTCCTGAGCCATCTGTCAAAGAGTGGTTTATGGAACAAATGCTTGGTTTTTGTAGCTTTGTTTTGAAACAAGTTTTTCCATCTATGTAGAGCAAAAAGAGATTAATAGAGAAAGCGGAGGAAGAAGAACGTTTAAGAAAAGAGAAGGAAGAAAAGAGAATAAAAGAAGAAGCTGAAAAGCAAGCTGCTGTTGAAAAGGGAGCACCTGATGCCTCTCAGGATGTGGATTCTAAGGAAACTCAGGACCATGTGCAAGAAGATGAAAACAAGGTTGGCATTTCATTCTGTTTTATAGTTGCCTTTAATTTTGCTGATTACTCTTACCTCAGTTTGAAAATTATAACTTTCTTCTCTGTGACATTAAATAATGGCCTAAATTTGGGTGTTAGGCTGTAGCATGCTGACTGCTGATCATGTCTAACACAAATTTAGTGTTATGCTTATTATATACATCAAACAACTGTATGCATTTAATTATCAAACCATTTACATTAGTAATCAAAAACCCGTACTTGGTTTAGCTTCATAATACCACCTTAAATTGTTACCTTATTTTGAAGCTCCCCATGTGCCCTGGACACTGGTATTTCCATTATTCTTGTTTATTACCTTGTGGAATTACTGTTCATGAGGATGCTCCACTACTGTGAAACATAGCGATTATGATCATTGTGTATTGCAGTAATCTGAAATGTAGATGTTTACTGGGCAGCATGTATAGTTCAACTGCAATATATAGATCTTTTATATTACTTCGTTTTATTTGTTGAACATAGGTAAGTGAACAGCATTATGGACATGCAACGGACTATGATAATCATGTAACAGAAAGCGGGGCATCTGCTGAGCAGGTATATTTGAGCTTTGGTATTAAAAAATAAACAGTCTCATTGCCTTGTGAAGATTGACCAGTAATATATTTTGGTCTGATATATTACAGCATGGTCCCCTAAGTAAAGATGGTATTAGTGCTGAGGCTGAAACTGTAGATGAATTGCCACAGGAGTCTGCTGCATCTACCTTAGAGAAGGTTATATATTAACAACATTTCAGATTGCTCGTCATTTCCCTTTTTTATTCAATGTGTCATGTTCTATTATAGAATTCATAGAGATTAGTTTGGTGGTCTTTTTCCTATCTCAGAATTAACCCCTATAGAAACCACTTTACTTCCTATCTTATAACTCATATAACAATATTGTCACATTACTTACTTTATTATTTTGAACTGTTTACCCTTTTAGTGCTCTGCTCTCATCTTCCATACATTATTTCAATTCAGAGAGCAACCGCAAAAACTAGCTGATTTTTGTGGTCTGAATTCTAATTCCTGTAATCATGCTTCTAGTTATGTGTGGTCATTATAATTAATCTACTTAGATGCAAGTTCCTTTAACCAGTCAAAGGCTCAAAGCTCAAAAATGAGCTTTAGCTATTCTTTTGTAGCAACTTATTTCTAGCAAGGTTGATTTCATGTCTAAGGGTGGCGTGCCAACGGATGCTAGCCCAGCTGGTGATGCACTCCTGAGGCACCCCTCAGGTCCTGGGTTCGATCCCCGAGTGGGGCGAATTTAACAGCCTGAGGGTAAAAAACAACCCTCGCCCGCCCTCATTCCTCAAAGCACTGGAGGTCCCGGCCCATTCTCACTGGGCAACGGCGCGCCGTGTAGTCTTAACCGCTCCGGTCCAGTTTTTCATGTCTAAGGGTGGCGTAATCCGTTTAACTTTCAGTTGGCAAATTCTATTGAGTATCTTTAAATGCTTATTTATATGTTGTCTAAATCCTGGTATCTCAGAGAATACATCTGTTCCAGTGCTTAGTGTTTGCACATCATCATTCTTCAGTTACACTTGATCAAGATTAGTTAACACAGTAATATTGCTATTATTTATACTGGCATGACACAAACAGCAGCATAGTATGATTTGCTTCAGCGATAATTCTTATTTTGTTTTTGGAGTGCACCACAGTATATGAAGCATTGTCTTGGTGAATTTCAGGATCTTAGCTCTGACAATCCTGAGGGTTTATCAAGGGAAGAGTTAGGTCGTATGGTAGCTTCTCGTTGGACTGGAGAAAGTGTTAATGAAGTTAGTAAAGATGATAAGAAGGGGCATGAAGATGAGCCAGAAATACCAGAACCTGCAGAAGAAGCACTTGAAGATGAATTAGAAATCCCAGAACCTGCTGAAGAAAATTATGGTGGTTATCATTCAGAAGTTGAGGATGATAGGCATAAATATGAAGATGAAGAGTTTGATCATGAGTCAGAAGATGAATATGTTGATGACCATGATGACCATGTTGAGTCCTATAGATCTGATGATGACCAGAAAGGTGATCACCATTCAGGTAGCATAATATGCCACTAATATTTTTTTCTTGTTCTGTTTATGTGGTTTTGATCTGTTAATATTTATTTGCTATTTCAGATTTAACTGAGCCGAGACATACATCGTGGATGGACAAAATTCAGCAGACTGTACAAAATGTTCTCCAAAAATTCAACTTTTTTAAGACCCCTGTAGATTTGTCAGGTAATTTGTATATGCTTGTTTCTAATCAGCTGGTCCTTCATGAGTCATGAGGGGATGCTATAACATTTGCATATCTACCTTTTAGAGGCTTCGTGTTCGTAAGGAGTATGATGATGCTAGCTCAAAGCTTTCAAAAAATTCAATCTAAGATATCCAGTCTATCTGAGAAGCTAAAACATGATTTTGGTAAGTATCATTTTAAACTCCGTTCACCGTGTGATCGGGTGCTATATTGAATTTCTATAATTTATACTTTACACGAAAGTTGTTCTGATTGTCAGATGTAATTTTCCCTTGGCAAAAGATCCATGTTTTCATGTTCTTCCAATTGACATTTGTTAAAATTCTGGTGGATAAGCTTCCATCAAAACGCCTAAAGAACAACCATCAAAAGATTTGACGAAATGTATCCAAGATAAAATAAAGAGCATCTGTCTCTAATTTCGGTTGACTATATTTTTGGCCTAGCTGAGAAACCTTGAGTTACAGAATTAACTTTTGCATTCAAAATACCTTCAGTACATCTTTCCCTTTGAACTGTTAGTTCAGCAGAACAAATATTTTTTTATCTTTGCAATTTATATTTTGCCCTCTCTATGAGTTAATATCTGTTCTAGATGTTTTTCATCTTGTTTCTTGTCTAAATTATACAATTCCTCTGTAGAGTATGTCTATGGAATCAGAATTAATTTCAAACACATTATTGCAGGTAAGGACAAGGAGTTCTATTCCTTTTATGATCAGTGCTTTGAGACCAAGGAAGGAAAGTATGTATATTAGTATCCAATCTTTATTGACCGCTCTTTCTGCTTTTATTTCTTTTTATTTGGTTCTAATTTGTGAACTGCTATTTTTATGGATAGGTATACTTACAAGGTCTGTGCATATAAGAAAGCATCACAGGCTGAAGGGCACAGTTCCACCAACCTGGGGTATGCTTATTGTTTTTCTTTCTTTGCTGAATTCTCATAATATTTTTATTTATAAGTTAATTAATTATACTTTTTGTATGTTGCTGCTGCTGTGTTTTTGCTAATGATGAATAGACCTACTGTTTATTGAAAGAGTTATAGTGATAGGGTGTGGGCTTACATGGGCGAATGTTCTCGTTATTCTCAACTCCACTATAAATTTGCATTTTAGTACAGTACTCTTTTAAACTGTTAAATTATATACTTTCAAATGGAGGGTAATAGTGCTCTTTTTAAGACAATGCAGTACATAGACCACAAGTAATGTTTCAGAGCATGGACTTTTTTTCATTGTTAGTTCACTTACCTGAGGGACAAGAATGACCTCAAAGGTATGAATTGTCCTTGCTTTACTGGAGAAAGATGGGTGAGTTTGAACATAGTCATTAGCCAGTGATGGTAACTCTGCACTATGTAATTTTCCTATGTTTGATGGTAACTTTGCAGATTACAGCTTCATATGTTGCTGTCAAATGCGATTGCCAATTCAAATGTCTAATTTATGAATGTTGTTTAGGGAATGTTTTTTGAGGAATAAGTTTGTGGGATCAACTATCCTAGACTCATTCCGTCTTTAGAGCATATCTTTAGAACATATCAACTGGTTTAACAAATACTATTCTTTAGAGAATGTTGACCCTTAGTCTGTTTCTAGAATATTTAGAAACTAGATTTCAGTGCTAGAATAACTTGCTCGAATGCTTGGTATGTTTTTTCCTTCACACATCCTAACTTCATAAAACAAATTTTCTATCAATAGGCGGTGGGACAAATTTGAAGAATCGTACAGAGTAATGCACTTTTCAAATGGAGACAAATGCTGGAATGGTCCTGACCGAAGCCTAAAGGTAGGGAGTATCTCTATTTGAATGCCATTTCTGTTTGCAGGTTCTGAATTCGAACTCTTTATGTGTTGTTTACACTCTCCTGCAGGTTAGGCTTAGATGTGGGCTGAGCAATGAGCTTAATGATGTCGATGAGCCTAGCAGATGCGAGTATGTGGATTGCTACAGATTCAGTTTCCATCTTCACTAAAAAATTGTAGTACGCCATCTTATATGTATATACCTATTTGTCATTGCAGGTATGTGGCTGTATTGTCGACTCCCGCACTTTGCGTTGAGGAGAAGCTGAAGGTTCTTTCTCTCTCTTTTATAAATGTAATACTTACTTTTTCTGAAGAGATTTGAGGCTGATACAATGGTTTCAATTTGACAGGAGCTGCAAAACAAACTGGACGCCTCTTCGAAGCAGCCTGGGCATGACGAACTTTAAATTATTCCAGGGCGAATGTAAAGAAAATGTCACCAGGAAGCATAGTCTGACAGTTACATCCATAACCATAAGAGTGGAAATCAATGAGGTATATGGACAGAAAAGGGCCAAGAGGGAGAAATGGGAATGGGGAGTTCAGGTCACGCCTATCAGGCATTGTTAGCTCGCATAGAACCTTCTTTTTAGCTGAATTTGACAGGATGTTGCAATTTTCCAGCCTCATCCGGAGTTGTTTGGTGGAGGCGACTGCAACTGTACTCTTCTTTGCGATTTAACATCGCTCTATTTAATTAGGGAAAGACACCAGACTCGTGCCCCCAGCATCATTTCCAGCCATTACACATTTGATGAAATATAGTAAGAAACAGTACACCCAGAACCAGCATCATATAATTTGTCAGTTACCCCGGCTGTTTGTTCTGCGCGGTCATCTGGAATTGGGTTGAATCAGAATCATATTCTTTGGGCAATCTGTTTGGGTCTGTCCTGAAAATTTTGAAGGCCGATTCTCCCGTCTCCTCACCTAAATAGAAAGTGCATTGCCGCTTTGGCGCTTTGCGATGGGCACGCGCTGCACTGCACGATGTGCCGGTGCTGATGCTCGGGAGCGTGCGGGAGCTGGCGCACTCACTGCTCACTAGTCACTGGTGGTCGGCGTCGCCGTCGCACTTGTTCTGCGTGTGCGACCGGCACAGGCTCCAAGGTTCGGCTGGCTCTGCAATTCCATTCCATTTGTTATCTATCCAAATGAATTTCAGAAAATGATCCGTAGAAACCAAATCCAGGTACATCAAAACAAGAATAATTGGTTTGAGTCACATTCTAACCAAGCTCAGTTGGTTAGATTCCTTGCAGCGGAACCTGTTCCGCACCTCTCGATTTAACTTCTTGATTTGATACGAGTGCCTGTTTTTATTTTGGAATTCAATGGTGCTGTTGTTTCAGTGTTACATGCCCGTTGATAGATGTCGTGACTTGTACAATTAAGCTAAAATGGACTAATTTCAAGTTTTAACCAACTAAACTCTAGATCAAGAGATCTAAATAGGCCCTAAGTGACGTGGATGTATCTGTATTTCGTATCTGATTTTAATATAGATGTATTATTAGAATTTGTATTGGTGATTGCATCTAGAGGCACTTCATCCTTGGAGAAGCCGCGGGATTCTTTTTTTCTTGGGAATTTGCCCGGTTCCCTAGCGGCTTGGAGCAAGAGGCGGTGTTGAGCTCGATTGGAGCTTGTTCGAGGCCACACCGGTGGTATTGTGAGGGGTTGAGCCTTACCCCGCGGGAGGTTCGCGAAAGGTGTCACTAGTGGATTGCTCGTGGCTTGTTGGATCCTCTCTCGTGTTCGGTTTGCTTGAGCTCCCACCGGGGATTTGGCATTGGCCATTAAGCTTAGCAACCGTCAAGTGAGTGTGTCGCCACAACGGGGACTAGCGTGCCGGCAAGCACGTGATCCTCGGTGAAAAATCATCGTGTCATTTGTTCTTACTCGTTGGAGATTTCTTGTACACGGTGATTGGCCACAACCTCTACTCGACAACGGTGGTATTGTATTCTAGCACTCATTTGCATTACTTAGTAGCATATCTTGTTATGGTGCTTAGTTAGTTAGTTTGAGTAGCTTGTGTAGGTTGCTTAGTCTTGTTAGCTCCTAGTTGGTAATCTAGTTAGAATTGCTTGTTCACCTAGGAGTAATCTAGCGACATAGCCTTTGTGTGGATTAGAGACAATAGAATTGAATTGTGGCTTGCATAGCTAGAGTGTAGCATCGCTTATTTAGCTTCGTCATCTTATTGTCTAATCCGTTTGTTTAGTGTTGTTGCAAGATTTTTTAATAGGCTATTCACCCCCCTCTAGCCATTAGGACCTTTCAGCAAGTGCTATGGCGGTCTCAATGTCAGGGGGTTGGTGTAGTTGGACGTCGATCTGAATCAGAGGAGCTAACCCAGCAATATAAAGCATAGCCTGTTGTTTGGGGGAGAGGTGTTGTACCTTGTTGGTGTTCTTTGTGAATGTATTTGTATACTTGTCCAAATCTCCCGATTGGCGTGAAGCAATCCGATCACCAAGATGATTATGTAGTGGAGATCCAAAACGCTGGTAATAGCTGCAGTAAAATTCTCGCCAAGCTGGTTGACCCACTTCATTTTCCCAACGAATAAACCAAGACAATGCGTTCCCTTGAAGATGGAACGAAGTAATGTGATCCGGGTCAAGATATCAGAATTCTTTGAGCGAGAAAAATTTATTGCACTTATATACCACCGAGAAGGGTCACCCTTGCCATCATACTCCGGGAAAAATAATTTAATATTGTTGCCGACCCGTGCCCGGAATTTTCTCGGAAAGAATTTAGGGGGTGGTTCTGTGGTCCGCGTCGTATGAATTTCTCTAGTAAACTCGAGATGAAAATTTGGGCGATCGGGTCAGAATTGAGGAGTCGGAGGTGCGGCGGATGGGGGCTCATCGGTGTCCACAGATCAAGAAAGCGCTTGGAGGGCGGAACGCATTTATATCGATGATGGGGCTGAATTTGCCTCCATGGCTTTCGCTTCCATGGCTACGATGTAGTTGTCGATGATGTTGTTGACGTTCTCCACGAACTTTCGCTCCGGTCGGAGGCCATTGGATTGTCTAGTCTCCGGATACCAATCTGTCACAACCCTTTTTCCGATCAACGCGAGAGGAAGAACGAGAGGCGTGGCGTGGCGAGAATCGGCGATGATGCGGCGAAGACGACGGCACAAGACGGGCGGCGATGATGGACGGCGTCGCGGGCGGCACCAGGCGGCAATGGCGGTCTTGGCGTGGCGGCGGGGCGGCAAAGCCGACGGCGGCGAGGGCGCATGGTGGTGGGTGGCGGCCGTGGAGGCAAAGGCGGCGGCGGCGGGCAGAGGCTAGATAGGTAGGGTAAAACCCTAAATTATTTCTTTCTTAATTGTCTCACAATAGTTGCTCCCATATTTATAAGAGGGGTTTACAATTGCTAACGGGTCGAGGCCGATTAGTCTTTTTCTAACTTATCTTAATTTAATTTAATAAAACTTACTAATAAAGCTAAATAATAATTAAATATTCAGCCACTCTCGCTTTATTTTGGACGACTTGTCGACCGAGTCCGACAAAGTGAAACTATTTAAAACTTATATTTATGATAAGTTTGAAGTTTATAATTAATGGCATACTCCCTCCATTTCAAAAAAAAGAGCGATATTTTATCATGTTTGACTGTTCGTCTTATTTAAAAATTTTGTGTAGATTAAAAAACAAATAAATTATTATTAAAGTATCTCTAATGATAAAATAAGCCATTACAAAATAAATTATATTTACACACAAAAAATTGAAGAAGACGAATGGTGAAACAAGATGTCCAAATTCTAAAATGTCACTATTTGGGATGGAGGGAGTATAAATGTTTAGTTTGTTTTATCTAACACACTAACCATAAATAACTATTTATAGATAGATATTTAAATTTATTTATTGATAACTATTTATGCATATATTGAGTTATTTATCTACACTTTATTGATTTTTATATATTTGATTATAGAAATATTTGTTAATATATTTGCTATCCATATCAATAACTGAATTTGAATAAAAGGTGTTAAATAGTGTCATATGAGTTTAATTTCATACGAATTAGACCCGAATCCATTTGTTCTTGCACCTTTTGTTAAACAAAAATTGTGCTTGCGCCTGCGATTTGAGGCTAGGACTTAGGCCGAGCCCAACGCTCCACCCCCTGGCTATATGCCCCAGCCTCCAGTTTGCATCATTCGTCCGCATCAGCTCGGTTGTTCGCCTCGCAGCGTTTCAGAGGAGTTTGCAGAAGCGGCGGCTGCTTGATCTGACAAAAGTACGAGGCCACCATTCGAACGCGCGTTGTGAGGCACCACCAGAGCGAGCGTTGCATCCAAAGTGTAGGTTGCTAATGCTTGTCACATCCACCTGCATCTCTCCAGCATACAGATGGAACTGATTAGTAAAGTGACGTTTGCAAGGCTATTAGCCTACTCCCTCCGTCCCTTTATATGTGTCGTCCGAGAAGCGTGTCTCGTGATGGAAACACGGTTTTCTAGAGACAAACATTTAGGGACAGAGGGAGTACGTTGCAAAGTTAGGGCCTGTTTGGTTCAGCCCTTCACTTTCCCACGGTGCGTGTGTGGCCGCCACAGCTTGTGGCGGTCGTTTCTTCGTCGCACTCCGCCATGGGCCTAGACAAAGAACAGCAAAGAAAGGACAAAGCACCAAAGAATTATTACATAAGCGTAAAAGAAACGACAAGAGCAAAACAGCCTAAACCTACACACCATCCAAACAGCAGCCAAGAACCATGGCCGCCAGCGGAAGTGTGGCAGGTAAACCGACATGCTCAACAAAACAGCCCCATCTCTCGCATGTCTTTGCCTTTTGCCTTTTTTTTTTTTTTTTTTTTTTTGAGGCCAACGCTGATAGCTGCCTCCATTGGTGCCGCCCTTAGGCCTTCTCCATCGCTCCATGCCGCCGTGTCGCCCCAGCCGCCACGCCGGCACCAAAGTTCCATCCGACATCAAACTATAGCCTCGCAGAGTGGCATAGTCTCTTCAGAGAGAGACCACCGCTTCATCTCGACGTAAAAGCTAGAGCGGTCATGGGCCGCGTGTAGGCAACGAGGCGGCCTGATTACTAGATCGCCTGCAAGAGTGACAAAGATGTGAGAGCCGAAAAGATAGGGGACCAGGGGTAGTGGTGGTGGGGGCCATTGGGGCATCAATGACGAGATCGCCTTGATTGTAAAATTTTGCTTCGACAAGAAGCTCTCCCACGTGGAGTAGTATTTTTTTTTGTGAGGCCACAAGTGCTTGTTGCCTGCGTAGTAGCTGCCCTTAGGCCGTCCCCAACCCGCCAGCCTGGACATTAGCTCCAGACCTCCACATCGGAATGCAAGTGTCAGCTCAGCAGCAGTAGTGGCTTGCAGAACAGCAGAGGAGCTTGCAGAAGATACGAGAGCTCCACTGACAAAAGGTACCAAGCCATCATCAAAAACTGGGTTGAGAGAGAGTGCTATGCCACGGGGTCTGTTTTCATCGGCTTTAGCAGGTCTGTAGGGCAGCTTTTAGCTGCTGTTTCTGTAAGCCCGCGTTGCAAAACATTTTATAGATAGATACCTCAGCTTACGTGCATCGATCTTTTTCCCTGAACCACCATCCAAACCAACGTGCGTTGGGCCTGCCCTTAGTGAACGTACAGTTGGGAGACAAGTTCGGCTTCTAGAATAAAGTGTGGTCGCCAGCCGCTCTCCATGAAAACATTGGTCTGGTCAAGTCAAATACAGCGCCCGCCCGCCAAGAGGCACCTTGACGTCTTTTTGACGAACTCCGATGCTGGGACAAGAATGGGTGGCACGGCAGGCGACAGCATCGTCATAACGTGACAAGTGAGAACAGAGAGAACAAAGGGACGCCGTGGAACGGAGTAGTAGGAACGGAGTAGTAGTCCGCTTGGCCGGATCATGGGGTTGAATCTTTCTGCGGCTTTTTAATAAAAACGGAAGTCTTTTTTCTTCTAGAACAAAAAAAAGAAGCTCTGCAACTTATTTGAAAACAATTTTTTTTTCTTCTAGAACAAAAAAAGCATGACTTCTCTTTCGATTTTAAAACCGCCCAGGTCGCCTTCACTTGGTTGAACAGACACGGTCAAGCATTAAAATATGCCTTTCGTAGCTGAGAAACATGAATCAAACACGTAACTTGAGCGTATGATGAGGAATTCAATTCCAAAACCGTTAGGTTGTTTGAAATTATATACGATCAAGCATTAAAAATATTGACCATAATCATATCAAAGTACTCCTTGCGTTCTCTAGATTTTAATTATAAGTCACTTTGATTTTTCTAGGTTTATTGCTTCCATCATAAATATATAATAATATATATACTGTATATCTAGATATATGATACATATACTTTTTTTGTGAAGATACAAATAATATACTTAGAAAAGCTAACTTACTATTTAGAATAGAGTAACAATAAGTATATACTCCCTCTAAATTTGGTATTAGAAGTCGTTAAGGACATGATTGTGCATACCAAGGAGGCATTAATTAAGGATAAATTTTTCCCTGTCTACCCTTATTAAATATGGTCGCGGTTGCAAGTATAAACCAAAAAACTTGTTGGCTTGGTTGGCTAGCACAGCCTAGTCTCCACCTCTTGGCAACGGGCAAGGATTATCCGCGTGCCCGCTGGTACGGGCCCGCGGGCGGCGGATACGGGTGCTGATTTGTGCCCACGGGCACGGGTGCGGATAGTAGGTTGTGCCCAACGGGCATGGTCTGACGGGCAAGAAAATACCTTACCCGCAATCCGCAAACCCGTAAACCCTCACTGACATGTGGGGTCACTATTATGAGGTATATATACACGTGGAATTCAGGCTTAGGGTTTCCAATTTCCAATCCCCACCCCACCCCACCCCGCCGTTTCCCACGGCCACGCGCTGGGTCGCGAGAGACGCTGGGCGACGCTACGTCTTTTCCACGCCGGTCGCCGGTTGCCGGGCCGGCTCGCTCCCCCTCGCTCCCCCATCGCGACAACGCCCTCCTCGCTTTTTACTCGCCGGCCGCATTTGCCGCGGCCGCCGGCCGCCGGGCTCCGCCACGGAGTCTCATTGTCCGCCGGCTGTTGCCGCCGGGCCACGCCGCCGCCGCCGCCGCCGGAGTCTTCCTCCCCGCCGCCGGCCGCTGCTCCCCGCAGCCTACTCGCCCCGCCGGCGAGACGGGCTCACGACGCGAGGCCTCGGTCCGCCGCTCGACCAAAGGCACCTCTTCCTCGTTTACCTCGCCACCGCCGCCGAGTTCAAAGGCAAGCTCAAGACTTCACTCATTCTTGTTGCCTCCGAGCAGATCCGGGTGGTTTTGTTGGTTGTCTTCATGTTCGGATCTTTGCTTTTGTGATGTGCAGGTGCAATGGCGACCCCCAGTAGCTCCTGTGTGCAAAGCTCCCAAGCAAGCTGCCGTAGCTTGGTACCGAGGGAGGACAAAGTGGCCGATCTTGTGTGATCTCGATGGGGAGGAGGGCTCGAGATGGTGGGCGGCCATCAAAGAGAAAGCTCACTTCTCTAGTCCGGAATGACTTTACGCAGGTAAAAATTGATGGAGTATGGAAGGCCAAGTGCAATCACCGCACCAAGAATCTTTTCACCACATCAAGAAATGGTACATCTCACTTGAAAACTCATTTGAGAACTTGCATCTACAATGACAAGAAGCCGTGAACAAAAGTGCAAACTAATTTGAGGTTTGCAACCACCGAAAAGGGGACAAGAGTGTAGAGAAAACTATGTGTTTGATCAAGAAGTAGCTAGAAAAGCTTTGTATTCCATGATTATATTGCATGAGTACCGTTGTCCATTGTTGATCACCATGGCTTCCGTGAAATTTGTTAGTGCATTACAACCTTTGTTCAAAATGGGAACTAGAAACACTATTAGAAGGGACATTGTGAGTTTCTATGAGGGAGAGAAAAGAAAAGCTAGGATATTCTTGCAAAGGACAAGTTGTCGTGTTGCTATCACAACCGATCTTTTGGACATTTGAAAATCAAAAAGAGGTTATATGGCGTGGATGGACATTTTATTGATGACTCATGGACGCTTAAAAGCTGCATATTAAGGTGAATATCTTACATTTGCTTGCTGTCCAGATTTTGTTATGTAGGTTTATTGCTTTTTGTCCATCTAAATTTGACTCATGGACTCATTTTTATGCAGGTTTATATATGTGCCATGCCCCCATACAGGAGAGGCTATTTGTAATGCATTGCATAGTTGCCTCCAGAGTTGGGATCTTGATCGGAGGGTGTCAACTGAGACTCTTGACAATTGCAGTGTAAATGATAATATGATGGGCTTAATGAACACCAGGCTTGGGGCAGCTAATATGCTCCTCAAAGGAAAATGGCTGCACATGCGGTGTTGTGCACATATTCTCAACCTCATTGTAAAAGATGGCCTAGAGGTAATTGGAGCTGCTGTTGCAAACATCCGAGACAGTGTTGCTTATTGGATTGCTACTCCAAAAAGGTATGAAAAGTTTGAGAAAACTGCTCTAGATGAAAATGTTGAGTTAAAAAAGAAGTTACATTTGGACTGCAAAACTAGATGGAACTCAACCTACATCATGCTTAGCATTGCTATACCTTATAGGAAGGTTTTTGAACGTTTGGGTGAGCTTGATAAGAGCTATGACTGTCCACCAGCAGCTGATTGGACATTTGCTGCTAATGTTTGTGAGAAATTAGGGTTATTCTATGAGCTTACTGAGCTGTTTTCTGGGACAAAATATGTTACAGCTAACCTATTCTTCCCTAAAGTATGTGAGATTAAACTTAAACTCAACTCTTGGGGTCATGATGAGGATGAAATTATTAGGAACATGTCTGCTGCCATGATAGCAAAGTATGATAAGTATTGGGCTGATATTCATGGTCTTATGGCTGTTGCTGTTATTCTTGATCCACGGCTCAAAATGACAATGTTACATGCTTGCTATATTGCCCTTTTTGGAGAAGAGGCTGCTGGAACATATGTTGCAGAAGCCAATGAATTGCTGACTGATTTGATGAAACATTATAATGTGAGCCAAGACACCGTGGCTACATCCTCTGGGGGTGCCCCTTCTACAGTTAGTGCAACTGCTGTGTTGTCCATATTTAAAACCCTTGCTGCAAATAAGAAGACTACAAGCTTTGTTAGAAGTAAGAATGAGCTTGATCGCTACTTGGAAGAGGACACTCTTCCTCATGATGAGGAGACTCTCCACGCTTGAGGGCTCAGGCTCGATTCCCTGTGGGCGCATTTTTTTATGCTCGCGTTGCATGCCCCCCGCTGCCGCTCGTTCGTGAGCACGTGGCATCGTGTTCAACCGAACGAAGCGAGCGCAGTAAATGAAGTTTGACGGCACAGGGGCAAGGACGTCCAAAACGCTGCTGCATGCCCAGCACGACTTCCTTTTGCTGCACGCCTAATCTCCCAGAACGACCTCTATTAGCAGCCCGGAGGAGTACTCCCTCGGGATGGTATTAGAAGTCGTTTAGACAAGACAAATGACCCGCCTCCAAGACACAACTTTGACATCTTATTATTATAAAAATATTTAGAGGGAGTACTCCTCCAGGATGGTATTAGAAGTCGTTTAGGACAGCGACACGGCCTCCAAAGACACAACTTTGACATCTTATTATTATAAAAATATTTATAGAGATATGATATATGTATACTTTTATCAAAGTATTTTTTAAGACAAATCTACTCATATAATTTTTATATTTATAAACTCAATAACTTAAAAGTTATTGATGATTTATATTCCGATGTTTGACCAAAAACTTATCCAAAACAACTTCTAATACCAACCCCGGAGGAGTATGATTGAATAGCGAGCAACGATGGTACAAAGGGTTATTCGTTTCTTTGTCTAGGCTTTTGCCTCACAAAAGCTGAGAATTCAAGAGGAATAGTTGTTTGGATTCTTCTATATTCTAAAGCAAGATTACACCCAGACGTGCAGGGAAGGTTTTGCCTTATTTTGTTGGAGATGTAAACCAGACTTGCACACATGCATGTTAGCAAGACAGACCTTTTTAGAAAAGAGAATATATTAATATCCCAAAACGTGATCGACTAATACATATGGCTATTCATTATTACAAGCATCCAAAAAAATCCAAGAAATCTCAAATACAAAGATTTGAGCCCTCAAGTCAATAACGATTTCAAAAGAAACAAACTAAACAGAAATTCTATTGCTAAATCTCCAGCCATATCTTGTGAACACCTCCATTACGGTTGTCTCAATAGTTCTACAACCCGTCTTCATGAACTGGCGATCCTCCTCCTTCTAAAAAAGGACCAAGACTGGTCTAATACATCCTCTTGAAGATACCTTATAAATACAAACCTTGCTCAGCGAGCTACGTCTAGTGAATTGGACAAAGCATAGCATACCCGGAAAATCTAGATTCTCATTACCTCTAGTTAGTTCATTCATGGGTTTTGAGATATACTAGCATACTACCCAAGACAAGCACGTATCCATTACATCCCAAAGTAAATTTTCATCTCACATTTCGAGAAGACAAACAATGTCAACTTTAATTAAATATATATACATATGAAAAGGTACTGATATTTGTAACACCAAAATATTATTAGATTAACATATTTGGAGATATTTTTGTTCATACTATTTAGTGTATATACTATATAGTAAAAACTGAGATTAGTTGACTCATCACAATACGAGACGAGATGGCAATTCATTTTGAATGAGAGTGTCATCTTGCTTGATAGAGAATTGAGAAAGATAGCTGTTTGGTTAAGATGCTAGCTTGTTTTTGCGACTAGAGCATTGAGCTAACAAAAAAAATAATTTCTTTTTACCCTACTAATTTCGCTAGCACCAACCAGTGAGTCAAGATTCTAAGAGCATCTCCAAAAGCCTTTCTAAATCTCACTCTCTAAACCACTATTTGAAGAGTTATTTGTATTAAAAAAATGATTTTTACATTTTTTCAATCTCGATCACATACGCAGTCCAGAGAGTCATCATTTTCGTCTTTTATATTTGACTAATAAGAAATCAGAATAGAAGATGTCTCTATTTAGATGACCATTTAAATAACTGTTGGAGGTAGGTTTTCGCCAAATCTCTATTTGTAACAAAGGAATTAAGAAAATGGCCTCGTCAAGGTACGGTAATCATCCTTCACTTTGAAACCAAACATGCCTACGGTGGGAACCGAGCTGTGCACTGTCCCCATGGTTTTGACCGCAAAAGGTTTTGGTTGACCGTCCCTAGCAGACACGCGGCGTGGCGGGCCCACTCGTCCCTCTCTGCCTTTCTTCGCTTTCCATCCCTCTCCCTCCTTCCACCATTTTGCCAGTACAAAATCTCCTCCACACAAGAAGAATCCTTCCTTCCTTCTAGCAAGCACGACGCCCCCAATTCATTTTCATTTTCATTCTTGGAGAGCAAGAACAACGCGCAGTCCAAAAAGGGGGGCGAGGCAGGCAGCAGCCAAACGAATCCCACGCGTCCCAGCACCCGCACCTCTCTCTCTCTCTCTCTCCTTAGCTCGCGCAGATCTAGCGATGGCAAGCGGCGACTCGGCGGCGGCGGCGTGGGGCGAGGAGCCCGTGTCGCGGCGCCGTCCCAAGACCAAGATCGTCTGCACGCTCGGCCCGGCGTCGCGGTCCGTCGAGATGATCTCGCGCCTGCTGCGCGCCGGGATGTGCGTCGCGCGCTTCAACTTCTCCCACGGCTCCCACGAGTACCACCAGGAGACGCTCGACAACCTCCGCGCCGCCATGGAGCGCACCGGGATCCTCTGCGCCGTCATGCTCGACACCAAGGTACTACCTCGTGCTACGCTTCGCGATCTGTGATGATGATGATGATGATACGGTGTTGAGTGCTTCCTTAACTTGCTGCTGTGCCGCCGCGCCGCCTGCTCCACTTAGGTTTCCCTTTTTTTAGTGGGGGAGGGGGTTTCCATTTTGGTTCCTGTGACCGTTTTAGATCACAGTTTCATTTCCACCGGTCAACTTTTAGGGATCTGATGACGTTAGATGTGATCTCTTACTTGCTTATGTCGGCGTCGACGTTCTTTTGGACGTTTCTGCCTACTGCTGTTGCTTGTTCTTGATTCCTGCCTTCCTGGGGCGCAAATTCCGACCATTCGTGTTACCTACCCGAAACCGAAAAGCAACTGGTTGCTTGTTCCTGCTAGTACGTACTTGCTTAGCACTAGTACTGGCTAATTTGGTTGCCAGCTGCCAGCTGTGGACGACCATTTGGCAATTACTTCAAATCTCTCAAGATCTAGGCATTAATGTCCAGCAACCAGCATGTAGCTTGCTCACATGCGAAATTTGCAATTGGATGGAGTAACTCGTACTTTGGATTGTTGTTGCCCATTCCATTCACCATTGGCTGTGGGCCTGTGGTCCTCATCCATGGCCACTTGTCCTATCTATGTTTCATCGGTCTTGGTAACTGATTTTTGTTCTGTTCTGATCTGTTTTTGACTTGGGTAGTTGGCTTGCTAAAGTCCAGTAGTGTTATAACTTTCTGAAAGTGATAATGAAAAGTGAATAATCACAACGCTGTTTTGAGGTTTTTTTTATTTTTTATTAGTTCAGATGATGGAAGAAAATGTAAATCTGATTAATCGATAAGTGAATGATCTTAGGAAATGGGGAATTCAGAATAATTCCATACTCGGTCTTCTTTTTCTGCTTTTCTTTGTTTTTTCCTGATATTCATCTGTAGTATGTGATTTTTTTTAGTTATCTAAAGAGATACAGTACTTAGTTGTGGTGATTCAGAATAATTCCATATTTGGTCTTCTTTTTTCTGTTTTTCTTTGTTTTTCCTGATATCCATCTGTAATATGTGAATTTTTTTAGTTATGTAAAGAGATAATTTAGTTGTGGATGCACAGATGATTCAACTGTGCTCTATAATTTTTTTCTATAATTTAATTTTCTGACCATTCACAATGATATGAAATAAGTATCATATCAAACAAAACCATACTGATTCACGGAGCATTATTTAAGTCAATTTGTTGGTCTCAGTTTGCCATTTCTTGACTTGAAATCTGGTACCATGGCCAAGGCTTGTCATTCAGTAATAGACAAATTTCCAAAAGACAATACGTAATGAAGTTTACTATTTCTATATAAAAACAAACTTGTTCACTCAGTGATTGTTGTATAATTGCTCGCCATCTTTTACCTCTCCGATGGAAACATGCTTGTAAAATCAATTTAGGATTTGTGATATAGAATCTTATAAAATGTTATTGAGTTAGCTTAGTACCATGTTTGGTTGGGCAGTTTGCATAATCCAGTCAAGCTATCATGAAGCACAAAAGGATGGTTTAGCTGGTGAGAAACTCAAATTGAACTTCCACCAAATCTTGTGATCGAGACATCTGTGGGTGATTAAAATAGACAGCCTGTTTCTATCTTCAGTTGTGGCTTGTAACTTCTCTTGAGCTTGATGAAGGCGTGTTGGTATCTTCATTAATTTTCTGTCCTATGCTTTCAACCTTGTAGCATCCACGAGTCAACCAAAACATCTCAATCCACCATCCTTACTTGCTCCCCTATTCTATTTTGAACCAATGAGCACAACCATCAAGCCACACTTTGGATCTATGTGAGCAATCAATCATGGTCGACATGTCAATGGACATATTAGTAATCACAATTAGTATGTAACCTTGGCCTAGTCTTATCAGGTATTATCCAGCTCCTTATGTGGTTAGGTTACCTTGAGGGAATTTTTTCTGTTTGTTTGTCATCTTGAAGGAAGATGACCTCAGCTAGTTGCCTGATTCCTACATGAAACACGGAACAGATCGAACCTGCAAAACCTTGAGGTCTTATTTCATATTTGTTATTTAGGCAGGGAAAGTTGTAATAAATACAGCATATCGGTTGAAATTCGCGGCTGTAAATATACCTTTGACCAATGTAAATAGTCTGTCAACTAGACCCTTTGCTTGGTATCCTCCCTGTTCGCTAGGCGGCGCCTAGGTTGTGCCTAGGCGCTAAGCTTTTCGGCGGAGGTCCCCGCCTCACCTGGGGGGTGGGCGGAACCCTAGGGCGGGGCGGGTCGCCGCCGGCTGGCGGGCGGCGGCGGCGGCGGGAGGAGGAGGGGGGGGCGGAGAACCGGCGGAGGAGGAGGAGCGGGGGCGGAGAGAATCGGCGGCGTGCCGGGATGTCACGGGAGGAGGGGAGCGAAGGCCGAACGATGGGTCACGGGAGGAGAGCGGAGGGAGTGGATAAGGTGGGGAGGTGGGTGTTGGGCTGAACAGTTTGTTGCTTTGATGGGCTTCCTTTTCGACTAAAGGCCCATTGGTTCCCTGAATTTTCTTTTCTTTTAGAGGTATATATGATGTAACTCCAGCCTATGTTGATGGAAGACTTTCTTGAGTCGTCTCAACATAGCCGGTCCCAAGCAGGGGTAAAGGAGGAGGGTTGCGTTAGGTTTGGCGAACCGCGTAAAAACCGACCACTCTAATGGATATGAAACCCATAAGAAATTCGTTGGGCGTAACCCTCTTAGCGACGCGCTACATCGGAACCCGGTGTGGTGTCAAATGGGCAAGGGCCGGGTCGCCATCCCCTTAGTGGCGCGCGTCGTGATCGCGGATCCGGGTGCGATGAACAAGTGAGCAAGGGTCGGGTCGTCGCGAACCTTAGTGGGGCGCTACATCTCGCGCCCGGGTGTAGTGAAAAATGAGCAAGGGTCTTTGCACTTTCCTCGACGGGTGCGAAGGGTAAGGAAGCTAGCCGAGCCAACTAGGATTCGTCTAGGTAGCTGGAACGTAGGGTCCCTAACAGGTAAGTTGAGAGAGCTAGTCGATGCGGCAACTAGGAGGCGTGTAAATATTCTATGCGTTCGGGAGACCAAATGGAAGGGCCGAAGGCGAAAAGAGGTGGAGGGCATCGGGCTTCAAGCTTTGGTACAGGGGACAACATCGGGTAGGAATGGTGTAGGTATCCTGATAGATAGGAGCCTTAAGGATGGAGTAGTGGATGTTAGGAGGCAAGGTGATCGGATTATCCTAGTTCGATTGGTCGTTGGAGACTCGGTCTTGAATGTGATCAGTGCCTATGCCCCTCAGGTAGGTCTTAGTGAGAGCGCTAAGAGTCGGTTTGGGAGGACCTAGATAGCATGGTTAGTCTTTGTGCCTATCGGTGAGAAACTCTTCATAGGAGGAGACCTCAATGGCCATGTGGGTGCAACAAATGTAGGGTTTGAGCGAGTACACGGGGGTTTCGTGCACGGTAGTAGGAACTTAAGAGGGGAGGATGTTTTGAATTTTGCTTTGGCCTATGACTTGTTGTTAGCGAATACCCTCTTTAGAAAGAGGGAATCCCATTTAGTGACCTTCCGTAGTGGACAACACTCGAGCCGGATCGACTTTATCCTTGCAAGAAGGGAGGATAGGGACTGCTTTGCCTAGATTGTAAGGTGATACCGGGGAGTGTGCGGTCCCTCAACACAAGCTTGTAGTGGCGGACTTTCGTTTTTCGGTGCGTGCCCACCGGGACAAACGTATTAAGATTACGAGGACGAAGTGGTGGAAGCTTAGAGGGGAAGCGGCACAATCGTTTAAGGAGAGGATGCTAGGCGAGGGGCCTTGGGAAGAAGGAGAAGATGCGGGCGACATGTGGGTGAAGATGGCAACATGTGTACGGAAGGTGGCCTCGAAGTGTTGGGTGTGAGTAGGGGAGGCAAGAAGGAAGCGAAGGACACTGGTGGTGGAACGACGAGGTACAAAAGGCTATTAAGGAGAAGAAGGAGTGCTTCAAGCGCCTCCATCTCGACAAGAGTGCAAACCAACATCGAGGGCTATATGATAGCGAAGAGGGCCGCAAAGCGGTGTGTGAGTGTAGCAAAGGGTCGCTTTTGATGATCTTTACCAACGGCTAGGCACGAAGGAAGGGAGAAGGACATTTATAGGATCGCTAGGATACGTGAGAGGAAGACAAGGGACATAAACCAAATCAAATGCATCAAGGATGGGACAGATCGACTTCGCTGGAAGGACGAGGAGATCAAGGACGGATGGCGAGAGTACTTCGATAAGTTGTTCAATGGGGAGAATGATAGTCCTACCTTTGAGTTGGACGACTCATTTGGCGATACTTGTAGACGCTTTGTGAGGAGAATTCGGGAGGCGAGATCGAGAGGCTTTGAAGAGGATGAAGGGAGGTAAAGCGATGGGCCACGATGGCATCCCCATTGAGGTGTGGAGATGTGCGGGAGCGAGAGCGGTAGTATGGTGACTAAGCTTTTAACCTAATTTTTCGGTCAAACAAGATGCCTAAAGAATGGAGGCGAAGTATATTAGTACCAATCTTCAAGAATAAGGGAGATGTTCAAAGTTGTACTAACTACAGGGGATTAAGGCGATGAGCCATACGATGAAGCCGTGGGAGAGGGTTATCGAGCATCGCCACGGAAGGGTCGACAAGTGTGACCCAAAACCAATTTGGGTTCATGCCCGAGAGGTCGACCATGGAGGCGATTTTCTTAGTAACGACGGTTGATGGAGAGATTTAGGGAGCGAAGAAGGACTTGCACATGGTCTTTATTGACCTCGAGAAGGCGTATGACAAAGTACCGAGAAACGTCATGTGGTGGGCCTTAGAAAAACACAAAGTCCCAACTAAGTACATTACCCTCATCAAGGATATGTACAAAGATGCGACGACATGTGTTCGGACATGTGATGGCGATACCGGTGACTTTCCAATTAACATAGGACTACATCAAGGGTCGAGATCGAGCCCTTATTTATTTACTCGGTGATGGATGAGGTTACAAAGGGATATACGAGGGGTGATATCCCTTGGTGTATGCTCTTGATGATGATGTGGTGCTAGTGGATGAGAGTAGAGCAGGGGTAAATAGGAAGTTGGAGCCGTGGAGGCACACGCTAGAGTCGAAAGGGTTCGAGATTGAGTAGGACCAAGACCCGAGTATATGATGTGCGACTTTAGCCCGACTAGGCACGAGGATGGGGATGTCACCCTGGATGGACAAGTGGTGGTCAAGAAGGATACTTTTCGGTATTTAGGATCTATGCTTCTGAAGGATGGCGACATTGATGAAGATGTTAGACATAGAATCGCAAAGAGGTTGGCTAAAGTGGCGTCAAGCTTCCGGCATCCTATGTGACAAGAGGGTACCACGAAGCTAAAAGGGAAGTTCTATAGGACGGCGATTCGCCCGGCGATCTTTGTATGGTCTTGAATGTTGGCCTACAAAAGGCGACATGTCCAACGGCTAAGTGTGACCGAGATGCGTATGTTGCGTTGGTTTTGCGGGCATACTAGAAGGGATAGAGTTCGGAATGAAGATATTCGGGATAGGGTCGGGGTGGCTCCTATCGAGGAGAAATTGATTCAACATCGGTTGAGATGGTTTGGACATGTTCAACGGAGGCCTCCCGAGGCGCCGGTGCGTAGTGGAGTTCTAGAGCGGGTAGATAATGTAAAGAGAGGTAGAGGCCGACCTAGACTGACTTGGGACGAGGCGGTTAAGCGAGACCTTAAGGAGTGGAATATCTCCAAGGATTTAGCTTTGGATAGGAGCGCTTGGAGGCTAGCTATTAACGTGCCTGAACCATGACTTTGTTTCCTTTTCTATCTACCCTAATCTTTATCCTTTTGTCTTGTGCCTTTCTATGTTCTTTTGTACTGTTTCATATGGGTTTCATCTCTAGCCTACCCCAACTAGCTTGGGACTAAAGGCTATGTTGTTGTTGTTGTTGTTGTTGTTGTAGAGGTATATATGATGTATATAACAAGGTATATATATATATGTATATGGCAACGCCTAGGAAAACGCCTAGGAACGCCTAGGCTCGCCTAATCCCGACTAAGCTCTAGGCTGCGGGTCACCGCCTAGGATCCGCCTAGCGCCTAGCAAAACAGGGGGTATCCTTACTGACACTTGTCATATTCTTTGCATTATTATTATTATCTTAGAACATCTGAGTACTGGCATACTGTTTGTCTTGTCAGCCCTGAATTCAAGCCACACATCTGCAGCACCCAATTTACAGCAATTTCAATCAGGCATAATATTAGCCCAATAATTTCTATGGGAAGAAATTTGTGTCCTGACAGCATCTGAACTGATTGCACATTACCTCCTATGACCAGTCAAGCAATCCCAACTTGCATTCCCTCGTTCTGCTCTAACCAAATGGGATTTTATATTCTAACAACCGTTTAACCCTATTGGCTAGCCTGTGCCAAAATGTGCATCGCGTCTTTACGCTTTACAAACCTGAGGTTGTACAACTTATAAAGATTAAGCAACACTTTTTGACGTTGCCTATGTTATGTAATTACCCTCTACTGCTACTCCATGGATTTGTTTTACTCATCTTACTGGCTGTCACCTTGTGTTCAAACTCCATGGATTTGTGAAGTGACTATGATCAAACTTGAGCCATAACCAGGACTGCAAATGGTTGTATGGTTGGACCTGCCAGGCAGTGATTGTGACCCCATGCCAATGAAATTGTGCATCTGGGAGCGATGCCTGTGCCAGACAGGTTTCCTAGGAATCCCAATCAACAGCCACTAGAAGTATATATTCATGCCAAAATATTTGCTTGTGTTCGCTATGATATGCCTCCCTATCAAATCTAAATTACATTTAGATATGTCCTTGATACAAAAAGGTGTCAGAATGTGCCATCCTTGTATTTGGAAGCTGAAAATTGCAGTATGCTTGGCTGGGTGGTTTGAAATATAGTTTGTGATATTCCTTTCTTTCTTAGTTGGAATAGAAATCTTGAACTCAACTTCCTGCTGATAATCTGCATATTCTATTATGATATACTCAATAGTAATTTTCCATGTATGCACATCTTAGTGTAAGCAGTTTGATAATATGAAATGGAAACATAACTGACATTTTTATATTAAATTAGCTGTATGACTTATGATCATCCCCTGTGTAAAAACAGTACTGGAAACCTTTGCATAATTGTGTTTTGCAAATATATACTGACCTCATATTCATTGCTCATACTGGTATATATTGCAGGGTCCAGAGATTCGAACTGGATTTTTGAAAGATGGGAAGCCTATTCAGTTGAAAAAAGGTCAAGAAATCACAATTTCCACAGACTATAGCATTAAGGGTGATGAGAAAATGATATCGATGAGCTACAAGAAGCTTGTGGATCTGAAGCCAGGCAGTGTGATATTGTGTGCTGATGGTACCATCACTCTTACTGTGCTTCACAGCGATAAAGAACAAGGCTTGGTTCGCTGCCGTTGTGAGAACACTTGGATGCTTGGTGAGAGGAAGAATGTTAATCTTCCAGGAGTTATTGTTGATCTCCCCACACTCACAGACAAGGACAAGGAGGACATCCTTAAGTGGGGTGTTCCAAACAAGATTGACATGATAGCCTTGTCATTTGTTCGGAAGGGTTCGGATCTTGTGGAGGTTAGGAAGGTACTTGGTGAGCATGCCAAGTCCATAATGCTGATGTCGAAGGTATGGTTATGGCATTCTGTTTTGGGTTTCAAGCTTAGATTTCCGAATTCAAGGTTATAATATTTGAATTGAATGTGCAGGTTGAGAATCAAGAGGGAGTAGCTAACTTTGATGATATCCTGGCAAACTCTGATGCTTTTATGGTGGCAAGAGGTGATTTAGGGATGGAAATCCCTATAGAGAAGATTTTCTTTGCACAGAAGGTGATGATTTTCAAGTGCAATATTCAAGGCAAGCCTGTTGTGACTGCAACCCAGATGTTGGAATCTATGATCAAGTCTCCTCGCCCTACTCGGGCAGAAGCAACCGATGTCGCAAATGCAGTTCTTGATGGCACGGACTGTGTCATGCTCAGTGGTGAGACTGCTGCTGGTGCTTATCCAGAACTGGCTGTGCAGACTATGGCCAAGATCTGCATTCAAGCAGAGTCTTGTGTAGACCATGCTGGTGTTTTCAAATCAATCATGGCTTCAGCTCCAATTCCAATGAGCCCATTGGAAAGCCTTGCATCATCAGCTGTCCGCACAGCAAACTCTGCCAAGGCAGCACTTATCTTGGTCCTGACCAGGGGAGGAACAACTGCTAGGCTTGTGGCTAAGTATAGGCCATCCATGCCGATTCTGTCTGTTGTGGTTCCTGAGCTCAAAACAGACTCGTTCGACTGGACCTGCAGTGACGAGGGTCCGGCAAGGCACAGCCTCATCGTGAGGGGTGTCATCCCAATGCTGAGTGCTGGCACTGCCAAGGCCTTTGACAGCGAAGCCACTGATGAAGCTCTTGGTTTTGCCATTGAAAATGCGAAGGCCATGGGGCTATGCAATACCGGTGAGTCTGTTGTGGCCCTGCACCGCATCGGGACTGCATCCGTCATCAAGCTCCTGACTGTGAACTAGGTTCTAGCTGCAGTGGGACACCATTTTGCTTGGTGGAAATTTTGTGAGGCTGCTTACGCATATCAGCGTGCCCACAGCCTTTTTGTTGCCAAAGATACAGACTTTGGGTTCTGGTATACGTTGGTGTTACAAGGTTGTGGTAATTTGTCATTTAGATGCCAGCGATTTAAACAGTTATATCAACTGCTATAGCTAATTAATTTGCAGCTGTGTTGCAACTGCTGTAGCTAATTAATTTGCAGCTGTGTTCAATTGCTATCGTACTGAAAACTTTATGTTTGTTTCACATGCTTGATTTTGTTTGGCAAAAAATTCTTGTTTGAGCTATAACAATGATCAAGTATTACGGTTAGTTCATTACAGATTTACAGCGTTTAGCGAAATCAATGTATTACCAACGTAGTGTATTCTTTGACAAAATCAAACAGACGCTTTGTGGCTGAAACCTGACAGGAGGAAGTAGTTTGGCCGGTTTTATTTATATTACGGTAAGAAGTTTGATTAGAAATGTGCTCAGAAGTTGGTAAAACCGTGATTAGCATCCAGCGGAAAACAAACACTGACTAGTAAGACGAAGATTGGCACCCAGTTCACGCATGAGGCAAGTTCATACACTTGTCAATTTCTGTTCTTTTACAATCATGATAACCCGTATCAGAGAACATTACATGAGCCAAACTAACACACTGAAAAAAGGCTCCAAATTTTCAAAGCAGCGACCCGGCATGCTCCTGCTCCTTCCTATGTACATTGGCACGAATAGGCTCAAGCTGTCAAGCAGCAGCAACCATCCATCCTTATACATTGGCATTGCATTTTTGCTCAATTCTCCCAATGCGAACTGCTGCTGCCGCTACCGGAGGATGGCGCCGACGGCGAGAAGAGGCTGTTGAGCCACTGTAAGGATGGCGACAACCGCCGGCCGCTCTCTTCAGCTTCAGCTGGCTCAGCATTGCCTGGAGGAGAGGTTGCCCTGCCAGTACCATCACCTCCGCCGTTGTCAGTGGCTTCACGATCTGCATCGACACTGACAAATCCACCGTCGACGCTGCCGCTGCATGAGCTCTTGTCGTCGGTGGCCGGCAGCTGGTACCGGCAGACAGGGCAGGAGCTGTGCATCTCGAGCCACGGCACGATGCAATTGGCGTGGAACCTGTGCCTACAGGGCATCTCGCGAGCGCGCTCGCCGGGCGCGTAGTCCTCCAGGCACACCGGGCAGCTGGCCGTGTCGTCATCGTCGGCACCGGCGATCTCCACGGTCGGCATTGCTTCCACGGCCTCCTTCTTGGCCGGCGGTGTTCCCTGCCGCCCCGCGTCGTTATCGGCGAGCTGCTGCATCAATGTGTCGAGGCTGGGGCCGAGGAAGTAGTCGCCCAGCGCCACACCATGCTCAATGCCGCCAGCGCCGCCGCCGCCAGCTGCGCCGATGAAGAGGCTCCGGCCGAACGGTGTGAGCTGGTCGCCTTCGAGGGCGACGCCGGCAGCAGCCTCCAGTCGCTGCAGCTGGCGGTCACGGAGCTCGTGCAGGAGCCGCAGGAACGCGGTGACGCGGCGGCGGCGCAGCGAGAACTCGGGGTCGTTCCAGTCGTAGACGTCGCCGATCGCGGCCTCCTGCTGCTGCCGCCGGTTCCGGCGGCGGCGGACGGAGCTGTCGACCGTGCTGAGGATCGCGTGCGCCCAGATGGAGCTCGGGCGGTCGGCACCACCGTGGTACACTTGAGCCACCGTGCCATCACCGTCACCGTCACCTTCATCGGTCGCCGCCGGGGCCGGGGCCACGGCCACGGCCGCGCCGCGGGCGGTCTCCATCTCCTCGAGGAAGCCGCTGTGGCACTGTGGGCACTTCATCTCCGCCTCTCCCTCCGCCGGGCTCACCACCACGGCGCACATGTGACACCAGTACCTTCCGGCGCCCGCCTGCTCCGCCATTGCTGCTGAGCTTGTCGGCTCCCCCGCCAATGCAGCTACTCTAATTGTTTGTGGGGAGATTCAGCTGCGACAAAACAAATCGAGATCAGATTTTTGACGCTACAATCCATCGTGGATGGATGATCTAATCAGTCCCACTGAATGCAAGAATCGTTTGGCCCGACAGATCGAATCATTTGCGTCCTCTGGTGATTGAGAGACAGATCAGAAATCGAAAGACAAGAAGGCCGTGTTACTCAACTAGGAGTATTATCTACGCAGGAGCAAGGTCAACCACAAGGCAAGGCAACCAACACAGGATTCAATCAATCAATCAAGAAACAGGGCAACAGGGACGGATGGAACAATTAAGCAAGGTGAACAAGAAGAAACCAATCAAGTACCATGAATGAAGAAGAAGAAAGAAAAAAAGCTCAATCATCGTTCCGCAGAGACAGACAGATGGATCCACAAGCTGAATCGAATCTCAGCTATTGGATCGGTAGACGGGAGCAAGGGAAAGCGTGAAACGAAGCAAGCAAGCAATCAATCAATCACCTCGGGCGCAGCAGGGGCAGGGGCATGTGGGGGAGGAACGGCGCGGCGGGGGTTGGAGCAGCGAGGCGAGGCGAGGCCAGAGGGGGCCGGCGGGCGGTGCTTTATACTATTACCAATCTCCTCCGCGGCGGCATCCTCCTCCGTGCATACCCTCGATTATGACCTCGCCCCGGCACAGCACGCAGTCATTACGAGGGGGCCTGCCGGCTCAATTATTGCGCTGGGCTTCTAATTTTAAGCTTTCCCCCACCTGATTGACGAGCTGTCGAGCGCTCGGCTAAAAAAGTTTCAGCGGTGGTGGCATTTCGCTTTCCGGACGGACAGCCCAGAAATAGATGGTTCCGAAAAGAATACAAATATGAATAAACAAACATAGAAAAACGGGAAAAGGAGTTGAGTTGCCTCGATGAGCATGTGCTGGCCGGCCATCACGACGTGTTGTGGTGATGGGAGCCACCTCAGCTAAAGATTTTCCAAAATATATATTCTTTTCTTTTTCTCAAGAAAAGGGTTACGCAGCACTGGGTGTGGGTGTTGCCATTTGATGTCAGCTCGTATTTTCAGTTTGGTTTTGCCGCCTTGCTGGCGTGGGCCGGCAAAAACTTTCGAACAGAGAGTTGATCATTGTGCATACGTCCAAAACTGTCTCTGTTAAAAATTACAGCACGATTGTTACACGAACTGATGGATAGCACTGGCACTAGCACTACTGGTTCATGAATGTCCACGGATATCCAGAAGCTAATAACCTCACAATGTTCACATATACCTTGCTCCTATTTGCCTCGGAGTCCATCTAACCCCGTTCATATGGTACTGATTGCCAAAATACAACTCCATTCCACATTGGAGTTCCGGTGCTTCATCAAGGTACATCCTTAGTCAAGGTGTTGAGCACAAAAGAAAGACTTACAGTATGCAACTGCAACCAAGGAAAGCATTGTCGGCCACCAAGTCTCACCATCGTCACCCATCTCTTTGCCTCTTTGCTTACTTTGGCGTCGTCAACTACGAAACATCTCCACCAATTAACGAAGGGGTCTCCTTAGATCATGGACACCAAGTCATCACTGCTCCACATGGTCACCAAGATCTCAAGTGCTCTGGCTCACAAGATTACAAGGTTGTACAAGCCTAATCCCTCAAGCTCTCAAGTTACAGCACCCTTAGGGCACGTACTCCAACAACATTAGGAAAGTGAGTAGCAATGTCCCTGAGACATATTAGAGGACATATAATACATCTTAACCCACATGTTACCTGGTGATCGAGTTGTCATTTCTAAATCACCACTACATAAATCATGTAGATGTTGGCACAACTAGAGTCATTACAAAACATTCCTTTTATGGTACAACTCTTTCTACATAAGACAATATTTTTATAGATAGTATTGGTCAAAGTATCACGTTGCAAACCATAACCATGTCAACGTCCAAATAAACTCATACAATCGAAGAAGTCTAATGTTTATTTTGGCAGTAAAACAAATTGATGGGTACGGTGAACATTAATTTCCAATCTCTTAGACCATGTCTAGCACGAGCACATGTGTCACCTCTGCAAATGATAAGGGTAAATTATATTCCTTTCATTATAACTTTTTGTAGTTTTGAAAATATACATTCATTCCAATATAAGTTCCCGTGGTTTTGACATATGCCAGTACAACTCGTGAAATTGTATTGGAGTTATACCATCATGCTTGAGGTTAGATTTTATCCATGTTACATTGTTCAACATTGGTGCTCATAAAAATAGGAATCATGCCATTGCATTACGTTCTTCTATGGCTCCGGCTTGGAAGTTCTACCATGTGCGTAGAGATTGTTGCTCATGCCACAACACTTGTTCCAGCAATACTACTCAGTGGAGTGCGTGTGTGATGGGTGCTAAGAAATTCCTATTCAAAAAAAAGGTGGTGAGAGCGGGAACGGATTGGCTGCAGCGCGTCTGTAATCCGCATCTGTTGCACACGGTGCCTCATCATGCGACACGTCCAAGCCCAACGCATCAGACGTCGCACGCGCGACGGCCAGGAAGCTGCCTCCTCCTCTGCCATGCTCGGCTCGGCTCAGCCTCGTCAGGCTCAAATCACGCACGCCTTCAGGGTTCGGCTCTGACACGGTGAGCCAAGCAGCACGCGTCGTGGTCGACCTCCGACGCCGCCATCGCATCCGCTCATCTCGCCGGCCCCTTCGCCGCAGCCGACTCCGTCGCCTCTGCCGTCGCCGCTGCGCCCACCTACGCAGCGAGGCAAGCAGCCGGCGTCCTGCTCGGCCTCCGTCGGCACCGTCACAGCCGCTCATCTCGCCACACCCTTCGCTGGATCTGCTCCCGTCGCCGCTGCCATTGTCGCCGCATCAGCAGGCCTCCTGCGGTCTAGCAGCGGTGGTGGTCGCCTCATCGTTGTCACCATACTTCTCTGCTCTCCCCACGCCGTCGACGCTAGCTGCAGTGGTGCAGCCACCCTGCGGCAAGCCAGCAACGCTAGCACTAGCAGATCTCTTCTACCTGCAGGTTATTTCTTCAATCTATAATAAAATGTTTTTGCTGGGGAAGAGGAAGATTCATTTGAGGCTCCTCCAATACTTCAGGCAGGTCAATACATTGCGAACCGCTTGCTTGATCAAGTCGAAGATGAAACTATAGAACACTACACCATATGATGAATATCATATCATATTTCAAGGATCTAAAGAATACAAAGACATACTTTTAATTAGGATTTAATAGTCCAATTTATTCTTCTCATAAATGAACATATAGAGCATTTGATTAGACATTTAATTAAGATGTGGCATGTCTCAATTAACCAAATTAGCAGGTGCATTTGTCATTGTGATAGCTTACATATCTATATCTATGAATCTCTAATTAGTTTGAAAATAGCATGCCTGAATTAACCAAATTAGCAGGTGCACAAGGTTATTGTGATGGCTTACATATCTGTAACTTCGAATCTCTGATTAGCTTTATAACATTTTCAACAAACAACAGTAGTTCACCAAATGAAACACCTCATGTCCAAACTGATTATGTATTGAGAAGCTTACACTGTAGGGATAATATATGTCTAGCTGAAAATAATGGTTATAATGACTAGTTGAAATTAATCATGCATATTACCTACTTATACATAGGGATATGTTGCTTAACTCCATTTCTTGCCAGGGCAGCCAGGGGAGTAAAAGTATTAGAACGCTGAGCTCAATGCACATTTTCCACAAAATCCATCTGTTCACTTCAACTCTTCCTTTCTTTGTATATACTTGAGTTTGCTCCACACCATACTTTTTGATGGAGGCTACATGTTCTCTTAGATTTTTGGTGTAAAATGTGGAGGATGAATCACTCACAGCCTATGAAGTAAAGCATCCAAAACAGTTGTGCTATCTTAGTTTTTGGCTGAACCTTGTAAACTTGATATGTCTCCGCGACGCCTCACCTGGCTCTTTCTTATACTGAACAAAAGACAAGGAAGTCAAGCTCTCCACAGTTGGAGCACCTGTTCTCTACATATGGTGGAAAATAGAAAGAGATTTTGTAGAGATAGGATAAGTGTCGATGATTGTTGTGTCAAATGACCTATTTGTAAATGATCAGACATGATTAAATGTATGTATCTTTTTTAGTGTGAAATACATACGACATCTTGAATGACTTTGAAGTCTGGAATGTGATGGCTTGTGTCAAAATGACCTATTTGTTAATGGTCTGACATGATTGATGTGAAATGTAATTCTTCGAATGTGAAATACATCTCTCTTTTTTTTTTGAGTAAAAAATATGCTTGTTCAGTGGTTGAAGTCTGGAGTGTGATATTGATTTACGAAATATATACAAGAATGACATTACACTGATACAATAGAATTCTAAGCTATAGCATTACTGGAAACAAACATAAACAATTCAGATAAGGTATATGTATTATTTCACATTAAAAAGAATTACATTGTACAACAATCATGTCAGACCATTTACAGATAAGGCATTTGCATATAAGAGTTGCTCCCTATGTACAGAACATGACTCGCTTGTGCTATGTCGGCATATATTGAAAGCTTAGTCCAAACATGTTTGAAACTTAGTTGGCTCTAGGGAGTCAGAAGTGATCGCTTCCTTCAAGGTACTTCAATCCACCTCCACCTGAGCACAAGATATGCCATACAACTCCGCCGTCTCAAGCGACATCTGATATACTCTGCCATTAGTGCATCATTAACCATTCCAGTATTGGGTATTGGCGGCTCCGGACACCACATGGTCACTAGCATGATATCTAATGATAAAAACCCAAGCGCCATTCCCAGTTTCTTTCACATAAGCAGCATCAGTGTTGATTTTCAGGATAGCTTGGGGAGGTCATGACCATTTTGGACACAGTTGAGCAATCAGCTGGTGTGTATCATCATCTTTCTGTAGCAAGCCCGAGACTGGACATCTTCATCAAAGCGTGCACACACTAGACATGTCGTATCTAGATCAATTCACTGTCCACTGATAGCAACACTTGGTCTTAAGGTAAGCAAATAGTTGGATACATGACAAGTATTGCATAGGGGCATAATAAACACCTCTGTTTCGAATGTCATAGATGATAGCTCGTAAACACTAACAGATGGTTTCAGGTTGCTGCAAACTGCAAAGGTCATTGGTGAAGTTCAGGCAGTGATAGCTTTTTCCACTTTTGCCATGGATGATCCTTTCCATCTTTTATATGTTCTGGTTTGCGCTACACTCCATCTCCTTCCATCTTTTATATGTTCTGGTTTGTGCTACACTGTATCTCTGCAACTCTCGTCTGGTTGTCCGAAACAAGCAATATTGATTGTTGTTCGTATGAACTGAAGCTGGGCAAAGTAACTTTAACTGAATCAATCTTATCTTACTGCTAAAAGAACAGCTCCGTGAAGACTGAATCACTATGATTCAGTTAAATCACCTGCAGTTTTGAAATAAAATTTCAGAAATCCATCAGTTAACATGTAGAATCAAATTAAGTTGAATCTTGGATTTGGGACTATACCTCCGATTAGGCACGAATGCCCGACATGGATCCACAAGCTGCTCCAAAGAAAGTACGCGACCGGCGTATGCAGGCAGAGGCGACCGGAGCAGATTCGGCGAAGGGGGCTGCGAGATGCGCCGATGTGACGGCCGCGGCGGAGGCCGAGCACGACGCCTGCTGCTTGCCTCGCTGCATAGGCGGATGCAGAGGCAACAGGATCATATGCGGCGCAGAGGGCAGCGAGATGAGCGGGGTGCGATGGGGGCGGCGGAGGACGAGCGAGACACCTGCTGCTTGCCTCGCTCCGCAGGAGCCGAACCCTGAAGGTGAGCGCGATTTGATCCTGACGAAGCTGAGCCGAGCATGGTAGAGAAGGCGGCTTCGTGGTTGTTGCGAAGCCAAGCCGAGCGTCCTGGTCGTTAAGCGTGCACCGTCCGATGTATTGGGTGTGAACGTGTCGGGTGCTGAGACACCGTATCTAGCGGATGGAGTCTGCAGACGCGCTGCAGCCAATCTTCTCCCGGCCGGCCACGCTTACGGTGAGATCCTTTACATAATTATGTTTACATCTTATCTCTCTTTTGCATAGCTGTAGATTAGATGGACAGTCATGGTAATCCGCGGCACGACGACGACTGCCCGGAGCGACGTACTGCAGCAGCAAAGAAGAGAAGACGACGGCCTGAAGCAACGATCAACATAGCAGCGAAGAGACGATGGCCGCCCATGGCAAGATCGGCGTCCCCGCGAGAACACAGTGGCAAGCAGCAAGATCGGCCAGCGGCAAGATCGGCAACACAGAGCACCCACGACGTCAACGGCAACCCGGCGATGGCATCGGCAAGCACAGGGCCATCAGCATAACAACATGAACATGTGCCCATCACGGCAGGGAATGCATGATCAGCAAGCATCAAGATCAGCTCAATAGCAAGCAAGATGACAACAAGAGATTCAGCCCGAGCGTTCGGCGAATGTGCTCAGCAGCAGCCCGGCAAGGAGGCAGAGCAATTCCTGCGATAGATGAGCAAGACGTCAACGAGATGATTTACAGCAGCCCGATCGACGTGCGGCATCAGCAGCCCGATCGACGTAAGACGTTTATCGTCGTCATCATCGACGACGGCCGGCGGCTTGATAATGACGTGCACTTGTCAATATGAAGCAGATGGGCCGATGGACGTGATGCAGTAGATGCATCTTGTAACAACCCTGAAAATCCCAAACACCAAAAATCGCAACAAATTAAAATTTTTGAAACAAACCCATGTTTGGTGTGTGACATGCTAGGAAACCCAACCTAGTTGCACAAGTAGACCCTAATAGCTTGTGTGAGCATTTGCATCTTAATCAACTTGTGATTGGCTCTTATGATTTTATGTGATGAAATAAAATCAACCAACTTTAATTTGTTAAACCGACCTTGTTTGTGTTGCCAACCTTTGGATGGAAGCCTAAGCCCCTAATGACCCTTAGAGGACCCCACTAGGGTGGTGTACATGTTGGCAACACATGTGCATCAACATAAGTGCCCAAGGTTTAGTTTAGAATAGATTTAAGTAAACAAGAAAAGAATTAGGAAGAGGAAGAAAATGGCTAGGGCCATTCCAGCCCAGCTGCTGCTAGCTAGCCCGGTGGGCCCAGTGAGACCGCTTGGCCCGACCAGCCAGCACAAGCCGGCCTCGCCGCCTATCAAGCCCGGGCCTAGCCGGGGCCGCGGGGCCTCGCTTGGCGGCGCACACCCGCAAACGGGCCGGCCCAAGCACGCCATTTGCCGCCGCGCCCACTTCTTAGCCGGGGGCAAAGCGACATTTCACCGTCGTCCTCTCTCACACAACTGCCGACGACAGTGGACCCCGGACCCACATGTCATCTTTATCCCCCTCCTCACCCCTCTCGTTTCGCGAGAACCGGAAAAGGGAACAGAGCCCCGCCAAGGCCGCGCGCACCCACGCAGCGGCCCGCATTGCCTCCCCACGTCGCGCCAAAGCCGCCGCGCCCGCCTTTGCGAGCCAAGAAGCACACCCGACACGGACGCCCAAAACCCCGCCGTGTCAGGGTAAAGTCGCTCCAGCGTTCGTCGCCGGCACCTGCCGCCGCGGCGCCCTGGCCGGTCACCAACTCCCGAGCCGGTGCTCAAAGTGAAGCGCCGAAGGCGTCTCCGGCGTCGCGACGCAAACCCGCGCCTGGATGCCCCGGGCGCGTCCGATCGCCCAGCCCCTCCATCGGGCCGTCCGTCCGCGCCATGGGTGAGCGCCGCCCTATAAAAAGAGAGCACGGGAGCCTCGGGTTTTCCGACCCGCGCCGCGGTTTGGTGGCCTCGCCTTTGCCATTCACCACTCGCCGGACCAAGGAAGGAGAAGGGGGAGAGAGGAAGAAGGAAGGCGGGGAGGAGGAGAGCGGGCGGCCGCCGTCGCTACCGGCGCCGCCGTTTCGCCCGGCAAAGGCACCGCTTCCTGCCGCACCGCTGAGCGGCGACGGAGAGCGACCGCACGCCGTCTTCGTCGCCCCGAGCCGTCGCTCGGCGGTGCCGCGCCCGTGCAGAAGTCGGACATCGATCGTTGGAGCCGCCGCCGCGCTCGACCCACGAACCCGCGGCCGAGGCCGAGGAGCGCCGGCGCGACGACGTAGCTGCCCGGCGCCTGCATCACCTTGCCGAGCCACTACTAGCCGCCAATCCCAAGGTGAGAACCCCCATCGCCTTCCCCGTGCTTTGTGTTGATGTCGTTGTCGCCCGGTCCGCCACCGCCGCCCGTGTTCCCGCTCCACGGGGGCTCGGCGCCCGAGCTCGAAGCCACAGCGCATCGCACTTTTCGCGCGCACCACGCCCGCCAGCCGAGGCATGGCCGCCCCGAGCCCTGGTGGCTCGTGGACGCCGATGTCGCGCTTCGCCATGGCCGCGATCCGCCATGGCAAGGCCACCCATGTCGTCACCTTGTTCGGCCACGCCATGCCAAGACCCGACCTCGGGACCGCTACCAAAGTCTTCGCCTCGCGGTAGGACACCCCAAGGCACCAACCTTCGGGCCCTAGGAGCCCCAGCAGCCCCAGCAGCGCCGGTGCTTGTTGCCCGCCGTGGCCGTGAGCTACCATGCGAGACCAACGTGGACTCGCCCACGTTCCAACCCCACGAGGCCAAGACCACCCACGGACCATCGCCATCGTGTCCCGCCTTGCCGGAGGCGAGAAAAACACCACCTCCTGCCTCGTTTAGGGCTTAGTCGCCAACGGACGCGACCTTGCCGGCCGGGGCCAGGCCGAGGAGCGCCGCCATGGCTTGGCCGTACCACGCTTACTCCGGCCGCCTCGCTCGTGGGGCGGGCCAAAGAGTCGCCTTGCCCCCGCTAAACCCTAGCCGTCCTTAGTTCGCCCAAAGGGCCCCATTTTTGGCGTCGAGTCGGTGAGCAGCGTTGCTGCGGAGCGAGCCAGCGTGATTGTCGCCGAGGCGGACTCCGCCGTGAGAATTGGTCACCGGCATCGCTAATCGACACCACCGTGGACGCCAATCGGTCAAGGAAAGGCCAAGTCGAAGCCTTTGCTCGCTTTGGCCATCTGCGGCCGCCAACCGCCGCCGGCACAACCATCTTCGCCGACGCGGCCGGCTGGCCGCGGGCGCGGCCGTCGAACCACACCGCCACCACTAGATACGCCAAGACCTCACGATGTGGACTCAATAGAAAAGAGGGTAGCTTGGGCGGCTATACGCAGCCGCTGGCTCACCCTCGCGCCGCGGTGCCCCACGCACCATGGCTCGCCGGAAAGGCCAGGCGCTCTCGACCTCACCGGCGTGCCTTCGGCCAACACGATGCCCTAGCGCCTCAGAGTCATGCCCAAGCCGTCCGCGATCGGAGGAGAAGGAGCGCCGCCCGGCCGCGCCGCCGGCGACCAAAGGAGCAGCAGCAAGAGGATGGGGAAAAAAGAGGAGCAGCGACACGGCGTGGATCCGTCCACCGTGAGCCGAGGACCGGGGCGAGCGAGATGGACCATGCCCACCGTAGACCCCCGTGTGGTCTATAGACCCATAGCGGTGGTCCACCGTGGGCCGGCCAGGCGCACCCGGCCTGTGACCCGAGCCCCGTTAGGAGCCCGGCCACGTGGATACCTCCGGAGAGAGACACGTGCCGGGGCGGCCGCCCAACCGACCGATATCCCGCCACGCCACGGCCCACCGAGCCCGATCTAGGCCCGGTCGGGGGTTGACCGTTGGATCGGTCAACGGTTGACCGCCCCACCGCCGCTGACTTAAGTCGCGGGACCCACCGCCGACCACGTTAGTTGCGGGACCGCCGACGTCATCGATGACGCCGGCGTAGGACCCACATGTCGCCCACGCCAAGTCCCTCGGACCACGCGTCGGCGATGACGCCGGCAATGACGTCATCGCCGACATCACCTCGCCCCCGCCTCAGAAGCCACGATGGCAACCGCAGCCAATCACGTGTCGCCACGTGTCAGCCCCTCGAGTTAATCCGGCCTTTTATCTTTTCGGTTTATATGTTTAAACCTTCGAAATTTGTAGAATATTCATACGAACTCGGAAAATTATGGAACAAGAGTCCAAATTTTTCTAAAAAGAAGCTCTACGTCATAGGCTTATCCATGAGTGCATTTGGAGTTTTTGAATTTCAATTTGCTTCTTTGTGAATGTCTATAGGAGTCGCTTATCGCGACTCTACGTCACGTTTCAGTCTTGGAAGAGGAGCTACGCAAGGAGGACGACCGAGTCGTGGAGGACTTGCCGGAGGACCTTTGAGGTGCTCATTTCCCACCCACCTCGTAGATCCTATTACGCATGCCATGATAGTTTGCTAGCGCTTTATTTTATGTTGCAATGCTATTTGATAGGATTGCATGATTAGAATGCTTGTGAAGCCTTTACCTTTGTCGCGAACCCATCACCTGCATACCGCCGATAGATTTAGCCACGCGCTTATTATATCTTGTCGCTATCGCTGCTATATCTCACTTACATGTTATATATGATCAGGGATATATGAGCCAGGGCATTGAGTATGTTGTGGGCGACTTTGGAGCCCGGTGACTGAGGTCATGTGGTGAGTGAGATTCGTGTATGCCTTGGGTGTGTGGTGAGGGTTGTGTCGACCAGGCGGGATCCACGACGAGTCGCCGAGACGCAGTCGGCCGGGATTGTGCTTCGGGCCTCTCCCACCTCGTCCTACGTGGTGGGTAATTTGTACGGTATTGGATACCCGGTGCTAACTCCTGTGACGGGACGAAGGCCGGGAAAAGGAGTGTAGAAGATGTCTTGCTTGGTCATACCTAAGGACTTGTATCTTCGAGGACCTGGGATCTTGGGAATTGGTGCTCACCTCACGTTTTACGTTATGGGCGGATTGCGGATTGCCCCATCTACTTGGATGATGCCATACTTACTAGGAGGTAGCGGTTAGTGTTATAGCGAGTGACAGCCCCCGACGGCCTCCATCCCGCCGAGACAAATGGGGTTGATCTTGAGTCGCGGGGAGTACTCGAGCACGTCGCTTTCACGCCTCGGGCCACGGTGGTACTCGGAGCTTCCCGGAGGCTGAGTGGTTTGGTGGCATTGTCCGACTAGGTGGTCTCCGTATGTCATCCTAGACGTGTGATCGCGATCGATGATGGTGACCGTGTGGTCTTGAGTACACGCTCCGCGAGTTGTAAATCTATACGTATAGTCCGGCCTTCGGCTAGGACCGCTCTAGACCCGGACTACTTAGGGTTTGCGCCGCCTTTTGCCTGGACTACCCCCGGATGCATTGGAGGTCTTTTGGCTAGGTTTTTCGAGGTCCAACTTCTCCGAGTAGTGAGGGTGTTTTCTCTTCTCACCCCGAGTTGAGTGTGGTTTGGGGATTACTACCGAGAGCCCGGAGGGCCGAGCCGTTTAGCAAAAAGCGTAAGGAGTTGAAGGGTCGCTCGTCCGCCGATGTGGTGAGGTGTGAGATGTGTGTGGGATTGGATCCGAGCTTTGTTATAATGTTGGTTTGGGCATTACACCGGGGTTGGTGTGATCTTGGGAATGGTAATTAAAACTTGTGCATTTATTTATAAACTTGATGCTTGCATAGGAAACTACTGACCAAATATAGGCCTTTTGATATATCCTTTGCATTCCACCAAGCACCACAAAGCAAAGCAAAAGCATAGGGTGGGAAATAGCCGATTACTCATTGTAATCGAAAGTCATTTTAGTTTGCAAGGTGAACCGGGCCGCTTGGAGGATTAGATGGTTTCGCAGGCCTCACGCTCAAGCCGAGGATGGATGATGATGCTTCCGCGACGTTCTTCTAGTCGTTACGGATCTTTGCGTGACTCGATTGTTTTCCGCCAAAGTGGCGATGTAATAATGTATACCCTTCTATTTGTACTCTTTTTTATTCAAGTTTGACTCAGAATCGATCAGTAAATTGAATAATGTGATGGAATGATCCTCGGAGACTATCATGTTATACATCTATCTGTGAATTTCCCTTCGTGGAAATTTGGGGATGTCACAGTTGGTATCAGAGCCAGGCTTGACCGTAGGACGAGACCCCTAGGTTTGGACAATAGCCTTAGGAATGAAACTTTCTTTCTTCGGTATATTACCGACCATGCATCTTTTATGCATGGCTTACCCCTCTGTTTGGTAATCTTTGCTAATTCCGCATCTTTATATCGTGGATTACCTATCGGTCGGTTACTTTGATAACCCCGCATCTCTCCATGCATGGATTATCTCCTTGACCAAGATACATTACTAACCCTGCGTCTTTGTATGCACGGATTAACCCTATGGGTGGATACGTTGTTGATCCTGCATCTCTTTATGCATGGATCATCCATCTATCCAGATACATTATCAACCTTGCATTTTTATATGCACGGGTTATCTTTGGATGGATATCTTATCAATCATGCATTCCTTTATGCATTGTTTACCTTGCATCTTTATATGCCGCGGTTTACCCGACGCTCGCTAATGGCACTAATCCTCGCATCTCTATATGCACAGTTATCTCTCGAGCACGGGAGACAATTTTACCTATATGTCTACTAGTCCCGCATCTCGGTATGCACGGATCATCCTTCGGGACCGAGACACCACTATTCATGCATCTTTATATGCATGGATTGTTTCTGGCCGGATACATTGTTGAACCCACATCTTATATGTTGGGATTGCCTCACCCGCCAAACACATTGGTGACCTCGCACTTGATATGCATGGGTTGCACTTCTATCTAGATACATCACCAATCTTTGCACCTTTATATGCATAGCTTAACCATCCCTGCCGATTCCTAACACAAGCAATGGACTAATGCGGATGGGTCGAAGTTCGAGACCGTCGTCAACCTGCCCCCTGGATGGGCAAGTCTACGGGGGTTTCGCGTACCTCCTTCGTGAAGCACTTTCGAGAGTGGGTATCCTGCGGAACGCATCGAGTATGTGCACCGCATAGAGCCTGCACCACATGGATGCTCAGGTGACTACATCACGGTCCACCTCACCGTGCCTGCAAGTGAGACTGTACCAGAGTTCCATGGCTTCTCCGAGCTGGAAGTGAGCAGCGGCATCTTCGAGGGGAGTACAAGCCGTTTTTCGGGTTGCGCCGCAACTTGATGAGAGACGCCCGCCTTTTTGTTCAAGGAAGGTCGCTTTCGGCTCGCTGCCCTATGCGTTGGATCACTTCAAGCCACCCGTTCCGCAGATTCTTCTTTGCGGATCATGCTCCCTTCACCGAGGCGGATCCTTGTCTCACTACCTGCAGGGTTGTGCCTCGTGGCCGGTGCGGGTACATCTGGGCGTGGAGCAACAGAGCCGTCACTACCTCAATATCTTTCCGGTGGATGAGATCTGCTTTCGATCAAGAAGATGAGAAGAAACTCCTCAAAAGCACCTTGCGCTACTTCCAGCGTGATGCCGATCGTGAGAAGCATAGCCTCCTCGGTCGCATCGGCAAGCAGGATGCTGAGATCTCCACCCTGAGGAGTCAAGTCAGGGAAGGCCAACTCAAGGAAGAACACTTCAACTACGAGGATTGGAGAAATTTGGAAAGCCCGACTTGAGGACAAGATAAGGGAGCTAGACGGGCATAAGGCAAATGACAAGATGGGTGGGACGCCGGGAAGCAAGTGCAGGAGAACAAGTGCAATCATTTGACCCGGAAATTTGGAGCAAGCGGGCTTCAAGCCGCATACAACCCGGTGTCACTTGATACAATCCCTGAAGATGACAGAGTGTATGAGAGACAAGAGCTTCAGGACCATGGACGCCTGGAGGAAGTCTGACCAGAAGCGTCTCAGGGAGATTGAGGAGCTACAAGACCAGATCCCAGGAGAGACTCGTAAGGAGCCCGTGACGTAGTACTTCGACATCGAGGATACTCGCCTCAACCTCGATGCCTGCCCGAGGATGAGCTTCCCTACTCCCGAGAGACACCGAGGGACCTCCTAGCTGCACGTGCCTACGTTGCACTCCGGTCGTAAGACACCCGCATGGCTAGAGGCCGAGGGATGAGCGGTCCGTCTCTTCGGGCCGAGAGTGGCATTTAGGCTCTCGGTCGGTACAAGCAATGAGTAGAAGTAGCAAGTAGTTGTGGAGAGCCTGTGGCTAAGTGACATGATTCACTTACAAGTAGAGTAGAATGTCCCTCTTTTGGAGCCTACTTGCGTAGTAGTGCGTTTTCGCGAAGTCTTTTAGTGTAGCTACTAAAGACATCGCCGTGTATTAAATCTTGTAATGAATGCTTGGATCTTTATGCATTTTATCGGATCTTTATGCTTCTTTGTTTGAGTGTATGTTTAGCATAAAAGTTTTAAATTGTTTAACAATAAATCTATGTGCACTAGCCATAACCCTATACCCCCTTGCCACATGCGAAAAAAATGTCGGACCAACTTCACGAGCACTCAAAACCCGTGCACCTTCCCCGCCGCAAACCATGGGTGGGTCCATACACTGCCCAAAGCATCAACAAGCTGCTAGAAAGCGGACTCGACTTCTACAAGCTCTAGTGAAGGACCTACATGATGGAGCCTTATCCAGGGGACCTTCCCACCAAACACAGAGCCCCCAAAAGCCAGAACTAGAGATCCCCGAAGGACTTCCCACAGTTGATGGTGCTAAGAACAACCCTGGTGCTCCTAGCCCACCAGTCGTTAAAGGACCCTTATCCGGCGGGGAACTCCTCAAGTGGTGTTACCACCAAACTCAGCGCCTGGAAAAGCTATCAGAAGATCTGCAGCAATGCACCAAGGGATTACGCAATGACCCTGAACCAATGCCAGATTGCATCACTGAGCTGAAGCTCCCCACCTTTGACGGTGATGGCAATGACCCCGTAGTTGCCCTAGACTGGTTGTGTGATACTAAAGAGAAGTTGGACACGCTCACACTCTCAGGAGAAACATGTGTCATGGTCGCAGCTGAACAACTCACGGGCACTGCTCGAATCTGGTGGGACAGCTTCCACGGATATCACATCAACCCCAACCACATACCCTGGGGAGAGTTTGTTGAGGAATTCCGTGAATGTTTCGTTCCGGAAGCTGCACTAAAGATCAAGCAAGAAGAATTCTACAATCTCAAGCAAGGAACTGGCAGCATCCAGTCATACGCTGATCGATTCGTTCGCGATGCGGTATGTGCCGGCTTGAGTGCATTCCTTCCGAGAAGCACAAGATGTACTACTTTCGCAAGGGTTTGAACGTCAATACAAGATGTCCCTAGCGAAGAGCAGTTGTCACACTCTGAAGGAGATGATTGGTTTAGCCACAGGAAGTGAGGGAAACAACTCTACTAGCAGCGAAGTCATCAAGCAGAAAAAGCGACAGTCGGAGAGTACATTTCCCCCACCAGCACCTCAGAAGCCGCGTGAAGATGTATACTCGCCCACGAGCCGAGGTGATGGAATCCTAACCAACCTGTACTGCAACCTTGCTACAAACCCAAGCAAGAGGGAGACTGGCTTAATAGCCCCTGCAAAGGGAGTACCCTTCGCTTTCTGCTTTAATTGCCATCAATCAGGACATAAGTCCACGGAATGCCTAATGAGAGGAGACGTGTGGGATACCAAGATCCATGGCAAGAAAAACGCTACTGCACCTACACCCGTCGATAGCAAACCAAATGATTGCTACGTGTGTGATCAGCCAGGCCACATGGCTTACCGTGTGAAAAAAGGTGACCGTTGCGGTTGGGGGACTCTTCAATTGTTTCAGATGCGGGCAAGAGGGTCACAAAACTTTCAGTTGTCCTGAAAGAGAAACTGATGACTCGACTCAGGAGACTACTTTCTAGTGCCTCTGAGTCTACCGACGGGAGTCTCCACCATAGCCCTGCAATGGGTAATGGTATGTTCTTATGCATACAGTTTTTAATCCTTTTCGCTTGTAAGATTTTGGGATTGCATTCTATACCTATTTTACTAAGCTTTCTTTAGATCCTAGTCTATCTAGTGACCACATCAAAACAACTATGGACCCCATCTACTTGAGTAAAATATTCTATGACCTAGATGTGTAGGGTGTGAGAGTCCCGACCTTTGGACATAGTCTTTTAGCCACTCCCGCTTCACTACCTTCTAATAGTCTGGATGTTTTCCTCTAGATTGGGAAAGACCCCTTTAAAAATTAGCACGTGGTCCAAGGTAGTACTAGCTAAAGCAAGATGATGTTTACATCAAGCAACTTTGACGTTGAGAAGAGACGGAGAAAGCCATAGTGACTATAGCTTCCCCGATGTTTCCCATAAAACCAACAAGAATGTTGCACCCCCGGAGAAAGAACAAGTTGGAACCGACCGTCGGTCGAAGACCTCGAGTTGGAGTGGTACGCCACGCCTTGAATCTCGGGGACGAGATTCCTGTAAGGGGGGGAGTCTGTAACAACCCTGAAAATCCCAAACACCAAAAATCGCAACAAATTAAAATTTTTGAAACAAACCCATGTTTGGTGTGTGACATGCTAGGAAACCCAACCTAGTTGCACAAGTAGACCCTAATAGCTTGTGTGAGCATTTGCATCTTAATCAACTTGTGATTGGCTCTTATGATTTTATGTGATGAAATAAAATCAACCAACTTTAATTTGTTAAACCGACCTTGTTTGTGTTGCCAACCTTTGGATGGAAGCCTAAGCCCCTAATGACCCTTAGAGGACCCCACTAGGGTGGTGTACATGTTGGCAACACATGTGCATCAACATAAGTGCCCAAGGTTTAGTTTAGAATAGATTTAAGTAAACAAGAAAAGAATTAGGAAGAGGAAGAAAATGGCTAGGGCCATTCCGGCCAGTATTTGCTAGCTAGCCCAGCTAGCCCAAATGAACCGCTTGGCCCGGCCAGCCATGCACAAGCCGGCCTCGCCGACTATCAAGCCGAGCCTAGCGGGCCACGGCCTCCGCAGCGGCACACCCATAAGCGGGCCGGCCCAAAGACGCCCACCGCCGGCCGCCCACTTCTTAGCCGGGGGCAAAAGCGACATTTCACCGTCGTCCTCTCTCTCACGACTGCCGACGAGTGGACCCCGGACCACATGTCATCTTTTCCCCCCCTCCCTCACCCTTTCTACGTTTTCGCCGAACTGGAAAGGGGAACAGAGCCCCGCCGCGCTCGCACCCCGCACTCCACGCGCGCGTCCGCATTGCCTCCCCACGTCGCGCCAAAAGCCGCGCGCGCGCTTGGCGAGCCAAGAAGCACACACCCGGCCACGGACGCCCAAAACCCCGGCTGTGGTGGGGTAAAAGTCGCTCAGCGTTCCAGCCGGCACCTGCCGCGCCGACGCCATGGCCCGGTCACCCAACTCCCGACGGCCGCTGTTCGAAAGTGAAGAGCGCCGGCGTCTCCGCGCGTCGCGGCGGTTGCCCGGCTGGATGCCCCGGACGCCGAATCCGATCGCCCGAGCCCCTCCATCGGCCGTCGTCCAGCGCCATGGGTGAGCGCCCTATAAAAAAGCACCCGGGAGCCTAGGGTTTTCCCGCAGCCACGCCGCCCGGTTTGGTGGCCTCGCCTTTGCCATTCACCACCCGCCGAGACCAAGGAAGGAGAGGGGGAGAGGGAAGAGAAGGAAGGCGGGAGGGAGGAGGAGGCGGGAGGCGCCCGCCCGTCGCCAGCGCCAGCGCCGTCGCCGCCAGCCGGCAAGGGGGCAGGCTCTTCTTCTTCTTTGCCCGAGCATGGCCGCGGGAGGAAGCGAGCACGCGCCGCGTCTTCATCGCCGTCCGAGCAAATCTCGCCCCGCCCGGTGCCGCGCCGTCCGCCAGTCGAGCATCGATCGTTGGAGCGCCGCCGCCGCCTCGACCACCGAACGCGGCCGGAGGCTGAGGAGCGCGGGCGCGGCTGCGTAGCTGCGGGCGCTGCATCACCTTGCCGAGCCACTACTAGCCGCCAATCCCAAGGTGAGAACCCCCATCGCCTTCCCGTGCTTTGTGTTGATGTCGTTGTCGCCCGATCCGCCACCGCCGCCGTGTTCCCGCTCCACGGGGGCTCGGCCAGCGAGCTCGAAGCCACGGCGCGCATCGCGACTCGGCAGCGCAGCGCACGCACGCCCGAGCGAGGGCATGGCCGTCCCGAGCCCCGGTGGCTCGGGGGCGCTGATGTCGCCTACCGCCATGGCCGCGATCCGCCATGGCAAGGCCACCCATGTCGTCACCTTGTTAGGCCACGCCATGCCAAGACCGACCTCGGGACCGCTACCAAAGTCGCCGCCTCGCGGTAGGACACCCCAAGGCACCAACTTCGGGCCCTAGGAGCCCTAGCGGCCCGGAGCGCCCGGTCTTGTTGCCCGCCCGTGGCCGTGAGCTACCATGGCGGGGACCAACGTGGACTCGCCACGTTCCAACCCCACCAGGCCAAGACCACCCACGGACCATCGCCATCGTGTCGCCTTGCCGGGAGCGTAGAAAAAACACCACCTCGCCTCGTTTAGGGCTTAGTCGCCAAACGGATCGCGACCTTGCCGCATTTGTGCCGCGAGGCGCCCGCCATGGCGCGGCCGTACCACGCTACGCTGGCCGCCTCGCTCGTCGAGGGCGGGCCAAAGAGTCCTGCCTTGCCCCCGCTAAACCTAGCCGTCCCCTTAGTTCGCCCAAAGGGCCCCATTTTGGCGTCGGTCGGTGGCGGCGTTCTTCTGCCGGAGCGCCCGCCGCGTGATTGTCGCCGGCGGACTCCGCCCGTGAGGTGGTCACCGTGGCATCGCCAATCGACACCACCGTGGCGCCAATCCCGGTCAAGGAAAGGCCAAGTCGAGCCTTTGCTCGCCTTTGGCCTTCTTGCGCAGCCAACGCCGCCCGGCACAACCATCTTTGCCGGCGTGGCGCCATGCGGGGGCGCGGCCGTCGAACCACACCGCCACCACTAGATACGCCAAGACCTCACGATGTGGACTCAATAGAAAAGAGGGTAGCTTGGGGCGGCTATGCGCCCCGCAGCCGCCGTCACCGCGCGCCGCGGTGCCACGCACCATGGCTCGCCGGGCGGTATGTGCGACCTCGACCTCACCGGGCGTGGCCTTCGTCAACCACGATGCCCTAGCGCCTCGGGAGTCATGCCCAAGCCGTCGCGATCGCGGAGGAGAAGGAAGCGCCGCGGCCGCCGCGCCATCGAAGGACCAAAGGAGCGAGCAAGAGGATGGGGAAAGAAGAGGAGCGGCGGCACGGTGCGTGGATCCGTTCCACCGTGAGCCGGAGGACCGGCGGCGGGCGGATGGACCATGCCCACCCGTAGACCCCGTGTGGTCTATAGGGCCCATAGCCGGTGGTCCACCGTGGGCCGCCCGACCGCAAGGACGTAGGCCGAGCCGTTAGGAGCCCGCGCCACGTGGATACCTCGGGGGAGAGAGACACGTGCGGGGGCTGGCGGAGCCAACCCGGCCCGTATCCGACCCACATCACGGCCCACCGAGCCCAGTCTAGGCCCGGTCCGGGGTTGACCGTTGACTGGTCAACGGTTGACCGCCCCACCATCGATGACTTAAGCGCGGGACCCACCGCCGACCCCGTTAGGCTGCGGGACGGCGGCGTCATCGATGGCGTCGGTAGGACCCATGTCGACCACGCAAGTCCACGGACCTGGCGCGTCGGCGATGGCGTCGACAATGGCGTCACTGGCGACATCACCCGGCCCCGCACGTAGCCCACGATGGCAAACGCGGCCAATCACGTGTCGCCACGTGTCGCCCTCAAAGTTAATCCAGCCTTTTATCTTTTTCGGTTTATATGTTTAAACCTTCGGAAATTTGTAGAATATTCATACGAACTCGGAAAATTATGGAACAAGAGTCCAAATTTTTCTAAAAAGAAGCTCTACGTCATAGGCTTATCCATGAGTGCATTTGGAGTTTTTGAATTTCAATTTGCTTCTTTGTGAATGTCTATAGGAGTCGCTTATCGCGACTCTACGCCACGTTCAGTCTTGGAAGAGGAGCTACGCAAGGAGGACGACCCGGAGTCAGTGGAGGACTTGCCGGAGGACCTTTGAGGTGCTCATTTCCCACCCACCTCGTAGATCCTATTACGCATGCCATGATAGTTTGCTAGCGCTTTATTTTATGTTGCAATGCTATTTGATAGGATTGCATGATTAGAATGCTTGTGAAGCCTTTACCTTGTCGCAACCCATCACCGCATACCGATAGATTTAGCCACGCGCTTATTATATCTTGCTGCTATCAGTGCTATATCTCACTTACATGTTATATATGATCCGGGATATATGAGCCGGGCATTGAGTATGTTTGTGGGCGACTTTGGAGCCCGGTGACCTGAGGTCATGTGGTGAGTGAGATTCCGTGTATGCCTTGGGTGTGTGGTGAGGGTTGTGTCGACGAGGCGGGGATCCACGACGAGTCGCGGAGACGAGTCCGGTAGGGGATTGTGCTACGGGCCTCTCCCACCTCGGCCCTACCGTGGTGGGTAATTTGTGCGGTATTGGATACCCGGTGCTAACTCCTGTGGACGGGACGAAGGCCGGGAAAAGGAGTGTAGAAGATGTCTTGCTTGGTCATACCTAAGGACTTGTATCTTCGAGGACCTGGGATCTTGGGAATTGGTGCTCACCTCACGTTTTACGTTATGGGCGGATTGCGGATTGCCCCATCTACTTGGATGATGCCATACTTACTAGGAGGTAGCGGTTAGTGTTATAGCGTGACAGGCCCCGGCGGCCTCCATCCCGAGGCGGACGGGGGTTGATCTTGAGTCGCGGGAGTACTCGATCGTCGCTTTCCGCACGGTCTCGTAGCGGCGGTGGTACTCGGAGCTTCCAGGCGAGTGGTTTGGTGGCATTGTCCGACTAGGTGGTCTCCGTATGTCATCCTAGGCGTGTGATCAGCGTCGATGATGGTGACCGTGTGGTCTTGAGTACACGCTCTGCGAGTTGTAAATCTATATTATAGTCCGGCCTTCGGGCTAGGACACATCTAGACTGGACTACTTAGGGTTTCTTGCCGGCCTTTGCACTGGACTACCCCGGATTGCGCCCGGTCTTTTGGCTAGGTTTTCTCGAGGTCCAACTTCTCCAGTAGTGAGGGTGTTTTTCTCTTCTCACCCCGAGTTGAGTGTGGTTTGGGGATTACGGTGAGAGCCCGGAGGGTGAGAGCCGGTTAGGCGAAACTGCGAAGGAGTTGAAGGGTCGTTCGTCCGCCGAGCGCAAATGGTGAGGTGTGAGATGTGTGTGGGATTGGATCGAGCTTTGTTATAATGTTGGTTTGGGCATTACACCGGGGTTGGTGTGATCTTTGGGAATGGTAATTAAAACTTGTGCATTTATTTATAAACTTGATGCTTGCATAGGAAACTACAGACCAAATATAGGCCTTTTGATATATCCTTTGCATTCCACCAAGCACCACAAAGCAAAGCAAAGCATAGGGTGGGAAATAGCCAGTACTCATTGTCTTGAAAGTCATTTTTAGTTTGCAAGGTGAACTTCGGTTGCTTGGAGGATTAGATGGTTTCGTGCCTACGCTCAAGGCGAGGATGGATGATGATGCTTCCGCGACGTTCTTCTAGCTGTTTCGGATCTTTGCGTGACTCGATTGTTTCCGCCAAGTGGCGATGTAATAATGTATACCCTTCTATTTGTACTCTTTTATTCGAAGTTTGACTCGTGAATCGATTGTAAATTGAATAATGTGATGGAATGATCCTGAGACTATCATGTTATACATCTATCGTGAATTTCCTTCGTGGAAATTTGGGGATGTGACACATCTTCAGCGCAATTCATCACAGGCAACCCATGATTAACATCCGCATTTTGGCCCATTGACATTTGTTTTGACGGCCCAAGTTTCAAAGCTCTCCAATGTCATCATCTTGAGTTGAAGCCAAGCAAAATAAGAAGCGAGAATAATATAAGTCAAGTTCAACCGGGCTGTTGAAAATCGGTTACCGTCTCGCTTATCAATCATTGATACTCAGCCCCTTTATATACATAAACGACGTGGCGCAATGCACGGCGGAACGATTAAAACCATGGCGCAATGCAAATAAATAAATGCCGTGGCGCAATGCATGGCCGTTTAATAAAACCGTGGCGCAACGCATGGATTAGTGTCGCGGGCGCAATGCACGACCCATACGGGCATGGTCTACTTGCTCGCCAATTTTATCAAATATTTACATTGGCGCCGAGCATACGCATTCGAAGTTTTACATGGAGGAATCTCCCAAGTATTTAATGAGCACAAGTCTCACACTCACATACCATCTTCCGCACCGCCAAGGCCGGTGATCCATATGAAGTCATCCTTCTTCCCCCGACCGATGAGGTTGTGACATTTCCTTTTCCGCGACCGAGCGAGGCCGGAAACACTTGTTCGCGGCCGACGAGGCCGAACACCCTTGACTTCACTATGGGATCCGCATGACGAGATCGGATAACTTTTGCTAGAGACCGACGAGGCTCTAGCACCATCTTCATTTTGCTTGTGCTTATGCATATACTTTGGAGACAACTCGTATATATTTGGAGGCGACAACGATGACCATCGACATAGCTTAATCGGAGGTGTTTCTCGGTCCGACATCGCAGATGTAATTAACCGGTGGCCTCTAGAGGCCCCGGGAACCGTAAAACTACACAATCCTCGATTGTCGATGGAGCTCGGCGCAAATATATATATATATGTGGGAAATTGTACTTTGTAATTCTCTCGAAGAATGAATGAAGTGATGTTTCCCCAAATTTGTGTTATCTCGTGTTTATTACACATTTACTTTATTTCGTATACGAATGTATATCGGCACGCCTGCGCTTATTTAGTACTAGGAAGTACGATCCGTGAAACACGAGAGATCCCGCCTTAGTGATTTTTACGGGCGAAACACCGCCCATGAGCCAAGTCCACCGCGGAACCGGCCCATGTGCGAGGACCTCCGGACTTGGTTCACCGTGAACCCACGCGACGCATACACCGCAGCCCGTTGAGGCCCGGCTTCGCCACGTGGATACCACGTTAGCCCGACACGTGTCAGCCGGGTCGCCCATATCTAGGCCTTGATCCAACCCGTCGAGCCCGATCCAACGTTGACCGTTGACCGCTCGCCAGATTGACCGACCCCACTGTTAGTGGGCCCACCGCTGGACCCCACCGCCAAGTAACCCCATGAGCCGATCCCACCTGTCATCCACCGGCCGCTGGAACCTTCCGTCACCTATGACACCGGCATGACGTCACCCTAGGCCCCACCTATCGGCCACGGTAGCCCTGGACCCGCGCGTCATCACTGACGTCAGCATGACGTCAGCCTAGACCCACCTGTCATACCCGGACCCATGCATCATGATGACGTCAGCATGATGTCATGATGACGTCGGACGCGACCGGCACCGCAGACGCGCCACGTGCCGGCCGGTATTTTTTCTCTCCTTTATCCTTTTTCAAATTATGTTTTAAACTTCGAAATTCATAGAATAATCATACGAACTCGAAAAATTATGAAACAAGAGTCCAAATTTTTTCTAAAATCGATCTCTACGTCATAGGCTTATCCATGAGTGCATTTGGAGTTTTGAATTTCTATTTGCTTCTTTGTGGACATCTATAGGAGTCGCTATCGCGACTCTACGTTACGTTCAGTCCCCGAGTAGGAGCTACTCGAGGAGGACGACCCGAAGTACGTGGAGGACTTGACAAACGACCTCGGAGGTACTACTTTCCCACCCACCTCGTAGATCCTATTAGACATGACATGATAGTTTGCTAGCGCTTTACATTTTCTGTTGCAATGCTTTATGCTAGGTTGCATGATTAGAATGCTTGTGAAGCCTCTACCTTGTCGCAACCCATCACCTGCATACCCGCTGATAGATTTAGCCACGTGCTTATCAAATTTTTGCTGCTATTTATGCTTTATCTCACTTACGTGTTATATATGAACCGGATTATATGAACCGGATGGTGACCTTGGTGCGGGTGACTTGTAAAACCTGGTGACGTGGGTTACTTGGTGAGTGAGATTTCTGCGTGTGCCTTGGGTGTGTGGTGGTGAGGGTTGCGTCGACCAGGCAGGATCTACGACGAGTCACGAGGATGAGTCTTGCCGGGGTGGTGCTTATGGGCATCCCCGCGTTGTTTAGTACTTGTGGCGGGTACATGGTGATTTTTCCCGAGGATCCGGGGTGGAGAGCCTTTGTGGAAGGAAACCCCGGAATATAATGGAGGTGCCGAGGGCACAGGGACCTCGAGTCCCCGCAAAGATGTCTTGTCTGGTCCTACCTAAGGACTTGTTCTCTGAGGATCGGCCCCTAGGGAATGTTTAGTGCACACCACACAATACCTGAATGGGCAGGGCCCGGATTGCCCCTTTTAGTTTGGCGGTGCCATACCTACTGGGAGGTTAGCGGATAGTGTATAGGGAGGTACGGGCGCAGATGACCCACACCCTCTCGAGACAGCCTAGTGACCACGAGTTGGGCCCGGTACTATGTTCTCACAGTCTCAGCGTCCCGGTGGTACTCCAGGACTTTCAGGGCTGAGTGGTAGGGTGGCATCGTCTGATTAGGAGGTCTCCGGTATAGCCGAGACGGGGCACCATTGATGATGGTTATCTTGTGGGTACTGGTGTACAGGCTCTACAGAGTTAAAACCAATACATATTGTCCTGCCTTCGGGCATGGTTATATTCATATCTTAGGCCTGGACTACTTTAGGTTTGCGCCGGCTCTTCGAGCCTGGACTGCCTTTGGGTGTGCGCCGGCTTATGGTATGTTTCTTCCCTTGACCCAAGTTTCTCTGAGTAGTGAGAGGTGTCCTTTCTCTTCTTACCCCGAGCTGAGTTAGTGATGTGAGTTGGGTTACGGCTGAGAGCCTGAAGGGCTGAGAGCCGATTAGGCAAGGCAAAAGGAGCTAGAGGGCTGTCTTGTCGCCAAGCGAGAGTGAGTTGTGAGATGTGTTATGGTAATGGATTTTGGGATGGATATGATATTGGATTTGGCGTCACACTGGGTTTGGTGTGACTTGGGGATGGTGAATAAAACTTGATTATTATTATTATTAAAAACTTGATCGCTTGCATAGGAAACTACAGCCACATATAGGCCTCTTTGATATACCCTTTGCATTCCACAAAGCACCACAAAGCAATGCAAATGCATAGGGTGGGAAACAGTAGCCAATACGCAATGTACTGAAATGCGGTTTTTAGATTGCAAGGTGAACTTCGGCAACAAGGAGGATTAGACGGTTTCGTGCCTATGCTCAAGCTGGAGTTGGATGAAGATGCTTCCGCGACTTTCTTCTAGCTATTCTGGATGTTGCGTGACTCTGTTAGCTTCCGCCATGTGGCGATGTATTAATTTAAACCTCTCCACTTGTACTCTTTTTATTCAAAGTTTGACTCAGTAATCGACTGTAATTCGGATAATATGATGGAATGATCCTTGGGGACTATCATGTTATACTTCATTCTGTGGATTTTCCTTCGTGGAAATCGGGGATGTTACAGTGCCCGCGCTTGCTGACCTCTCGAAGGGCTCGTGCACGGACCTTTTTGTCCGAGCGACCTCTACACCGACATGAGGACCTCGAAGAATGACTACACCGACCTCTTCGTTCGTTCACCGACCTCTCGCTCCCCCGGGACGCCGACCTCACGTGAAGACCTGCTCATCGACTACAAGGAGCTCGGGGACTAGCTGTGGGAGAATTCCCCCCGGGATACCCACGGCTCGGACTATCGGGGCGCGACCAACGCGAGTTCGCCCACGACCGGGGGGTGTGGGGCAAGGCATCGACCCCGCGTCCCGCACGACATCGGAGGATATCCCGGAGATAGCGATCTGTTAGGATAGACTCCAATCCCAGAAATCATGTAACCAGGATTGACGACCTCGTAGTTTCTATCTGTAACCCTACCCCCCGTCTATATAAGGCGGGTAGGGACCTCCCCCGAACGACATCTAATCTCATTCCAATCTAGTAAAGCAGAGAGCAGGACGTAGGGTGTTACGTCTCATTGACGGCCCAATCCTGGATACATTGGGTGTCTTGCATCTCTGAACTACCATCTAGATCTCTGTCTTGCGCACCTCGCCAGATCAATCTACCTTCGTAGGACGCCCCTCGGAGGACCGTCGAGAACATCTCTTCGACAATCTTCAAAAACACCCTTCTAGTACCTGCTGTATACACTGCCTACCCATACTAAAATGTGTATGTGGAGGGCTTTCTCCCAAATAGAGGCCATATATGTGTATAGAAAAATGGGGAAATAACAGAAGAGATCACTCGGCGCACGGTTGGCCATATACATGCAGCTGCACCGATGGTTCTTGGCACGGGGCTGTTTTTATAGGCGGTGGTAGGTGGATTGAGTGGCCACCTATGCCTTGGTAGGTGGAAATAGTGTCTTATCACTGTCGGCTGAAATGAAGACCCGAGCAACCGGCAGAGATTAACTATGGATATGAGTGCGCGCGGGTTAAAATTTTCCCAGGTCATTTGAACCCCACGCCATTCGTCCCCACCAGCGCCGAAAGAGCACCAGCCTCAATGATATATATAGGATGGCGCGGGGTGAAATTTTCCCAAGTCATTTGAACCCCGCGCCATTCGTTCCCCACCAACGCCGCCGAAGAAGCACCACCCCCACCATCCCCGGGCGTCCTGCACCAGTGGAATCGAGGCATGACGGCGTTTTCCGGCGGTGCGGTCCACCACTCCGGCGTCCCCAACACCGCGCCGACGTCCTGCGCCCCTACGGTGATAACTAATTAGCCGTTTAGGTGTTCGAGTTTGTTGTCTATGAGAATGAGAACTAATTCCGCTGTCCTAGCCCTCGCCTCGCCGCCCGCCGCTGGTCTACCTCCACGCCGATGGAGGACCGCCACACCGCACCGCCGTCCGCGACCTCAAGCCATCCTCCTCTTCAACGCCCGACGTCGTACCTGCCGCGACCTCTCCTCCTCGAATCCGCCGGAGCAACGCCCCTTCCGTGCCCTCGTCTTCCTTCTTCGGACCTTTGCTTCTCTCGTAACATAACCTCCTAATTACTGGGCCCACCCGCTTTTTGTCTTTGTCCCAAAGACCTCGACAGTGTGCCGATGCACCCAATAACTTAAGAAGCTGTCGAAAGTGTCATCTAAACCCCGATTTCACCACTCATACCAAGATCAACAAAGGAGTAGCTACAACATTACAACATTTGTTACAAAAATATAGATCGAGTGCGGAAGAATAATAACATTAATTTTACAAAGCGTGAGTAAGTTACATTTAAGTAAACTTAACTTAATTAATTTGCGAAGTTGAGTAGACTAGAAGACAACCAGATCATGTCATGCCCACCGACATAACCTTGGTTAACAAAGACGAGTCAAGACTGCAACAAGGGTTAACAAACCACGAGTACGGGAGTACTCAACAAGACTTAACCGTCAAGGGAAAAAGGAGAAGACTTAGGAATGCCGGCTTAGGGAATCAAGGAAAGGTTTTAGCAAGAATCAAGGACTCATTTTGCGAAAAGCTTACTAAAAGTGAATCCTTACTTTCAAGGTTTTAATTTCAAATTGGTAACTCATATACTCTAGGTGATTCTATACTAGAGCAAACATTTCTTTCATAAGCCAACTTTCTTTCCTCAAAACCATATTCCATCAATTACTACGATGATGGTCAGGGAATCGGGTCTCCTTCTCCGAGAAGCAGCGGCGATTCATGAATCGATTATAATCCCAAAAGGGGAGTTCTAACCACACGAAATATGTAGCACCTAAGTTTGCATATATCAACCTTTTCTCGATTTGTCCAAAACGGGAACGAGGCTGCGCCACCCGAGAGTACAGCACCCCACCGCCATACCAATTTCAAGCGGGGCGGGTACACGCTACTCCCGCCATGTCTCCACTCCCGGTGCGTGGTTGCCGTTCGATTTGGCTCTACCGAGATCCGGCTTACCGTGAGTATGTGGTAGTACTAGTTTCGCCCCGACTGGGGGTGATCGCCAAGCAGACGTGCCATTGACCAAAAGGTCTCAGCGCAATATGCGCTCAAAAAGTCCCGATTCACTCGGGCCAAACAACAGACGGTCCTTAAACGACCAACACGGACAAGCACGGCTAGGAATCCCGCGGCTTTCAACCTACGTCCCGTCCGATCTCAAATTCATCACTACAACTCTTTCTTTTCGAAAACGGTACCATCTCCTCAAATAAAACATTTTGATGAAAAACTTCACTAATTAAGCAGGGCTAAGCATCACTAAGCATTTTCAAAATAAACAGGTTATCAAGGATGGTATTGAAATAAACAAGGATGGTAATGCAACAATTAGGTTATCACTCAACTCCTAATTACTTAATGCAACAAAGCATAGACAAAAGTGATATAAAGCTTCTAAAACATCAAGGAAGGGTTTAATGTAACCGAGGCTTGCCTGCTTTGCGAGGAAAGTTAGATTCCGCAAATCGGATCATCCGAGTCATACTTGACACCAACATCTCTAGTGGATACACCTTCTCCAAAGCTCGATCATCGCAAACCACATCACTCTCGTTCACTACATGTAATAATGTATGCTTCAACATGATGGAATTTAAATATGATGCTTAAACGATGCATGAAATGATAACAACTTGAGTACAACTTTCCTTCACGATAAAGTTGCAACCCAACAAAACCAACTTGTTGAACTACTCTACAAGATATCATCACCATTGCCTAAGGAGTTCTCAAGGACCATTTGAGTGTGTATGATCCAAGATTCACAAAACAACACAAAAGTCACACAAATCCTAAGTCATTAAACACTAAACATTTCAGTTAAACACATAAAATAATAGAGCATGAAATAGAAAATAATTTAAACATTTCAAAATGATTCCAAACTTTTTTATACAAGAAGGACACATCATAAAAACAAGTATCAAATAAATTTTCATGATTTTTAATAAATCTTTTATTTTCTAAAAATCATGGAAGATGCATTTTTCAATTAAAAAAATGTATTTTTAAAATATGCAAGAACTACCCAAAACTCAAGTTTCATAATTTTCATACGTAAACATACTCATAAGAAGACTCTACAAAAATTTTCAGAATTTTTGAAGCTATTTTCAAATTTCTATGAATTTTGCAAAGTTGGGCACTATTCACCTTTAAATAAATCGATAAAACAAAAACTAAAAGAAAACGGCCATTGGGCGGCCTGGCAAGCGGCCCAAAGCGCCAGCAGGCCGGCTCCAGCCCCGCCCACGCTAACGAGCCGGCTGGCGCCCTCTGACGCCCCCGACTGACCACGGCGGCGCCCGGCTTTGGCCGGCGCTAGTTCGCTGGGCGGCGAGGTCTCCGGCGACCACACCTAGCCTATCTTGCTCCCTCGCTCTCCTACACCTCCCGACACCGCAAACCCAACACCTAGGGCACCGAGGCACCCTTGCCGACGGCTATGGCGGCACGGCGGCGCGACCACGCGGCGGAAGAGCTCCCCGGAGCTTTCCCGCGGCGGCGAGCACGCGGAACCTCTCTAGGACACCTAGACGACCAGAACTCCTCACTCAATCGACCCAAAATGACCTCAAGCACGACGCAACCTCGCCTTGCGCGGAGCGGCAACGCCGAAGCTCGTCGGGCGACCGGGCGTTTCGCGTCGCGCCGCTGGAAACGGAAAACGGACGGCACTATCGTGACCGGTAGCTCACCGAGATGACGATGCTCATGCTGGTTTGACGGAGACGCAGGCGGAGGTGGTCCGACGGCGGTGACGGGCGGCGGCGGCGCTCTCCGTGGCAAGGTCGACGTTCCGATGAGTTGGGATCGCAGATTGGAAAACGGACAAGCCGATCATGAGCACAACGTCAAGGCGCGCGCGATATCACTAGACGGTTTTCCTCGGCGCTCACCGAAACCGGCTGACGACGACGAGATGGCTCGCGGCGGCGCGGCTGCCGACCTTGAAGAAGAAGGCGTCGCGCGGGTGACTCGGTCGATGAAAAACGACGCGAGCTTGCTCAATCGACGCGCAAAGGAGTTCTGCGTAACACTATGACAAGATCAATTCGGTGGATTTGAGTTCGACAACGACGACAAAGGAAAGGGGGCGGAGATGGTTGCCGGCGGCAGTGGAGGAGAAGAAAAAGTCGACGACGGCGTCGGCTCCGCGTTTTATAGGGCAAAGGATGGTTGGACAGGTGGATGGCGACGTCGCGAAGCTGGGCCGGTGGCTAGTGACGCAGCGTGAGGATGGCGGCGCGAGACGGCCACGGCGGCGGGCGACGACGATGTGAACGGCATGGGCGGCCATGCCGGCAATCAGTAGCACTAAAACCCTAACTTTTGGAATTTTTGCAAATTACTTCCAAAATTTGAACTAAACTTGAAAAACTCCAAAAGCAACTTTGCTTAAAATTTCAAGATCTACAATTTTCACAATTGGAAGATTTTCAAATTCGGCCTCCAAAAAGGACTTTTGAAATGAGATCAAAAAAAGATAAATTTGAATTCAAAAATTACTTTTAAAATTACATAAAACTTGAAAAACTTTTGTACATATCTTTTGTTCATCAAGAAAAGATCTTCAAAGTAGCTTTTGGAAGCTTTGTCAAATTTGGCATAGATTTTGAAATAAACAAAAAGGGGTAAAGAAGGGTTAGGGTTTAGGGTTTCCGACAAAAAGGGTAACTCTCGGATTCCTATTCTTTTCGCATCTTTTCATCCAACAACTTAACCAACTATAACTAAACTTATTTTTGCCCAAACCAAAGCTTAACTGGTAAATAACACTGGGTGTTACATTCTCGCACCGCCAAGACAAGATAGGGAGCGCGCGAACCGCACGGAATTTCGGTGAGTGCGTCGGTCACACGCCCCTTGAGGTGTTGGTTGAAATGCCCGTGTGGAAAACTAGCATGATTGAAGACATACTAGTGCTCGAATTTAGATTTTGCTTTCAAACAGTTTCGGGATCCTTATTAGTAAATGTTTTTTTGTAAACAAATTAGCTTAAAGTGTGATTGAAATGAGATAGATGTTAAAATTCATGAGATTGTGGTGTTCAAAATCCAGTTTGGATATTTAAATATAGAGTAAAAGTACATTAGCGGTCCTCAAACTTGTCGCACTGTGTCATCCCTGGTCCCTAAACTCTCAAAATGGTCGATTAAGTCCCTAAACTGTTTTAGTGTTAAAAATAGTCCAAAGCGGGTCTTCATCGGGTCTTGAAGCCGTACACACATGCGTGGGGGCCATTTGTCGGTTTCATCTCCCCCCGAGTTTTGAGTTCCCTCGGACCCTCTCTCGTCTCACGAGGTGCAGTTATTTCAATAGAATGAAGTTTGCAAGGAAAACGTGTTAAAAAAAAAAAAAAAACAGTTGGCAAGCCAAACCGTAGGCCAAGCAAAGGTGCAGGAGTCCCCCGCCACGATGGGCTTGGCCAGGGCGACTACGTGGGCATCGTCTTTGCGGTATTTGCGGCAACTACCACGTGCGTCGCGGTGCGACCAGCGCTAGGCTGTACCACCGAGATGGCGTGCATCAACGCCACAAAGAAGCGGCATGCACCATGCAAAATCCAATGGAAGATCCGCATCTAAACCATCACGACGACGGGGGCACGGGCGGTGGTGTCGGGGTCGGCACCAGCGGCGACGCCGCGATGATGTGTGGTGGCGGGTCCGGTGAGTGAGGCCATTGCTCGTGGGCGGCGTGGCGGGCGCAAGGATCCGCGAGGAGCTCACGCCGCCGCCCGTAGTGCCTCCTCCCCTCGGCCGCACCCCCGAGACGGAGAGAGATGGAAGATGGATGACATGCAGTCCCCACATGTCGGTGAGCCACTTGTTTGGACTATTTTGGCACCAACAGAGTTTAGGGACTTAATTGACCGCTTTGAGAGTTTAGGGACCGGGATGACACAGCGTGACAAGTTTAAGGACATTTGGCGTTTTTTACTCTTAAATATATAGGTCTTGTACTTTTCTTATTGTACAACATTTCGAATGACATAGCATTAACATCCTAATTTGGTTACATGTATAGGAAACCATGCGTGGTATGTAGTGCGTGTTGGTCGTCTTGGGGATCTATCGAACTGGGAAGATTGTTGTGCTCAAGTCAATGGCTACCCCGATAATTGTTACAAAAATACAACACAAATTTGAAGTTTTCATGGCGTACTATGGTGCAGACTATGGCCATCAACCGCCCCCGGAGATTGAAGAGAAGCCACCCCCATAGATATGAAGATTAGGAGAATTGCTCCTTGTCCTATGAAAGATGTCATGCTTTCATTTATGGCTATTGTCATTGTTTTTCTTATTTGGAAGTTGATGTCGTAGGCTTAGTTTCAGAGAACATTAGGCCGAGTTTGTTGTATGTAACCATTAAACCCTCGTAATGTTTTGTTGATATTAATGTATGGTGTGTTTAGGGATTTTAACGGTTTGCTGAATTCCACGAATAAATGTAAAATTAAATAAAATTTAAAACAAAAATGACGGTTAGCATGGGCCCGGCGGTGAATGACAAACAAACCGGTAGTGTTACTACACCAAACACTTGTCGGTTTGAATTGAAAAATGTCATCGATGACACAAAAAGAGCACCGGGCGGCTGCATTAACCAACCGGCGGTGTCATCGAAAAATAACACGGTCGGGTTAAAACTCAACCGGCAAGTGTTAACAGAAATAACACTTGTCGGGTTCAAAATGAACCGGCGGTGTTGTTGCTTCGCTACACCGCCGGCACGATCTGAACCGGCAGGGGCTGTTACTTCTCCAATACTGTCGGTTCTTTGAAGCCCGACAAGTGTTCGGTATCAACGCTGCCGTTTGACTTCGAACCCGGCATTGCTTGGATCGAAATGCTGCGGTTGGATAGTGAACGTCGTCTCTCTTCAAATCACCGCCGGTGTTTTGACCCGGCGATGATTTGAACCCCACATCACTACCGGTTTGGTTTCTGCGGTTTATTTTCGGCGGTGAAGGGGGTTTGGGCCCGGCAGTGATGTACTGATGCGGGGTAGTGTTGTAACCCCCGATTTGGGTGTAGGGACCCGATAGCTCAAACCAGGATACATCGCAGTGTCTTCTCTGTGTTCTTGAGTCCACCCAAGCCACCAGAGGCCCACACTCATTGACACCCGACGAACAACAATGCTTGCCACAGTTTGTACCCCCGCGACATGACCGCCCTGCCGAACCGGCCATCATCCCCCTCTTCCCTGCACTGCTGCCACATCCACAACATGCTTGTTCTGAATGTGGCCTATGCATGGAAAATGAATTTTCAGCTGCGGTCCATTAAGAAAGCCACCTGCATTACTCAACCCATTTCATACAAGCACCTTTGGGATGGACTCTCCACCGGTGATTCAAATTATGGACTCTCCACCGGCGAAACATGTTTCCATAGACAGCCCCTGGCCCCCTGACCTAAGCGAGAGTCCATAATTTGAATCAGCAATGGAAAGGAATGGTGGGTGCCTATATGAAAATCGTCATTGTAGTGTTATGTCTATATAGAGAATACAATAGACACACTTTAGTACACAATCCCATGAATATTACAATCAGTTTGGTACTATAAGCATATTGACATATCATGTAGGGACGACCTAGCTATTTAACTATATACATATAAAATAACTCTGATCCCTTCTTCAATGATCAAATGAAGAAGCTAAGCATAGGGGTATAAAATTAAACGAGAGGATTTGAAGAAGGCACCACTGTCAGATTAGGCCACAGTTGTGCCGCTGGTCCGCCGGCGCTTCCGTAACATGTAGAAACTCTGGACGTCCACTCCCAAAAAACGCTTATCATCAAAGTAGAAGCGATGAAAAGCTGTTGCTGACAGAAGCCAGACGACTGTAAGGAACTCGCCACCGCCACTGTTGAGCTGCCTGGCGTGGGACTCCCTGCTGGAATGGTGTGCTGCGTAGCACAGCATCTCCACCCAAACCCCAAACAGCATCTTTAGCACCACTGGCCTGCTGCAATTTCCGCTAAGTAGCTCGTTACCAAGGGTTGCTCCACGGATAAGGATAGGTGGAAGGTTTTTGTAGTCACGATTCCTGATTTGCGTCATCCGTCTCTTCCAGATTGACCTGTATGGAAACCTTCTCTTTAGTTCTTCCAGGGTACTTGTATGTAGTCGATGGCGAACAGGGCTGGGCAGCATGTAGGGACGTTCCACAAGGAGGAACATCATGTAGTTGGAGAGTGAATTGGTTGCCTCCACAAGGGTTCTTATTCCTTCATTTTTATTTTGGTGCCCTTCTTGGTCCTCCTTCCCTCCATTTCCATTTTGGTGCCCTTGGTCCTCCTCCTTCCATACATTTCCATTTCGGTGCACTTGGTCTTCCTTAAGGAAGAATAGGAACATATTGGTGGCGAAGTGCCAGACAAAAATACTCTCATCGAACTCACCAGTGCTCCATTTGAGATCTAGGAATGGTTCATCACATAGCCTCAGTGCACACTGACCCCGATAGCTCCTCATCACCTCCTCTTCACCTTGACATGCTCCCACCATTCTGAATATCTCTTTCAGCACCAACTCCTTTGTACTGGTCGAAATCACAGTGCTTCCATCATCCCATAATGAAACCACGTGGCTTCTTAGGCTTGTAACGCTGGTGCAGGAGTCAACCAGGTTGTGCTGCCCAATGGAACCTGACCACCTCTTGGGCAGTGCTGCCTTGAAACGCAGGCGAAGAGACATAAGCCGTATGTGCAGCTCACTGAGGGCCCGTTCGGTTAGGGTCATCCCTGGCCGGAACGGTTCCTGATGATGGTTGGCTGTATAAAATACAGCAGAGTTCCTGGCCGGATCAGTTTCAGGACTCGATTCTGTGCCAACCGAACGTGCCCTGAATCTTCTAGCTCTCAACAACGAGCAGGTCCAAGTTGATAATGTTGCTCTCAGCACCGATGCAATCTCCAGGAAGCAAGCCCCGACTAGCAGTATGTAAGTGACAGTGACATCAACTCCTTTGTAACCACCGTGTTTTCCAGCACTGAAATGGAAGAGGAAGAGCGATCCGAGCGTGGCCAGAAATGTAACCACCCGGAGGCAGCGTCCATACCACGTGTGGATCATCATCGCCTTGGTGTAGAAGATGTCATACATCAAGGATAGCTGAAACTCAATGAGCTCGTAGATGCTTTTCTTCTCATAAAATAGGCTCAAGTTATCATGCTGCAATGAGTCTTGGAAGGCCGGGTAGTCCACAAACTGGCAGACACAAATGTAGAGCATGTCATGAGCGCCTTGCAGGACCATTTCATCATTCAGCTGGTTGTTTCCGGCCAACTGCCTGGTGCTGCAGCCTGGAGAGGAAGGCCCATTCTCCTCGATATTAGCGCTGTCGATGATGCTGTCTAGGTTGGAGGACTTGAGGGCCCACACCCTTTCTCCGTACTTGATAATGCCAACGGAGAACAGCAGCGCTGCCGCTGTGATGAGCAGCGTCTCGCTTGGGGCGATGTACTTGTAGAGGACATAGGCTGCTCCAAGGGCCTGCACGGCGAGGGCGAGCAGGTGGCGCAGCCAGAGCTGGTTGTCCTCCATGGCGTAGGCGCTGATGTTGTCCTGACCACCGAGATGGATGAGGAGGAACGGTGCCCAGAACGCCATCAGATGCCTGTGTTCACTGGGCTTACAGCTCAGGGACATGTGACCGATGGTATATGTTGCTGTCAAGTCGGCCAGCTGGTACAGTAGCCAGAGGAGCATCCTCAGCAAGCGAGAAATGTTATGCCGACGCTTCCCTGCAAACATGAGCAGAGACACTTGCAGCGTGAAGCTTAACAGCACCAGGATTTGGACCTCCCATTCATTCCACAGATGCAGCAACCCTCCAGCCAGCACTGATCGCTTCATCATGAATTACTCAATACACCACTGAAATAAAGATGAGGATCATTATGAGAGGAAGGGGACTAATCAACACATACAACAACAGAACAAACCCAATATTTTAAAAATATTATATAACTCTCTGTGTTTGTTTCAACATATATAGCTGGTGTTTGTTTCAACATATATAGCCGGTTCTAAGCCCCTTTGATGCAAAAGGCAGTCCACTCTCCTTTTGTGTTTATTTCAACATATATAACCAGTTTTAAACCCGATTGGGCTTGTTCGGTTGTATAAGGGATCCATTCCCTGCGGAACGAATCCACCCACAGCTACAAGCGGAGAGATGACTGAGGTGGCTAAGGTGCAGGGGTGCCTCCGCGAGATTTCTTCCGCTGCTGGTAGCCTCCGCATGTTCAGCTGCACGTAGAATCCGCAAGGATTCGTTCCACCAGTCTAGGGCTTGTTCGGTTGTATAAGGGATCCATTCCTGCGGAACGAATCCACCCACAGCTACAAGCGGAGAGATGACTGAGGTGGCTAAGGTGCAGGGTGCCTCCGCGAGATTTCTTCCGCTGCTGGTAGCCTCCGCATGTTCAGCTGCACGTAGAATCCGCAAGGATTCGTTCCACCAGTCTAGTGGTCTGGCTTGATTCCAGGTGAAGTGAGGGGGATTTATGTTGCATCTAACCTCCGCATGACCCTCAAGTAGGCTGACCGTACACAAATTTTTTAAAGGAACCGGATTGAATCCAGTTGGCACAACCGAACAAGCCCTAAAGCAAAAGGCAGTCCATTCCAATTGGTTTCAAAGCGTGTTTTCTCTTATGAAAAAAGGTGGCGAAACATCATTTTTGCCCTTGGCCCCACTAGTCAGACTGTTTCTTTTTTGCTTCAAACCCTTCCTTTTTATTACCCCGTTTCCGTTCTGTACGTGATGAGCGGTTTGTGGGCATGGCGGCACGGGCCCCATACAAGGTGATCGCGTGTCAGTAAAGAGTAGCCGAGCAGCCATATAGAGCACGTGGCAGCCATATAGAGCACGTGGCAAGCAGGGTATACTCAAACCAGCCCAGAGGCGGTGAGTACGCGGCGTGGGCCTAGCTGGTGGCACATGGGGCCTGTCTGGCTAGCGTAGAGGTGGTGGGTGGATTGTGCGGCTGGCAAAAGCAAAGACATGACAACGTTAGTGAGCGCCATGGCAGTGATGGAGGTGCGTCTCACAAGCATCTCCTCTGATGATGAGGTGCTAGGTGGAGTAGCTAGAGCCATTGGAGGAGGGACAAGCGCCGACAGTGAGAGAAACGGAGGGAGGGGGTAGAACGGAGGGGCTAGGGGCATTTTGGACCTTTGACTCTATTTATTTTTCCTACTCAGCCCAAGAGTATTATTTTAATTGAGGCAGTGTCCTTGAATAAATTTGCCCCAAGACAAAAATTCCACAAGTCAATTGCACTTTGGCCAACGGCAGGATTCTGTCTAGCACTATGCCACTAGATGAAGTGGTGAATGCATAGGCTAGACGATCATCTAGTAAAGAGGGTCAGGTGTTAGTGAGTGAAGTTTCAATGATCGGCTAGAGAATATACCTCACCAGATGATATGGTCAAACACATTTGGACCTTGGTAGGTCATCCAGTGCTGATTGCTTTTGCAGTGTTGCTTCCACCGGCTTGGAGTTCCGCTGGGGTCTAGTATGATCATAATAGTTTCTCCCATATGTATATCTCTAGATTTAGGGTGTATATGACCGAACAAAGTGTATATGGATGAAGTATATGATCATACTAGACCATCTAAAATGGTATGTATGTTAAGTATGCAGGCATACGTAGAGTATGTGGATATACTTTTTTATATACAGGGGTTAGTGGCATTTTAGTGATTTATTAAAAAATATGGGTTTCTTCAAAAAGTTCGCGTAGTAAAGTCTAAAGTATCTTAATATGAGTATCTAAACATACTCAAACTGATAAACAAGTATGAACACATACACAACATTTAGGAGTAACTACTCTCGGGAGTACAGAAACCTCACCCTATATATATATATATATATTTGGGGCGGGCGCTATATATATATATTGCCCTTGGCCATCCATCTAGAGCAGGGGCGGAGCCAAGATGAGCTCTCAGGGGGCTAATTAATGGAGAGTTAACGGAAATTAAATAATTTAATGTAATTTAAAAGCTAAGCTATAGTGATTAACAGGGAAATCAACCTCACCAGGGGGCTGCAGCCCAGGCAGCCCCACCCGTGGATCTACCACTGATCTAGAGTTGTTGGAGTACAGAGAAATGGAGGGACATTGCTACACATTTAAGATACACTCAAACTAACTCATATGAGAGCTGACTGTTCATATCCAAAGTAGTTACTGATTGGGCTTTAGCTTGAGCGCTAGAGTGACCTTGGCTTAATAGTGTCAATGTATCTTGGTGAGGGGAGCACATGATATCTTGGTGACCTTGCGGCGAAGGCCATGCTGGCCTTTCGGTGTTGACCCTATGAAGAACTTGGTGTTAAGTTTCAGTGACTTGGTGTGCAAGGGATGAGGAGACCTATTCCTAGGGGGACAAACTCATAGTGAAAAGGACACTAAAGTGACCAGAATAGTCAAATGACGATGGTGAGAGACACTTGCCTTAGTTGGCGAGAGCCTCGTTGTAGCACCAACTCCAAGACTAGAAACTTAGTGTCCAGAATTGTACCTTGGTGGAGTTCCCACATGGACTAGTGATTCAATTTTTGTAACCGATACCACGAGATAAATCTTCTCAACTCTAGGAATTTTTCATATGTAACTCTTGCTCTTTGCATACCAAATTTATTGTTTCAGCTAGTGCATGCTTTGTGTGACCTTTAATTTTCCCAGATTAGCTTAGATTGGACGGTAGGCTTGGCTCAAGGTTGCTACACTCTCAGTCGGTTAAAGGGTAAGTTAGAGCACATCAAAAAACCTCGGGTGGACATCATGCTAGAACTAGTTTATTGTTTTTTCTTGTGGTAGCTTTATTTGAGCCTTAGGTTAATTGTTTTTATTTAGGCACCCAATTAACCCTATCTTTTGGCACTTATGAGGACCTTTCACCTATTTAGAATTTAAGGACCAAAATACAATATGTAAGGGCCTATCTATAAGATCTAGACATTTATTTGTAATTTCCCACCCTACCAGCGTTATATGTGCCCATCCTATAAATATGGCCCAAGGCCTATGTGATAGGGCTTTTGGCTCACTTGGCACTTGCTTGCTCACTCTTTTTCTCTATATCTCTTATGATTTCCCTCTCTCTATGTAATCTAATTCCCTAACATTTTCTCAAAAGCACAACTTTTATCAATCGCCTTTGTCGGTGTTCGACCCGCGGTCCTAACCAACTTGTGAATTAGTGCAGCGCATCCCCGTCTGGATGGTGATGCAAGATGAACACAGGGGATTTATACTGGTTCAGGCCAAGGGATGCACTACGTCCAGTGGGGGTGGAGATTTGTATTATCTTGCACAGGGTGCTCGTAGTAGGAGTTTACAAGCGCAGGAGAGGACGGCGAGTCCCCAGTCTCGTGAAGTGAGGTGTTGATTGAGGTAAGTGCCAATATCATGTGAAGTCAAGGCGTGAATGCTTGTGAATTGCCTATAGCTATCCCGGGCTCCCCCTTTTATAGGCATCAAGGGTGAGCCATTGGTTACATGTCGATCCACGTGATGGGAGAGACAATGTCCGAGCCCTGTAGTCTTTGTTCCTCGGGAATTAGGTGACGGTGGTCTTTGTTCCTCGCGCTTTTAGAGGTAAGCTTTTTAGGTTAGCAAGGTGCTTTGGGTACCCTAACTATGGTACCCGACGGTAGCCCCCGAGCCTCGAGGGGGTGAGTTCACCCCTCCGGAGGTTCTCTCTTGTAGATCGGCTGTCGTGGTGGCATTTTTTTATGTTTGTCGGTCTTGTTTCCGGTGGAGTTGGTCTTGAGCACACCCGCCGGGTGTGGCCTGAGGCCTCGGAGGAGTAGTTATACTCCTCCGAATACTCCTCCGAGGGCTTTCCACGACCTTACCTAGCCCGTCGAACCCCTGTTGGGGGGTTTTTGGTACAACTTGTACTACGCGAGGGTAGTTCCCAAGCCTCTGCTCATGCAGGCGGTCGGTTAAGGATGCCCTCGTCTTTTTGGTTAACCCCTCGGACTGCCTCTCCGCGAGGAGGGGGTGAACCGCGGAGGACTACCCTCATTGGGCGAGCCCGGCGTGTCTCGGTGAGCTAATAACTAGTAGATCGATCAGTGGAGACCTCCGCGTGCCCTGTTCGATAAGGGTCAGCTTGTGGTCCGGAGATGCACTCCAAAAGATACCGCATGGGTTTGCCTTGGTGGGTCAGGGATCCGTTCGATAGGATCACGAGGGGCTTGATGCCTCCCTTGGTCGGATCCCCTCACAAGGCTGCCCCCGCTGGTCTCGGATGTGTCTTAGGATATCCCGAGCGTTCGGTAGCTCGGGGCTAGGCCATGTACGGGCATACCCTTAGAGACCCCTGACTCGATGTCCTAGGGCGGTTGTCAAAGCCCTGAGGGCCCATCCTTCAAACCCCTGGACCGTAGTGGGCTCGGAGCCCTGTACCCGTCGAGGGTCCTCGGAAGATTTTTACCTTTTACTTCATGGGGAAGGGATCATGAGAAAATCTTTTTCATTGTCGTGCAAGAGGCGGAGAGAGATCTGGCGTGTCTTTTAGGGCGATCATTGCGGGGAGAAACGTCCCTATACACTGCAGATTTGATAAGACAAGTCATCGAGGGTTGTGGTTTTTTACCATTCGCATGGTGCGGTTATCGGAGAAAATCACACAACGGATCCTTGCATTAAATGCGCGGATTCGATTTGCCATCTCGCCACTTCTACTGGTCCGCCTATATATTTGGGGGTGCTGCCGGCTTGTTACGTTTCCTTGCCTTTGCCTTCCTGCGCCTCTGCCTTCCTTGTTTCGGACCTACCGAGAAGTGAGGGAGAAAGAGAGAAAAGAGAGAGGCCCTCCAAGCTTTTTCGCCGTTTTTCAAGTAGATCTATGGCGGACGACCTCATCATTCTTGTTCTTGATCCGAGGCCACGTTCCACCATGATGGTGGAGATGCCGCAGAGCTCATCGAAAGCAAGGCCTCCTCGGCCCCTTACCGACGTCAATGCCCCGAATGGATCACGCCGGCGGCCGACCACGACGATCCTCGGCTGCCCGAGGGCTATGTGGTGAGCTTCTTGGCGTTCCACAAGCAGGGCTTCGGGATGCCGGCGAAGCCGCTTTTTATGCACGCGCGCATGCATTATTACCGAAAGTGGAGCTCCACAACTTCACCCCCAACTCCATTGCCCAGCGGCGATCTTTGTTGCCGCTGAGGGGACTTGGGATCGCCCCATTGGGAGCTTTGGCTCTACCTCTTCAAGTCGGTCTTCCACTCCACGTCGGTGGAGAAAGGCATTTGAGGGCAAATGGTGGGCGGGAGGATGTGTCCTCCACCTACGCAAGGACCGGTCGTCGAGTACATCCCGCCAAGCCGACGATGACAAACCGGGTTGGCAACCCAAGTGGTTCTACCCGCGCAACGACAACAAGGGGCTCCCTCCCTTCACCAACAAGGTGGTCTCCCGATAGGGTGGAGTTTTGGCATTGGGGCCCTCCCCGGGTAGATCAACCTCGACTCCGACATCGGCTGACGCTACCGCGAGCCGGGGGGCCCATGACCTCACCGCCGCCGTGGTCGTCGCCGGTTTTGATCGGCGGAGGGTGCTGGCCCTGATGGATCATCGGTTGCGGCTCGACGTGATGTACGTCGATTCTCCGGCGGACGGCGATCGCGATGTCCTCCATCACCCTCGACACCGTGGAGCTCTGCGCGCGAGTCAAAGGCGGCGGGTGTGGATCCCAACATCACCAAGCTCGTCGGCCCCGATGTGCCCGATCGAAGGTTTCATTAAGTATCGGTCGCGATTTTTGTCTTGCAGGCTTTTTCGCCTAGCTGACTTCTCGATTTTTGGTTGCAAGAGTTGTGGGGTTATCACCCCTTTCCCCCCCTCGGTGCACGAGGACGGCGTAGTGAGAAACACAATCGGCTTCAAGCCGAGAGAGAGAAGCAGCGGAAGGACGTCCGCACGAAGAAGCGTGATGACAAAGCCAGCGAAAGCCCGAGAAGCGCCTTTAAGCGACCCGCCGTGGCGGGCCTTCCCCCCGAGGAATCGCCCGAGTCCATGTCGGTCGGCCCGATGGCAGCGTGGGCGGCACCGAGAGTCGGCCGCCCACGTCTCGATGTGCGCGCCTAACGATGGGTCCTCGGCCGAGGTCTCATCGCCTCAGGCGTAAGGGCGTTCGGGCCAGGTGGTCGCAGCCGGTGTTGGCATCGAGGGCGGGGCCCATATCGGGCGCAGCGAGCCGTGACCGCACCTCTCAGGATGGTCGTGGGACGAGGCGCGCAGCCAACACGTGCGGATGGCGCAAAGGCGTCGAGGGCTAGGCTCGCCCGATCACACCTTCGAGTCGTCGCGCCGAGGAGGCCCTCCATGCCCCGAGCGGGTACCGGCCGTTCTGTGTTCTTTTCGCGGTAATGCCCTTGCTAGTTTCTCGATATATTATTCCTCGCATGTTTGCTTGCCGGGTAAGGTCGATCGAGGATGCCTCCCTTGTGCCTACCATGGCCCCGAAGGTGGCCGTGACCCGTCGGCCGGCCGGGTGGGATGCGAAGCTCAATGGGTGGTCGATGCAGGCCGCCTTAGCGGGAAACGGCTGAGAAAGGTGGCGGGAGCGAGGAAGCTACGCGGCCCGAGCCAAGCTAGAGCAGGTGGAGCCACAGGCGCAAGCTGAGTTGTGGCAGGAGCCTTCCCCAGGCGAGGGCGAGTCCTCCATCCAGGGCGACACCGCAGCCTACGGTCGGCCGGAGGGGCCGGGCCGCACGGGAGGGCCAGCCCGTGGTCACGGGGATGAGGCCATGGCCGTGGTCACCCCGCATCGGGCGGTCGGCGTGGCCATTTACCGGCCGAGGCTAGAGTGCCTCGAGACCTCGGGGGCCTTTGCCAAGGCGATGCCACGCGCCGCGGCGGCCGCTGTGGTGGAGCAACCTCGGGGCCCGACTTCGCCGCCTAGGAAGGTCAAGGAGGTGGAGGTCCACACTATCCCTCCGATGACACCGTCCCCGGGACAAAGGGAAGGGGTGGAGGAGGAAACCGAGACCACAAGCCATCCGAGGGGCCTATGCTCGTGGGGGGGTAGTCGAGCACGGCTCTCATCCGTGTTTACCGTGGCGCCCATGAGTGGCCCGGCCCCCGCCTGACATGGCACAACCAGGAGTTCCTAGACGAGGAGCAGCTTTTATTCGAGCTCCGGGACGAGGATGAGGATGGACATCGGTAGCATGCCGGGGAGCTGCGTGTATAGGCACAACACTCCCTTTAGGGCGGTGATGAACGTCGCCGCGAGGACTTTGCCGAGGCTTTGCGGTAACGTAACTCTCCTTCCATGTCGGGTCACCCGATCTTTTGGGGGTTTTGCTGATTTGGACGTTTGCCGATGTCTTTGTTTATAATTTGGAGGTGGTGTCCTGCTCCAAATCGGCGTTAAATAAACCCGCGAGTGACGCGTGGGGTGTGGCGGATCGGCAAAGGAGCGAGGCCGCCCGCGCCGGGCGGTTTGGCGCAATGGAGTGAGGTGGCCGACCTCAAGTTGGCCCGTGATGATCTGCAGACCGGTGGCCTCGACCCGTGGGCGGTGGCGCCTTTGACCAAGAAGATCTAGTAGCTAGAAGCAGCCCTCGCTTGAGCCAACACCGAGATAGGCGAGGCCCGAACTTTGTGCGGCGAGTCATCATTGGCGCGACAAGGCCTTGGCGGGGAGCCTTGTGGCCAGCTGGTCCCCGGTGAATGGGACGAGGTCGGCCAGGGGCAGCGTAGGCGGCCAAGGATAATGGAGGCCCCGATCGCGAACTGGAGAGGGTGAGGGCCGCCTTCCTACTTCAGGCGGCTTTGCCTCGGCCACGCAGCAAGCCCGCGATTGGCAAACAAGGGCGAAGGTAACTCGATTCTTTCATCGTTTTAATTTTCTATCTTGCGCCCCCGGTACCTCTTTGTCGAGCTTCGGTAGTGCGGGGCTGAAAGCGATTGGCCAAGGCGACGGAGGCTTAGGTGCGCTCCACGCCATGTCTGGGGGCGAGGTGGCCGAGCTAACGCACCTCGGTGCGGTGGCCCCGATATGCTAGTCCTTTGAGGTCCAAGATTGTGCGTCGGGGAGTTCACTTGACCCCACTTGACCGCACTTGGTGGTCAAGTGCGTGATCCGATTTTTCGAGGCACCGCCTCCCATTATCGACCTTGGACCTTGGCCGAGCGAGGCTACGCGGTCGCCGGATGAGGAGAGGACCGTGCTATAGAGGATCTGATACCGATGGGGCTCGTCGAGGGCCCCTCGGAGGCAGTTGGCACGACGGGTTCGAGGATGAGGTGGTGCCTCTGTTCACGACCGAGGGGAGGCGTGCGGCTACTCCCATGTTCAGCGGTGAGGCCGTCGTGACCCCTTCTCCCAATGTCATGGCTGTTGTGGCTCATTTGTCGACATCGAGGTCGCCGAGGTCCCCTACCCACAATACCGGGGAAGAAGCCAACCCAGGCCATGCTCCCGCTCATTCCGGAGACTTATGAATGCGGGGCCGAGTGCCCCATGTAAAATATTTGAAGTTCGTGGAAACTTCGAGATGGTTGTGTCAGACGCCCGAGGGCCTCGGTGACTTTTGTTTAAGTTGGCATTTTAAGTTCCTTATCCCATCGTGTTTTTTGAGCGAATTATTCAAAGGGGCCTCAGGGGCCATAAGTCATTTCATCTTGGTCAAGGTGATGAGTGGAGGTACCAAGGCCGGAGGCATCGGCGATCTCGCGGCTCAATCAGCCCCTTCCTTGATGTTTTTCTTTCGGCTTGGGGCCTGGCATTTAATCCACCATAGTTTGCGAGAGGTTAGGGAACTTTTTGAGAAAAGGATAAATAAACGGTGGTATAGGGGGTTCCCCCTATTCCTAGCCCCCGAGGGAGGCTCGTCACCGTGAGACAGGCGTAGTCTCCCCTTTTGGCCTTTACGCTTGCCTTTATTGTTTTATCTGAAACAAAGGTCGTGTTTATTTTTCATGGGTGAGTACAAACATCTTGGAAAAATATAAGGGTCAAAGCAACGTAGCTGCTCGATGTTCCAAGCGTTTGCGTAGACCTCTCCCTTGTTGTTAGACAACTTGCGTCCCCGCTTGGCGCCTCGGGGATGATGAAAGGCCCTTCCCATGGCGGGGTGAGCTTGTGGCGTCCCTTGTTGTCCTGCCGTTGCTTCAGCACTTGATCACCAACTCGAAATTCTCGGGATCAGACCCCATCGATTGTGGTAGCGTCGGAGGCTTTGCTGGTACTTGTCAGAGTGTAGGAGCGCCACGTCTTGGGCCTCTTCAAGTTGGTCCAGGGAATCTTCTCGGGCCATTTGGTTCCTCTGCTCGTTGTACATTGCCAGCCTCGGGGAGCCGTACTCTAGATCCGTGGGTAGGATGGCCTCGCCCCATAGACTAGGAAGAACGGTGTGAACCCCATGGCTCGGCTTGGGATTGTCCTCAAACTCCACACAACCGATGGTAGCTCAGCGAGCCATCTCTTCCCAAACTGGTTTAGCTGATTGTAGATCCTCGGCTTCAAGCCATATAGTATCATGCCGTTGGCACGTTCTACTTGACTATTCGCCTGGGGGGTGTGTGACGGCCGACATATCCCACACCGATGTGGTAGTCGCCGTAGAAGTCCAAGAACGCCCGTGGTCGGTGATGATAGAGTTCGGGACCCCGGGCGATGTCCGATGTCCGTGAAGAATAGCACCTCTTGCTCGGATCTCGCATCGGTGATGGGTTGTACCTCGATCCACTTTGAGAATTTGTCGATGGCAACGAGGAGATGAGTGAAGCCCCCGGGTGCCTTCTTGAGTGGCCCTACCATGTCCAATCCCTACATAGCAAACAACCATGTCATGGGGATGGTCTGGAGCGCTTGAGCTGAGAGGTGTGTTTGCCGAGCATAGAATTGGCATCCTCGGCACGAGTGTACTATTGCCTTGGCATCGGCAATCACATAGGTTAGGCGGTAGAAACCTTGTCGGAAAGCCTTTCCAACCGTGGTGCGAGGTGCTGCGTGATGCCCGCAATCTCCCGAGTGTATGTCACTTAGCAATTCCTTGCCTTCATTGGTGGGGATGCATCGCTGCAAGATTCCTGAGGGGCCTCGCTTATACAGCTCTCTTCTTTCCCGATCGGCACAAATGACTTGGCCCGCCGTGCCAATCGCCGAGCCTCGGCCTTTCGGTGGGAGCTCTCTCCTCGGGCGAACCGGTCGGGGTATGGGGCTCGCCAATCCGGCGAGGGTACGGCCTCGGGCGGGTTGGCCTCTACGCATGGTCTCGGCCTCGGCCGCGAGGCAGCCTCGGTCGTCGTTGGGGCTTGGGGGTTTTGCTCGGTGTACTTGGCCGTTGGCTCGTAAAGACCTCGGGGAAAAGGCGTGCAGGGGGGAACCGTGGTTCATCTGATGCAATCTTCACCCGGCTTCGTTCGCGGCCTTGTTGTACCTCCTCCGTGCTACATGGTTGAGCTCTAGGCCATGGAATTTGTCCTCAAGGCGTCGGACTTCTTGGCAATAGGCTTCCATCTTGGGGTCGTGGAAACATGAGGACTTCATGACTTGGTCGATGACAAGTTGGGAGTGTCCTCAGACATCAAGGCGTCGAACCCGAGCTTGAGGCCGATGTGTGTAGACCGTTGATGAGGGCCTCGCATTTCCCGCCTACGTTGTTCGATCTTTGGGAAATGGAGTCGGACCATGTACCGCATGTGGATCCTGAGAGGTGAAATGAAGAGCAGGCCCGCGCTCGCTCCCGTTTTCATCAGAGACCTGTCGAATTACATGGTCCGGCGATTCTCGCCGGATTTATTTTTGCCGGTGGTAGCCGAAAGTGTCGGTCCACTCGGCGATGAAGTCGGCCAAGACTTGGGACTTGACGGCCTTCTAAGGCATGAAGGAGATTGTCTCCCCCATGAGTTCTACTGCTCATTTGGCCACTCTTCCCGACACCTCCCGGCTTTTGGACTATTTCCCCTAGGGGGAAAGATGAGACCAGGGTTACCGGGTGGGAGTCGATGCGAGGAATACTGCGTACAACAGTTTCTGGATCTGAGGGTAGCGAACCTAGGTCACGGAGAGCACCTCTCTGATGAAGTAAACTGGTCTCTGTACGGGCAGGGCGTGGCCTTCTTCCCTTCTTTCGACGATGATTGCCGCGCTGACCACCTGGGTCGTGGCGGCGACATATAGTAGCAATGGCTCACGCTCGGTTCGTGGCACGAGCATGGGTGCACCTGTGAGAAGTGCCTTGAGCTTTCCAAGGGCCTCCTTGGCCTTGGGGGTCCAAGCGAAGCGATTGGTTTTCCTTAGGAGCCGGTACAAGGGTAGCCCCTTCTCGATGAGGCGAGAGATAAAGAGGCTCTAGGGGCGCGAGGGCACCCCATGACCTTACGGACCCCCTTTATGTCTCGGATGGGCCCGATGTTGGTGATGGCTGAAATCTTCTTGGGGTTGGCCTCAATGCGGTGCTTGGTGACGATGAACCCTAGGAGCATGCCTCGGGGCACACCAAAGACACACTTATCGGGGTTGAGCTTCACGCCTTTGGCTCGAAGATAGCTGAACGCTATCTTCAAGTCTTCGACGAGGTCACCTACTTGTTTGGACTTGACGACGATGTCATCCACATAGGCCTCGACTGTTTTGCCAATGTGGTCGCCGAAGACGTGCTTCATGCATCGCTGGGTACGTGGCCGAAGGGCGTTGTGGTGTAACGATTACATGCTATCTGAGGGTGATGAAGGGCGTTGTGAGCTGGTCGGACTCCTTCATCATGATCTGGTGATAGCCTGAGTAAGCATCAAGGAAGGACAAGACTTCACACTCCGAGGTGGAGTCAACAATTTGGTCAATCCGAGGCAAAGGATAGGGAACTTTTGGATGTGCTTTATTTAAGCCCATGTAGTCTACACACATTCTCCATTTCCCACCCTTTTTCTTAACTAATACAGGATTAGCTAGCCACTCGGGATGAAAGACCTCATTGATGAACATGGCCGCCATGAGCTTGTGCACCTCCTCTGCGATGATCTTGCGCTTTTCTTCATTGAATCTGTGCAGGTGCTGGTTCACTGGCTTTGAGCCTGGTCAGATGTCCAAGGAGTGCTCGGTGACATCCCTCGGTATGCCCGGCATGTCCAAGGGACTCCACGCAAACATGTCAGCATTCGTGCGGAGGAAGTCGACGAGCACAACTTCCTATTTAGGGTCAAGCTCATAGCCGATGCTCGCCGTCTTCCCATTTGAGCTGCTAGGGTCAAGCGGGATCTGCTCGACCGCCTCCACGGTCCTCAGATTCGGCGAGAGCCTCGGCGTACTCGACGGCCTCGACGTCAAAGAGGTAGGCATGCTGGTGTGAGAGACCGACGGTGATGACGCCATGTGGGCCTGGCATCTTGAGTTTGAGGTAGGTGTAGTTGGGGACCACAATGAACTTGGCATAGCTCGGTCGCCCGAGGACGGTATGTTAAGTCCCGTGGAAGTCCACCACCTCGAAGGTGGGGGTCTCCTTCTTGAATTTAGAGGGAGTCCCAAAGCGGATGGGCAGTCGATTTGCCTCGAGGGGTCTCACGCGCTTTCCTGGCACGATGCCATGAAACAACGCGGTAGCAGGGCGGAGTTGAGACTTCTTGATCCCTAGGAGCGCCAGGGTGTCGATGTAGAGGATGTTGAGGCTGTTACCGCCGTCTATGAGGACTTGAGGACTTTGGAGAGCCCGGTGTTGGCCATGATTGGATCGACGACGAGGGGGTATTGGCCGGGGTTCGGGATGTAGTCGGGGTGGCCGCTGCGATCGATGGTGATCGGCCTCTGCGACCAGTCAAGGTAGACTAGTGCGGCTAGCTCGACCAAGAAGACCTCCCTCCGCTCTTGCTTCCGCTGTCGTGTGGAGAGATTGGCACTGGGCCCACCGAAGATCATGTAGTAGTCGCCGACGGTGATGATGGCCTTTGCATCGGTGACGTCGAGCGACTCGGTGCCGTGCTTGGAGAAGCACCGGATGTAGTTGCGAAGGGTCTCATCGAGGCTTCTGTCGATAGCTCCACGGGTCCCGGGAGTTACCGTATGCACGACGCGTGCCCGAAAAATTCCCATCAAGATTCTTACGCAGGTCGGGTCCGGGGCGTGGGGAACGGCTCGGAGGTCTTTCGAGAGGGAGGCTCGAGCTAAGTCAAAAAAGAGTGGCAAGTTGCGAATGATTAGCCAGTTGTCATCCACGGCCCCCCAGCCGACATGCCAGGCGGTAGCCGGTGAGCCAGGTCTCAGGCTTTGTTTCTCCGGAGTACTTGGTCGTTGACCGCCGGGCCGGAAGGGGGGAAACGGTGCCCCTCGATGGCTTTCTTTGAAGACTACCGAGGCCTAGAGGCTCGGGCGAGGGGCTCACGGTCCTCGCCGGCCGCGTCGTAGCGACCACCACGCGAGGGTGGTAGCCACGAGCCGCTCCCATCGCCCTTGGGGCATCGACGCTGTTGTCCCGTGGCCCGCTTGTCGCCGAGGCGTTCATTCGCTGGTGAGCCTTGTTCCTTATAGTCTCGGGGTGGACCGAGGCCTCCCATTCCGGTCGGTCGGGGCCGGGCACCGCTCGAGGATGGCTCGCGCCATCGAGAGGCGGAGCTATCGGCTGCTAGACCGCGGCGCACTCGAGTAGCTCCGGACCTTGTGCGGACTCCTCGCCCCTCGGGAGTCGAGGCTCGAGCATCAATCGGAGGAGGATTCTTTGCCGCGGGCGTCGCTCGGGGCGGCTCGGTTGAAGACCGTAGGCTGTTCAGCCCCGTATCCTCGTTGATGTGGTTGAAGATGTCCCGAGCTCGCCGCGTTCGCCACCGTGGCTCAAGGCCGCCCTCTCTTGCTTCGTGGGTGCATTGGAGTTGACGAAGTTGTTCTCGCTCTTCGCCGAGCTTGGCTCAGCTCGCGGCCACTTTCGAAAGCCCCGTGTCTTGGCACCCCACGGGGGCCGAGGCGGTGCCATGCTCTCCGGCGCCCGACGTGCCGTCTTTGGAGTGGCGCGTCCTCGGCCGCCCGATGGGTGCTCTCATCCTCGTCGTCGTCGATGAAGCTGTCGATGTGGAAGCACTCCCGAGTCGGGTCGTAATCACCCTTGTCGGAGCTTGCGTCGTCGAGGCAATAATCCCACACAACCATGATATGGCACATGGAGTCGGCGTCCTTGAGCCTAGAGTAGTCCCGGTAGACCTCGCATCGGAATCCTTCGAAGAGGCCGTGAACGCCAGACGTTGGCGAGGTGGTGAGCGGTCGAGGTAAACGCGGGTGATGCTCGGAAGATGTACATAGGGGCCCGGGTTAGAGTTCATCGCGGAGGTATATGCCTTCGTGGCCGGGCCGAGCCGAAAAGGGAATGTGGGCGGCATCGCCGCCCCTCCCTTGGGGGCGCAAAGGTTGGTCCCTACGGGGACCGCTCTACCGTATTCGGTCGATGGGACGTCGTGCGCCACGGGCGCCTTTCCCTTGTCTAGGTTAGGGCTGACATGTCCCTGATGAGGGACTCGGCACCGGCGGCCGGGCCGGTGGTGTCATCCAGGCGCATGGCGTTGATCGTCATAGAAGCGGAGCCCACCCACCCTCGCCTCGCCCAGCGGGAGCGACGGACATGCCGATGTGGGGGCCTGCCCCTACATGGGGGTGGCATGTCATTTGCCCGCTTTCGGGCGCTCTAGGTGGGAGGAGGACCAAGTCATAGCCGTAGCCAAGTGACATGAACTCCAATCTCCCCAAATCGGATCACCGTGGCGAGTGGCAACGGAGAGTCGGGATGCTCGATACCAGCCATCCAGAACCTTTTGGAAGGATGATTGACGCGTAGCGTCCCCTACCTGGCACGCCAACTGTCGGTGTTCTGACCCACGGTCCTAACCAACTAGTGAATTAGTGCTGCGCGTCCCTGTCTTAGATGGTGATGCAAGATAAACATAGGGGATTTATACTGGTTCAGGCCAAGGGATGCCCTACGTCCAGTGGGGGCGGATATTTGTATTATCTTGCACCGGGGGTGCTCGTAGTAGGGGTTTACAAGCTGGCGAGAGAGGGAACGAGTCCCAGGTCTCTATGAAGTAGGGGTGTTGATTGAGGTAAGTGCCAATATCATGTGAAGTCAAGGCGTGAATGCTCGTGACTTGCCTATAGGCATCAAGGGTGAGCCATCGGTCACATGTCGATCCTCGTGACGGGAGAGACAATGTCCGAGCCCTGTAGTCTTTCCCTGTAGTGACGTAGCGGAAGGGTGGCCACTGTACTTCCCGTCCTCGGATGACGTAGGGGGGATGTCCGCTCTTGTCGGTGACGTGGCTGTCACGTGGGAGATACGGGTGTTCCCTCAACTTTGACCGGGTGGAGAGCCGAGGTTGGCTCGGTATCGTTGTAGTCCGTGCCGAGCCCTGGCCACGGTTTCCTGAGGTCTTAGTTACCCTGTAGCCATGCCACCCGAGGGTCATGACGACAGTTTCCGAGGTTCGTGGGAACAGTGTCCGAGGTTGGCTCGGCGTGGTCGTCCTCTGGCCCGTGGCTCCGCATCATGGGTATGTGAGTGGACGTCGCAGAGGGGTCTCAGTCGTAGTGGTTGAAACAGTGGGTGGTGAGGCGAAAACAGTGTCGATTGATCATTCCCGAGGCGTAATCATGATGATAAAGTAGGACTTGACACCAGTCGGATCAACCCTACAAGGATCCTACGTCGTCGGCGGGAATCGGGGTGCCATGGGGCACTTAATGCGCCGCGATCCTCTTGTCGAGCAGCCAGCCGGGCGAGGCGGAGCGCTCGGGGGGGATGCCCGAGCCGAGTTCGCCCACCCGTACTCGAGGGAACCTCGGGGCGAGCGGGGGTGCGCCGACTGACCGAAGTACCCTCGGTCGAAGTCAGTAAATCCAAGAGGGGCCTGTGGAGCCTCGGGGAATTAGGTGACTGTGGTCTTTGTTCCTCGCGCTTTTGGAGGTAAGCTTTTGGGTTAGCAAGGTGCTTTGGATACCCCTAAATATGGTACCCGACACACATCGTTGTAGAGCGACATTTCTAAACTTTAGGTGGTTGATAACTTTCCATTTGAAATCATTTTAGTGCCTAAGTATTTGTTAGATATTTACATACAAATTTTGAATTTTCAAAATGTCCTCGAAGAAGACATGCTCGTACCAAGTGAAGTTTCATCCTCGCAAGATCTAAAACTTTGTGTTTGATAATTTTTATTTGAGATTGTTTAGGATTTTAAATATTCAAAATAAAGATTTAGAGAAGTTAATAGAAAATAATAGCATAATAATAGCATCGATATTTTTTTTGGAAGCCCCTAATTAAATTTGCATTTCAAAGGGTGGCACCCCTAAATGCCTAGCTAGAAATCAGTAGTGTAAGGATGATGGTTTCATAAACTATATCTAAGAACATTTCCTAGAGACTAGAGACTCTCTATATCCTCCTAAATGTTAGGAATAAATTTTTTGGGTGAAAAACTACCCTCCAACAGCTTTTCTAAATGGGCCTGAAAGAGACCGACGCCCCTCGTGGACTCCCCCACACGATCAAGAGACTGACCGCCGCCGCCTCTGGTGGACTCCACACGTATAATGTATATGTATAGGGTGTGATTGGTTGCTCCCACCGCCCCGTCCACTTCCCTCTTTTCTATACCGAGGCGTCCCACCGGTTGTTTTGGTTCCCCTTCCCGTATCATTTTGCTCCTCCCCACCGTTCCTCTCCCCCTCTCATCCCGGTCGCCGAGGAAGCTAGGGGCGAGCTTCCCTCGCGAACCGGACGGCGGCCCCCCTTTGGACCTTGGCGAGAGGCGAGGGGGGCGGTCTGGCGCATGGCTGGCGCCATCCCTGGGATCGCGGCGGGTGGCTAGGGTTACCGCCTTCACTCTTTCCCTCCAGTCCTGCAGTGCGTTCCTCCTTCCCTCTCCTCACCGGTGCGTCTCGGTGCTACTCCTCCGTCATTGCGCCGTCCGTGGTGCTCTTTGCTTGTGGTGGTATAGCTCGCCGTTCCCTCTTCCCCCTCCCTCTCGGTCGAGGCCTTTGTTTAGGTTTTCCCCTTTTGATTTTGTGAGACTCTTGACACAGTCGGCTCGGATCTATGTGTTTTCATGCTTCTACACTTGATTCGTGGCCGGATGCGTGATTTATGCTTACTTATGAGATGCATCTTTGTCGATTGATGATGATTACTTATTTCCACCACCGAGCACAGTGCCTAGGTCGATGATTACATTTTTGTTCTATAGATTAGGGCTGGAGGAGCACCTTTTGGTGTGGCGACCGCGTCTTCATGATGTCTATGCGGTCTTGATATTCATCCTATACTTAGAAGTGCTTAGAGGTCTTGGTTCATTTGAGTGATCCATTGCTAATAGAGGTGTTTTTATTTCATTGCTATTGTTAGAAATGGACTTTGAAGCTAGGCGCCGAGTTCTTCTTCTTTGTGGTTGTTGCGTGTGGGTCGTATGGTTTTTCACTTGGTTTAGAAGAAGATTGGCTCAACCCATGCACGTGACCTATGCACCAATGTCGGCCGAGGGGACGCAGAGGATGAACAACCTTAATTACATGTACCCACACTGATGATGTGCGTCTTTGTTAACACCTTAGGATGAGAAGAGCCCCCTTTTTCCAACTGTGTGACCTATTTAGAGCTAGATCCCACGGTAGCGAGACTCAATCCATGCTCGTTGTTGAGGAACAAGTAGCTATGTTTTTGCTTGTGGTTGGCCACAACGAGAGGTTTAGGGTGATTGATCTAAGTTTCGGGAGGTCTCGGGTGAGACTATAAGTAGGTTTTTCCACGCAGTATTGTATGCGGTTGGGGAGCTTAGGCATGAACTCATGGTCCCAAAGAGGCACCAATGTGCATCCTAAGATTGCTAATGTAGCTCTAGGTGATATCCCTATTTCAAGGTAGGTTCTTGGCATAATTCTCGACCTATTTGCGGTCTCCATATGATCTTTGGTCCTTAATACAAATATGTTATCCTATTTAGGACTGTGTAGGGGCAATTGATGGCACTCATGTCCTAGCTAGATTGCCCAAGAGGATGCAGGCAGCATTTAGAGGGAGGAAAGTAGTACCACACGAATGTGTTGGCAGCAGTGGACTTTAGTTTGAGGTTCACATATGTGCTTGCTGGGTGGGAGGCGGTTCTGCCCATGATGCCCTAATCTTGTCAGATGCTCTTGAGAGGACAGATGGACTTAGAGTGCCTCTAGGTATAGTCCAAACCACCCACCCACCTAGTATTTCCCATCTGTAGTCACTGCATTTCTAAGCCTTGCCTATGTCCTCAAACTTGTAGGAAAATTCTTCCTTGTTGATGCTAGCTATGCAGTGAGGCCTGGGTTCTTGCCTCCTTTTAGGGCCACAAGATACCATCTCAGGGAGTATGGCAACAACAGACCCCAGAACTATAAAGAACTATACAACCTTAGGCACTCCTCTCTTAGAACTACAATAGAGAGAGGTTTTGGGGCTTTAAAGAACGGTCGGGATCCTTGACAACAAACCTTTCCACCCTTACAGAACCCAAGTCAAGCTTGTTCTAGCTTCTCTGTATCATCCACAATTGGATACTTAGGGACTGGTGAGGATGAGTTCTTCCCCTACGAGGCCACTTGGGAGCCAAACGAAAATGACCCCACGTAAGACAATGTCCCCGACAATCTTTGCTTGGGTTGCACTGAGGGGAGGCATGGGCTCAAGCAATGTGGCGTAACGGGGGGCTCTGCTAGGCAATAGGATTGAATCATTTGAACCATTTCCTCTTTGTTTTTAAGTTTCTTGTGATGATGACATTTGAACAATTTATGAGGCCTTAGGCTTTGTGCAATGATGTGACAATTATTTGGTTCATGTAATAAGTTACTTGCTATGTTTATTCGGTTGTTGTTCATGCATTTTTGGGATGGTTGTGTCCATAGGAATGGCTGGGATGGGTGACCACATCCGGCAGATTGATGATGATGGCCTTTTGGGTGCCAGTGGTGCACCAGTAGTGGATGTTGAGGATGACTTTGTTGCTCCTCAAGCACCCGCCAATGGCCCAATGCCTTTGGACACCGATTCGATCTGCTTTCATGCTGAGGAGGTTGTATGACTTAGTTGTCAAGGGAGTCAAACCTATGATGATTGAAATGCCATAGAAACCAGCTTCCTTTGTTTTCTGGTTTTGTGCATTCTGAGGCCTTCTTTTTTATTATGACTCCTATTCTGTCCCTTTCATTGGCCTATGATGATCTATGTCTTAAAATCTGAGGTGGCATTTGATTACTTCTTGTTGATGTTTCATTGTGTTCATCAAGTGCTCTACCATCATCAACAGGACTGCAACCATCTGGCCCAATGTCCTTTTTGGATGGTAGCCTGTTGAGTAGACCACTCCATGGGTGCTATAAGTTTGTTCCATGTTGGCAGCCACCTAGGATGATTCAAAGGCTATGAAAACCAGCAATCTACTTTTTACGGTTTTTGTGCATTCGAGGCCTACCTTTACTCGTTTTACTGTCTTTTATTTGTGGCGGTGATGCAGCAAAACGTGTTTTATTGATGACTACCTCATTTGGTTGATGGCCCATTTGATAATGATCTTGCAAGAAGTTTGATTTGTTCATCCCTTCCATTTGGTTGACAGTCCATGGGTTGAGGATACCGCAAGAAGTGTTTGATTTCTTGATTTCATTCTCAGTATGCTAAGGCCACTTTTATGCTTCCTCATGCCTGCCATCAAGCTATTTGTGAGACCGTTCACCGCAACACCAACTGTAGTAGGTTGAGATGATGGCGGTGAATGATGTCCCTGTGAGTTCCATGTCGTCTGAATACACATAAGCTGAGGTGATTTTGTGCGTGTTCTCATTACATCTTCTTTGGTGTTGTGAAGGGAGTGATGGCTTGGTATGTGGTGCACCGAGGAAGGAGGGTTGGTATAACAAACTCATGGTTTGTTCTTTGCAAATTCAGTCAATGGCTACCCAAACAACTTCCATCAAAGTTTTCCTAACTTGAGGGGAAGAGGCAGAAATCGCCTACTTGGAGTACTTTGGAGGTGACACAGTCCATGTGTTGCAGTGTGCTCCTGAACAGGTTCCACTTGATCACCACGTTCCTGTCATAAACCAACAGCCTCCTCAGGTTGCACCTGTTGACCATGTTCCTATTTTGGACCATGCTCCTCCCCAGGTTGCTCATCATGCACCACTACTTGCAGGAGCTCATCATCGTGCACCTGTGGTTGTTGGTTCTGTGTATGCACATTTGGTTTGTGGAGCTGCTCTTATTCTTGTTATTCTTATCGTGCTGGTGCTAGTTATCAGGCTCCTTTGGGGCTAGGTGGGCCTGTTGCTGCTGCTGTTGTGGCCTTGCTGCTGCGGCTGAACATTTGTTCTTTTGAACTGGACTATTCTGCTTTGTTGCCCGGCCTTGTTCTTCTTTGCTGATCAACTCAACATTCAACTCAATCTTGTTTTTTTATTGGTCGATGATGCAAAATCTAAGTGAACTGAGGTGGCTAGTTTGTTTTTGTTGTATTCAAGGTAGTCATCAAGGCATGGCATACCTCCCCTCCCAAGCAACCGAGTGGTTACCCCCCTCTGGATGGCTGGGAGGGGACGATGCCATGTCTCCATGCCTACTTTGAGCTTGAGAGTTGGTAGTTCATGCCACCAGTGATGACATTATGTAATGCTTTGAGGCCTATTTCTTTGCTAAACCCTATGGCCGATGATGATGTAATGGCAGGTTAATGAGACTAATTCTGTGATCATATTTGGCTACTGAGGCGGTGGTCCTATGTTTTCATGTTGTTCATCGAGTCATCGAGAAATTTACACGCCTCGGTTTTGGTAATGATGTGTTCAAGTTACAGTTGGTATAATCGTGATAGCTGAGGTTGTAAATTTCTCGACGATTTCATGGCCACCATGTGTTTTGTTTAGCTTTGATTTGTTACAAACATATGAGAAACCTGCCATTGTTCCGAGGCAAAAGGGGGTAAGGTCACCAGGTTGGCTAGGAGGTGATTGGCTCTCATTCATCAAAGTGGTTCAAGTGTGCAACCAAACACACAGTCCAGTGTATCACCTCATTCAACTTCTCCCTCCATCCTGGCAACCAAACAAACTGCTTTCCATCCTGTACAACTGCATCTAGGGTAACCAAACACAAGCATTTGTATGCTTCTATCCTGGGTGAGGGCAGCCTGGATGAGAGTTTCGTCGGGATAGTTTCGTTCGAGCAACCAATCACACCCATATTGAATGAACTACTCGAGATGGCTATCTGTACCTCGTCTGGATTCCTCCTAGTTAATTATTGATGGTAGTATATATTTACTTCAGTCAGGTCTTCAGTTCTTTACTCGAGATGGAAATGTTACGTATAATGCATATGTCTTCAGTTCTTTTGTTTTTTATCTGAAAAAGGACGTGACCTTTGATGGAAGGCCTCACGTTGCCCCGCGTCTTTCTGTCATGCGGCAGCCAGCCGGCCAGGCAACACGGTGGGCAATCAGTCCTAAATGGCGGCAGTACAGGTATTATGGGCAAATACATGTATTTCATATTATAAATGAATTAAAATAAACCAAATGTCATGTTTTACAAAGTGTAATTGTTTCAAGTGTCATTAGAGCAAAGCAAACGTTAGGAGTCCTATAATAACAAAGCACCATGTTTAGAGTCCCATAATAACAAATATCTCAGCCATATTCTATTCCGGATTTTTCACTAGCAAAAATAGAAGACGAGAATGGCTAGAGTGTGCATGAGATATAGAAAAAGAGTGTATCTCGACATCAGATGACTGACGGCGTCAGTCACCATCAACCTCACGCTCGCCCTGCTCCTCGTGTCTTGTTGGCGGCGTGTGCAGCAGCCAGCAACGGTAGGAGAGGGAAGAAAGCAGGTGACCGATAGATAAGCAAAAAAATCAGTTATTACTTCAGTATAGTACACTTGAAAAATGACTCCATGCATGATCTGCGTGCGGGCTTCTGACCGTTCCGGCGTTCCACACATTTCCACCGTACCTAGCTCCGATCCCGATCACCTAGGGAGAGGACTCAGAGGAAAGAGAGATCGAGGCGGCGGCAACAGAGGCAAGAGGCTGTGTTGCGTGAGGAGGCGGCCGCCATGCGCATCCGAACCGTGCAAGCTTGACACCATGCTAAAATGGTAAGCCAAGCAGCGCTCCGTCCACCTACCCCTGCCCTGTTGATAGCTCAATGTATGTCCTCTACCTGTTGTACCTTCCTCTATTGACTGCTTTGCTTTATCATTTACGAAGGGCGGCATAAACCTTCTAATGACCACGTAGACCCTCGAACGTCAAATCGTTTCTAACACTAGTGTATCTTACTCCGTAGCGCAGTGACCAAAGTACCACCATTAAATCATCACCGAAAAATACGAATAAAGAAATAAAGGAACATATATATGTAATTTGTTCACTAGTAGGACACATATTCTGCAGGCGATATATCTTATAGAAGCAACAAAACATCCACAAGAAACTTACCTTAAATCCGGAGGAAGACAACCTTAGGTTTCTCCGGTCGTTGTATCACACGCGCATGCCAAATTCCAAGCTAGCTAGAACTCCATCGCTAACCCTCTGCAGATCACTATGTCAAAAGCACGAGCGAGCAAAGTTTAGGAACCAGCTTAGCTTTACTCCCCCCGGCCGCCCAGTATCTATACTTAACCCGAGGGCTCCGCAATGCCCTTTTTCTTTCAAGGGAAAGGCACCTGCTTAGCTACAGGCGGCTGATCAATTTCTATATAGTCTGCTATGGAATTGAAGTTATATAAACTCAATTTCATCATAAAGCAAAAGGCTAACACATTAAGAGTCAATGTCTCTGTAAATAATTTGTAGAGAGGATAATCTGAGTTGCGCATTCTTTGTATTGTTTACTATGAAAGTTATAGAGTGAAATGCACCGTGGGTACCTGAACTTGCAACGTTATGTTAAATAGGTCCATGGACTTACAAACCAGACCATCTAACCCCTCGAATTTGCGAACCCGTTCACCCCAGGTCCAATCCGGTTTTGCATGACTTGCATGGTGGTTTTGCATGGGTACTGTAGCAATCTTGATGTTAGCGATGACGCCAAGCCTCCTTTTAATTTTTCTTGAAATTGATATTTTTTTTTTATTTAGAGCTCAAATATAGCGAATAATATATCAATTTTGATCGTCTCGACGAGCTCTTTGCAATGGTGTACTCCGTTTTGTTATTTGAGATAATTTTATTTTGTATAAAATTAAAAATTTAAACGAGTGATATTTTTTGCAACTAGCATAGAGCTCGTCGGGGCCCTCTGGTTGCCTGGACAGCGCAAGAAAGATTGGTTCGGTGCTCTCGCCTCCATGGCTCGCCGCCGCCGGGCCTGGTGCCACGAGCTCAGCTCCGACCCCGCACCGCGATATATATACATGCACACGCACGCCACACGAGGTGAGAGACTGAGAGGGGTGTAATAAGCCGAACATATTATATAGAAAAAAAGGCAAAAGTGGCGATGATCGAGCGACTAGCGTGATCGGCTTTGAACACTTGCCGAGTACTCTAGAGTATATTTTGCATGTGAATACGACGCCGCACTACGCAGTAGGAGGAATTTCTATATTTTACATGTAGAACGAATGCATCTATCGACCTCGGTCGTTTTATATTTCACTTTCGTTTTATATAAAATTAAATACAACAAATAATATTCCACTCGTTTTATAGAAATATTTAATTTTACATAAAATAAAATTATCTCAAATAACAAAATGGAGTATACCATTGCAAAGAGCTCGTCGAGACGATCAAAATTGATATATTATTCGCTATATTTGGAGCTCTAAATAAAAAGATATCAATTTCGCAAATTAAAATGAGTGCCGACGTCATCACGACGCCGCATTGCTACATACCCATGCAAAACCACCATGCAAAACCGGATTGGACCAGGGTGAACGGGTTCGCAAGTTCGAGGAGGCTAGATGGTTTGGTTTGTAAGTCTATGGACCTATTTGACACAACGTTGCAAGTTCAGGTACCCACAAAGTACATTTCACTCAAAGTTATAAAAGCACGATTTCAGAAAATGAAAAGCAGCCAACTTAAAAGGCCTGATTTTTAAAAAAATAAATTTTAGGAAAAAGCCAGGCCAATTCGGAGGCTTTTGTGGCCTAGGACGAATCTAAATTTGGGACACCCTTTGTAGTAGTACTACAATTATTATTATTATTATTATTATTATTATTATTATTATTATTATTATTATTATTAATTGTCGGGGTTATGATACCCGGGTATCTCAAGACACCGATTAGTCGGCTTCCCAACGGCCCACCGCTAAGGCCCAACAGCCGAGGCCCGTGATCAGCCATATGGCCGTTCACTAGAGAAAACGGTCGGCCACGACCTCCCCCTTCTTCGCCGCCGCACACGCCGTGGCACCGCCGACCTCTCCTTCGTCCCGACCTGCGGGAGGAACGAGGAGAGGCCGAATCTTGGCTGGTACGCCTGTCCCGACAGGACGGGGAATGCCCAACTCAATTGGCCAGACGAAGGGGACAACCGCCTTGGGACAAATTCCATCAATGCGCCTATATAAAATAAGACAGTGCCTCCTAACGGTGACAGTCGGCATGCCGTTCCATCGTCCAGACACTCCTCGACGAGACAGTCTTACGATCCCACCCACTACGGAATGGAGCGCACGATCCCTCCCTTGATCTCTAAGGATGACCCGAGGCCCAGAGGTCTCGACCCTCGGCTCGGGATCGAGACCAATGGTTTACAAGGCAACCAACGAACCGGCAGAGACTACCAACTCCAGCATCGCCGCCACGCTACCTCAAGGACGATGATGAAGGCCAAGAAGAGCTCACGCTGCATAGGACAGTTGGCAAACCACCACCGTGCCCACAGTGCCATCACGACCGGCACTATAGTACAATGCCACGCCATGCCGCAACGTGAGAGAAAGACCATGCCAACGACCACACCGGAACGTGCATCGACGCATGGATAGGATAGCATTGCTTGCAAGCCAATCTTATTAGGATTCTCCCTCCCTAGGCTCACGACCACCCGATCAGGAAAACCTACCTCTCTATGTAAGCATGGCCCCCGACTCTATATAAGGGCGGCAAGGGCACCCCTTCAAGGGACACCGAGGCTCTCAAACTCATTCGAAAGCGGTCCCACTCCCGTCTCCTACCTCTTTCTTCTTGCACACCATGTTGTAAGAACTTGAGCATTCAACCGAGGAACACACACTCATACTACGAGACTAGATGCATGGCTCCGGTAACAACAACAACAACAACAACAAAACAAAGTGTAGGCACAAAAATTCCGACTGCGCCGCACACACCGACAAGCCGAAATAGCCGGGCTTTACTCGACCGCCCGAAAGTGTCTTGAGGCGTGCGATCAATTTGACCTCGTTAATTGACAAGGAGGTAACGTGAGATCTGGAACATGCCCGGTGAGACCAAGACAGTTCCGCATGTATGGCTCTACGGCGGATGTAAAGACATATAGCTATGAGAGCTATCTGTCGGCAGATAATGAATACATTTGGATAGGTCTGCAACAAGGTAAGTACATCCCAATCCAATCTCTAGTACTTTATTTTGCACTCATCAATCTTGATTTCTTCATTTAATATCTTCAGTGACGATGAGAATGCTGAACTCCGTCGTCAACTGGCGGCGGCGCAATCAGCGCTCAAGGAGGAGAAGGAGACCCATCGGGAGACCCTTCAAATTTTGAAGGACGCAGAGGAAACCATGGTTCGCCTTGACAGATCTCAAGGCGCTATCATGGAGCACAGCAATCGTAAGTTTCACCACCATACCCGAGCATTCCTTTCTTGCTTTCTGAAAACAACTTCTTTATTCAATCCCTGTCATGTTTCAGGTATAGCAAGGAGGCTCCACCGCCTGAAATATGCCACTGGCGGGTTGATCAGGGAACTCGAAGAGGATAGTCCTCCAGGCCCTGACCGCATTCAGAAGATTCAGCAGCCTATGGACTCTAAGACCATCTATGATAGTATTGTAGATTAGGAAAAATTAGTCAATATGTAATGGACTTGTATTCCCTCCCTCTTGTCAATAAAGAACCGGTTCTTTAATTTCGTCTCTTATGATCTTGTGTTTCAAACCTGCCTTTATGAACGGGGTTTGATCATCTTGATGCCGAATAAGGTGTTGCCGATCCATATCTCGTGTTCAATGTTACCGAACGTAACTCAGCCGAACGAATCTGAAAATACCCCTCAAGGTCATCCAATTTAATTGCCGACTAGCTCGTAATTCTTCTAAAAATGATGGTCCTTCTCAACCACCTCATAGAAATAATTCTCTTCACACTTGACTCCAAAAGCAGATCGACATTGTCACCAATTTTCTCATCTCTTCTGTTCTTGTGAATATCTCCATGAAATTCTTGTTGAACAAAAAATGACCGAATTTTGCCTGACGTCATTATCAGCCAAATCCTCAAATAATATAAAAAATTCGGTTTCTAGAAAACTCGTGGACAATTTGTTTGTTCTGCGCCATTGAATGTGTCCTGCCTTTCTCTTCTCCCAATAAACCAACCAGGGGCAAAAATGTCAGTCCGAGGGGAGATGGAACGAGTAGAGCTGGCTTCCTTAATAAGCAATCTCTGGAAAATATATAATTTAAAATATCTCGGCCAATCAACTTCCTTTCCATCAAGTATCCGGGCTTTATATGTCCAAACGTTAATTGAGATTGAAAGCGCATTGTCCTTCAATTTCTTTCCTTTCTTCGCCAAGCACTTTCCACTAGCACCGGCGTTTTCCAATGGCGGACAAAGGCAAAGAAGTTGCTGAGGAATCAAAAATCCGTGGTCTTCCACCACCGGCTCCATACTCACTTGGGTGAGATTTCATTTTTCAGGTCCAATTTCCCCTTATCATAATGTACTCTAATCCTACGCTTTTCATTTCGCCAATGCACCCAGATTTCCTATTTGGTACACGGCGCATTCCAATTCCCATCCCATTAGACTCCTCCGATGAGGATTCACCTACGACGTAGAGACTCTCCACAAGCAGCTGGCGTGAAGAGAGACGCCGCCGCGGAGGAGCTTCAAGCGGATCTGGAGGTAATTGACTCCCTATGCCGCTGCAGAGCGTGAGCGCCGTATGTCTTTGGAGGTTCACATTGGTGGTAAGTTAAACTTAACTTGTCCATACGTTCTTCGCTTTGGTGAATCGATTGTTTCTCATTCCTTGAACTGCCCGAGCGCCATAACGCCTTCGTGAAGCGATGTCAAGTCTGGTGCGAGCACTTTCGACATGCCAATGAACCCACGGCGCCACGCATCCAAGAGATCGTCGACAAGATCAAGGATGCCATGAAGAAGAAGTGAAGAGTTTGTGACCGAGGATGGTGCCGAGTAGTACCTAGGATTAGGACCAAGTAGAAATCCTCTCGTGATGTATTCCGGCAATGCCTTTTGTAACAAAACTCTTGAAGCCTTTGAATAAAGAATCCTTTGATTCTATATTGATCTTTTTATATTTTTGCACTAAAGACGACATAACAATATTTATGCCGGCTATACTCCAATTTTCTATGGAGTATTTTTTACGCTAAAGGCGATGGTTTACACATCGGCTACCTCTTATGAATAGAACAAATATCTTTGCTTAAAACTATTGAATTCTACGTGTCGGCCAATCGTATTTATAACAATTGATTTTCCGAGGCCATACGAAAAACTTTCCACGCTCTTAGAAATTACTATGAGAGCCGGCGATTTCAATCGGCCGTTGGTCTTTGTAACGAGTCTTGACAGGACCTTCTTCCCATTCTCTTCCCGAGAAACATTCCACACCTTCATATTCCCAGAACGATGGTTCGGTAGCAGCGATGCTTACCGAATCGTCAGCTTGCACTATCTCAACGTCATCACCGTTCCATTGGATGAGGACTTGATGCATGGTGGATGGAACGCAACAGTTAGCATGGATTCAATCTCTCCCAAGTAGTGTTGTAGGACCCCTTACCTTGTCGACCACAAAGAAGGTAGTGATCAAAGTCTTTGAGCCGATCATTAACTCAACGTGAACGGCTCCATGGGTATCCCTGAAGGATTTCCAAAGAAAGTCTCTCGAGCACAATGTATGCCTTGAGTAAATCCTCCTTGGTCATCCCCGGCTTTTCGAAAGTTGTATATGGCATGATATTGATTGCAGCTCCCCCATCGACGAACATATGAGTTAGAGGTTTTCCATTAACGTATCCTTTCAGGTAAAGAGGTTTTAGATGGTTGTGCTTCCTAGGCCTGTTGAACATAGCTTGTCTTGAAAGAGCCAACTGTCCTAGGAGATCAATCATCTCTTTGTTGTCAAAGTCAGAATAGGCCTCTTCATCTAAATAAGCATCCACTGGATCATCAGTGGCTTGTTCTGTAGGGGCTGCAAACTCTATAGGGATGTAGAACACCATGCTAACATCTCCGCCGAACGCCCACTCTGCGAATACTCTTCCGCCGAATAGCCGGCTTTGAAGTTTTTCTTCTTTGGGCGCCCACACTGCTTATTGCGTTCGGCTATTGCTTCCTTAAGCTCCCTATTTCTAAGGGCGTTGAACTCTTCTCTTCCGGCCCTTCCTTAGATCGGGAGAGGGCACCATTGTCCCTTTTGCCACACATACTCTTGAGGAGAGTCGGATCATCATCGAATCCTCAACATCGCCCCATGCTTGATCTCGCAATTCTTTTACCGACGTGAGGTTCTTTGTCTTCATTTTTAAAGCGCCGATCATCCTGCGGGAAGCGTGCCCCGATCTTTCTTGGATGGGACGGCGGTTGACTCGTGCTATCTGTACCCGTGGTATTTGCTCACTTTGCATTCAAGGGCAATTATTCCTAGCGCATGACTTCAAGCCTTCATTCCGATGCCTAAAGAAAGGACACCCCAATGTGACTCCTCTCGTTTTTTCATGTACTCCTCCTGTTCTCGGTGATACATCTCCTCTTCATACCTCCGCTGCTCTCTTGCAAGTACGCTAATCTCTACGATATTGCTTTTCTTGCTGTCTTTGCCATTTGTTCAGCAATATACGAGATGTTACCCTTGGTTTGGAGGTTTCTCCTTTTCTCTGTTGGCTATTTGGAAACCGAACACGACGCTCCTAGAGCTCTACATCAAACACTTGCCGACTAGGGTCAACTGAACCACTTTGCTTTACCCTCTCAGAAGTCAGCACTTTCATTGGACCTTTGCCCTTAGGATCACTGGCCGAAACCATGCATGTATCGAAAGCAACCATGCCTGCTGGGAAGGGCTCCTTATCCACCTTCATGTTGTTGTTGAACTTGAGGAGACCCCTGCTTTGTATAGCCCCTCTGAATCTATTTGCTTGAAGATCCGCGGTCGTTGATGTTGTGAGTGATCATGTCATGGAAGCCACAATATTTCCAGTCTTGACCCAATCTCGGACGTCTCATAGAATGATTCTCACGGTAGCTTGATACGTCCTTCCTTGACCAAGAACTCAAAGAGCTTGTCCGGCTTGGAGCGTCGAAGTCATATGCCCCCTTGAGTGTCTTCATCCGGTATTTGGTTAACTGGGACGGGCTCCTTGCCCCAAGTGAATTCGGCAGCCGCTACCTCCTCTTGGCCATCATCTTCATCTTCTCCTCCTTCCAAAAAGTGGTTGTATGTCTGATAAGACACATTGCCCCCTTTCTGAAAACGGGTGTCCTTCTTGATGCTCTGGAATTGACTGGCCATGAGTGACAGGCACCTTGAGAGTTGTCCAAGGTCATCAAACCCATGCCGGCTAGCTTTTCCTCGATGGCTGGATGCATACCCCGAATAGCTCTGACCAAGAACCGATGGTCAGCAAATTCGGAGAGTAGCATGAATTCTTTGTTTTCTAAACCCGCGTAAGAACTCTTGTGGTGTCTCATTATATTTTCGTCAACCCCATCAAGTCAACGAGTTCTTTCTCATTGGAACCATCAGAAGTATGAATGGAATTTGTCCTCGGCTCAGACCATCTTCCAATAGAATTGGCCGCAGCGTGGCAAACCATGTGAAAGCCGCCCTCGTAAGGGATGATGGGAAGAAGCGAATCCTCCATGCTTCATCATTGGCAAGCTCTCCTAACTGAATCGAGATACCGACTAATGTGTTGGTAGTGGAAGTGTCATCTTGTCAAGAGAACTTGGTCAAGTCGGTTGGAGGCTTCAATGCGGAAGGAAGCACCACTCTATTGTACCAATCGGGATTGGGTGACTGATACACATAGGGCCGTTTCTTGGGCTTGATCCCAAACTGGTGTTGCATCATATCGGCCATCCTCGCTAGGAGTATATCCACATTTGAGTCTTGTGGTCCATGAGATTGTCCCTGACCGTCGCCTGGCCTATACCCGGGATTTGGCATAGCATGAATAGTGGAATAGTCAGTGAACTCGTATAACGGGGCCAAAGAGATTTCTCTGTAACCCACTAGCCATTGGAGCTATTGAGTAGGTGTTGTATCTTTGGAGGATTCCCCGGGTGCACCGAACGCCCGCTTCTCCATGTGTCTTGGCTCGATTCCCCCGACTTTTACGGTGTCTTGTTCTCCCCTCCGACTTCTTGATTTGTAGCTCCTTTCTTTGGTGGTGGCTTTGGCACATGTATATATCTAGGCCCTAAAAGCTCACCAAGCCGTCTTTCAAAGTGCTCATCAAACTCGGGTCCAACGCTGTCCTTCATGATATCACGAGAAAGTATTGAAGAACACCGTGTTGTGATTTGTCATTGCTCTCCCAACGGCGGTTGTAACAATCTCTTCCATCCGACGAATTTCTTGGGCGTCGGTTCTTCATCTTCCTTTCCTGCCCCTCTTCTTCATCGAAACTTGTTGAGCATATTCCTTATCCTTTGGGCATCACTATCTTTGGAAGATCAAATCTTACCGGATGATTGTACCGCTCTTGTTCTTGGAGAAGCATGACATGCACTTTTTGAGAAGGCTGCGCACATATCTCTCACCATGGTCTCTAGGTCGGTGGCGGGTCATCCATCGAGCTGAATGACATTGCTCTTGTCGGCGTTGTCGCATCGTGTCTTGACCTTGAGTTGTCCCACCGGCGTGCCAAAAAGTGTGTAGGCACAAAAACCTCGACTCTGCGCCGCACACACCGACAAGCTGAATAGTGGCTTTACTCGACCGCCCGAAAGTGTCTTGTGGCGTGCCGATCAATTTGACCTGTTAATTGACAAGGAGGTAAACGTGAGATCCGGAACATGCCTCGGTGAGACCAAGACAGTTCCGCATGTATGGCTCTACGGACGGATGTAAAGACATATAGCTATGAGAGCTATCGTCGGTAGATAATGAATACATTCGGTAAGCATGTATAAAGATGTAATGTAATACTTGTTTGCCGAATGATCGTAGAAGACATGTTTGAACAAGTAAAGTCGATCATCATGATATGACATCATAAAGCTCTATTGCGTAGATCGAATTAATTGACATCATGGAACAAAAGCGGGTAACTCATAAATATAAACCTAATCTAAATGACACATGCATAGGTTTCATCCAACTAGTCTCCGCCAAGACGTCTAGCCCCTAAACCCGTCGAGCTTAAACCCTTGCAAGCTAATCCACCGCATGATACCACTTGCTCTGAGATCTAAACCACTTACCACAACTAGATCAATCCACCGCATGATACAATCTAACCATGACAAGCTAAAAGCACGCATACATCTAAACAGATCTATAAATACTCATTACTCGTTAAGGCGTATGCATAGACAAGTAAAGTACATATGCAAACCTAATCTAAAAGCAAAGCCCGAGAGATTTATCCCGATCAGTCCTAACAAACAATCCACCGCATGATGATACATTTGCAACAAGCTAATCCCACCGCATGATACGGCTTGCGGACTTAACCGTTCTAGACCCTCTTTCGTCCCTAACTTGACTATCCACCGCATGATACAATCGCAACAAGCTAATCCCACCGCATGATACGGCGACGCGGACTAGACTCTAACGATAGGTAGACTCACACATGCAAGATACGAGTAAACACATAGCGTATTCGGCAAGCTTGCCGAACCAGGGTCCATGAAGAAGAAACTCATACGTAAAACCTTAGCTGCCTTTTACGACTCATGACAAAACGCGCAAGAACCCAAGAACACGTGACAACCTAGATTGATCTAGGCTCGGCTATGAAAGAACAGATAGATCTAATGACAAGCTAATGATGAACATTGGAAGAATTGATGACATCTAGATCTAACATAAGATAAAGCCAAGCCACATCAATCTAAATTGGGCAAAAGTGTGTGCAATCGTAATTAGATAAATAAATAAATAAATAAATAAGAAACATGCACCACTTGGTAACTTAATGAATTCATTAGATTTGCCAAATCTAATGAAGCCGATAACTAGCTCTAAGCCAGACCTTAGCCCACCGGATGGCTCATGATCGACAAAGAACCATCTTGCCCTTGATAGCTTAAATCCGCGACGATACTAAGCGTGAACAAGACTACTTGCAATAATCTAAATCCCCCTCGACGGTACTAGACATGGTGCAAGGTTGCCGGTACTTACGGAGGTCGACGGTCGATGAATCCTCTCGCAGTAGATCGACGACACGATTTGGACTTGAAGGGTGGCCGGAGCCAAGGCACGGAGCGGGTTTGTTGTATTGATTTGGTAGATTGTTTTACTGATTCTGCGGGGTCTCATATTTATACCTGGGCTTGACGAGTCCTAACTAATTCTGAATAAACATAATGAAAATATCTAGCTAAGATACATTATCCTCCAAGTCTTCGAGTCGTGAGATTGCACGTATCGTGGGCCCTTCATCCCGGATATCTTCCTTGACGCTCCACGCTTGCGAACCATCTCGTGCTCAATTCCTTCCGGACTCGGGCTTCTAGCCGAATAACAGCGGCTTCTCGAATGCCCGCAGTACTATTGGCATCATATTGCTAGCCGAATAACATCTTAGAACCATCATGTGCCGGTTTGCTCGTCATTCGTGTTGTACCAAATTTTGGTGTTAACACAAAGTGATTTTCATATTCATCACTAAAGAAAATATTTTCCCTGAACTAATTTAATCAAATCTGGACTTAACTCATAACTAGGAGATAAAATAGGTTTATCGGACTCGGTGGTTTATGGTATGAGTCAGAAGGTGCTCCAAAGCGATATAAATATTTTTGTTCCATTTTTAAAATAATATAAAAACAGGAATTAAAGACTAAAAGTAAATGCTAAAAGTAAAAGACAATACATAAATCTTGAAAGATAAATGCAAGTAAACAAACAATAAAAGGATAAAAGATAAATATATAATACAAGATTAAAAGTAATACTCTAAGTTACTATCCGGCAAAACTACTGTTCCTAAAGATGGCGCCATTTAAATGCTTGTTGGTATAAATTATATGCACACAATAAAGATAAAGATATCCATAAGCGTTTGCGAGATAGAAATACCGTTGTAGCACTTCAACAAAAGATGAACTCCCGATTTTAAATATCGAACCCAAAGGAACAAGTAGGTGAATATAACTATTGTTTACTTAATCCACTTCACAATCAAAGTACTTAAGAAACTAGCTAGATTAGGAGATAACTTCTAGCTAGATTAGAGATAACTTTTGGTGTTCTAATTCTAACCCCTATAAATCTTATTTTATTTATTCTATCATGGACGCTAATTCTTAATAAAGTAAAGGCAAAATTACTTTACTAAGAGCAGAACAAAGTCTACCATTCGCCTATTCATGAGAAGTGGGCTACAGAGAATTCAATAAAGCTATAAAGTCACCTTTATGATACTACCACCGAATCCAAACTAAAAGGGGGGCATTCACAAGTAAACCTAATCTAAGCACCATGCTTAAATTAAGAATTACTTCTTTTAATCTAGAGCAACTAGGATTAAAGTACTCAAACAAGAGTTGTAAACTTGAAGAATAAAATAAACCAAAACTTATTTTAATTATGAAGTCGAATACCGATAATCTCAAAAACAAGCTCAATAGAGAAGATCCGGCAAGGGAACTCCTACGAAAATACTCCTTACTAATCTCTTTATTTCTAATAAACTTGATTGCTATAATTGGAATTTATCTAGCTCTAATCATGAAGATCTTGACTTCTCTAAACCCTAGTACTAGCAATGAATTGCTAATAATGGTCCCGATAATGAATTAGGGTTTCGGGGTAGCTCGCTCTTGCTTATATAGCCTCCTAGGATGAATCTTAGTTGTTGGATCAAACCGACTTCATTGGACGGCCTAGATTTGATCTCAAGGTCGGTTGTGAGAAGCTTCTAGAAGATGGACACATGGCTCCACCTGGCCGGCCGCCCTCACCCCCACTTTATGACAACGGGGCCCCATCTTTTTGCGGTGTCTTCTTTTTGTCTTTTAGGTCCTCGAATTCATATTAATGCTTTTGTTTAGGTCCTTTTCTTCCATTTCTCAATTTTCTCTCTTTTCTACTCTTTTGGGATTAATCCTGCAAATTTGGATATGCAACAAAACTAATTCATTAGGTTAGTCTCAATGGGGGTTTCATATCCACTGTTTTTTCAACGCATCCGATTTTGGAAGCTTGATGCGTAAGAGTTTCATCCACATGAAACTCTCTCTACTCTCATGAAACTCTTATCACCACTCTCATCATTAATACGATTGCCACATCGGACTAATTAATGCCCATGAAACTCTTATGAAACTCCATTGAGACTGACCTTAGTAATAATAATCTTTTAGTAGCATTGATCCTTTGATTGATATCATATTAATAATTAAATTTAGACCTTATCTACCATCAACACCGACCAAAGCCGATCATCTCCCAACAATCACACATCATAAACTCGACACACAAGAGCACATATCAATCTTGTGTTCGCACCTAGTCACATCTTGATCTCTTTCTCAAGCTTCATCTTGGCAAAGCTCCTGGTCTTGTCTAGATGGCTTGCACGGTCTACCTTATGAGGGGCTTCACCTGGAACTCCAAGCGTCACCTGAAAGATAAGACAAGCATGGAAACACGGAGCAACACCAACTAATTCATGAAGTGGGCCCAACATAACCCATCGAACGATAAAGATTAGATTGTCTTAAAACATAAGTTAATTATCACAGAAAGTATCTAAATTTATCCAAAACTATTACAACTTGCAGAGTTCTCTCGCCCCAACAAAGCACAACTGTGAAAATAACTTATAATAAAGCATCAAATTTGAATAATAGTCCATAGGCAAATATTATGTTATTGCAACAAGCTGATGCTAGCCGCTCATGTTCTTCTTACTAATGACCACCTTGAGCATAGACCCGAGAGTCTCAAGCTTCACTGGTTTGGGCACAAACACATCAGCACTAGCTTGCATGAATTCCTCCTGGCCACCTAAATTTGCTGAGACCCCAACGATGTTCACCTCAATAGCTCCCATGGCACGGATCTTGGCCATAGCCTGTCAAATGATCCACCAAGAAATTAATTCTTTGTCAGTTATGAGTCTTACATTAATTTTTTATGATGGTTTAGTTTACATTATAGTAGGAGAATACCCGCACGTTGTTGCGGGGATTCCGAATAATTTAAAAAGAAATTAGACTATTTATATTTATAGTTATCTGAATAAAACGATCTTAAGTTAATTTTGGTGAATGGTTCGACACATCGATATGGACAACTAAATGCATGATAGTGGATGAAGAGATAACTATCATAATTATATTTGCTAGTTAGCTATAATTGCGAGTTCTAGTGGATCGTTGATGTGGAAAGCCTGTATGTTGAGAGAAATCTCTAGTGAGTTTTAGTTTTATAAGAGTACAGGATTACTGGGGCAATAAAGTCTACCGTAAAAAGTAACTGAAATGGTCCGCTAGATTCATATACACTTCAAGGTTTTTTTGTTATACAACAACGTAATACAGCAACGGAAATAACTGACAAGTAATACTAGAAAGTTGAAATTCTAGAAGATTTTTTTCTATAATTTCTGGAGAAACTTCTAAATAATTTCAAAAAATAATAGGAAATAAATATAAAAATTATATATCAAGTTGAAATATACGTAGACCCGACATTCACTATAGCACAGCCAATCTATAGCGATCTATAGCGGTTGCTAAAACATAATATTAACATCCAACGATCGGTTGCTATAAGTTAATAACAGAGCATCGGTCGCTACTTCTCATTATAGCGACCAATCATTGGTCGCGGCGTATATTTGGTCGTTTCCTCAAACCATCGGACGGTAAAACACGTATTACTCACGTTCATTTTATATAAGAGTATAGGATTACTAGGGCAATCAAAAGTCTACCGTAAAAAGTCTATCATAATTATATTTGCTAGTTAGCTAGGCCTCGTTTAGTTGGCAAGAAAGTTGCCAAAAACTTGTAAATTTTTAGACTCTCTCTCCATCACATCACATTAAATACACCAAAAAAGACATATGTTGAAGCATTAAATGTAGGTAAAAAAAAAGTTACTAATTACACAGTTTAGATGTACATTCTGAGGCGAATCTTTTGAGCCTAGTTACCCCATGGTAGGATAATATATACCACAAACAAACGAAACGTGCCATCTAAATGAGGCCCTAAAAGTAGAGTCCAACTATCGCTCATAGCCCATTTTCATTTAAGGCGCATCCAGCCCAGCCCCTCACATTCAATATAATTGCGTGGCCCACCGGTCATACACTAACACCCAAAACCCTCTCTCCGGCACTCATCCACCACCGCTCGCTCGTTGGGACCTCGGGGCGCTCTTCTCCACCGGCCAGGCGGGCTCGCCCCGCCGCCGCCCGTCCCCACGCGCGTACCTCGGGCGACTCTTCTCCACCACCGAGGCGGGCTCGCCGCCGCTGTCCTAGCTGCCGCGCAGCCGCCGGTCCCTACCATGCGGCGCTCGTCAGGGGTCGCCAGCGGTGGCGCGCCGCGGCCTAGTCGATGGAAGCGCGGTGTCACACCCCTGGCACGGGGCAGGATCGTAACCGGCGTGAGCACAAACACAATGGAAATCGAATCACGGAGGCGACACCGGAGCAAGCTCTCTGGATTAGCCGGTTCGGATTAACTGAATTGAGAACACAAGTCGCGGGACACGCTACGGACTCGAAAGTACTTGTACCCCCTTTACAACGACGACATAAGGGGTCCACCCGTCATACACATATAAACTCAACTCAAATGAAAATACGCCAACGCTAATGAGAAGGCGTCTTCTTCCTCCTTAGTCTCGATCATCCCTCGGCCAGGTGTCCGCCGCGACATTTCCCCCGCTTGACTAGTTGCTTGTCCCCAAGCGGTGCGTCTAGAAAACGCTCCTTGAGCACGTTGTAGTCCTCCCAAGTGGTGACAGACGATGGCAGTGTTGTCCACTTGATCTTGACTTGTGGGATGGCAGCATTCCCCTTCTTGACGAGGCGTCGATCAATCACCTCTTCGCACGGCCGGCTGCGGCCTCGGATCGTGCGTCATCGGCAAAGAATCAAACACCGAGGGTGTAATGCGCAACAAATGGTTTAAGTTTGCGAGACATGAAAGACATCATGGATTAGAGACCCTTCCGGTAATGCCAAACGATATGCCACGTTCCCAATGCGCTCCAGGACTGTGTATGGTCCATAGTATTTGAATGCTAGCTTGGGGTATGGACGATTAGCCACGGAGGACTGTGTGTATGGTTGAAGTTTCAGTAAAACTTGATCCCCATCGCAAACTTGTAATCGCCCCGAGGACGATCGCCATCACCTTCATTCGGTTTTTGAGCTCGACCGAGATTTTGTTTCAAAGCTTCCATATGCAAAGCTCTATCTTTAATCATGGTTACCACATTGGCGGTGTTGTATCGGGGATATCCGGCAAAGAGGCCTAAGTTTGCCTCATACCCAAAAAAAGAGCATGGAAAGGAGAACGACCCGAGGGAAGAGTGTAGTCTTTGTGTTATACCGAGTTCAGCCCGGGGAGATAACCGGGACTTCCGGGACTTAGGAGCATCTTGGGTCGAAAGCATCGAGATACATTTCAAGACACCGATTCACTCTCTCGGTTTGTCCATCAGATTGAGGGTGATATGCAAGATCGAAATGCGAGATCCACCTTATGCGACTTCGAGAAATGTTTCCAAAATTTGCTCTGGAACACAGTGTCTCTATCTGAAATGACTTTCTTGGGTAAACCATGGAGTTTGACAATGTTGTCCAGAAATGCTTGAGCAACAGTTTCTGCTGTATAAGGATGTTTCAAAGGAATAAAATGAGCATACTTTGTTAATCTGTCCACCACTACCATGATAATACTGAACCCCTCTGATTTGGGCAGACCATCAATGAAATCCATAGTAAGCTCCTGCCAAATCCCTTCTGGTGTAGGCAAAGGTTGTAGCAATCCCAGGGGGTGTCTGTTGGAATGTTTGGCCTATTGACAGATTGCACACTACTTGACAAAATTGTCCACATCCTGTTTCATCCCTTTCCAAGCAAAACTGTGCTTCAATCTGTGATAGGTTGCTGCAACCCCTGAGTGGCCCCCAATTGCACTAGCATGGCAAGCAGTGATTAGTTTTGTTTGAAGAGCAGAGTTGTTGCCTATCCACACTCTGTTGTTGTACCAGATGAGTCCTTTATCCAGTTTGTACCCATGCTCATCAGGACTGCAAATAACCAATCTCTGTAGCATGTGTTGGGCCTGAGTATCAGTGGTGTAGGAATTTAACACCTCCTGAAGCCACATTGGCTGAACTGAGGTAACAGCCTGAATTTGCATCATGTGAGCCACCCTAGATAGGGCATCTGCAGCTGCATTTTCCTTGCCTTGGCAGTAGACTATCTTGTAGTCCAACCCCATGAGTCTGGCCATTGCCTTCTTCTGTAGCTCTGAATGTAGGCTTTGGTCTTTCAAGTATGCCAGGGATTTGTGGTCAGTGACAATGGTGAAATGAGTCCTCTAAAGATAATGTCTCCACTTGTCTACTCGCCATAATCGAGAGCCATAAACTCTTTTTCATATATATGGACATGGCCATTTGTTTCCCTCCCAAAGCTTTGTACGAGGTAAGCAATTGGTTTCCCTTGTTGCATAAGAACAGCTCCAATGCCAGTGTGACATGCATCTGTCTCAATGATTAATGGTTCCTGAAAGTTTGGTAAAGCCAAGACTGGGGTCTGAGTCATAGCTTGCTTCACTGTGTCAAATGCTAGTTGTGCCTGATCAGTTGAAGATCTCTAGATTGGTTTTGGTTAATTAGTGACATCCTTAGGACTAATCTCTCTATGCTAAGTGTTTGTTTTAGTTGGAGATTGGTCAAGCCAAAGGGACGGTGCATGGTGGTCATGGTGGATGGGTCGAGGTGATCCAATTGATGATCAAGTGCGCGGTTTGGCGTGTTTTGAGGATCAAAATGGGCTCAAGGCAAAGATATATCATAGGGCCATTTTGATTTCACACTCAAGACACAATAGAGGATGTGAGTGATTATAGGATCGATAAGCCGTACTATAAAGAGGGGAAAACTATCGTACATATCGGTCCTCATGTGCCTCTAGGTTCAAAATCATTTGCATGCATTCTAACCTAGAGAGCTAACCCGACCTTCGAAATTGTTTGTGAAAATGCTAACACACGAGCACATGGTGATGTACATGTGGTGGTGTTGGCACATTTTTGCGGCGGTGATAGTTCTTGGGGTTGAGATGGGTTTGGGTACCGCTCACCCTCCCGCCCGAGCAAGCTCGGCGGGATTCGCTTTCGAGAAAATGAAACGTCTATTTTCTATTGCGCCGGATGCATCGTGGTGGTGAAAACATGCTAACTCTCGTGCTCAAGTTGGTATACTTGTTGAGTAGCATGTCGGAGTCGGCGACGCAAATCGGAAACCTCTCGCAAAAGTGACTGCGGCCGGGGCCGCGGCATACGCGGCGCCTGGCGCGCCAGGTTCTATTTCAACTCTACTTTCTGAGATTAGCAGCGACACTAGAAAATTATCCCCTTGAGTTTTAGAGTAGTGACATGTATCTTGCTGGTCCAATTCTAGAATAAATTATAGTGACACAATTGTTTAACAAATCTCTAAATCATAAATTGGGTAGACAACTATCCCGTTGCAACGCGACGGGCATGTTTGCTAGTACTAATAAAGAGAGAAAATTTTTGTCTACCTTTTTTTTCCCTCTGCCCATACCGAGTCCGACACAATTACGCACGCCAATCTAATTAATTACGAAAACTTCCGCTGCCCTGCCCAACGGAAAAACTAAACAGCTGTCTCCCTCTGCTGTAAGCTTTGTCTGCACTGCTGGCCCCGGCCCATTTTGCCCACAATCAAACTTCCGTTACGTTTTGGACTCCAAGATGGGCTGCACGTGGTTGGGCCGACTAGGCTTTCACTCTATTTGGGTCGCATGTGGTTGGCCCGATTAGGCTCCCACTTGATTCAGTTTTAAGTTTTTTCTTCCATGAATATGTCGTGCGTTGCAGCGGGTGTAAAAAAAAACAAACATTAATGTAGTGTTGCATTATTTATATTTTACCATTTTTATAAAATTTAAAATCTATAATTTATTTTTTGATAACCATAATTTCTATATATAAGTTAATATTAAGACTAATAAGACAATATCTATTAAATATGTATGAAAGTATAAAATCTAGTTTAATAGATTTTTCCTTCTACTTTGCAGCGGATAGATATATTTACTCATTAATATTATAACTTTTAGACAGGTTGACTTTATTCAATGGCACATAAAATATATAATTTAATCTATGATTTCTATCGATATAAGGAGTGTGGTGTACTTAGCATGTCACTTTTACCGTGAATATGAGAGACCGACGTGAATACGCATCTTTCATCTGGACCCTGATCTATTTGGAAAACCATCAAGGTCCTTCCACCTTTTCTTTGTCTCTAGTATGTTTACATCTGGAACCCCGTCCTTTTATTTATTCTCGCCCCGCTCTTAATCTCTCTTAGCACGATCAGTTTTACCGTGAATACGTAGAGACAGAGACGGAAGTGCATACGTGGAGAGAGGGCAGACAGAAAAAAGGGTGGACAAGAAATTTTCTTTTTCTCTCTTTATTAGTAGGTATAGATTAATTTTCTTTGTAGGTTTTATATAAGGTATATATATCCAGCTTTTACGGAAAAAAAAAAAAATATAAGCACACTTAGGTGTAAACATCAAAACATTTAAAAAATATATTTTGGTCATTTAGAAAATTCTGAAACTTGTTACACCCTACATCGATACATGCAGTAGTCACATATAAAAGTTAAGATGCAAAATCAAACTAGAGAAATTCATACAAAAATAGTAAATTACAGGCATGTACACTGCAAGATAAGGTTTTCATATGATGTTTTTTAGTTAAACTTTCAGACGACCTGAGGTGAGAAAGTCCACGACGTTTTCTTTCTAGAAAAACACGTCGTTTGTGTGATTGTGGCCATACAAAAGCAGAACAAAGCGCTTCATTCCCTGTCTCCCTAAAAGGACAAAAATGGTTTAAAGAAGCGAGAAAAAATCGTCTAAAATTAACGCCTCCACATTGATGACCTTTCGAAAATATAGAAAAACACATCAGCAGGCAAACTCGAATATTTTTTTTCTTTTAGCACTACTATCAGCCGTAGATATTGTTGTTTATTGCCAGCTCAGACACGTGGTTATATATTATATTACGGCGCAAAACTTAGGATAAATAGATCGAGTAGATGGTGGGTTTCATATGCTATGATAGCAATCCAAATCAATAAATCCTACCTCGATACACTTTTTCGGTGGAGATGAATACCAAATAAAGCGAATTGAGACACCCACAGATTAACCCGTAGCAACGCACGGACATTTTTGCTAGTCTATACTACACCTACTAATACTAATAAAGAGAAGAAATTTACGCCTCCACCTATTTTTTACATGCGCCACCCGGACGGTCGGTGCCCCGTGTATCGCTCCGGCTCCCTCCATCCGAAGTCCGTGTCGAAGCGCCCGTGCTGCCTCCCTGCCCCGGCTCCTTCGCGGCGCTCAGCCATGCTTGGGGAAGGATGCGGCATCGATGGCGAAGGGAGGCAACTCAACCATGTACCCGACCGGCGCGGATTATTGCCGCGGGGTGTGGATGCGGGGCGGGGCTCCTCCACCGCTAGCCAAGGTAACCGGCACGGGAGCTCCGCGCGGTGAGCGCATGCAGCGGCGGATGGCTAGAAGCGATTCGTGCCGGCGGCGGGAATCTCCCTTCGCACCGGTGAGCGGTTGCGCATGCAAACGGATGGCTAGGAATTGAGGGAAGAAAGGAAAGATGGACCGCGCCCTTGCCCCCCCGCCGCCGAACTTGGTCGTCATGGCGGAGCCGCTGTATTTGCCTCGCCGATCTTAACGCCGCTGCCACCGAGCCTCCACCGGCCGCACGGGAGATAGAAAGAGAGAAGGGGAAGAGGGCGAGTGGATGAGGACGACCGGCCGGCTACAGCGTGGAAGCCATCTGCCCGGGCACTTGACCAAAGGCATTTAGCTTTCCACGTCATGGCAACCAATGGCAAAAAGAGCACATCACCAAAGTGGGACCCAACTGCAAGAGGCCCTAGAACCACACGCTGGATACACAGCTGACAGCCGATCCCCCACATACAGTAACGCTGAGTAGTATTAGGATTTTTTAAAATCTTCTATACTCCGTATCATATGTGTCTCTGGGGAGAAATATGTATATGATACTGAAAAAAAAAACTATACTTAGCTATTTGATTCTTTTTCTCGATTTTTTGCTATATGGCCTCAAAACAAAATTTTGTTGGCTATTTGGCCTTCCGTCAGTTTTTAGCGTGCAACGGTGTTAAGTGAGAGATAAAAAGACCGTTTTACCAAAAGCAGAGTTATGTTATGTTTCTTTATTGTATATTTTGAGTATATAAAATATATATGAAATGATAATATATATTCTTTTATTTTTTTGGGTCTTTTATGTACTCAAAATATATAATAAAAACAAAAAATCTATTTTTTTATATTTTTCCTACTAGGGTTAAAAAATCCTTTTACCCCTCATTTAACACCGTTACATGGCCAAAACTGACGGAAGGCCAAATAGCTAAAAAAATTTGTTTTGAGGCCATAAAACCAAATTGGAAAAGAAAAGGGTCAAATAGCTAAGTGAAGTTTTTTTTGGGCCATATATGTAATTCTTCCTATTCTCTATGATCTACCTCCGTGGCAGCAGCCAAGGAGAGCAGGACGTGGAATGGTAAGTTGTCAGTGATATTCTTGTTACCATTGAACCATATATATCTTGACGTATTATCTACAATCGACCATTATTTTATTCCCCGTTTGCAACGCATAGGGCATTTTTCCTAGTACTAATAAAGAGAGAATTTCTTGTCCACTTTTTTTTTTTTTTTTTTTCCCGTTTGCCTCCTCTTGTCTGTCCGCCTGTATGCGATATGCCCGTCCAGGAAAGGATACAATCTGAGCTGTACTCGGCTATGCGACCATCGTACAGGCCGATACGCGGTACGCACGTCGGGGAAAAGAATACAATCTGCGTTGTACTCGGCCACGCGACCATCCTCAAGGCCGATAGCACCATGCCAGAGGCTTCGAAAGGGTGCGAGAGGGCCGTGTTTTTTGCTTTTTGATCTTTTTTCGAAAGTTTCTCTCAAATAGGCCCCAAAAATATGCTTTCAAAAATGGACCTTTCTCGGCACCATGAGTCATGCGCCGAGGTATAACGTCTCGGGCGCCACCACCCATGGCGCCGAGGTTGACGGCATTTTAATCGGCGTGGTGTTGTAAATTTTACATTTGCCCCTCGGCGCCATGATCCACGGCGCCGAGGGGGAAATGTAAAACTTGCAGTTTTTTTCCTTGTCTACACGTGTTTGCAATGAAAGAAGTAAAACTGTTCTCTGAAATGAGCAGTGATGAATCATTAGCTAAACAGGTTATTGCGTGTGGCGCTAGCCTTGGCGACCAAGGTTCAAGACACAGCAACGCTTCTTTATTGTTTTTTTTTTTTTTTTTTTTTGAAACGGACACGCTTCTATTTTGTTGCTTTTTATTTTTTGGAAACGTTATGTGACTTTTCATTGGAAACGTTAAACGCTATATAAATAAAAAAATGCTTAAATCCATGTATGTGATAATATAAGGAGAATCTGATTTCAAAACTTCACAAGGGGTTTTATTTTTATTTGATTTCAAAACTTTACATGAGACGTGTTTATATATATAAATATATAAGCAAATCCATGATTATGATAATGTAAGAAAGATTTTGATTAGACAATATATACAAATAAATGCACATAACAATAGTGTTCTCTCAATATGTTTGTGATTTGATTTGAAACATTAATTGCAACGTGTTTTATATATAATAATAATAATAATAATAAATAGAGAAGGAAAAAAAAACGCAAAAAAGAAAACATGAAGATGGCTTGCTGCAGTTCGAACCCAGGTCTCCAGGACCAAACTCATGCGCCCCAACCAATTGAACCGCTTGTTCATTTGAGTGCACTATGCGGAACATATCTACTTGATTTATGTCAAACGCGCCAGGAAAAATGAAGAAAAACACAGATTTTACGTTCCCACCCTTGGCGCCGTAGATCGGGCGCCGAGCTTGGCGCCGTGGATCATGGCGCCGCCGGGGAAATGTAAAATTTACAACACCACGCCGTTTAAAATCTTTGTCAACCTCGGCGCCATGGGTGGTGGCGCGAGACGTTTATACCTCGGCGCCGTGAATCATGGCGCCGAAAAAAAAAGGTCCATTTTTGAAAGCATATTTTTAGGGCCTATTTGAGAGAAACTTTGAAAAAAGGATCAAAAAGCAAAAAGACGGGCGAGAGGGTGGGGAGCACCGGCGTCTTGGAAGGTACCGGAGATTTGCGCGTAGTCGCGGACATGCGTCGCGTCGCCGCCCTCAAGCGGCCGCGTCAGCGACGCCCATGCCCATCTCGCGCGGCGGCGGCTCGGTGGGGCGTGGGTTCTTGAGGGCGTGGTGTTGGCGAGCGCGCCGCCTTGGCGCGCGGGCTAGCCTAGCCCGACGGATCGCATGCATTCGAGCTTACCACTCGCGCGCAGCCTTGACAGAGCTCTCTCGAGGCCATCGCTTGCTCGGCCATGGCGGAGCTCGCCGGGAGTTGGGCACACCGGAGGCACGGCAAGGTGATTGGACTCAGAGAGATGTGCTTGCTGCTCCACAACATGTGCGTCCTCTCCGGGGGCCACGGCGTCGGCCGCAAGCTCGTCGTGGCACGGCATCGTCGGTCTCCACGCGCGCCGGTCGCGCGGCATCGACAGCACCATGAGAAAGCGTCCGCGGCATCGACAGCACCATGAGAAAGCGTCCGCGGCATCGACAGCACCATGAGAAATTACATCTGTTCGTAGATTATTATAGAACCTAATAGGTCTTAAAATAGTTAATACATACATCGATCATTATGGATGATGGATGGTTAATGTAGCATGCATGTGTTTGGTTGTTAGATATTATGGGTCAAACAAAGATAAAGTTCTATGATATCATGGGTCAAACAAAGATAAAGTTCTAAGAACTATTTATTTACTACATAATTTTTCATAGAATGAGCCAACAAAATTCATATCAAGGCACTGTGCTAAAATATTTAACAATAAAGTTAAAATAGCTTTTTATTTATTTTTACTTCCATCATTGCCATCTGTGCGCACATGAGCTTCAACAACGTGTGTCCATCCATGACATATCCGAATAGATGATGTGATCATTAGAGAAAATCTTCCGACATAAAACGTCGGGTAACTGCACAAGTATTACACTTTTAATAATTATATAAAGTTGTTGCACAAAAAAGTGTAGACATTGAATTGAATACTATAGTATTTACCCGTAGCAACGCGGGCATATTCCCTAGTCAAGTTAAAAAGAAGAAGATCAATATAGACTACACTAAAATTGACAGTAACATATGCATGATTATAAGATGTTATATAAACAATAAAAAGCAGTACCAATTGTACACAAAGCTGGATGTGACTGACATTGTAGATATAAAGAATATAGGGATTTGTTAACACCAGATTTTGGTCAATGAAGATTCAACCTTTAAATCGTGGTGAACGGATGTTGCCGATTTGAAGGAAAGGAAGATCATTCGGTACGATCATTCGGTAAGGTCATTCGATGGAAGGCAAGCGACAGACGGCCCATATTCGGCAAGAAAATATACGTATTCGGCAAAGGAATGAGCAATCGGCAAACGATACGGAAGGCAGCTAGGCGTATGCGCAAGAAAGAAGAAGCTAAGCAGAAGAGATATATACGTGACTTGCACGAGTGGCCGATTAATTAATATATTTGATCGGGCATATGTGATGGGGACGTGAAGCTTCTGGGATCTCAACATAATGAAGATGAAAAGCGGGCCCAATTAGGAATATGCATATGTGCATGTACGTGACCAGAAAGAGACCAGAGCTCGTGCGTCAGGTGAAAGCTTTCGTGAAGTCCACGACGTCCAGCGAGACTACGAGGCTTACCCGGGGATCAGTTAGAAATAATTAAAGAATATTATATTTCTTAACAACCAAGGATGCATGCGCGCATGGAAGGCTGGATATCATGACTGTCTGCGGACGCGGGATATTTGCCGATTGGGCCAGAATAAGAGATACGCCAAGGAAGCTTCATCGACAAGGATTCCACCAAGAGAAAATAGAGTCCATGTATTTTAATATTTCCTTTGTTAGCTTATCACGTACGGGAGGTTACCAGACCTTGTTAGTCTAGGCTATATATATGTACCTCCGATCATTGTAAAGGACATCTACCAAAATCAAATACAACAAACCCGCCGCTCCGGCCACCCTTCGAGTCCAGTCGTGTCGTCGATCTACTCGAGAGAATTCATCGACCCGTCGACCTCCGTAAGTACCGGCAACCTTGCACCATGTCTAGTATCGTCGGCGGATTTAGATTATTGCAAGAAGTCTTGTTCACGCTTAGTATCGTCAGCGGATTTAAGCTATCGGGGGCAAGATGGTTCTTTTGTCGATCATGAGCCATCCGGTGGGCTAAGGTCGGCTAAGAGCTAGTTATCGGCTTCATTAGATTTTGGCAAGATCTAATGAATTCATTAAGTTACCAAGTGTTGCAATGCTTTTATTTATTATTTAATTATGTTTGCACACACTTTTGCCCAATTTAGATTGAAGAGTCTCGGCTTTATCTTATCATAGATCTAGTTGCTTTTAATGCTTTCATTGTTTATCTTATTGTGCTACTAGATCTATCGTTTATTATAGCCGAGATAGATCAATCTAAGTTGTCACATGTTGTGGGTTCGTATACGTTTAGATCTTGACAGGACTATATCATCCGGTGGATATAGATCTTTGGGTTACTTCTAGAGCTAGTCATCCGGTGGACTAGAGATCGGTTTAATCGATAGGTTTTTACGTATGAGTTCCTTCTTCATGGACCCCGATTCAGCAAACTTGCGAACTGTTACGCTTTCATGTATAATGAATATCTATAATGATATTTATGATTTATCTTCTTTTATTTATCATGTTGTCAATTAATTCGATCTATGCAATAGAGCTTTACGATAGCACATCATGATGATCGATTTTACTTGTTCAAACATGTCTTTTATGATCATTCGCAATTGTTACTACATTACATCTTTATACATACTTACCGAATGCATTCATTATTTGTTGACAAATAGCTCTCATAGCTATATGTCTTTACATCCGCCTTGGATCCATACATGCGAAGCTGTCTTGGTCTCACGGGCATGTTCTAGATCTCACGTTTACCTCCTTGTCAATTAACAAGTCAAATTGATCGGCACGCCTCAAGACGCTCGGCAGCCGAGTAAAGCCAGCTATTCCGGCTTGTCGGTGTGTCTTTCTTGCGAGGAGGCGGGATTTTTTTGTGCCTACACACTTTTTGTCACGCCCGGTGGGACAACTCAAGATCAAAACACGATGCGACAACGCGTCGACAAGGATAATGTCATCCAGCTCCAGATGGGTGACCGCCTCTGACCTAGAGGCCATGGTGAGAGATATGTGCGCAACTTTCTCGCAAAAGTACATGTCATGCTTCTCCAAGCACAAGAGCGGTACAATCATTCAGAAGACAGATCTTCCAAAGATAGTGATGCCCGGTGACAAGGAATATGCTCAACAAGTTTCTGATGGAGAAGAGGGGGCAGGAAAGGAAGATGAGGAACCAACGCCTGAAGAAATTCGTCGGATGGAAGAGATTGTTGCAGCTGCCGTTGGGAGTGCAATGACTAATCACAACACGGTGTTCTTCAATACTTTCCGTGATATCATGAAGGGTAGTTTTAGACCCGAGTTTGATGAGCACTTTGAGAGGCGGCTTGGTGAGCTTTCGGGACCTAGATACATACATACACCAAAGCCACCACCAAAGAAAGGAGCTACAAATCAAGAAGTTTGGAGGGGAGAACAAGACACACCGAGAAAAGTCGGGGGGATCCGGAGCCAAGACACATGGAGAAGCGGCGTTGGTGCACCCGGGAATCCTCCAAAGATACAATACTTACTCAATAGCTCCAATGGCCGGTGGGTTCTGAGAAATCCATTTGGCCGTGGTTATCTGAGTTCACCGACTACTCCACTATTCATGCTATGCCAAATCCACGGATATAAGCCGGTTGGACAGTCAAGATAATTTCATGGATCACAAGATTCAAATGTGGATATACTCCTAGCGAGGATGGCCGATATGATGCAACACCAATTTGGGATTAAGCCCAAGAATCGGCCCTATGTGTATCGGTCACCCTATCCCGACCGGTACAACAGTGGCGCTTCCTTCAGATTGAAGCCTCCAACCGACTTGACCAAGTTCTGCGGATAAGATGACACCTCTACTACCGAACACATCGGGCCGGTATCGATTCGATTAGGAGAGCTTGCCAATGATGAAGCATGGAGGATTCGCTTCTTCCCATCATCCCTTACGGGGCCGGCTTTCACATGGTTTGCTACGTTGCCGGCCAACTCTATTGGAACATGGTGCGAACTAGAAGACAAATTCCATTCATACTTCTACAGTGGTTCCAATGAGAAAGAACTCGTTGACTTGATGGGGTTGACGTAGAAATATAATGAGACACCACATGAGTTCTTGCGTAGGTTCAGGGAGACAAAGAATTCCTGCTACTCTTTGAGCTTGCCAGACCATCAGTTGCCGGCTATAGCCATTCGGGGTATGCATCCAACCATCATGGAAAAGCTAGCCGGCATGGAGTTTGATGACCTTGAACAACTCTCAAGACGCCTATCACTCATGGCCAATCGGGTTCGAGCATCAAGAAGGACACTCGTTTTTTTTTAAAGGGGGCAATGTGTCTTATCGGGCATATCACCACTTTTCGGAAGAAGGAGAAGATGAAGGTGATGGCCAAGAGAAGGTGGCACCGCTGAATTCGCTTGGGGCAAGGAGCCCCGCCCAGTTAACCACTGGATGAAGACACTCAAGGGGGCATATGACTTCGACGTCTCCAAGTCGGAAAAGCTCTTTGAGTTCTTAGTCAAGGAAGGACGTATCAAGTTACCAGAGAATCATTCTATGAGACGTCCAGATTGGGTCAAGACTGGCAAATATTGTGGCTTCCATGACATGATCACTCATAAATCATCGACCGCCGATCTTCAAACAAAGAGATTCGAGAGGGCTATCTGGCAGGCCTCCTCAAGTTTAACAACAACATGAAGGTGGATAAGGAGCCCTTCCCTGCAGGCATGGTTGCTTTCGATACATGCATGGTTTCTGCCAGTAATTCTAAGGGCAAAGGCCTAATGAAAGTGCTGACTTCTGAAAGGGCAAAGCAAAGTGGATCAGTTGACCCTAGTCGGCAAGTGTCTAGTGTAGAGCTCCAAGAGCGCCGTGTTCGGTTTCAAATAGCGAGCAGAGAAAGGAGAAACCTCCAAACCGAGAGTGACATCTCGTATCTTTGCTGAACAAGTGGCAAAGACAGCAAGAGAAGCAATATCGTAGGGGATCGACTTGCAAGAGAACAGCAGAGATACGAGGAGGAGATGTATCACCGAGAACAGGAGGAGTACATGAAAGAACGAGAGGAGTCTCATTGGGATTGTCCTTTCTTTAGGCATTGCTGGAACGAAGGCTTGAAGCTGCCTGCTAGGAATAATTATCCCGAATGCAGTGAGCAATACCACGGGTACAGACAGGCACGAGTCAACCGCCGTCCCATCCAAGAAAGACTGGGGGCACGCTTCCCAGAGGATGATCGGCGCTTAAAAAATGAAGACAGCAAACCTCACGTCAGTAAAAGAATTGCAGATCAAGCTTGGACTGATGTGGAGGATTCTGATGATGACCTGGACTCTCCTCAAGAGTATGTGTGGCAAAAAGGGACAGTGGTGCCCTCGAGGGGTCTAAGGAAGAGCCGAAAGAGAAGAGTCCAACGTCTCGAAACAAGGAGCTCAAAGAAGCAACAGCCGAACGCAAACAAGTGTGGCGCCCAAAGAAGAAAACTCAAGAAGCCAGTCATTCGGCGGAAGAGTGTTCGGCAAGTGGGCGTTCGGCAGATGTTAGCATGGTCTTCTACATTCCAATAGAGTTTGCAGCTCTTGCAGATCCAGCTGCTATAGATCCAGAAGAGAAGGATGCCTATTCGGACGAGATATGTCAATGGAGAGCCTCGATTCACATGTTCGTTGATGGAGGCGCTGCTATCAATATTATGCCCTATACAACTTTCGTGAAGCCGAGGATGACCAAGAAGGGTTTGTGAAGACAAACATTGTGCTCGAGAGATTTTTCTTGGCAATCCTTGAGGACACCCACGGCCGTTCACGTTGAGTTGATGATTGGCTCAAAGACTTTGATCACAACCTTTTTTGTGGTCGACGGTAAAGGGGTCCTACAGCTTACTACTTGGAAGAGATTGGATCCATGCTAACTGTTGCGTTCCATCCACCATGCATCAAGTCCTCATCCAATGGAACGGTGATGATGTCGAGATAGTACAAGCTGACGATTCGGTTAGCATTGCTGCTACCGAGCCATCGTTCTGGGAGTATGAAGGCGTGGAATGCTTTTCAGGAAGAGAATGGGAAGAAGATCATGTCAGTACTCGTTACAAAGACCAACAGCCGATCGAAATCGTCGGCTCTCATAGTAATTTTTAGGTTTTGAAAGGAACTCATGTCGGCCTAAAATTAATGTAAGCGTAAGAGTTGGCCGGCATGCAGGATTTGATAGCCGGTGAAAAAGAAACCAACCAGACATCAAGATCAAGTTGTCATCGTTACTCTCGCCAGGTTCAGGAGGCTGCACATATTCAGGAAGCAAACAAGTTGCCATCGATTCTTAAACCTGCGTGAGTAATAAGGGAAATAATAAGCAGAAGCCAGTCAGGATGGTTGATGAGACCTTCTGATAGGAGCAATCAAGAATCAAGAGTTATAAGTGGGATCAAAATGCTTGACCTGGTGCTCATCCCTGATGTCGGTTCTAAGAGCAAATACATACAGAGGTCAGTTGGAGGACCGGCGAGACTATATCGTCAACAAATCGACTCGTCACAGGAACCAATACTGAATATGTTCTCAAGATGGCGTCTCGAGTTTCTACATAACGAGGGCTGCTGCACACACACTCAGCGTGCTCAGCTAAACGCTACACTCCATAATTAGCAACCTGAAAGGAGTACACATAGCCAGGTGATGAAACCTATCACTTGTGCAAACAAAGAAGAAGTCAAATACCTCCAGCTTCAGAAAAGCTGAACGCAAGTATAATCTAAGTCATTAAGGATGTCGGCTGTATTAAAGTATATGGTACGACGGCTTTTGGTACAAAGGAAATAGCCGATCAGCAGGATCAGAACATAAAGCCAGAGAAGATTGAAATTATCAACAGTGTTCGTCGTATCAGATATGGGGAGATCATGTTCAGACCCATCGACGACAACACTTTTGATAGTGACACCGAACAAGATGGAGGTAATCTCTAATATATAAATCGGAGATAGAATCTGGGGTGCTATGGGACCTGAAACAGCCAGTTATATGTAAAAGATAATCGATACGTGTGATTGGCTCAATGTTAGGAGAGTTGCAGCAGAGGCAAGCCAAAAGCTAACGAGAATCCAGCAGCAGTGGGCAAAATTAACATCAAGCTCCGTACAGTCCAAATCTCACGATGCAACGGCAGATTCCAAAATAATAAAAGTCGTCGATGATTTCATCGGCCCAGAATGAAGAAGCATGCGAGAATTCCATATGCAGCAGCCGACAAGAAGACAGGGATGTTTGTCGGCTCAAAAATGAAGAAACGAACGTACAAATATAAGAAGGTGCATACAAGCAACTAATGGCCGAGGAGACCTTTGAGGTGGATACGTCCAGCGTCTCAAGATCCTGCATCAGCTATGCCTCGGGGGATATCTTTGGCGCATCACAAGTTGCACAACCTCAGGACGTTCCGTCATGAAGAAGGACAAGGTGAATGACTTCTATTGACTCCTTCATCTTCAACGGTGGTATGTGCAACTCTACTATTATTTCTCCAACAGTTTTTAAGGTTTGGAATTTCAAGTATTAAAATGCAAAACTGTTAATTGAGATGAAAATCTTGAGAATTATTCTGCTCCATATGTGATATAAATGTTTTGGTTCATCCATTGTTGAAATGATAAATAGATGCTCTGTTTTATGTTTCACCAGTGTCTAGTTTATAACTTTGATTTCTTTAAGGTTTGGGTTTAGTGGTTGTATTATTTGTCCTGAAATCTTTGAGACTTGTGGGTTGCATAAATTTTGGGCTTTGTCTAGAGTGACCGTGGAATTTGAATGGAGATAGAATTTGCTATGACATTGTTCTAAGAGATACTTGAGATCGGAGAATTTTGTAAAATAATAAAATAAATTTGCTTGATGTCATATTGAGCTTTGTCGAACTGTTGTGACCGCTAGTGAGATTATAGTCATATTCCCAAGATCAAGAATCACATACATGTTATGAGGCATGGACATTCTCTCTTTGATTAGAATAAGATATGAGGCTATTCTAAAAATATATATTATATACAGAAAAAACGACGGACACGTGTCCGCCAAGATTAAAACAATGGGTACTCCGATGCCCGCCCTAAAGAAAAAAAATGACGGTCACGTGATTGCCGAATAAAAATAAAAAGATGGCCGAAGGCCCAATAGCCTCATAGTTTTAAAATGATTGGAGAGAATGACATGTATAAGGAAAATAAAAATACAAAAAATATTCACTTACATTTCTTGGTCTAAGTATATGACTTGTATCTCTCTATGGTTCAGTTTTGGCTTTGCAATATTATGTGATGCAATTTTATAGTGATAAAATAAAAATAAATAAATAAAACTCCGGAAGGAAAGTGATCAAGGGATGAAAGATAAGCAATTTCTGTAGCTGTTTTGTTTTGCAGTTACTTGAAGATTTAGCACGAACTAAAAGCCCCATGGTCGAAGAGATACATGGATGAGTAGAATGCCATTTTATTCAAATTTAAAAGAGATCTTGGTTATAAACCCGATACTCTTGCGATGTGATCGGCATTGTAGCATCAATTGATCAACAAAACATGGATATGATTGTGACATTTATACACATACATTTACTACTGACCTATTTCCACATGTATTGGAGAGCTATGGTTTTTACAGGACTTACGCATGAAGTGTGGAAATATGGTGAAGGCTGTCTTAAAAAAGTGAGCAAACTCACCGGCGACAATAGTGCATCAAGAGAAGACGGCTGGATCGAAACAAGTTCGAAGCATGAAAATTCATACTCCGAACTTGGGGGCCTAATGATAAAAACCTATCAGATTAAAGCGATCTCTAGTCCACCGGATGACTAGCTCTAGAAGTAACAAAAAAGATCTATATCCACCGGATGATATAGTCCTGTCAAGATCTAAACGTATACGAACCCACAACATGTGACAACTTAGATTGATCTATCTCGGCTATGATAAGCAGATAGATCTAGTAGCACGATAAGATAAACAATGAAAGCATTAAAAACAACTAGATCTATGATAAGATAAAGCCGAGACTCTTCAATCTAAATTGGGCAAAAGTGTGTGCAAACATAATTAAATAATAAATAAAAAGCATTGCAACACTTGGTAACTTAATGAATTCATTAGATCTTGCCAAAATCTAATGAAGCCGATAACTAGCTCTTAGCCGGACCTTAGCCCACCGGATGGCTCATGATCGACAAAAGAACCCTCTTGCCCTCGATAGCTTAAATCCGCTGACGATACTAAGCGTGAACAAGACTTCTTGCAATAATCTAAATCCGCCGACGATACTAGACATGGTGCAAGGTTGCTTGCGGTATTTTACGGAGGTCGACGGGTCGATGAATTCTCTCGCAATGAGATCGACGATACGACCGGACTCGAAGGGTGGCGGAGCCATGGCACGGAGCCGAGTTTGTTGTATTTGATTTGGCAAGATCTAATGAATTCATTAAGTTACCAAGTGTTGCAATGCTTTTTTATTTATTATTTAATTATTTTTGCACACACTTTTGCCCAATTTAGATTGAAGAGTCTCGCTTTATCTTATCATAGATCTAGTTGCTTTTAATGCTTTCATTGTTTATCTTATCGTGCTACTAGATCTATCCGTTTATCATAGCGAGATAGATCAATCTAAGTTATCACATGTTGTGGGTTCAGATAACGTTTAGATCTTGACAGACTATATCATCCGGTGGATATAGATCTTTGGGTTACTTCTAGAGCTAGTCATCCAAGTGGACTAGAGATCGATTTAATCTGATAGGTTTTTACGTATGAGTTCCTTCTTCATGGACCCCGATTCGCAAACTTGCCGAACACGGTTACGCTTTCATGTATAATGAATATCTATAATGATATTTATGATTTATCTTCTTTTATTTATCATGTTGTCAATTAATTCGATCTATGCAATAGAGCTTTACGATAGCACATCATGATGATCGATTTTACTTGTTCAAACATGTCTTTTATGATCATTCGGCAATTGTTACTACATTACATCTTTATACATGCTTACCGAATGCATTCATTATTTGTCGACAAATAGCTCTCATAGCTATATGTCTTTACATCGGCCTTGGAGCCATACATGCGGAACTGTCTTGGTCTCACCCGGGCATGTTCTAGATCTCACGTTTACCTCCTTATCAATTAACAAAGGTCAAATTGACGGCACGCCTCAAGACGCTTGGGCGTAGAGTAGTAAAAGCCGCCTATTCCGCTTGTCGTGTGTGCGCGCAGGGAGCAGGATTTTTGTGCCTACGAGATTTTTCTTAGCCGCTACCAACCAACAAAGTTACCACGCACTACAACACAATTCAGACCATGTTAAGAACTGTAGGGGACCCGAGGCATTGGCATATATATTACGAAGATAATACTTGGCGAGGGGAACGATCGGGGTGGAAACCGACCATCTTGTGCAAACTATAGAAACATTCATTTGGGTCGCCGGATCCCATTCCGATGGCTAGTGTGAGAGATAGGCTATTTTACAAAAACCGCCCGCCGCGCGTCTATGTTCGTTTTGCAAAAAAAATCCCTACAACCCTCCCGTCGTCACTTTGCCGCCGCCCACCCGCTAGAGCTCATCCCCTCTTTCGTCTCGAGATCCAAGGCGCCTCCGAGGAGGCGCCGGGCGCCGAGCGCTTGTTCATGGACTGGCGGCGGGGCCGACGGGACGGATCGAGCAGATCACCGAACGGACGGGCGGCGCCTTAGCCTAGACGGCATCGGAGGTGCGGGACGGGGAGTGCGGCCCGGCGCCGTCCCGATTCCGCCTGCCGCCGCGCCCCGCCGCCCGCTTTCTTTGGATGCACGCCGCCTCAGCGGCCGCCTCGTTCCGGGCCGTGAGTGCGAGTGCGCCGTCTCGGCGCCACCATCGTTGGCCCGAGCCGAAGCTGGCTGTCATCCCACGCGCTGCCGAGCCGGCCGCCCTGCGCCGGTGCCTCGTTTTGTCGCCAATCGACCACCTTGCCCGCTTGTGGTCATGCACATCGACGTCCCCCAACACAAGCCAAAGCACATCCAGGTGAACCCTTTGTCCAACTCCAAGAATGCATCCCAGGTTGCTTTGCTTGTTCTTTCACCAACATATTTTTGTTGTCTAAGTAAGATGAGTTGCAACACGAATCGGATGCATTTTGCATGTCTTGGCGGTGGGGATTCGGACATACATCGTCGACTTGATGATAGTGATATCTATTAATTGTAGAAGAGATACTGAGTTATGGTTCTTAATGAAATGTGTTTGATTAGGCATGGCAAATTCAAATGTAGGAACAACTTGGAATATTTTTTTGACCAAAAAGGCGTGGGGAGATCCCCACAAGAAAAAGGCATTTTATTTAATTAGTTTAAAGGGATAGAGAGTACATACAAAGTGCAATTAACTGAAGGCATCTAGCCAAACACAAAAAGAAGATCTAAGATCTACTTTGAACCTAACCGATTGAAGTAAACATTGAAATTTGAAATTCATCACCCAAAAGCAGTAAACTAGGCTCACGACGTTGGAAAACTTTATCATTTCTAAGCTTCCAGAGTTCCTAGGAGGCAATCATCACCACTTCAATGAAACAGGGGATGTTGTGTGAGGAGCGACCTTGCATAATTCTATCAAGAATACCAACTTGCATGTTCCAATTGATTCCCAGTTTTTGCCAAAGACTCCTTTGCAAATGGGCAATCAAAGAACAGGTGCTCAAGATTTTCCACGTAATCGGTGGTGCGAGTATGCAATTAGTACCTCCCTACGTGTGAAAGTGTCTCCTCAATAGCATTTCCTTGGTGTTGAGTCTATCAACCATCACAAGCCATACAAAGAATTTTATTCTTGGAATGCATCTGGATTTCCATATTTTCTTGAAGGGGACATGTGCATCGATTCCTTGGAAGGCATAATTGTAGAACTTTTTGGAGGTGTACTTGCTACCCCAGATAGGGGTCCATTTATCATCCCTAGTATCAACATATTCCATCTCTTGCAACTGATTTTGGAGAGCTTCAAGTTCGTATTGGCCTTATCGAGAGTGGCAAAGATAAAGATGTATCAAGGTCAATTTGCTCAAGAATTTGATGTCTTGAGGAATCTTCACTCCTAGCAAAGGAAGCCAACCTAGGGTAGGAGTGTGACAAGATCTCACTGGCCCATAAGTCTTCCCAAAAGCATACCGATTTGCCATTACCAACTTCACATTTTGCAATTCTTCTGAATAAGGGGTTTAGTCTCATAACATCCTTCCACCAGAAAGACTCAACTTCTCTGTAAGCATGAGGTACTGAGTCAACATAATACTTTTTCCAAATCATTCTCACCCATGGAATATCTTCTCTATTATAAAATTTGTTCAGATGTTTCATCAACAATGCATCATTCTGTAATCTCAGATTTATCACATTTAGACCACCTTTTTCTTTAGGCATCTACACCACCTCCCAAGCCACAAGATTACCCCCTCTTTTCTTTTCAGAATTACCCCTCCATAGGCACTGTTTCCTCCCTCTATCCACATTATCAATGAAGCCACCTGGTAGCTTTAGGACACACATTGCATAGGTAGTTATAGGGGTGATTGCAGAGTTTAGCATTTCTAACCTGCCAGTATAAGTAAGCCAAACAGAATAGGCAAATAGTTTTCTTTCCACTTTATCCATCAGTGGAGTAAGATCATCAATCCTAGGTTTTGTGGTACCCATGGGTAACCCAAGGTATGTGAAAGGCATGGATCCAATATCACAGCCAAAGCAGCTTGCATAGGTTTCCATGTTCTCTGGGCTAATATTGATGGGGTACATGTGTGACTTTCCATAGTTAACATTAAGTCCAGTGGATGCTGAGAAATCTTGGAGTAGAGCTTTGAGGAAGAGCAGCTAGTCTTCATCAGCTTGAACAAATAGCAATGTGTCATCAGCATATTGAACTATTGGGTAATCTTCATTGGGTTGAGGTAGTGGCTTAATCAGGCGTCCCACCATGGAAGCTCTGTTAATCAGCACTTGAAGCAGCTCAGCAGCCAGCACAAAGAGGATAGGTGAGAGGGGATCACCCTGCCTTACTCCTCTCTTACACTTGAAGAATTTTCCAGGAACACCATTAAGCAGTATGGCTGATGATCCAGAAGAGAGGATATTTTTTGTCCAGTCAATCCATATCTGGGGCAAACCAAGATGAGCCATCATTTCTAGGATGGTAGAATGTTCTACAGTGTCAAAGGCCTTTTCAAAATCCAGCTTCAGGATAATAATGCTTCTTCTGGATTGATGACACTGATGGATATACTCAAAACTCCAAGCCAGACAGTCTTGTATAGTTCTGGTTCTTATGAACCCATATTGGTTCTGATGAACAAGCCTTAGAATTACTGATTGCAATCTATCTGCCAGAATTTTAGTGATGCCTTTGAATGAGATATTCAGAAGTGAGATGGGCCCGAAATCACTCACAGCCTCGGGGTTCTCCTTCTTTAGGCACCGGGGTGATGAAAGACTTGTTGATGCATTCCAGGTTTGCCCTTCCTATTTGGAAATCATTACATAACTTATAGAAGTCATGTTTAACAATGTGCCAAAGCATTTCTTCAAAAATAGGCCATTAAAACCATCGGGACCTGGGCTTTATCAGAAGGCATTTTCTTGATTATCATGTCGATTTCTTCAGGTAGGATAGGCCCAGCTACACAATAATTCAGGTTATCAACTGGCTGTATGAGCTGAGATAAGTTGAATCTCATAACTGGATAGGCAGATTGACCCATTCTTTTGCTTGAATGCGGACCACAAAAGACACGCCTTACCCCGATGGTCATTAATGTAAGCACCTTGCTCATTCATCGGTTGGGATATTGAATTTCTTCCGAAGGAAATTATGGCCATTGCATGGAAGAATTTTGTGCACTCATCCCCAAATTTAATTCTATTAATCAGGTATCTATTATGCCAATAGATATTTTTATACTTGAGCCACATTTGGAGTTGTTGAATCACTATGATTCTGAAATTAGCCTCTGGGTTATGCAGTCTTCTTTGATCCTCAATGCCATCAATGGTGTTGATAGCCTCATTGCAGTTGGATATTAGTAGCCTCAAGTTAGAGATGCCCTTACTCCATCTTTTAAGACAACCTCACGAGGGCCTTAAATTTCTTTGGGTAACGGTGAGCCTGATCTCGAGCATTATTATGTGACTGCCATGCATCAGAAACAATATCCATAAAATCAGGTTGTTCTGCCCAATAATTTTCAAAACAAAAAGTACCAGCTTGAGGAATGCTAGTGCCAATAGAAATCTTGCAAGGGAGATGGTCAGAGGTGATTTTTGCCAGGGGGAGTACTTCTGTATTGGGGTATTCCACTGTCCAATTTACAGAGGTAAAAAACCAATCCAACTGCTCAAGTAGTGGGTTTGACTGCATATTACTCCAAGTGAAGGATCTGCCTTTGAGAGGCAGTTCAACTAAGCCCAGGTGACCAATTGCATCATTAAAGATCAGGGTGTCATTCAGATTACCCCCTGGTTTATTCCTGTTGCTTAGGGAGCGATAGAAGTTAAAATCCCCTAGAAAAAGCCAGTTATCACTATCATCAATAGAATGTGATTTGAACCATTAAATAAATTCTGATCTAGCAGGATCATCACAGGGCCCATACACTGTTGTCATGTTCCAAGTCTCATTGTTATGCATAGACTGAAAACTGATGGAGATGCCAAAGCTTTGTTTGTCAAAAACAATTCCCCTGAAAACTGAGCTATTCCACACCACCAATATACCCCCTGAAGCTCCTATGGATGGGATATAATCAAAGCAATCAAATCTACGAGGAGCAAACTTTCTGATGTAAGACATATCAAAAGTTTCACGTTTGGTTTCTTGTAAGCAAACAACTGAGCATGAGCTTTCCTCAATTTTCTCTCGAACTGCATCCCATTTTGTACTGGCATTAATTCCTCTAATGTTCCAACAAAGAATGTTCCAATGCCTATTATTCATTATGAAAGATTAGGGGGTCGAGCACATTAGCTGATGCCACCGGGGTCATCAGAAACACCGACATAGGGGAACAGAGATAAGGAACTTTAACATGCTGGTTGATAAAGTAGCCAAGCAAAGCATATTCCACCACTTTATACAAAGGTTCCAAACACGACAGGCTAACCAGATATGGTTACAGAAAGAGTTCAAACACAAATTGTTCCACCCCACCAAGTGACAGATGGGATTGTGACACTGACACTGACACTCTAGGAAACAGAAAGAACTGAAGGACACAACTTCTGAAATTGGTGATCTAACAGCAAAAGCTTCAGGCCAACTCCCTCCCCTCCTGCACCATGCTTCATTCTTCAGATTCAACATTTGGAACAGTGGTGGGTGGCTCCTGCATGAGGGCATCATTGGTAAGGTCACTAGGATCAATACCACATCTTATTCCCCAACTTTGTAGAGTTTCTAGAGAAAGGGGTCTGATCTCACCTATCTTATCATCAACCTCTACAGGCCAGTCTCTGCGTCTCTTGTAGGGGGCTTTACCCAATTGGACCGGGCAGAAACCCTCCTTTCCAGATGCAAGTCTTGGGTGCGTCGAACGGTATGTTGTGTCGGGGGATTCTTGGATCAGAGACAGAGGTAAGAGATGATAGAGACATACCCTTTCTCTTTGTACCAGGCACAGAGGTTACAGATGATGTGAGTTGGGCCACTTCTTCAGTTGGGCTGGGCTTGTCATTTTGAATTTGATTTTTTGATGGGCTGTGTATGGCCTCTATTTCAGACTCAATGATCCCATGAACATTGATGATCGTAAGTGAAGTCGACTTCTCTCTTTTCTGTATCTTGATGTTCTCCAGGATGAAGGGGAAGGCTTGTAGTAGGATCACAGCAAGACAGGGCTTTCACAACACTATCTCTTTTCCTTGAGGATCCTGATGCTCTGTGATACTATATCCAATGGCATCCATGATCCTTCTATCAATGAAGAAAGGCTGCAGCAGTGATTCTGAGCCCATCTTGATGAATCCTGGGATATCCCCTGTCTGGAACAAAGCTAGTTTGGCACACAGACTAGCCAAAGCTCTGAATCTTGTTGGGTCAACTTGATCACTTGAAGCATCACTGGATGTGGATCTATCATTAGATAGTTGCAGGAAGTCTTCAACATGAATATCAGATCCAGTAGCCCTGAGGAACCTCATAGATGAACCAGAGAAGTCAAGATCCATGATGTCTTGGGGGTTGTTTGGGTGCTGTGGTACTGCAGGCATCTGAATATTCTGGTGCTGGATACCATTGTCAGCCACAAAAACCTGAGGATCCCTGGCTGGCCACTGAATGCCACCATCAGGTTCAGCATTAGGCCCCTCATCAACATCCATAACATCCTACTCTTCTTCCTCTTCAACCACATCAACCTTCAAACTTCATTGTTTGCTGGTTGGAAGTGAATATGTGGCATCATTGGTGCTGGGTGAGGGTTTCCACCAAAGAACTCAAGGTTGACATCAGCTCCTTGCAATTTATTCTGCCAATCAGGTTCCAGAGGATGAGGCCCCATCACAACAGGACCATGCTCAGGGTGAGGTTCTCCATCAAAGGGGACTGGATCCTCATCAACAGGAAAGGCATCAGGGAAATGACCATTGAGTATATAGACAGGCACAGACCATGATCATCCCATTCCACCCACAGTGGTTCCCCTAGACACCACTAAGCTTCTTGGCACACGATTTGGACTGAGCAACAGGACTTGAGCCAGCACACGAGACTTATTTTCATCCCTATACCATTCCAACAGACGACCATAAGGAGCCACAGCCGCTCTGATATAAAGATCTTTCTAGAAATCAAGTGGAAAGGCTAGAAACATGATCCAAAGATATCCCGATGTAAGTGCAAGAACGATGATTGATCCCCTCATCATGCCTCACCACCCTAATGACATGATCCGGACCAGATTGAAAGGAGAATTTCTAACCAACTTTTCCCTCTGAGCAACTGTTCTCAACTTAATCAAACCAAGCCCAAGCGGGGAGAGAAAAGCAGATTCAATCTGTACCCTCTGGTTGTGCTCAAGAAAATTGCATACCACGCTCAGATGCGGGCGAAGCTGGTTGACATCAACTGGCATTGGCTCCAAGGACACGATTGCATAGTCTTCATGCTCTCTCGTCGGCTCACCGCCTAGCGCCATTCTCCCACGAGCCGGCCTATTCCATCCATGATCGACCGTCAACCCCCGCAACAAGGAATGCTTGCAGATTGACAGGGAAGTTGGCCATCCTTTGGCTCTGCACGTCAGCAGAGCCTTGATCGGTGGTGGTGGCGGCGAGATCACCGAGGTTGGGGCTGGGCGGCGGTGGGGTTTTTTTTGAACAGTGTTCGAAGGTGAGGGGGTGAAGGAACTATCTGGATTTTTGCCAATTTGTTTGGATTAGTATCCTGCAGATAGATATCTTTGGCGTCCGGTGCCGGTGCACTGCCACGATTCTCGAGGCCATCATTGCTCACCAACCGGGTGGAGTCGGCAGGGATCGAGAACCTGGGCCTCCATTGCAAACTGGGCTGGGTGGAGGTTGATACTGCCTTGGGCCTCCATTGCCAACTTAGCTTTTCTTTTCTCGCTCTACAGAACCGTCTAACATGGCCCAGTTCTAGGCAACGGGAGCACCTGATCTGGGAACGACAGTACCGCTTTGTATGGCCCAAGTCCAAGCAGCGAAAGCAGACGATAGGCCCAGATCTAGGATTTGAATTCGAATTCAAAAGTTGCTTCTTTGGCGCCGAGGAATACGGCGTGTTCATCGCTTCCTTCCCGTTAGGCAAGACAGTGTGATCCGATCTGGAGGGAGAGAAGAAAATTTTCTTGGTGGCAGCATCAGGGGATAATCTCGCTGGAAAAGGCCCCAAAAGAGATTGAAATGGCGCTGGGAGAAGCCCTCTTAGGAGACTGAACGATCGGGTCAGCGAAGTGGACTCTTTTCAGTTTTTCTTTCTTTTTTTTCTTCCCGTTTGGCTGATCTAGACAGGACTTTTGTCCATTCTTTCTCTTGCTCTAATTCCCAGGCACGCTTCTCCCTCTCCCAATGAGGGGTGCCATTGTTCCAAAGGTGAAAATACAAATCAAACGTCGAGGTGGTAACACGACGAAGATTATAAATCAAGAAACCCACATCTTTGAAAAAGACCGAGAACCGAAAATGGTTGTTGCTCAAGAACTTGACATGAAAATCAATAGCACGGCCACCCAGACAAGATTGCAGTGCAAGACCCACTGACTCCTCCGTCAGACGAAAGAGGAATCTTCTAAACGTAACGGAAGAAAGAAGGATCCATCACGGGGAGGGAAAGGGATGGTGTACCGGGACACGAAAAGCGACGATGAACTTCATCTGGAAGACGAGACCACGATCAAACTCCAAAGCGATCCACCAGATCCGAAGAAGATCCCATGGCCGTCCGAGGGAGTAGGCGTGGAGGTCACCAGTAGTTGGCATTGGGGTTCGCCGGCGAGGAGGAGGGGTTGGTGGCGGCGAGGAGGAGGTGGGGAGGCCGGGGGTGGGAGAGGAGAGCCATGCTGACTTGGAATATTTTAGCTCTATTCTCAGCATCAATGAAAAACGTTAGCTTGGAAGTCTCTCAGGACGGGAAGGCGATTCAGATGGTTCACTCTGAATGTTCAGGCTCGTTTCTTCTTCCAGCAGCTGAATGTTCGATGCTGACTCTGAATTTTTTATGTTGACTCTGAATGGAGGGTCAGCTACTGCCACTCCATGGTAGGAGTAGGAGTACTCCATTGCTCCTCTCTTCATTTTTCTCCTTTTTGTGTGAATTGCATGCTAACGTTGCCCTGTTTCTTGATTGGTGGTGTGGTCAAGCAAGTATGCCACCATGATTTGAAGCTCGATAACACTCTGCTGGATGGAAGCACCACGCGCCTCAAGATAACTTGGTTATTCAAAGGTACTATTAGTTTGATCAGTTTGTTTTGTTTCACTAGGAGTACAACACCATATTACTTGCCATTGTGATTGCTGTAGTATAGTTTGCTTACTGCCAAAAAAGAAAGACTAGTTGTGTCGAATGCTCTTCAGTATCATCGTATATAATTATCTCATATCCATCCAGCCATCTAAATGCCAATGCTAATTTGCAGAAAATAGTGAGCTACAAGGAGCCGATGCAGAACATGAACGACTTCATGCAGATACTGGCTGAGGCAGCAGTGCCGGCCGTTTGCGCCGGGGGAGATCCAGTTTCAGTACGACAACTACCATGATGAGTTTATGGACCTCGACTTCGACAGCGAGAGCAATGGATAGATAATGTCTGCCATGTAATCAGAAACTGTATTTGCATGCGGCCGACCTTCCCGTGTAATTACAACTGAGATGTGCAGACTGTATTCAGTGTAATGCTTGTACAAAAGGAGACACTACAAATGTGTGTCAAATTCAAGCGGTGTGCCTTGCCCATATTGTAAAGATTTTTTGTCTGGACCATGATAATGAATAAAATGAATTTGTGCATACTGCTGTGAACTGATGATATTATGCATTCCCTGATCAATTCTAAGCACTGAATGTTCAGCTTGAAGTAAATGTGCATTCTGTGTAAATCCTGTGCGAGCGTCACGCTGCTTGGCTGCACTGAATGTTTAGCTTGAAGTAAGCATGGAACATGCAGACCAAATAGTTAGCATAAATCATGTAGACTGGGTACAGTCTATAGGAAGAGAGTGCCATCGATCAGTCATATAAAAGCCAATCAGGAAAACACAACCAAGCCAATTGTTCTCCTTGCTCTTCTTAATTCTTTTGCATCGCCCTCTGGACTTGATATCATTTGGTGGATGTATCTCTACTTCATGTGGAATTTTACTACCAAGGAATGATTCGAACTCATCCTTTTTATTGATTGTAGCAGTAGGAATGACCTTTTGGAGAGGTTCTACAAGGTTGCACAAACTAGAATATAAAAGCTCAATCCCTTGTTCAGAGTTCTTAGCCATCTGGATCAGATCTTCAAACTTGTTACGTGAATCTGAAATTTTTTTCAGCATTGCTACCTCCATAGGATCTTTTGCTTTTTCATCTAGGAGGTTACCTTCATCATCGAAGAACTGTTCTCTGCGAAATGAAAAATCTGATCAACTCCATGGCACATAGTAAACAAAGCAGCCATAGAAAACAAAACAGCCATGTAAACTCACCTTTTGCATCTTTTCTCCCATCTCTTCATAATATAAATCGATGGTACCTCATTTTGCTTCTCGCCTCTAAGCACTTGTATGATATGACGGCACGGGATGCCATAGGACTCATATAGCTTACACGAGCACGTACCAAACATGCTTGACTTGTTCATCCGAACCACTCGATCTTTTCCAGATAGGCTGGTGATGGTGACTATTTTTATATCTTCAGACTCTGAAATCCCTTGAATAACGCAATGGTCTCTTGCAACTACGAGTTGTTCTTGAAACTTACTAAAAACTTCATGTGTGTATATGTCACTACATTGCTTCTCCATGGCCCATGGTGTCATCAATTTAGGATTGGTGTGAAGACTTTTATTGTCGGCTTTCAACTCCTCTTTGGCACTCCAAAGCTGTGTCGAGCCTTAGCCAAAACTCAACAAAGGTCAATTTTCGATGAATGAAACGGTTAAAAAAAAGAATTTGCACTCTCCGATCGTGATGTGGTCCTAAGGATTCCAGCTAGAGGTATCTCCATAAATATGCCGGAACCCATGATTCCCGAATAGCAAACTTTGCGGAAAACCATTCATCTCCCGTGAGTTCATATTTTGTCATGATAGAATTCCACCGAGACTCAAATTCATGTGAATTCTCAGATCCCCAAACACACTTGTGTAATACATCCCAGAACTCTTCATCCTCTTTTATTTTGGGCCCGACCTTCTCAGGTACCTTTTCCATGATATGCCACATGCAAAGTCTATGAACTGTATTTGGTAGAATCTGAGCAATTGCAGCCTTCATGCTCGCATCTTCATCTGTTATGATGAGTGATGGTGCAACTCCACCCGTGGACTTAACAAAGGTCCGAAAACAACCATACAAAAGAGTCGATCTTTTCATCGGCCAAGAATGCTGCCCCAAGGAAGACACTTTGCAAGTGATGGTTGACTCGATAAATGGCACAAACTTCATATTATATTGGTTAGTGGTATATGTTGAATCTACTGAAAGCACATCACCAAAAACACTATAGTTTTTCCCGCTTATGGCATCTCGCCCAAAAGACACGAATAAGTCGTCCTTCTTTATCAACCATAAACTCATAAAAGAAGGCAGGATTTGCTTCCTTCTTTCGCTCAAGTTGTCCCACAAACATTTGTGCATCAAAGCATCCTTGATTTTGCTCCTCAAGTCACGATAATAGTTCTACAAATCCCTCGCGTGCACCCAACATTTCTGAAATCCACCGTCACGACACGGAGAAGTCGATAAGCCTTGGAAGGCCCAATACTAACCTTATGACAATCGAACAATGTTTTCTTTGCCCTCTCACTAACGCGACGGTTGGATCTTAGCAAATGCCTCTTATTTGGTGACACAAAACCATAGCTATGTGTGAGAACCTCCTAATTATTGGACCCACTGCACTTTTGTTATTGTCCCAAAGACCTCTAACAAAGAAGCAGCAGATACACCCAATAACTTAAGAAGCTCTGTCGGTTGTCATGGAAACTCCGATTACACCTCACACCGGGATCAACAAAGGAGTAGCTACAACATTACAACATTTGTTACAAAATATAAATCAGAGTGCGGAAGAATAATAACATAAAATTTTACAAATGTGAGTAGGTTACATTTGAGTAAACTTAACTTAATTGCGGAAGTAGAACAGAACTATAGGAGATAACTAGATCATGTCGAGCCCACCGACATAACCTCGGTTAACAGCATGAGTCAGCACCTGCAACAAGGGTCGAAGAACCCTGAGTACGGGAGTACTCAACAAGACTTAACCGACTAAAGAAAATAGGAGAAGACTCAGGTATGCAGGCTGTGGGAATCAAGGAAAGGTCTTATCAAGATCAAGGACTCATTTTGCATAAAAGCTTACTAAGAGTAGGTCCTTACTTTCAAAGTTTTATTTCAACTTTAGTAAATCCTCTCTTCTAAGTGATCATATACTAAAGCAATCACTTTCCATCCAAACCATCATTTTAACCAACTTCAATGTTCCATAGCTTAACTACGATGGAGGTGCGAGGATCAAGTCTCCTTTTTTGTCGTGGAGCAACGGCGATTCGAATCACTTGTAACCCGGTGGGGATACCTCACCACACGATATATGTAGCACCCAAGCTTGCATATATCAACCATCTCCCGATTCGTTCAAAACGGGAACGAGGCCTACGCCACCCGAGAATACAATTACTCCTCCAACACGGGACTTTTTAACCGAGGGTATCTTGTAATCCCGCCATCTCTCCACTCCCGGTGCGTGGTTGCCATTCCGATTTGACACACCCCGAGATCAGGCTTACGGGGTATGTGGCCGATATATACAAAGTTCATGATCCAAGGGCCAACCAACGAGCGGTGCTTAACCGACACGGTAGGAAACACTACAAAGAGACTCCCTTCTCAATGCAAGTTACCCGACCCGGTCTCAAATTAACTTATCTTCCATACTATATTGTGAATCATTATAGAAGAACTTTGTAAAACAATTAAAAAGCATCCTAACTTTAAGCAAGGCTTAACAACTATGCATTTTCAAATAAAACAGGTTATCAAGGATGATAAGTCAATAACAAGGTTGGTCATGCGGCAAATAGGTTATCATTCAACTCCTATTCACCTAATGCATCATATCATCAACATAAGTGATATAAAACTTTGTAAAACAACAAGGAAGGGTTTAAATGCATCCGGGGCTTGCACGTGTTGCGTGGAAAGTTAGATTCAGTCGGATCACCGAGTCAAAATTTGACATTATCCTTGTCGACGGACGGATCTTCTCCGAAGTTTGATCACCACGGACCATAACTACACCTTTCTCCAAAGCTTCATCAACACGATCCGACTCACTCTCGTATACTCTACACGTAGATGATGATGCATGCTTTAGCATGATGGAATGGTAAACATGATGCTCGATGAATGCATGAAACGATAAACAACTTGAGTACAATTTTCCTTCACGATAAAGTTGCAACCCAACAAAACCAATTTGTTGAACTACTCTACAAGATATCATCACCATTGCCTAAGGAGTTCTCAAGGACCACTTGATTGTGGGATGATCCTTTCTCATCAAACAATCCCAAATCACTTCATCAACCTAACACTTAACTTCTCTAAATAAAACAAAGCATAAAATAGAAAATAATTTAACTAACTCAAACCGACCCCCAAATTTTTCTACAAATAGGTCCTATCATAAAATAGTTCAAAATAAATTTTCAAGAATTTTGGAAATATAGACTATTTTATAAAAATCACCAAAGACTCTCTTTTGAATAAAAGTCTGCTAATTTTAAAACATAACAAAACAGGTCAAAACTCAAGTTTGAAAATTTTCCTATATTCTAGACCTCATAAACAGCACCTACAAAAATTTTCATAATTTTCCAACCTCTAGATAAATTTCTACAAATTTTGGAAGAGACTGAACTATTCATTGAATCGAAAAATCGAAAACGAAATAAAATAAAAACTCGGGCAACGACCGGTAAGGCCGCCCGGCGACCGACCGCAATTCCGTCGTCGGGCGGCGGGGTTTCCGCGGCGACGCGACTTGACTACGTGACCCCATGACACGGCAAGCGTCAACCTAGGCCTCAAACCCGATGGAAAACGGGCGAGAGCACAACCATCGGCGACGATGGCGGCGGGCGGCGCGGCAAGCAACGGCGAGGCTCGCCGGAGCTACCCACGGCCAAAGGCGAGGATACCGGGCGAGTCGGCACCATCGAGGGCGAACCCGAATCCTCAACTAAGTGGCCCTAAGACCGCGTCTACAACTAACGCGACCATGCGTGCGGCGGCGCCGCCACGGCGGAAGTCGTCGGCCGACGTTCGGGCGACCCAACGTGACAAAGCTCAAATTAAAGGGTGATACAGCGGCTCTAGGGCACGGGGAAAACTATGCTCACGATGTTTTGGTCGGCGAGTGATCGGAGCTAGATGGTCGACGACAGCGGCAGCTTCGGCGGCGGTCTCCGGTGGTCGAGGCGGCGTTCCGGCGGGGCTGGTGCTCGGCTGTGAAAACCGTCGAGCGCATCATGATCAGGACATGAAAGAGAGTAGGAAACGCGAGAAGATGCAAGCCGAAGCTCACCAGAATGGACGAACGACGACGACCCGACTTGCGGCGGTGGTCCGACCGGAGCTGGGGAAGACGGCGTCGGGCTGGCGAATCCGGCGACGATTGACTGGGGTTTTGGGTTCGTTGGATTCGCAAAGGAAGTGCGACGAAACTGGGAAACGCGAAGGGCGAGAGATGGAGCCGTTGGCTTCAATTTATAGAAGAGAGAGACGGTGGTCGGCCGGGCGCCGGAAGGAGCTCAAGTTGAAAACGCCGCCGTCGGGGCCCTACGGTGCCGGGGGAGATAGGGATGGGGCGAGGCAGTGACACGGTGGCGAACGCAATGACACGCCAAGCAGGAGGTGGCACGGCGAGGCGGTCGGGAAACGGCGAGGCAGCCACGGCGGCGAGCAGCCTGCTTGCCTGGCTGTTCTCGTCGTCGGCGATGGATAAGGATGGGCTACGGCGATGACACGATGGCGACACGTTGGCGACCTCTCGACACGCCCTAAGCAGCCGCCGGGCGCGGGCGGGCGACGAAAAATCGGCGAAGCGCCGAGAAGGGGCCGGTGTCGGCAGCTTCACCGTTCACGCCGGTTCTCCCCCCAAAACTCCAAATTCAAAACCCTAACGCTGAAAAATCCAAATTACTCTCAAAATTTGAACTACACTCAAAAATCTCCAAAAACGACTTTTGCATAACTTTTCGATATCTACAAAATCCATTACGAAGCAAATTCAAATTCGGCCTCTAAGATGGACTTCTTGAAAAGTCAGATTTGAAATTCAAAAGGGATTTGAAATTACTCCAAAAATTTGAACTAAACTTGAAAACTCAAAACACCAAAATTGTACATCTCAAAAAAGATCTACAAAGTTTCTGTTGAAAGTTTTCTCAAATTTTGCTTAAATTAGGAGTAATTGAAAAGGGGATAAAATAGGGTTTTGGAAAGCTAGGGTTTTTCAAATCCAATTCCAAATGGAATTTGATCAAAAAAAACATGTGATCAACATAAAATCACTCTAACCCCTAAGCACAAACAATTGATAAATAAATAAATAAACTTATTTTACTTAATGCATATCAAGGTTTACTAATATGAATGCATTGCAATGCTTATGATGCATGATTAATATTTTAATTGTATATTAACATCTGGGATGTTACACTATGCTCCTCAACCATTGAATAAATTTGATACTTCTTGTCCTCGACAAGCTTGACAACAATATGTGCGGGACAACCACATCTAGTTTCCATCACATTTGATGTCTTTTTTTTGTCCTGATTCATCACTAACAATTTGTACGCTCTCCTTTTACGTACCCTTCCCTAGAACAACAATACCGCTTGAATCGAATTTCCTCATTTTGCTTCTTGTGTTGACCAACACGAACAGAAAAACCAGTTTCGTGTGCATAAGTTTTGTAAAATTTCTCCGCATCTACGAGTGTATCAAAGACCATTCCAACCACAGGCTTTAAAGTTTCTTTGCAACTAGCTGCTGTACTCAGAGAACATTTTGGCTCTGGTGTGCTTGGATGGTCCATGGCGCTGGTCTCAACAGAGGCACTAACAACATCGAGTGGACGTTCACCTTCCACTGCATGCAAAGAACATTACCAATTATAAGCAATATTTTCCTTGTGTAAGAATGAAAATCAAAATCTTATAGGACAAACTAGCTGATAGTTATGTGCTCAGGCTTGTAGTTAAAATAAGGTATGCAATAGTATAGTACAACGTTGAAATTTAACACACATACGGTCAAACAAAACTCCTGTCAGCGTTATGATGTAAGCAATCAGAACTGTCTTTCAGTATCAGGCACACATCAAATTAATTAAACTACAACTTGTAAATCATAGCATCAAAGGTCCAACCTGTAGATATTTTTTTATTTTTTATGTACAAAACTACAAATTGACAAAAAGAAAGGAAGGCTGGTCTATTTCTAGCCTTATACAATGCAACCCCTCACAAAGAGGAAAACGATGTTATGAAAATGGATTGATGCAGGCAGCAGACCAAATACAACTAGCACTGAATGTTGCAGCACGCTCATATGAATTATTCAAACATAGCTACAGCTAGCTGAGATTGCAGCACGCTCCCGATGGCCATGAACAACAAAAAAATAGCTAATTCCTAATATAGTTCATGAACTATTCAAACGATGATGGCATGAAGGCCTACCGCTGCCAACGATTGAGTCAAGGGCGGCGTCCACAGCGATGTGGCTGCTGGAGTCCACGGCGACAAGGGCGGTCCGGTCCATGGTGATAAAGCCGTCGGACGCAGGTGAAGATGGAGGCGTCGTCCAGTGGCAGGCGCTCGCCGGCATCTCCGCGGCGTCTTCGTCGTCGTTGGAGTCCATTGCGCGCGGCGGGACAGAAGCCGGGCGGCGCGCGTTGCTACAGAGGCGGGAGGCGTGCGTAGTGTACTCCTGGCGGCGGGCGGCGTGGCTTCATCCCGAAGCAAGCTCGTACGGTTGCGTGCGGTTGCTTCTGATCAGGGGCCGGCCGGTGGGGGGGATTTTGCAAAACATCCGAGACATGGTGTGGCCAGGCGGGCGGTTTTTTATAAAAATACCAGACATCCAATTCTAGCTGTGAGATTAGGATCCGATGGCCCAAATAGAGGTTTCTATAGTTTGCACATGATGACTAGTTTCCACATGATACGTTCTCATTCAAGTATCACAAAAAAGGAAAAACATCACCAGCCCACACTCTACATAGCAACCGGCAACAACGAAGGCGTGCAAGAACAGTGCGTTGGTTGCCAATGCCCGGCGGTCGTGGCCTATGGCACGACCCCACCAACGGCCTCCACCTTCGCCCTCCACTTGGCTCGAGCGTCATCGCTCCCCACCTTGGAATTGGAGGTCGCCACTGTGCTCCAACCTATCTAAGCGACCACGTGGAGTGCTTGATACACGCATGTGCCAGGCCAAACAATATTCTAGTGTATGCATGACAAGAATTAAAATGTGCAAATGCAAAACCTAGGTATAAAAAAGAATTAGATGCTAATTGAAATTGCATAAATTCTAATCTAGTTACCTCGAATGGGAAGGGGAATTTAGGTCTATAATCTCCATTAACTCACTTGATGATAACATTATCCAGTGTGATGCATCGCATGATATGCATCCAAATTTCGCCAAGACTCCAAATTCCCTGATGTACGTTGGATTTCTCACTTCCCTTTGGGGATCCAAACCTTATTATGCTCTTTATGGTTGAAATAATTTTCTTTGGCACCCAAACTTGTTTGTCCCCTCTTGTGTTGTCCTGCTTGTTGATGTTATGGCCACCACCTTTTCATTTCTCTTCTTCTTCAACAAGAATGCTATAGTGGTATTTTTGTCAAACTTGTTGATGTGGATGTTGAAGAGCTTGCTTGTTTGCTGCTTGTTTATTGTTTTCTCTTTCTTATTTTGTCCCTCATTATTCACCTTGTATTGGTATGACTTCTGGCCTTCCTTTGCGGCACATATAGCAAATAAGAGTTGCTCCCTCATCAAGCTTCTTCACTCATTTGATGTTGTTATCTTAATGAAGTCGGGTGTTGGTATTTATAACGTCACTATAGCAAAAGGTGGAGTTAATCTCACCTTAGGCCATATGCCGTCGAGACACTCGGTGTGGTTCATCTCTTAACACTACTATGTGCTAGGTTGTCATCCCCAGCAGCAATGCTAGGAAATGCATATGTGATACTCGTGAATGTGTTGTTTGCAATCTATAAAAAATAATATAAAGGTCTATCCGCAAGCGCACAGATATAAATACCACTTGTAGCATTTCATCGGGAGTAATCCAGGTTTTGTCATTTATATTCTACCACAGGGAGGAATAATTAAAGGTGGGCTCATATATCATTGATAAATGGCATACTTATGAGAGAGACTATCACTAGTGCTAACTTTAGCAGGGGTAAGCCAATAATAATAAGAATATGATAATGATAAATAAAGGCAGAGGCATCACACACAGAGATAGGAAATAACTACTATAAGTTAGACTGAACATTGGACTACTTTAAGAGACAGAATTCTTATATAGCATTGAATCTACTAAGTCATTACATCTACTCTAAGGCATGCATTATCATATATAGCATAGTAAACTCTAGATCATGTATCCGGACGACTATCAAGGAAAATCAAGAGCGAAACAAGATATTCCCCATAATCATTGTCCACTTGTCTTATAGACGGGGGGTGGATTCCAAAGGACTCAACAGGACTATCACTCCCGCGATCTACCACACGCCCCGAATATAAGGTGCACTCGCAGGTAAATCATATATAAGCACCACACTTACATAATTATTTCTACCACTTAACCCACTCGAGAATTGAATTAGGCGCCTACGAATAGATACATATATCTATCATAAACCACATCTATATCAAACATACTATTAGAATAAAGTAAGAACATAGCAAACAAACACATAATATTATAATAGAGCAAAGTCATAGATACAAGATAATATTCGCATCGTAGAACTTGAAGATCTAGAACTACGGGTAGGCACACCCAGCTCTACTTGAATCGACTTGCTAATCAACTTAGACGAACTAGAACTAGATGAACTAGAACTAGACAAGTAGCTAATCCTAATCTCCGGTGGAGATACTCTCTTCTACTTCGCCCGACTTGGTTGATGATGACTAATAATGAATTACAATGAACTTAGGGTTTAACCCTGGGGGCCGAGGTCCTTCTTATATAGGCCTTGGCGATGAACGATGACCATTAGATCAAACCGACCTTCAATAACGGTGTAGATACAACCTCAAGGTCGGTTATAAACCGACCTAGAAGTCCGAGGCTGACCTAAGGGTCCCACCTGGCGGCCGGCCTAAATGAGCCTGGCGGCCGCCAGGGGGTAAGGTCCCCTCGGCCTCTCGTTCCTTCTGGTATCTTCTAGAGTGTTTTAGTCCACATTTTGGGTCGAGTTACTTCACGGTCAAGTCTTGTCATCGTATGGGATGTAAACTCTGGAACTTTCTCCATTCTTCTACGCATTTATCCGTTAAGTCCCTCGAAAAATATATAAATCACCAAAACTCGTAGAACTTATCAAGATAAACCTCTAAACTAAGTATTTGTTCATTTTATGTCCTTATTTTATATCTTGTTGACATATAAAAGTATATGATAACATGTGTCAACATTGGGTTTCCTTCATCTTGCCTTTCACTTGAACCAAGTTCTTGGTGTGGAAAACCACTACTTGCGATCTCTTGAGAACATGTTTCTACAATCACATTCAAGTCTAGCAAACTTTTTAGATGGCTCAACATTGTGTTTGCAAAAAGGTTTCCAAACTAAATGGCCCAGTAGCTCCGTTTTCCTTACATACACAATACCATCTTTGTTGGTTTTCATGACCGTGTTCATTGGGAGCTCACTTTTGAGGTGTTGACCTCTTGTGAACCTCTCTAGGCCTAGTGAGCTTTACCTTCTCAACGTCGAGTTTTTTTTTTCTGTTCTCTAAGCATCTCATTCCCAAGGGTCATATCATAGTCACTATCCTAGTCTCATTGTGAGGTTCATTCCCTAGCTAGTTTATTTTTGTACATAGGGAAAAAGGACCTACGTACATTGTACACCGGTTAAGAATGTTGGTTATTGCGAATTGGCTTGTAGTCCAATGGTAGAACGGTCCAGTGGGACGCTACCCACCAGGGTTCAAACCCTCGGTGCTCGCACCTTTCTTGGGATTTTCCCAGGATTTCCCGGCGTTATGCATTAAGTGGTAAGCAACGTTCCCATCGACGACGAGGCGCCAATGGTGACTTCGAGAATCTCCGTGATCTGCCGGTGTTCAGTCCTTCCTGAGGTGCTCATAGGGGTAGAGTTTGCGCACGTGTGTTCATAGGGGTGAGTGTGCGTGCGTGTTGAGAGCGTCTGCGTCGTACTGTGTCATTCTCATAAAAAAGACGACGAGGCGCCAATGGTGACTTCGAGAATCTCCAGATCTGCCGGGTGTTCAGTCCTTCGGAGGTGCTCATAGGGGTAGAGTTTGCGTACGTGTGTTCATAGGGGTGAGTGTGCGTGCGTGTTGTGAGCGTCTGCGTCGTACTGTGTCATTCTCATAAAAAAGAATGTTGGTTATTGTGCTAATCCAATACAAGGGCTGGCAACTAATGGAAAGAACTTAACCTTGCGCATCCCGATCGAGACGGCAACGATTCATTTTCTACGGAACGAAACGAACAGTCAAAGTCGAACACAGCTGTATCCAAGCTTGACTTGGAATCATGGAGAGTGACAAACCCCGAACCTTTCATTGTTGGCGGCTCTCCTGTACAACCTGCCCGCTGTGCTTATCGGTGCTGTATCGCTCCCCCAGCCCACGGCACGGCCAACGAGGATCATCACCGGCACACCGACCTCCTTCTCAGCCGGCCAACTACCTCGCCTACACGCGCGCCCTAGACGGACGGACCGCTACGGGCGCAACACCCGTCGCCTTCACCAGGCTGCACCTGCACTGCACGGGAACTCGGCAGGCCTCACCGATGGCGATCGAGCTTCACGGGAACGGCAACACCAACGCTTGAAGCGGTGTCGCCGTCGTCGATACGCGATACAGTGCCTTGGTGCCACTTGCCGGTTATTACAATCATGTTTATAGCATACTGCTAGCTACTTTAGTGGACTAATTTATATTTATAGCGAGTCATCAGCAACTCAATATATCCATGGGTTAATTGATCATGAAGGAATAGGTAATTTATCATTTAGAAAAATCAATTAATCAATCAATTCAGTATTGTTCCATGATGGCATCATCTAACTTTTTGGCAACTGGATAGTCAAGAGAGATAAAAGAAATGCATGGCTTAACTGCTCACAAATTAAAAATAGTAGAGACCACTTTTTGTTGGAAAAAAAGAAGTATGTGGAGCAAAGCTATTATTGCTAGAAATCTGAAAAATTGACAAAACATCATTTACAAGCTAATCGAAGCTATTTCAGTTGTGCTTCAGCTATCACAAGTGCAAGGTAGATTCAATGTGTTTCAATTGTTTTATCGACAATTTTATATGAAGAGATCTAGCTCTTTAATTTGATGGCACCATTGCTGTCCGCCGTAGGGCACGGTTGCCATTGGGGGCTGTTAGAAGAGTCAAGGGCCTATTGGCCTTCGCCCATTAGGGGTTAGTTAGTTGCTTCCTTAGAGGTTAAGTAAGACCTCTCTATATAATGAGAGAAGATGTATCAATATAGGATTAAACAATACAATATGAATCTAATCTCTCTCCTAATGAATCTCAAGCGCCTAGGGCTGCTACCCTAGAACTATCGAGCACTGAGGGGTAAAACCTCGCCCCAACCTACCCATGGATCCGAGGTTCATATCAATTGCTAAATCCTATGGCTTGTAGAGGTTTGTAGTTGCAGTAGTGGTCTTCTGGTTCCTATGACAATGGTTTCAAGATGGAGTAGTGACAAAGAAAGACTTTCGAGCACTAGTCTAATTTAAGAAATGTTAGCTAGTTGTCATGATAATAAAAAAACATGGGTGTAGGCCAACAAGTGTAATCCACAACTAATAGTTATACATTTTTTGGTTCAGTGGTGATGCATAATCCACATTCCACAACTAAATGTTGATATGACACAGTACAACTTATGCACATTTTGTTTCCTCTCAAGTTCTCAGCTACACATCCTTGCATTTCCAAAATTGGGGAAGACACAACTCACTCTTCCAGAATATTAGGCTGTACACTCAGGAATTGGTCTTTGTCCGTACACTGTGCATGTGAACTTAAAAAAACGCAAAAACCTACTGACAAAACGACCTGCCCTCACTAAGCTTGGTTGAAGAAGGGCCCTTGATGTCCTTTGGAGAAAGGGAGAGTAATCTTTGGTCTCACGGATAAGAGAATGCTTTCTGTGGGGCATCTTCACTGAGAAAACAACATCCAAATATCTTGGGGTTCTCTCAAAAGATTTCATCTCATTTTTCTTCTCAATGAACTTCCTCATTGCAGGGAAATGAGTTAGAAAGTCTTCATAGGAAGAATCATCTTGTTCTTCCTTTTGCTCTCCACCTGATTCTTCTTTGAATTCTTCCTCATCCACTAGTTCTTTCATTTCTTCCTCCTCTTCATCTGCTTCTTCTTTGGTTACTTTCCCTTCTTCCTTATCCACTTCAACATGCAAATCCTCTATCAAATAATCAAAAAGGGGCGGCCCTCCATCTCCTGCTCCCTCAGAAATTTCATCCGCACGAGGTTTCTTATGTCGACCTCTTCTCTATTGTCTCATCCCTGATCACCTGTTGCCAGCTCTAAGGCTCTCGGCAAGTCTCATCATGTTATGATGGTCATCCGGATCCTCATTCATTGGTGGCTTGTCCTCTTTGGCAGCTTCACGATAGGAATCCCGTAGTATAATTCTCATATCTCTAAAGACTTGTCCCGGGTGATCTTACAAGAGCACCTTCATCGCCTTTCTTGAGTAGCTATTCCATCATGCCGGTTTTCAATGTCTTTCATTATCGTAAAGGGTAGTGGCCATAATTGGTGACCCATGAAGAGTTTTTAATTTTCATGTAGAACCAACCCATATGGGGTTTCTCTTTGTGAAATCCAATGTAGGCCGGTGACATGTCAAGAAGTACCCGCACTCTACCTTGTAGACACACTCGTATACTGAGCTGCCTCTTAAATATTCACAACAAATATCCCAATAGCACGTTTGACACCCCTCGCCCTTTCCCCTTCACATACATGGTCTCAAATGAACTCTCTCGAGCTTTTAGCGCCCATTCTTGTTTCACCAACACTTGTTTATTGACTCAGAATCTATAATTTTTCTAGAGTCTTTAGAAGTGTGGTGTCTCCCAACATGTAGCTTTGATTTGGTAATTCAATTTCAAATGCTCCATATAGTCCACCCTTCCAGCCCCTAATGTACAGGCTTCGGCCAACGAGTAACAGGGTAAGAGTGCGCTCTAAGTACTCAATGGTGAAGTAAAATGTACCCCCGGCGGAGTGGTATAGATCATAAGATCATGTCCATAAATCCTCGATGATTGGAATATGTAAGCCATATTTGAAGCACCATGCACAAATGGCTCCAATTCCACGTTTCACACTTTTTGAGATTCATGTTCGGTGTTATCATTAGATTCATCCAAGCATATGGTGGCCTTGTTGCTTGCTTCCATATCCCGAATGATATCCATAAGTTGCACCTGAAACAAAAGATTGTCTATAACAGATCAAGTACTTTTTCGTGTTTTTCTAATAGATGAATATGTAGTCCATAGGTAGCAGAACACAACATGAATTAAGATAAACTTTTTGCCTAAGTTTTCCATTAGAAAATTGTGGGTTCAAATTAAAAGGAATTAGCACTACCATATTTGATGAACTCGGCCGGACCACACAAAGACAATGTATTGTGACTCATAACTACATCTTTGCTAGCATGTCTTTCAAAACCTATGCACTACTCGATGACATTCTTTACAATCATAATCTTCTTTTGCTTCGGTATGAGTTAGGATAGCAACTAATTTGTTCCTTTAAAATCCACAGGGGAAACTCGAATGTCAATATGTTTTCGAGATGAGCTTAATTGCATTCAATTTTAACTCGAGAATCTTTTTTTTGATAAAGAACTTTAATTGAGATGGAGGGAATTAAAGCATGCATTTGAACAATATGCTATAACAATAATGAGAAAACCGATAATGATACACTGTCAACCATAATAATAAAATAACCGGAAGTACCTAGATCCGAAGTTGAGCAACCTACCGCTTTTCTATCTATTATCGGGATGCCATGAGTGCGAGAGAAAGTTTGGAGAAAAACCAGTAATATCAAATAAGAGCCTCAGCTGTCATGAAGAAATTATCGGCACATAGTAATGGTAGAGAGCTATCACAAAAACCTAGCTTCATAGTAATCCAGAGTATGGCACATCAAACAACCATTTTGCAGATAGAACTTTTAGCCTAAGAACTCTGTTGATCATGATTGTACATATGGAACCGGCTCCTCTTTGCATACAAGGCTGCATAGGTGTATCCAAGATTTGATTCCTGCAGACATTCGATGATTACAAACAAAACTTTAAATAAATTCGAAATGGCATTTCCTTAGTTTGCCACATTTTGACAAAACATTATGTCTTAAAAGCATAAACATTAGACTAAGTTAGATATCTAAGCATGCGCACATGCAGGCAATATCTTTTTTCTTATCTAAACATTAGGTAGTAAGTTAAAAATATGAAAAATCATAATAGTGAGGTAAAACCAGCACTAGTTATCGAATTCATTAGGATTCCTTGACATGCAGCATCTTGACATTGGATGATGAGGAGCTAAACTGGCAACTATAAATGCAGATTAAATATAATTAGGATATAAGCAAGAACTTACTTTAGTGTAACATTTCATTGCATCAACCAAATTCCTTTTTTTAAAGAATGCAATATTTGCATCTACAAAAGCCCTAGGCTCTTCGAGGAAGCATGCCTATAGCTCACAGGCCTATAGCTCGGCCCCGGAAGTCAAATACAAGCTCTATCATAAAATTAGCAACACATAAAAATCTATATTGCAAAGTATACATAACAGTTACCAACATTTGAATGCATCAATTTCTAATAGCAATTTACGATATTGTTAAGAGATCACACAAGAAAATTGGAAATAAACAATAAATAGAAGGAGTAATAACAAATTAAAGGCCATTCTTGCATGTACCCTAATGTAATGTAACAATAAAATATTGATGAACCGAAGTTTGTTATCATGGATAGATAAGAATCAAGATGTTGCCTGCATGTGCACGGTAAAATACATGCAAGTAATGTAACAAGTAAAATGATATACAACAGTATCGTAAATTGCTATTATAAATAATATTGAAGAATTTAAACATAATATTGATGATGGAGAGTTTGGCCATTCAAATAATGTTTGTTATCATGGATAAACTGAACTTCAAAACATAATATTGATCAAAAGAAAGTAGAGCAGGAGAGAGAAATTATTAGATTAACCATTCTTGCATGTCCACGGTGAGCAGCAATTTGTAGCGGTGCTTCACCATCTTCAAATACGATAACGACATTAGCTCCTTTGGCAAGAATTACATAAACTATCTTTAAGGATATCGATAACACACATTTCATAGTAAAAAGTCAATCATTTTAGTATTTGACATAGAACCTATAGCTAAATTAACATCGATATGAAACATAAAGGTGATTTTGCATTGCAGTATAACCCTGGGATGTTACTACACAACAGACATCCTTTTGACCTTCTATACAAGCTCCATTTTGTAACAACAACACAAAAAAATGCAGGAAGGTGACTGAACAACAAAAGGTGGCCTAATAAGAAATGTTTAAGCCTAAGCAACAAGTTGACAACTCATTTAGCTGGCAGTATTTCCAACCAAACTCCCAAGCACTAGCCTTAAGTGATGATCCAGACTTTATTTGCTATTTCGCTGCTCATACAGGCGAAGAAGAAAAAAAATGATTTGCAGCTGATCGACGGTGCATCAATCATAGACGACCGAAGCACTACTACTAAATATGCTTTCACAAGACGCATCCATGGCGATTGTGGAGCAGTTGACATAACTTTATCATGTCTTGACTTTGCGGTTGAGGCAACCATAGAAGTTTACATATCAAAAGTGCAGAGCAGTTTCATTTTGTGTGTCGGCTGTTTTACCAGTGGTTTAAGTCAAGAAATCCAGCTCTTTGATGGTGCCATTGCTGTAATGATAGATACTTGGATGGATTTGAAGTTCAAGGTTAGTTCAGGTCCTTGTTAACAGCAACCGCGACGCTGAACATTGCTGCACCTTCAAAGCGATCAATCATCGATGGACCAGTGAACTGATAAAGACTGAGTTTGGCTCAATCTTGGTGAAGGTGACTTGGTCAACGCTGTCTTTTTAGAAGTTGTAAACTGAAAATCCTTGTGTATATAATAATTAAGGAATTCACAGCTTAACGAAGTTAGTATAAATTTTACAAGTCTTGTGCCTGCGATCTATCCTTACTGAATCCTCAATGCATTTTCTAGCTTTGCTACAGTAGAATATTTTTACTGGACACTCTTAATAGTGTTTGCCCAAACATGCTGGTGGTTGTGTCTCTAACATGAGACAGTCTACAAGAGTGGATTTTGGACATCACCTCCTACTTTATCTGCGGTCACTACCCTGCATTGCTCACACGTACAGATTGCACATCACGGACGAAAAAAACGTACATTTCGATGAAGGTGTGTGTCAGATAAAAAATTTGATCACATGATCAGAGGAGGATCCAGGTTGAAACCATTGTGGAGAGGTTCTTGCCAAAACGCTGCTGGAACAAAACACATTGTCTTTTTGGGAATCGTCGTTTTGTAGCATGCATACGCCACTTATTTGAGCATGAGCATGAAACACATTGGGTGTGTTTGGTTATGGTGCCAATTCTAGCGCGGTTAGCTCATCCTAGCATGGCTAGAAAGAGCCCATTTAAATCTGGCCGTGTGTGTTTGTTTGGTTCTTTTTTGGTTTTGGTGGCTCAACAGAAAGCGGTTTTAAAATTGGAGTGTTTGGTTCTTTCGACTTTATTTGCATACGGTCACCTCTTCCTCGAGAAGGTGAGTTCACCTCCTTTGAGACATTTCATCGATGGTGGGCTGCTCTGCCATGGTGTTCCTACACAAGTACTCAGATTATTGAGATTGAGATTGAGACCCCTATCTTCCATGTGATTAACAACGATTGTGACATGAAGACTGGAGAATGAGCTGTCTTAATGATAACAATGATAACAAATCCCAAACCCAAACCCCACTGACCAGAATTAGAGAGAGAAGAGAGAAGCGATGGAGATCACCATCACCTACCAATGACCACCACCATGCTGGAGCTGATGACCTCAGTGACGGAGAGCCCCACATACACCCAGGCATACTGCGTGGAGAGGTTCCTTCACGACGCCTCCGGCCATGGCGAAGAGCACGGACGGCCAGTTGTCCTGTCCGAGCTGCGTATGTGGGCGCGATGAGCACGGCGGCGAGCAGGTTAGTACTAGCGCAGGAACGACCCTCTCCCTCCATGGCTGCAGCGGCTGGGCCCAGCTCCGATGCAAGCGCGAGCGCAATCCCCTGCCACCGTGGGCTCCGCAAGCCGCGAGTGCCGTCGGGAGCGCGACGCGTGCTCCGATGCGCCGGTCTCCTTCTTCCGTGCGCCGGTCTTCTTCTCCGCGAAGGAAGCTGCTGGACGCGTTCCCGTTCCCGTCCCCGCACCTGCGCCCGAGTCACCCGGCCCGGTGCGTCGTCTCCCCCGCGCGGCTCGTTTCGGCGGTCGACCTCCACCACCGGGGAGCACGCCGAGGAGTGCGGCGACGAGATCCGGTCGTGGCCGCCGGAGGAAGGAGCAGGGCCGGGCTAGCGCGACCGAGCGTGGAGGGAGCGGCGTCGTGCTCGTGCCCGCGAGAGCGCACGGGAGGTGACTGGTGACGGGAAGGGGAGGCTGCGGAGGTGAGACGAGCGCAGCTGCGCGGCCGGCTGGAGCCCGGCCAGGATCGAATCGCCTATCTCTGTACGGTAGACCCAATGTAGCACGGCTCCAGCTGGTTTTTTTTTGCAACCAAACAGCCAAAAAGGAGGCCTATTCTAAAGAGCGTCTAAGCAGCCATTTTTGATGCAACCAAACACACCCACTGTATAAAAGTTGAGACGTAAAAGTTGAGCATCGGTAGCAGTCCATATGTTGACGTTCAGTACTGGCAACCTCTTACTACGTACAGTCTTCTGGTCTGTACTCTGCATCTCATGGCCGGAACCGGAATTTAATCGAACGGTTCGTTCAGAGCCTCCTCGTGCGGCGGAGGCGGCCCACGGTCTGACCATGGGCTCGAGCGCACCCGACCCCGGGCTCGGGCACGCCGGAGAGAGACGGGAACACAACACAGTCGTCTCTCTCGAGCGTCTCCCGCGGCCGAGCCTTCTCCCTCGCCAGCAACGCCCTCCGATGAACGCTGGAGTGACAGGCTCTGTACCCAGGCCCGGCGATGTGGTGGCAGACTTTGCTCGTCAGGCCTCCGAGGGGATAACTGCTGCCCAGCTGCACCACTTTGCGATGGCCGCACGGTCGATGGCTCGCGCCGGCGTCGCGCATGGCTTCCGGTCGCCGGCGCGCGGCTGTCGTAGGATGGGATTGGATTGAACCTGGGAACCGGGACTTCCTCTGTGCCTCTCTGGGCCTCAAGCAACCGGGCCTGAAGAGGCCCATCACCTGGCTGAGCAAGAGCCATCACTACTCTCACTAGTGAGCAGGCAGGCAGGTCACGTCACACGACTCACGACGACTCGACTGACTCGGGGTTTCGATTCCGATGGCGGCGGCCGCACCAACTCACGCACCCATGTCCTCCTCCTCCTCCTCAGCGTGCCGCGCGGGAATCTTCTCTAGCGGTACATCCCCCCAATTTTCGCTCCGCGGCGGCTTCGGCCCCTGGGTGGCGGCGCAGGGAGCGGTACCCGGCAGTCTCCGTGGTGGCGGGCTCCGCGCAGTCTGCGCCAGGAGCTGTAGCCGTCGACACCGAGGTTTGAAGATTTTTCTTTCCTTCTTCTTCTAGCAAAATCTATTTCTCTCTTATTACCTTAGAACCAAATTAGTTGGAGGGATTGGAGCGGACTGTAAGCCATGAGGGCGGCAATCCGTTCCCTGTCTTAAGTGTGCCCGGGTGAGGGTGAGGAGTTCCACACTGACACATGATGGATACAAGCCCTGGATGAGGTGTTGTGCAAGGTTGTTTTTGGCACTCAAGGGGAGTTGCAGCAAAGACATTTCTTGTTGCCTGTCAATTTGGATACCTCATACTTTGCTCTGTCTGTCTATGCTAATAAGATGGCATGCCATGATAGTGTTTGAAGAAATTATGGCGCTAGTGCATTGCTTGCAGCCAACTTTCTGATGCCGCCATCAAACTTTTCTGACGCACCATCAAACTTGTGTAATTAGATGCATATTTATGTCAGATGTATGCTTTATCAAGTGTTAAACATTAAGCCAATGAAGTGCAGACTTCTTCATGGAATTCAGATAAGTAGTGTATATGGATGAAACCCACCAAATGGTCTTGTTTGACTTGTTATGTTGCTAGTAGTTTATCTTGTCCATTACCATTAGTGGTGATACTATACAATGTTCCAGTAATATGATTGTGTGGTCCATTACACAAGGCAGTCATCAGTTGATATCTTTATTTGTGTGACTGATACTCCTATTTCTACATTATTTCTCAATAGCTCTTTTTTCTATATGTTGAAAACATGTATTGATTGTTTCTTGGTTTGCATCGCCTTTTATTTGATGGATTTCTTCGATCAAAGACTCAAAATAAGTATCTGCTAATCATTACGGGTAAAATTAGCATAGCAAAGCATCTCAGTGAGGCAGTATTGGGGTGGAGGCATCCAACTGAGTAACTTGTGTTACATTAAAAAAAACTGAGTAACTTTTGTCATGAACACATGGTTTAATATAGCACAGGTACTGGTGAAGTGTGTGTAATTGCTTTATGTAGTTATATCTTGTGTTTGTTCGGAGGGTTTAGGATTCATCTATGTATTTCCTTGTACACACGGATATATTCTTGTAACCTTTTGAATATCAGTATCTTTCCAGCGTGGACTCTGGTATTAGACCTTGTTGGATCCCTATAGATTGTAGTTGTCTGCTAATAGTTATCTCTTTTGGATCCAAGCAGGTATAGATACTAGATTAGCAAATGAGTAGTTGAACATTTTGATAGCAACTATCCCACTACCAGACCAAATCAGATAATGAAGTATTAGCCAACTAACTACTATCAGATAGTGAATCCAAACAGGTCCTTAGTATGAACTACAGCTAATTGAGTCTTTGCAGTAGCTCTGCTACAATTTTGCATCAGTTTTAAATGGAAGGAGAATGCATGTTTTTTATTGTTCCCCTATTATAGAGTTTAACTATCATTGAATTATAACATAATTTATTGTTGTGCTGGATAAAAAATCAGGTTGACACATTACTAGACAGTGTGAAGTGGGACAGCAAAGGGTTGGCTGTTGCTATTGCACAAAACGTGGATACTGGAGCCATTCTTATGCAGGGTTTTGCTAATAAAGAAGCCCTTGCAAAAACTATATCAACAAGGAAAGCTACATTCTTTAGCCGCTCACGGTCTTCCTTGTGGACTAAAGGGGAGACATCCATGAACTTCATCAATGTGCATGACATTTTCCTGGACTGTGACCGTGATTCTGTAAGCATGTTGTGTGTTGTGAAGAAATACTTTAAGCCGATTTCAAAGGTTACTAACTGCACAGATGTTTTATTTTTTTTGTACAACTTATAGATAATATACCTTGGAAAGCCAGATGGACCTACTTGCCATACAGGAGCAGAAACGTGCTATTATACTTCAGTTTATGATACTCTACAAAGTTCAGAGGTATTCACTATTAAGTTACCCTTTCCTGAAATAGACTTCGGCTCATGATTAAAATTAATATTTGATTTGCCTTCACAGCCTAATGGAGGCAGGCATGTTATGACAACCCTATACTCACTTGAAGATACAATTAGTAGACGGCAGGAGGAGATAGTTAGTGAAGGAGGTGGCAAGCCTTCATGGACAAAAAACTACTGCTTGATAACCAGCTACTTTGCTCAAAAATACGGTATGTGAGGTTATGGTTTTTCTGAGCAATCATGGTACTGTGTTATGAAGCTGTTAATAAATTAATTGGAAACACAATAAATATAAAAGAAAATATAAAAGAAATGTGTCTTTTCTCTCTTTTTTTTCATAGCCTAGTTCACTAAGTTCTGCATTTTGAAATAGATTATTGTATTTGCTGCTATCCTTATTCTCTTGTGGCTATATCTGTCATCTTTGCCATCTTCAACTGTCCTATGGGATATGGGTATTTGATGCAACATCAGTTTGTTCTTGAGTATGTTTGTTTTCTGGTTCTCCGATCATTCACATTTCACAGGTTTTTGTAAGTTATGGGTTTTTAGGTGCAGTGAGCATACCACATGCATACTCCTTTATGCCATTAGGATGACATGGTTTCTATGAAGTTCCACCAGTGTTTTTGGTCATGATATTTTTGGGTTATAAAATGGCAACATTATGGAAGTTACTTTAAAAAATAAATAGATCCTTATAGGTCTTAGAGGTAAGTCTAAATGTTCAGAAATATATTGTTCATCAAGGATTAAAAAGATTCAACTGTACATTTCCCACAACTTCTGAATTATTTTTAGATTTCGAGGGGCAACATGCCCCAGCCTTTCAATTGTTATCAAAAAGATCCGCTTCTGAATTATCTTAGTATGTGTTCCTTTTATCTTCTCGATTTCAAAATTCTGCATTCTACATTTAATATATGTTCAATGAGTCCAATATTGAAATTGTATTATATATCTTCCTTCATCTTCATTGGATGTTAAGTTATGGAGTAAGCTTGATGCCTCAGTTGTGTTTATTTATGCTTTCATAGCACTGCATTTGACAAAAAGAACTGATGGATTAAATTGATGCAACAAGATTTGATTGGCACAGGAGACCAAAACAGATAAAATTCATTTGTCTCAGTGTCAGGATTTGTTTATTGATGATTGTCTATTGAGTTTATGACTTGGTATCAACAAGTGTGTGAGAGAATCCATTTACCCAACTCAAGTGCATTTCATACCTTCTTTTTTTAACTGCCATGTTTTGTTTTCCTTTATCCTACTTTTCTTTGCCAATATATTTCTCTCTTAATGTCAGTGCTGCAACTTTTTTTTTTTTTTTTTGCATATAATCCAGTGAAGAAGCTGGTGAACTAATTCAAACGCTGCTCGAGAACGAGGACCAAACTCGCGCAGCTTCGGAGATGGCTGATCTGCTCTACCATGCTATGGTGCTGCTTAGAGTTAAGGATGTGAAGATGGAAGAAGTTCTTGAGGTCCTGAGGAAGAGATTTTCGCAGTCTGGTATCGAGGAGAAGGCCAGTCGCAATAAATCTTAGCGTGATTGGTAAATGATGCCTTAATGGTGGATGATTTATCTGATTTCCTATCGATTCCAGCATGGGCGAGTGTGATCTATGGAAGAATTTTGTGTTTGGTGTTCGAGAAAAAAAAAAATTTTGTGTTTGATGATCAATTGTGGCTATGTTTTCTTTTTTCTCCGACAAGACAACTGTGAAATTTGTAGGACTAATCTTGTTGACAACAGAGGGATCAATAAAGTTATCTAGCGAGCCGTTTATTCATTGAGTGATAAAGCAATGTGCGCATTAAAAAAATGTCTTTTTGTGGAGAAACCTCTTAGTGATTTTGTAAAATAGAAGTCCGATTATTCCTTGATTGGTGTGGAACCTATCCATCCATCTTTGACGCAACTCCAGCAGTTTGGCTATTCTTATTTTAAAAGGTTGTTTTAGAATTTGTATATCATAAAAATAAGCTTCAACAATCTGATTTTGTAAAATAGAAGGCTGATTATTTATTCTTTGATTTTCCATTGCAGTATACAACCAAGTAACCAACTAGGAGCGCTCACTGCATGACTTTGTAAAATAGGGAAGCTGGTGGATCTCTCGAAAAGTTTCTATTTTACAAAATAGCTAAACAATAGAATTTGGCTACTAATTTTATTTAGGCTGTTGGAGTTGCTCTATTGGCTTAAGTGGATTTATTTTCATGGGTAATTAATGGATAATTGTTCTCTTGTGAATTGAGGGTGCTTATATTGGTAGGTGTGAGTGTATACGGACAAAAAGGAAAACAAAATCTTGTGCTGCTTTTCATCAGGATAAAAAGCAAAACAAAATCTTGTGCTGCTTTCTAGATAGGTAATGCTTAATTGGTGAACTTTCAACAGAGAAATTTGAGATTTTCGACGCAATTTTCACACAAACGCGTGGACCAAATCGCAAACCGCAAAGCTCCGTCGGTGTCACGCCGTGGAGCGACCGAAATTCCCCATCGATCTCTGTCTCCTCTCTCCTCCTCCCTCTCTGGATGGATCCCGCCGCCGCCTCGCTGGCGCCCGGCGTGGAGGAGCCCATCAGCACCACCTCCGTGCTCGACACCCTCGGCGCGGAGGTGCTGGCGGTCATGTCCCCGGTCTCCATCTGCATGGCCCTCGTCGTGCTCCTCATCTCCCTCCTCTCGCCGCCGTCCTCCGGGTCCGCGGGAGCCTCGCCCCCACCAGTCACCGCTGCCACACTCGTCTACCTCGAGTCCCCTAACGACTCCCCGGGCCAGAAGCTCATCGGCGCGCTCCTCGACGCCGCCGTCTTCGTCGCCCTCGTCGCCGTCGTCACCTTCGTCCTCGTCGCGCTCTACTACTACCGCTGCACGGGCTTCCTCAAGAACTACATGCGCTTCTCCGCCTTCTTCGTCATCTTCTCCATGGGAGGCGCCATCGTCGCCGCCGTGCTCCGCCGCCTCGCCGCCCCGCTTGACGCGCCCACCGCGCTCCTGCTCCTCTTCAACGGCGCCGCTGTTGGGGTCCTCTCTGTCTTCGCCTCCGCCGTCCCCATCCTCGTCCGCCAGGGGTACATGGTCGCGCTCGCCGTCATCGTCGCCGCCTGGCTCTCCAGGCTCCCCGAGTGGACCACGTGGATCATGCTCGTCGCGCTCGCCCTGTACGACCTCGTCGCCGTGCTTGCACCCGGGGGCCGCTCAGGATGCTTGTAGAGCTGGCCTCCTCCAGGGATGATGAGCTACCGGCACTCGTCTACGAGTCTCGGCCTACAGTTGGTCCAGCCACAGGTTCTTCCTCTTATGCTTCAGCCATGGGGTTGGAGATGCAGACCATGGCAGATTCTGGTCAGATCGGTGGCAGTCGGTATGACCGGGTGGAGCAGGAGGAAGATGCCAGCCCTGCCGTTGTGGAAATGAGGGATCACAGATCAAGAGGTTCTGTGCTTCAAATGGAGAACCTTGAGAGGGAGGTACCAGTGACTTCAGCAGAGCTGACAGCAAACCAAGGTGGGAGTTCACAGCATGCCGTCATTCATATTGAACAGCCTGACGAAGAAGAAGAGATCACCTTTGGTGTCTGCAGCATCTGCCAACAATGCAGCTCTGGATGAGGAGCAAAGACAAAGTTCATCGTCAGAGCCTCTGGATTTTGAGATGTTTGAGTCTACCAGGGCATCAAGCTGGGCCTTGGTGATTTTGTTTTCTACAGTGTGCTTGTTGGGAGAGCTGCCATGTATGATCTGATGACTGTTTATGCATGCTACCTCGCCATCATTGCTGGGCTTGGTTGCACCCTTATATTGCTTTCCATATGCCAGCATGCACTACCTGCACTCCCAATCTCTATTATGCTGGGAGTGACATTCTACTTCTTGACACGGTTGCTGATGGAGCCATTTGTGGTTGGTGCTTCGACAAACTTGGTGATGTTCTGACTCTTCACTGATCTGCTGTTGTCATTTACATGTGGATGAAGCCCTCAACCAAAACAAAGTTGTTGGCCAGCAACTCAGTGTTCTATGTGAGAGTGACTAATATTTTGTTGGTCACTTATCGTAAACTGCCAATTGTATTTATTGCTAGGAATGCTTAAGACCATAGACTCTGAGGTAGCATCGTAGATAGATTTAGCTCATGTCCTGTTGTAGTTCTATCAACCTGACATGATATTTGAGAAGCTATTCTACATTCCGTGTTCTTGGCTTATTGTGTTCTTCAAAGTTGGTGTTTTCACCCTAAGATTAGTGATAAAGTAATTGATCATCCATTATGTTGCTAATCATTCTATCCTCTTTGAAGTTGGTGTTTTCACCCTAAGATTAGTGATAAAGTAATTGATCATCCATTATGTTGCTAATCATTGTATGCTCAATTAACTACTCATTTTCCACCAGTAGAAGATTTTTTTGATAGGAAGCTAGCCCTCTTACTTTGTTTCGAGTTTTTTCCAATATTTGATAGATTCAGTAAGTCAAGTGCTTTGTTTTGGAGTCTGTAGCTAATGCTTGTGTACTGTTTTAATTGAACAGTGGTAACTGAATGACTGTGAAAGAGTTAGTACAAACTTGAAATTTTCATTTTAAGTTTGAACTGATTTTAACATTGACAATACATAGGCGGTAGATGGGGTTAAGGATCTAAAATATTTGTTCCTGTCAAACAAATTATTTTCTGTCTTAGGCTATCCAACATGATATACTGGGAAGGAAAACATTTTACACCATTTTCAATTCCAGCCATTTTTATGCTGCCTGAAAATTTTGCTAGGAACATGAGTTTTGCACTCTCCCCTTGTTTTCAGACTTTTCAGTTTGGTGTTTTCTTCTTTTTCTATGTCAGCACTTTAGCTAGTTTTTAGCTCTGTATATTATTTAGTGGGAATTGGAATATCATTTGGAAAATATAAACCTGGCACTGTCTCTGAGAAGTGACAAGGTAACATTGCAAACTGAATCTGATCTTGAAAACTTAATCCATCTTTGGCCAAGTTCAATTTGTATACAACTTGAGCCTTATCTTTTTGGGTATGACTCTACTAACCATAGCGCTTTAACTGGTGGCCTAAAGTTTTAATAAAATCAAAGGAGGGCAAAACATTCAATGGCTTGAGCCATGGTATTGATTTCTTTAAGTTTTGGCAACAGCTTTTTTGATCCGTGGGTTGCACATATCCTTTGTAAGGCTGTATATAAGCTAAGCTTTCTCCTTTTGATCTGCCATACTCACCAGTTTCAGTAATCCCAATTATGTGTACTGATCAGAAAATATGTCTTTTTTGGTATATATGGATGGTGTGTGTATCGTGATTCAGTTTTAAAATATTTCACAGAGATTGTGCAATGCATCAATATTTTGCATACATTATTATGCCCTCTCTCATGTCTTATATCTTTTATAAACAGCCCCAAATCATCTGCTAACCAAAAAAGGGTGTTAATATTAGATGCATCATGGCAGATACGGAATATAAGACCAATGACCATAGAAGAGAGACACATGTTACGAAACACTTGGGTTATAGGTTATAGCTACAAGTCAGTCATATGTTCTAACAGCTTAGTTTAGTTGCATGGTAGCTGTATCTAATTCCATGTATTTTCCATTGAATTGGAGATTGGTTGAATATGTTATGCTCTTTTTGTGGACTTGAGCTGCTGCAGTGTGGGTTGGTAAGGATATCCTAGAAAATTAATGGGAAAAGAAATTCTGAGTAATCCAAAGCTATAGATGTGGGTGTTTTGTGAGCAAGAAATGAGGTTACTGAACAGATTGCTGCAGGTTGGTGCAGCTTATATCAGAAGTACAAATAATGAAGATTTCAAAGTTGTTTAGCTGTTGCCTTGCGTGTTGTTATTTCAGCATTTTCCATGCTACTGCTTGTATCATTTTCTCAATTTGAATTCAATGTCATATAGTATATGTGCTATTTATATGTGGACTATTAGATGATAAGGTATTGTTGTTACAGAGTTGATATTAGTATATTGTTGATTATGATGATCCTTGGACAGCAGCTTGAAGTATATTTTAAAGAGCTGTCTTTGATGCATGCACATAAGTTGATTGTGAAATGTCTGAGATATTATCTTGCCAGTTAATACACTTCTATTGGCCCTTTGCCCTCACTTATTTGTGCTCCGAGCTTGTAACAATGGTACAGTTCCCTCGTTTTCCTTTGTCGCACGGACTACATTACAAGCTATGTTTTTCCATATGCCTATCATTGCTAGAGATTTAATTGCAGCTGTTATGTAATGGAAATCTTTGGTGTATATAAAAGAAGTCGTATTAAATAAATTACTTTTCCATAGGGTGATTGGATGTTGATTGATGGCTCAACTCTCCTTGCATATCTTTCTGGTTCAGGCCAAGAGCATGATTTGACAAACAGCATGATAAGCAAGCAAAATGGTTCTTTTTTCATACCCTGACTGCTGCTCCCAGTTTCTTTGCCTGGCAGACTCTCTTGCGTTTTGATCCTTCTCGGGCCATTGTGACTGAAGTTCTGCGCCCGAATTTTGAAGCATTTATCACCGGTTCACCATGTTTTCATGGTTAGGTCGCATAGCAATAAATCGCGCCCCATTCGCGGCTTCATCAATGGCTGTGCGTGTACGGATTGTATGAGGAGAGAGATAAACCAGTGTGCTGGGATTGGGTTCGCACGATTGAACCCTCTCTCGCCAACTCTTTTGCTCGAGTTCAAGCATTCACGGATCATACGGCAGCTGAGCAGCCCGGAGCTGGCTCTAAATGACGGAATCCTAGCACTAGCAGAGCATAAGCTGCAATTGGCCCACAACAATAATAAGCTGCAAAAAGTATTCCAGCCAAAATGCATGACATAAAAAGATCATCATAACATCATCATAACATAAAGGTTTTCACAGCAGGGAAGCAAACAAGGAGGGCAGTCCAAACCATGGGACATAAAACTGTTGGGACTCAGGCTAGCAAAATAATAGCAAATATTTAGTTGCACGATTGATATTAACCATTATTACAGACTGAGGTGCAGAATCCGGGATATCATCTGATTGGTCACTAATCAATCCCTTCCATCAAGAGAGAAACTTGCAGCAGAAAAGAAAAAGATGGCAAAGGCAGGTTCATGGGGAGAAATATAAGAATGAGAGCTCCAGCATTCGTCCATCTTGATAATTCTCTGTGTACAGACGGATGCATTGCTGGATATTGAGAAACTAACACGGCGAGTTTAGAACAGATTAAAGTACATGATTATGGTGTCCTTCGCCATCACCAGCAAAAGCAGCTTCAAGTATATCAAAGCCCACTTTCTGGTGATATCATGGTGGACGTAGTCCAGAAGAATCTCCTTGTGGAACATGTATATTTGATGGAACACCGCGCCGACCAGAAGAGAGGTACTTAAGCTGTTCTTGGAGACAAGAAGCAGTGCTGGGATCATGTAAAAGGTGATTTGGGTTCCTATCTCTGATCGCCTGACTTTAGAACCCTCACTTGTCAGGGGACCACTTCTAGGTTTAGCAATAGCTGCATCTAGCGGGCTGAAGGCCACAACCTTTGGTGTGGCTTCCTCACTTGATTTCTGTGCATCAGACTGTTTCATTTCACCACCTGACTTGTATGTCTCAGAGATCTGTTATATTTCCAAACATTATCAAATTTATGAGCATTTAGTACAGGGTGAAAGAATAAGTGACAAATCAGGCACTAAGTCTAGCTGGTGACAAACCTGAGATCCATTGGATGCTAGAGAGGAAAACCAGCGAGGTAAAACTTGTGCTCCACTGAGGTGAGATGTTGGTTCATATCCCAGAACCTATTGCACATATACATGCCAGAATATACATATTAGAGCACTATAGACTTTCATTCTTCTGAATGATATGAAATACAATATAATGGAAACCAGAAGCCCAACTTCTTTCAAACCTTAAACAACTTTAAAATCGATTTTTTTAGTTTAGAGAGCATGGATGGATATTGGCGTATACACACATATAATAAAAAGGTACACAACAAATCAAAACATGTAAAAGGGTCAAAAGATAGAAAGAACTATTGCTTCGATCAAGAGTTGGGTACTGTGAAAATACAAGCTATCTGAGTACTGATATGTTCTAACTGAAGTGCAATACTTCCCAAAACTTTGACCATCACAATATCAAAATACACAAATTGGAAACATGACAATGATATGTGCGGTTTTTCCTAAAAGTACTGTCATAATATCACAATTCTGTCAGCATTCTGTCAATTGGTTTAGGCAATAGAAATTTGCAAAGGTTTTACCATCAAAATAGATATTAATAAATATCCTATTACCCTCTAAGGTGTTGAGCTAATGTGCAGACTCAAGAGTTATTTACATATAGTAGCATAAGAGCTAAGCAATAGAAGAATATGGACAATCATCCACACTAAAAAATTATTGATGGAGTGAATGTGCTCAAAGTGAGGACAACTCTATGACCATTGACCACCAGGCATCACCTAGGGTTGGCCTTGTTGTTAACTATGAATCTATGATATTATCCCCACTCCAAGAAACAGATTGGCATCATGATTCCTCAATATGTGACTGTCACACTTCTATAGTGCAAAACTGTGTTATTGTACTTCATCACAGAAATGACACCTAGTGGGAGCAGTATCACCTCATGTTAAGTCAATGTTTTGATAATATATCTAAGATAAAAAATGACAGATATATGTACCATACCCTCAAATAATCGACTCATTATCTCCAACGTGACTTTGCCAAGACAAATACTGATATAACAAAACCAAACATAAAGCTTATCAAGAACTACACAGATGCACACATGAGACTGGCAAATGATATTAGACCAATTCAATTAGTCTTTCTCTTCAACGGTATGCATAGTCTAACACATGATGTTAAGCTATACATATCTCTAATACACGGCAACGTGTTTCCCTCCTTACACTTGTACCTTCAGTCTCGCCATGTCCATGGATTCAGATTACAGACACTAGTACACTACAGAACAACATAAGCATACTACATATTTTGGTGACCCAGCGCGCAGGCACACGAATCGCTAAAGAATCGCATCACAATCACCCATTCCGATCTGCAAGTATGAAGTATGTAGCACAAGCAAGGAGGGATCGGGTACACGAACGAACCTTGCCAAGCCCATGGGGCGACGAGGCGGACGGGTAGCGGGGCAGGGACGAGCGCGCGCGGGCTCCGGCGACGGGCGGCGCTGCGTCGGCGGCGGTGCGGGTGAGGGCGGCGGCGAGGTTGAGGACCTTGGATCGGGCCAGGATCCGCGACGCCATGGAGATGGGTTGGGGTTTCCTTCAAGCGGCGGTGGGTGGGAAAGTGCGAAGAAACAGGAGCACGCTCACGCCGCACGCGCACGACACAAGATCGTTCGTCGAATGGGCGGGCCTGACCCGGGTCGGCCCATCTTAGTCGCAAAGCCCAAACAGAAACGGACCTGGGCGACGGCCGCGGATTCGGTGAAGGCCTATCGTCAGTGGCAAGCATGGGGTTCATATATATTTCAGTGTAAAAGATGATCATCTAAGTTTTTAGTGTAAACTTTGGATCACCAGACATTGCATAAATATAGGGCATAAAGTGAAACATAGATCGGTCTTGTGTTCACATATTCGTGTATGGCATGCACAAGCTGTCACACATGTACATAACTCGTCTACAAAAGCATACCAATATTATCACGAATCATAGTGTAGCAAATTATACGTCCCGTTGCAACACACGAGCATATTTACTAGTTTTTAATAAAAAGTAAAAAAAATGATTTCCAGTTTTAGGTACATTCGTTTTTTTAAAACCATGGCTGCGGTTTTTATTATTGCTCCTCTCATAAATTTAAGAAACTAAGATGAACTCAGGTAACAAGCAACCCTTCCTTCTCTACCAAGGTGGTAGCACAGATTTCTATCTGTGCTTGCTCACACTAGTGGTCTCACCGCCCTACCAAAGCTTTCGCTTGCTGCTGTTGAAGCATGATCAATGGATTCTGAGGTCGATCAACCAGTTGAAAACATATCAGACTTATTTATTAAAAAGTAGTTTTTGGCCGTGCACAGAATCAATGAGCTAGTTGACATAGCCTATGGTAGTGCTCTGTTATCTATCTCAGAGCTGGTGAAGTCATCTGGACATGTTGGAAAATTATGAGACAATAGACAAGAAGAACGATCTATGTTTCACTTTATGCCCTATATTGATGCCATGTCTGGTGATCCATAGTTTACACCAAAAACTTCGATGATCATCTTTACACTGATTACATTTTTTTGAGAATTTACACTGATTACATATTTGAACACAAGGCGAAAGTTATGGGCCAATATTTTTAAGGACGGGAGCATCATCGGCCTTTGCAACTGCACATAGCTAGTATGTATTACAAAGTTCTCACACTTATCTCACATTACTTACAACAAATGGGCTATTTGTTATACATAGTTATGGCCCAATATCATACATGAAACTCAGGAGTTTTAAACCCGAGGCCTGCAATCGAATTGTTCCCTGATTTAACCCACAAATAAAGCCTATGAACGGCTCAACGCATTTGACATGGAGAAAAAAATGGCTTGAATGTCAGAATTAGCCCTATTGCTGCAACCATGCTTATCACCAGAAATAGGATCTGGTCACCTGCATTTTGCATAAGTTGTCAGAGAAGAATATGCACTCAGTTATTTGTTGTGTTGCTACCTGCCACCATATTGATAAGGTTACATATGTGTTGTTTATTTTGTATACCTCGTAAGAGCAACCCAGTGATATGCTTTTGAGTCCATGAAACCCTGTAAAACGGCAATAAAAGGAGTTCATCAATCGGGAAAAAAAAAAAAAAAAAAAAGTCAATTTTCTAAACAGTAAAAAAAGTAGTACTTACAAAAAATCCTGCTCCTGCTGGACCTACAGCTTTAAACAATGACATTACTGTCACAGAGATGCCATTTGCAGCACCTCTTTGTTTTTGTGTCTGCAGTCGTTCCATAGGATAAGTTAGAATCTAGAAAAATGATAGAATATATTACAAAAATGAGCGTAACACACAAGCTCGATGCTTACCACTGCTGTGTTTTGTAGAATGTTGCATGCAGTAGTAATTGTAGCCTGTTTGTTAAAATATAGATCAAAATTCAAAATTTAAAAATGTGAAATTATTAAATTTATTTTCTCTAAGAAGGTTGTCTTAGATTTTTCTATGCATGAGAAAAGAAGTTGACCCACCGAGAATACATTCTTCAAAATTGATGCTATGGTTGTTAGTACTTTGAGCTTTGTCCCTTGTAGTTTGTGCAGGAAGGGAAACATTGCAAGGAGAAGTATGGACAAGATCTACAAATCAAACAGTAAGTAGGTTCAACATGGTACTTGAAAAGATACAAGAAATTAAACAATCATTTAAACGAATAAAAATAGGGATTTGAATTAAACAAGCATTTAAACAAAAATAAGGATTTGAATCAATATACATCACTTTTAGAAATTGCCATTGCCACCTCATTTCTTTAAAAGAAAGAAATCATCATGCACGCCTCATTGTGTTTATAGAAAGAAATCAAATACTATTCCCCCGCATCTAATATTCAAATATATACCTTCACTTTGATTTATTTTAATAGATTGATGCATATTTGTTTCCTCACTTAACTTTGGACTACATTTTTCAGATCCTTGTTTTTTTTTACAAGTAGAATACTTGAAGCAAATATCACAAAGCAGAATATTGAAGCAAATATCACAAAGTTAGAATACTGAAGCAAATATCACAAAAGTACATGGTTACAAGTAGAATACTTTGAAGCAAATATCACAAAGTTGTATTTCTCACATACATGAGTGGGACGTAATGGCCTGATTGGTCCGAATATTTGACAATGAAAGGGTAAACAACAAATTGATATACCATAAGACCAATACCTACAAGGATCAAATGAAGTTGTTATAAGGTAAATAATTTGATACCAACACTACTGAAATGTTAAAGGCATATGTTATTTCCATGTTACATTAATTCATTTTGCAAGTCCTTATTTCTCTTTTTGTAAGGAAAATCTCTTACTATACAACAATTGTATGCATAAAAGTTTGGAAAAATATTATATACCTAAGATGGCTAGCACAGATGGCGAGATCCTGGGATGTAAAATTCAGGCCCCGAAATTTTCTTTTTTGCTCACAGCCCAAAATGAAAATGACTGAAGATAATAGTAAGAGAAAACATGTTAGGATTGGCCACATACAACTTAGCATCAATCTCAAGGGCCACAATGATATAATTGGCATCCTCCCATATTGATCTGCTAATATAGAAGTTACTCTCATGATCATAAAAGAAAAAAAATCACCTCAAGGTAAGCTACATCATGGAGAGAAAAGATACAATAGATGATTACTGATGACACAAATTGCCAGTTCTTTAACAGGTTCTTCAAAGATGTGTCACTAGATACTTTAGCTCTGGCTTCTATGTTTGAGAGACCAACTTGTGCTTCCACTTCCTCAAAAATGTGTGCCTCTTCATCAGCACCTCCTACATTTCCATTATTATGAAAGTGTAGCGTTTCCTAAGAAAATTGGATAAATACTAAGCATCTTTCTATAAATCTTATGATATTTTTAGAAGAATTTTTTTTTTATGTTTGTGGATATGTAGTTGAAATTTGTGCTAAATGGTAGCATGACAATCCTGATACATTAATGCATTTTTGAAGGGATCTAATAAGTTGTATTTTTGAAGGAAAGAACCATAAAGGACAGATGTTTCATACTGAAGCCAAATGCATGCGATGCATGATCCCATTGCTAGTATTGATATGATAAGGCATGGGAGGAAGTATGGAAACCTGAAGATAGAAGCAAATTCCAAAGGTTTGTCATATGCACAAATAAAACGATACAAAATCATATAAAATATAGTAAGTAGCAGTTCACCTCCCAAATATGGATTCTTTGGAGAAAATATGTGGGTACTTTTCTGCAGACTAATACATGATACAAGATAGACGATGTTAGTCATATAGTACATTTGCACGCAGTATTTTATTGTACAATTTAAGTGCACCAATTATTTTCACCTGTGCAAGAAAACCCTCCCATAGCTGGTCAACAACAAAAGCTATCGCCGTGATGATGATGTAACCTAGGACGTCATGTTAGACTTAAGTTAGATACACGACTGAAATTAGATACACGTAAATATGAACATTATAATCTAAAGATTTGTTGAGTAAGTTGAAGGTTTGAAGAGAGAAGATATAATTAAGGATTGTTCTTACAAGAGACATTCCAAGAGCTTGGTGCTCTTTCCGCAGACTTCTGTAGCATATGCCCGGAAAATACATGTGTATACATGAGCATCTAATATATGCTCTCAGTTGCTAATTGGGGCAAGCAAAGACAATAAGCTGACCTTTATTGGTCCCAATATACCACAAAGCAACCCAAGCAACCCCCTAGATACAATTGACATCCGGTATCTTGTGCTAAGACCAAATAATGTGTTGAAAACAATCCTGTAAAATTAAAATTTGGTTTACTCCCATTTGATGATGGCATACTAACGACTGAGTAAGATCCCACAATGTGGATGATTATTTCCTACACCGAGAGCATGCTAATCACGATGCAGCGCTTCCTTCCATACTTGTCGACAAAATATGCCCCATGGCACCGAACTAACAGTTCTAGCGAGGAAATAAGATGCCCCTAAAAGAGAATATAGTCAACTTTATCAGTAGCTAGTGGTGACAGTATCATCAAATTGTGACAATAGGCCAATAAATATATAATGTCTCCTTATTATTTAATTTAAGGAAAAATGCACATGCAACCTGATTGAGATTAAGAGTATACAAGACAAGAACGAGAAACCTTGAGAGACATATACTCACCAACAAATCCAAGCATAAAACCCGATGTCTTCCTCCCGCTTTTTGCGATATTCATGTCCCTAATCTGTTGTATTATAACAATAGTATAGAGTCATGAATCAAGTATTTCATAATGCAATCAAGTCCTGCTCGAACCATATATACATACCATGAAGTATAGATAAGGGAACAATGATTGGATCGGCAAAGCTTGGATGGACAAAAACAAGATATTATACAACAACGAGATAAAACAATACGATATGATTGATTTGGAAACAGAAAAATGATTCATATTTATGTAAGATAAAATAAAGTGAATAACATCATTGTAAATAACTTCTACATTTTATAGATAATGGTGATCTCAAAGATGTTTAACAAGGTGAAAATACCACTCCCTATAAATTCTCTGGTTGACAATTTATTTTTCCACAGCAATACTGTGATGTAAAATTTTCAAGAAAAAAGGACACAAATATTGAGACGACATACAAAAATAGGTGTACTCCATGCGACTAATTTTCCTCGTATTGTAGAACATGTGTTGATAAAGGATATCAAGCATTCAAAAGTAATGGTTGCGTGCCAATTTGTACTACTACTTTGTACAACTTGCTTGCACTAATGCAACTATTTTCTCTTGTATAATTACTTTTCTATTGCAACATGTGTAAGAATTGTTGATAAGACTAAGTAATGGCATGGACTTGAAAACCACCCATCGGCATTGGATCGAACAAGTTAAGCATAGCTATGGTGCAACAAACATAATAGATGGCAAGACGCCTATTCTTCGAGTCTTAGGCCACTGATCGAACCGCATATGCAGCTTTAACGGCCCTGGCATGCCGCAAACCTGTCTCCATATATGGCACCATGCTTGGCTACTAGAGCTAGGAGAGGATTCAAGGTAAGGGTGTCATTGCAGTCCTGATTTTGGCCTAAGTCAACAACTGAGCAAGGCCATATCCATACCTACCCATAGCCAATTAGCTTATAATGTGCAGTAGACAGAACTGGATATGTACCTATATATATATGGCTATATGTCCATGTCATATATGCATGTATTTATTTGATCTAGCTATATATAAAGGAAAGATAATACAGGGATATTGATAATAATGGAATAGAGGCTATATGTTATATCTGGTCAGAAGATATCTTCTTCCATGCAGTCACACCACTATTTTTATAGTTTTTAGTGTAAATAGCATTTTTACACACTGTTTTTCTTGTTACCCTATAGTTATAGTAGGATAATATAAGTATGAGATCAAGAAAATATTTTTAATTAAGAAGAATCTACATATATGGTTCTATGAAACGTCAAAGCTCCAAATTTTTGACAAAAATTTTTGTTCATTGCTTGTGGGAATTGTAGCACCAAACGGAGGGCATCCATACCGCCATGCCTAGAACACATATATAGAACATACTACTGCTTGCCAAGAACCAAGAGAAACATAAAGCGGGTGTGGGTGCCATATATTTACTGGAGGTGACGCCGATGATGCAGATGTAGAAGAAGTTGAGGTAGGGGATGCCTGTTCTGATCTCATTCGCCTCTTCCAGCTGACACCCGGGGCACCCCTTGTGGTAGTGCTTCTTTGTTTCTTCAGTTGTAAGAGGCTCATCGCCTGTGGTTTGAGGAGGTGGTGGAGTTGGACGTGGCAACTCTTGAACCTCGCCACTGTGAGACTCCATTATTAGTGAGCCTCGCTGCATATGAGTAATACAAATACAAATTAATGCAACTCCAATTAGATATGTTGGCAATATAGGAAGTAGTACAAACAAAGCAAGTGACAATTGAACTGAAGCGCAGAAGGGTGTGGACATCAAAAGATCTGCCTTCTAACACGTACGGATAATAAACCAACATGTACGGATAAAGTGCCTGAATAACGTATGATTTGAGCAATAGTAACAAAGCTGAAAGGAAAGAAACTTCAGCTCATAACATCAAAAGAATAAGGTAAGAATAAGGTAAGAAATTCATGTGCAGCAGAGTTATAAGATGGACAATTAATAGTTCAAAGAAAACTGTGGAATCCAAAGTTCCAAACCAAACTGTGTAAACTTCAAATTCTGTCGAGTATCTTTTGCTATCTAGATTGGTATATATCGTTTCTTCAAAAAAAAAAAAAAAAAAAGATTGGTATATATCTTCAGAACAGGTCACAATTATTCATTGCTATGCATTGTGAATCGCTTGTACAGCCTGTACTTTCTGTAAGTTTCTGCCAAATAGAAGTGGCGACTATATATTTACATTGTGTAAACTAAGGTCCACATATATATTTCAATGAATAATAGAGTACAGACCGTAGCACTTGCACTACCATGTGTGTTGTTTCACCAGCTCAAATTGATCCGATTCTGCTCCTAAAATAAATCCGCACAAATTAAGATGCACCAAAAACCAAAGCAAACTGAACCCACCCGAAATCCAACACTTGCAGACTTGCACCTGAATGCATCAAACTTGAAACAAATTAAAGAAAAGAAGGAACAAAAACACACCAGCAAAAACCTTGGCCACAGAAACAGAAACCCTCTTCGCTAGCTCCGGGATGCACGAACAACCAAAACTCTGACGGAAGAGAAGAGACGATCACGTTCGGGTGCGGGTGCGGCTGAACGAAACGGGATGGGAACGCCGGCCGGCCGGCCGGCCTTCCGAGGACTCCGGCCACTCCCAATCCACTACTACGGGATTGATTTTTGCGAGGTGGTCGGATTTCATTTTCCGTGGCGGGCATTTAAGAAACCGCCGCGGTTAATGCTCCAATTTTCCGTGGCGGGCGTTTTTTTCCAATTTTCCGTGGCGGTTTTAAAAACCGTCATGGTAAATGTATTAACCGTGGCGGTTTTATAATTTGCCCGCCACGATAAATCAGGCCCAATTCTAGCAGCCCAAAGCCCATTTCGGAGGCCACATATATATACGACACTAGGGTTTCTCGGTCCTTAGCCTCTGCGGTCATTCTCTCCCTCACCCCTTGTCTCTCTCGATCAGAACTTCCCTCCCTCACCCGGCCCCTCTCCCTCACCCGGCTCCCTCTCCCCGACAGCGGCTCTCCCCGGCGGCTCTCCTGGCGGCGAATCCGGTCAGCGGGCCTGGCGTGGCCTCCAGCGCGGCTCCCCCCCGGGGGGGCGGCCTCCTCCAGCGCATCCCGGCCTTGGCGGCGGCCTCCTCGCGCGCGCGCCGGCCGGCGGCGCGACGTCACTCGGGCGGCGCCGCAGCGGTCCGGCCCGGCGGCGGCGGTCGGCCTTGTCGAAGCGGCCCGGCCGGGAGACATCCAGCGGCCGGAGGCCGGATCGGCAGCGGAAGCGCGTGCGGCGGGCGCTGGATGGCGGAGGAGCGGCGGCGGCGCATGGATGGCCGGAGCGCACGCGGCGGCGGCGGCCGAGACCTAACCTAATGGGCCCTTATCCGGGCCCATTAGGGGACCAGGGTTTTGATTTTCTTTTTATTTATTTTTATTTATTTATTAACGGTGGCGGGCTTTTTGCTTTCCAATGAGCGCCACGGAAAATCACACGATTTTCCGTGACCTTCCCTTCCGTGGCGGTTTTAAGTCCGCCCACGAAAAATCGAAAAAGTCCGCCACGGAAAATAGAATATGTAGCAGTGATCTCCGCAACTCAAGATTGGAGATGACGGGCGGCGGTCAAGGAGCGAGCTGAGGGTGCGGCGTGGTTTGTAGTCAACTCCTGGACCCCTGTGTTGTGCTTCAATCGGGTGGCTGGACTGCTAGGCTGGGCCTGAATATATATAGTAGAGCGAAATGCTTGTGTCATCTAGTTGGTCCCTAGATCGCCTCAAAAAAAAAAAAAAAAATCTAGTTGGTCCTGGAGTCTTCAAATACATTTCGTGGTCCCTGAAGTTAGTTCGGGCCTCGTCTCTCCATGCATGTTGTGCGTAGTATACATGCGTAGACGAGCATGCCCACCATATATTCGACTAGAGTCCTCAAAGGGGTAAACTTACTAGATGAAGGAAGAGGTGATTTCAATGCAAACTAAATCAGGCAACCTAACACACTGATTCCTAGCCAATTTTTCTTAGTTTTGCTAGCCATGATTGACGAGGAAGGTGAACCAAAGTACCCAAGCACGTCCCATTACTTTGGAAGCCGTGGAGCGTTTGCAACAAACTGAATTAAGGCGAGAGGGACTGGCCAGCGAAGAAAAGTGTCTTTTTTCTCTCCCTGCACCCACACTAAATGATTAAGAAAGTATATTTAATGCCATTGTCACCCTTTCATTCAAACAACTCTTTGGGTACAGTTAGTTCAGGAGGGCTAGTCATGAATTAGAAACTAACTCTAACCTTTATCTTAGCTAGAGTATCAAACAAGGCTTGTATTTTGTATCGACTAGTTCTCAGCCATTTTTGAAATGAAGTTCTCAGCGATATTGACTCCTACATACCTATAATCCCATAACTGATTAGTTTTTTTTTTTTTTTTTTTTGAGAAGGCTATAAATGAGTTAGTGACCTTGCATGTAGACATGCAAGTACTTAGGCATTCTATATTTACCGGCCAATCTGTTCCAATGCAATACCATCCTAGTATTCTCATCCCCTCAACAATCTCTTTACATGATTTTCTGTTGAGTTCATATTTTCTAAGCTTGCTTCTGTATGTTGAAATACTAGGTCCAACGACCTGGACTTTGTTGCTTAACACAATGGCAGCAATGTACGCCATGTTTTTGGAAGGGCCCTTCGGTCCGACAAGAGGTCAAGGCACAAATTCTGCCGATCTGCGTGAAAACGCTAGTTCGTTCGAAACACACTTCTCTCATGTTCAGCTAGTTTTTTAACACTTCCACTCAACCAGAGCAACATGCCAAGTTCATGATAGCTACTGTAGCTTAATGAAATGATTTTTTTATCCTATTAATGAAATGATTATATACTGTGTTGGTTGCATATTTTGTCAATGATCGTCTTACACGTGGGGCTACTGGACCATGTTGCTACAGGTGAAGTCAAATAAAATCTGAACAACATCTTTCTCTCTTCTCCACGCAGACGACTCGTGCGGGCCCCAGCCGCCACCGCGCCGCCTCCCCTCAACCCACCACCTCCCGTTTCGCCACCACGGAGAAGGCCGCCCGGCAAGGCCAGTAGCGGCCTGGATGGAGGTGGCGGGCGCCCGTCTTGGCGGCTAGGGGCGGGACGCCCCGGCGTGGCCTGTGCGGTGCGGCATCGAAAGCAAGAGGAAGTCGCGTCGTGCGACTGGATAGACGCTGCTGGTTCTTCCTTGGCGGCGCGCAGTAGCTAGCAGGACGGGTCAGATCCTTAGTAGGCTCAAGTTGACACCGTCCGATGGGCCTAATTAAGTTAGGACGTCCTAGCGCCGGCAATTCCCTTTTCAAATAGCCCAAAGGAAGAATGGCCCATTTACTACTCGGACACCCACCCGCCTAGCGCTGAAGCACTAATGCCAAGATCTTGGCGTCTCGGCAGTGCAGCTAGAGCCTGGAACGGCCAAGCTTGCAGCGGGTGCTCACCGCCTGCCACTCGGCAAGGCAACAAGGGGTTGCCAACCAGGGCGGCCTCTAGGGTAGCGCCGCCATCGCCAGCCAGATCTCGACCAGCGGTCCCACTAGTATAATATCGGTGCTAACACTATGACAATATCCAGTGCATACAAATTAGAAATAAAATATATACAAACCAAAACAACAAATTACATTGGATAAAAGAGACAATATAATTTTTTCAAGTAAAAAAATGCAAAATGCACCACAGGTTCATTCTCTTTTTTGCTACGTGTCATCTAGGTCCACCATCTTTAAAAGTGTAGTTTTAGGTCCATTATCTTTATTTGGGGTTCTGGGTGTCCAGATCTACCTAAAAAGCAGTTTGACAACCTCGACCACACCTGTCCCTTTTTTTATATTTTTCTTTTTTCAAAATTAGTCATAATTTCATATGGAAACTTCAAAAACTTGCGACATGAAAGTTGCTTAAAATTAAAAAGCTCTACAAATTTCATTTTCTGACCAAAGTCAAAGTTCAAATATTTTAAAAAGTTATTTTTTTTTTCTTTCAAATTTAAATTTGAATTTCCAAATTAAGGTTTGAAAATAATTATTTTAAAACTTTGGTATTTAATTAGGAACAAACCTATATTCGAAGATCTTTCGACCTTTCCAATGATACTTTTTTTTTAGGAGGAAGAGGGCGAGGCGGAGGCCGAGCGGGCCCTTTGTTTATTTATTATGAATGTATATATGTTGGCAACTAGAATATGGTTTAATGAAAAGCTATACTTATGCTAATATGCCGTGTCTTACTTTTCCTTGTGTTGAAAACATTGTCGGTTCTATAACTGAACTACGCAATTAGCAGTGATCTATGAAAACACTCTCAGGTGCAACTGTAAACCCGACACTGATCTATGTCCATCAGATCACTATTGGGTACAATTTTAGACCTGTATTGATATAAATCTTCATTGTGGGTTTTAGCTGTTTCCATGGATTTTCTAATTTTCCCATGGCTAAACGGCTTATCACTACTGTTGGTCCCAAATCCCGCACTGATGTGCAAATCTGTAAAGTGTAAGCCGCCCCAAGCACCGAACTCCGCCGCACCTCCAGCAGCCCCGTTTACGAAGCTCCACCATATAGAGATGTGCAGCGGGCCGCCCGGTGCGACACGCGGCCTCGCTTCGGGCGGCCGCGGCCCGTCGGTGTCGGGCGCGTCGAGACCCGCAGGCCAGGGGGCGTGCCTCCCTACGGGCTCGGGTCACGACCTCGGCCCATGGCCCGTCCGTGGGCCATTTGCCCATGAACCACGGGCCGCGTCAGACCACGGGCGCCGAGTCGCCCATGCCTACAATCGCCGTGGTCAAGCCATGGGCGCTGGAGCTCGCGGGCCGCCGAAGAGCAGGCGACCTGCTCCCTCGTGGAGCTCATCTCCGGGCGGCAGGAGGAGTGCTGGGCAAGCGCTCCTCGCGACCACCGATAGCCGCCCAAGCACGGCCCAAGGCTGCCGCCTCTCCCCCGCGGCCGGCAAGAGGGGAGGGAGAGGATACGGCCGGGTGGTGGAGGAGTGCATGCGGTATGTAGTGGAGAAGAAGACTAGGACGCGCCGTGGAAAGAATGAGTGGAGGAGGATGTGTTGCGTAGTAAATTGCGAGAAAGTAAATGAGACACGATAGGCAAATGAACTCGTCGTCTTTTTATTCATTGATCACGGGGTTACATATATAGAGGAGGAGAGGGAAGGAAACTTCACCGTCAAGTCACCGTAACCTCATGCACACGTTACGTGGTGTGGGGAGCTTCCCGTGCATGTAGCCATGCAGGGGAGGAACTCCTATGCGGTTGTGACTTGACTACTAAGGAACCACATGCGGTGGTTAGGATGAGATCATCTGTACAATATTATCCATAACACTCCCCTTGATCGAATCCGTCTTTGAGATCAATGTATTAAAATAATTTCTCCAAAACCCTGCTTGGGAAAAATGTGGAGAAATATGTGTGGATATGCCATTAAAAACTCCTTAAAACCCAATGGGGAAAACAAGGATAAAATGATATGACACATTTAATTATTGTCTCATTGTAAACTTATATGGGGAAAATCTTGGAAGGAAAACCCATGAGTAAGTTTAGAGAACAATAAATATGATCGAGGATCATAATTGTAATAATATGTCTTTGATACCCTCTCAAAAACCCCTGGTGGGGAAAAAACAGAAGATATGACATTGGCTATGTCTTTGATATCCCAAACAAAACCCAATGGGGGAAAACAAAGAGATATGACATATGAACTTGTATTGATATTGCCTCATTAAAACCTCTTATGAGAAACCTATGTGAGGAAAAACTCATAGGGGAAAAGAGTACAATATGATGTTTTGAATAGGTTATAGTTTCAAGAGGAGTCTCCCCCTGAACCTTGCAACTCTCGAAGTCATCGCATACCAATTTCAACAACACATTGTGAAATGTGGGAACTGGTAGGGACTTTATGAATAAATCTCATTAGAGCTATCACTTGATTCAGTTTGCAAGGTGTTTATCTCCTCACTTTAGTGAGAAGAAAACATTTGTAGAAGGCAATATAGTGACGTTGCCCTTATGTAACCTGTATACATCCAAGCAACACAAGTTGCATTATCATTGAGGATAATGACTAGTGATTCGATGAATCAAATGTGATCATTCAATAAAGTGATACATGTCTATGTAATACTTTAGAATGAGGAGTGGAAGTAGTCATTAGAGTCAAGTTTGATAACTCCTATGATAACTTTACCACTATAACATCAGTATGTGATCCGGCATTAGGGGATTAAATAGCCAGTATCTCGATACTCCACATGATCATATCTTAATTTACATAATAAATCAAGATCCTTTGGGCCATGTAGATATCTATGGATATCTACTTTCACTCCCACCTTTCGGTGTTATAGGAAGTTGCGCTATTTTGAGCTATAGCAAGTATATCGCAAATGTAATATTAGGCCCTGTTGCAATATGCAAGATACATGAGCGCTTTGATGGCACTAAGGTCGTTATCCCAAGGGTCATAATGGATATTGATCCATGTTTAGGGATTGAATGACCATATTGTTGGTAGTATGATTGTCCAATATTATTTGGATATTGGTATACAATATCAATGGAATATTGGAGGACTGATGTGGGTGCTCAAGTTATGGACTTAAGCATAATTTGGTTTTTACCCAAATCTTTCATCTCAAAGTCTATCTTATATGATGACTACCTGTTTTGATATGTACCGTAGGAGATGTATAAAATCCGTGGGGATTTTACTATGGTCACACAGGTGAAATCAATGATGGGAGATATCCTTCTGTGGAAGGAACTCACCTAGTCAGCTGTACCACAATCAACTTGACTATATCAAGCCATGGAGTGACTTGATTCATACACAATGTATGTTGCGATTTATGTTTTGATTTAGAATACAAAGTCCATTAGAACTTATAATCCAAATCTATCCAAATCAAGTTTGGTCTGCCAATTATCAATATAGGAACTTAATCTCCACACATACCAATGGGTATGTTATGCTAGGTCTCTGCGTGAAACCATGTGCTACAAGCTCTCACTATTTCACCACCTTATGAATTTGTGAATCCATAATGCTTCCGTTAAGAAAGCATTGTGAGGAGAAATCAGTAAAGACTTCTCACTTTGAGTGAAAGCAATTCTCCTTAATTGCCACCTTTGATTGACCCAATATGATGAGTGTTTGAACACTCTCGCCTAGGACTTGTGGTGCGGATCGGATAAGGTGCATGGAAATATTGAGGAGTTTGTCGACAATATGTAGTCTTTTGTATGATTGATTCAATGGAACCAATTTTAGCATGTGGAAATATTTACCCTTTCAACTCCATGTCATTTCCCATAATAGCAGAGTTAGGGTGTTCCAATGATGACCCAGCGCCTAAATTTGTGCACAAGTATGCTGGGCTTTTGGATGTTAAACATCCATAGGCTTTGGATAGTAAATATCCATGTGTCGTCTATCAACTTGAGGTTGACATGCATGTATTGTCTTGGATAATTGTCTCCCCCTGATCCGAGAATGCTTGCAAGAAGCTGAGTCCCTATGTGGCCATACTTCTCCGCCTCTTATTCAGATTCAGGAGTTGAGTGGTTTTGTTAGGTACCTCCACTCTTTTTGGCACATTAGATGGGAATCGGATTGGGTCACAATTTCATGCATTTGGCAGAGTATTTGCAATGTGTTGCAAATGTAAGATATTCTGAACTGTTGGTTCAGATTCTTTGGTACGTGGATATGAGGACCGAATATCGGTAGTGACATTCTCTTTTTGATTCTTGGCATTCTATGTGTAGTAAGTATCTCCCCTAATGCACGGAATCTCCTCAAATATGTGTTCAAACATACGGGCAATGAATGAATCCCCTAGATGCCCTTTTGATGTATTTTGCGGTGGTGATATTGGTACATGCAAAATGTAACCAATTCGCGAGATGGGAAATGTTTGGGTTGTATGGCCAAATTTTCACGTACTAACCGCAAACGGGGGAGCCGTATGATGCGGTTTAATGAATTTGGATTTATGATGCGTTGTGTAAATCCTCATGTCACCAACTAGATGTTGGCAAATTCCAATTCTATTTTGGGTCATTAAACAACAATGATTCTCTCGACGAGAGATTCAATTGTGCCATTATGTGTATGAACATAAGATACTTAATGGCGTGGTCCCTAAAAACCAAATAATTCCATATAAATGGATTAGATCCCGCGTCGGGATCATTTGCTCTAAATTATATAATTTGAGCAATGAATTTGGTAATTGTGGTACCTTATGAGTAAGGCACACATTTTAGGACAACAATGTAGATGCATGTGTGCATTACATAGTATCTTTATGGTCCATAAATGGCAAATGGAGTAACATATCTGTTCTTGAATTTCTTCAAGAAATTTGGTGGCTCACATTAATGTTATGACCAATAGAATTGATAATAATTTTCTCATCATTCTGCATGTAGAATGATAAGGCAGATTTGCCAAATCTTGATGAGATCAAGAGAGAAAATTATTTTGTACGCAACATGTAATAAGGGATTGATGTATGTAATACACCCCAAAGCGATATGGAAAGAATTTGCACAATCTCTCATAGTTGTGTTAGCGGTACAATGGTCCACTAAACAATATTCCTTTCCACCTGGTTGAATCCCAAATAATTCTATATATAGAGTGAGGCATAATCCAAAAGAATTTGCACTCATATAGAATATGTATACCATGCATGTGGTACATGATATTATTATACTACATGTGGTAGTGTGACATTTGGCTAGTAATAGCTCTAATGGAAATATGGAGACTTTACAAGTGTGCGCTTGCCGAGGTGAACTCCAAATTGATCCAAATAACTCGCTTACCTCCAATGAGTTGGAGGGATATTTGTGCCAAATATATGATTTGACAATTCTGTGTACATGGATAGTACAATCACATTTTTGTGAAAATGTGAGATTTGTCATACTTTGCCACTTTTTACGAAGAAAAAATGACATTTGCGTTTATGAGAATCCATTATGTTACAATTGCCATGGACCAAAGATCCGGGATAAATGAATGTGTAAACAATCATTTATGTTTAGGCAATATTACATACTTTGTTGAAATTCCAATGAAGGATTTGCAAAAGGTAGATGGATCTCGCTCCTTTGAATACAGTTGATTTGAAGAAATCCAAGTGTTGGAGTTGCATAAAAATGCAAAAACACAAGTGTGACAATATCCGAATGGATTGAGCATTTGGTTGGGGCTTGAGCAATAGCTGTTGTTATGCCATACGACCCCAATGATATCGTTGATATCGCTCATATGAGGAAAATAAATTCCATCCAATGTGAGGTTGGAAATATTCCAAATTTGGAAATATTAGCCAAGTCCAACATGAGTTTATCATGTATGAATTTACTTGAGAGTAAATTTTATAGCATAAAGGCAAAATTTTGGGGATTCAAGGTGATACTTGATTGTAGACTCTCCATTCTACAAAGCGACAAAAAAGTCATTTTGCTAATGTTTTGGGATCCATTCTGTGGGAATATATGATGTAAGATCTTCGCCAAAAAAACATAGACTCTGTATGTGATAGAAAGTATCCACCAAAATAATGCACTATATATTGCTACTTATTTAAGAAAATGATTACTTAAATAACTTCAAATTCAAGATGAGTCTTGAATTAGCATATGCAAAATGTTGTGAAGTCAAGATGAGTCTTGAATCATATGTAGTGTTTGCCTCACATTGGATAGGTGATAGAAAATCACTACTATCATTATAATGTATCATAATTATTGCCAAGATATAGTCTCAATTAGATATTAGCATTTTAACACAATGAAGGTGCGAACAGGATTGGTGACCTTGTAGTAGGGGAGCATAATCTGCAAATATGTGTATCTGCAGTAGATGTCATCCCATTACCTTGTGTTTATGCTAATAGTACAAGTTCATCACACTTTGAGAGTGGTTCAAATCGGAGGTAGTCACTATGTTTGTAAAAACACGGTGTAGACCTCAATTTGTGAGACTATTGCTTTGAAAGTAAACATCCAAATGATGTAAACCGTATGCAATTCATATTTAGATTGGATAAGCACATGCGAGATAGTCACTATGCGATGGTCATAGTGTAGATCCTGCTGATAGTATTGAGATACTAGCTTGTGTATGGCCAATCTAAAAGATGAATTATGGCAATCAACCTGTAGGTGTAGACCTCTTTTGTAGTTCACATTCAAAATTGGGTACGCACAATGAGGACGAAATCCTATGGTAGTACTGTGGTACACCATGCGTGTATGACCAATTTTGTAAAATGAACAAAAGTTGTCACCGTGAAGGTGAAGGTCATTTGTTCTAAAATTAGACATTGGATACGCACGTTGGAGATAATCACTATGTATGAGATAGTGTAGATCTCAAAGTAGTCTTGTGGTACTACCTTGTGGTTTACCAATATGCAAAATTTCGGAACATTATACACAAATGATGAGGTAATCACATGAAATATTTGCATGAAATAAATTAAGCACTTGAAACTTAAAAAAAGATAAGTAAATGAGCTTAATTAAATAAACGCATAAAAATAAATTGCATATGAAATAAAAGTGCATGAAAAATAAAGGGATTTTTGTCTCATTTGATGGAACTTAGATAGTCACCATGAGGGTGTAGACCTTTTTAATTGTTTTCCTTTGTCAAGATGTATTCCTTGTAAGTTCATAGTCAAATTGGAAGTGCACTTTTGAGGAATAAATCCCACAGTAGTATGGATACTACCTTATGATTGCCAATTCGATAATAAGCTAAAGGTGACATCGAGTGAATCAAGTTCCAATGAGATAAATCGACCATAGCATTTGAATAAGTACATGTTAGGATGCAATTTCTGATGACATGTGGTCACAAAAATATTTATTTACATGAGGTAAATAATGTGCATCGTAGAGTATTTACATGAGGTAAATATAGTACACTGTAGATATGTTAAAACCTGAGGGTTAAAACATAAATCTGGAATATAGTAATAATCCATTTAGACTATTATTTAATTCACAGAAAATAGGAGGAGGTTTGTGCAAAATGCACATTGTGCAAAATGCACAAATCCTATCCATTCAATCCACGGATGGTTTCTGACGGAGGGAGAAAATCACGCGGTTCTCCGCTTCCGCTGGCCTGATGGCCATCGCCCGGCCTCCGTGCGTCCCGTGCCGTGCGGGCGGGGGCGCTAGCGAGCGCGCCGCGTGGGCCACGCTGCACGGGCCTGCCCACCTGCAGGTGGGTCCAGCTGCAGGAGCCGCCGAGCCGGACAGCCGTTTGCCATCCGCAACGAAGCAAAGTACGCAACATCGCTCAGGCATCGCGCGAGGCCGCAGGGAACCGTCGCCCCTGGGCCGCTGGCTGCTGAAGCCGCGGGAGCCCTTCGGGCACGTGCGGGCGCCGTCGGGGTCGCGCGCGCGAGGGACGCGCCCACGGCATGAGGCCGCATGCGGGTCGGGAGCGCAGTAGGCGTGGTGCCGGTCGATCCAGGGGGTCGCGTGATCTGTCCGTCGCGGGCGCATGGGCCGCGCGAGCCGTTGCCGCTGGTCGCGACATGAGGAGCCGGTGTGGCCAACGTCGGGTGCGTCGCGGTCGCGGCGTGAGGCCGCGGGACACGACGGGGCCGCGAGCGCTGTGGCCGGTCGCGGGAGCCGCGTGCGCGTGGGCGTCTTGGTCCGTCGGACCTCGTCCTCGAGCCCGTCCGCGTCGAAATCGAAGCCGTACGACGCCGATGCAGTCGCGACGTGAGGTCGCGTCCTCGGCCGTGCGTGGAGCTGCGCCATCGAAACCGTGGCGGACCGCCGTCGTCGCCGGTCGCGCGCGGGGGCCGTTGGGCGCCGAAGTCGCGCCGCGCGCTGGCGTCGTGCTGTGGAGCCATCCCCGTCGCGATCCCGGGCCGTGTAGGCGGCATCGCGAGGCCGCTGGGTGCCCACGCGTGGAAGCCGCGCATGCGCTGCCGTGCGGGCAGTCGCGTTCACCACGGAGATGAAGGCCGCGCTAGGGCGAGGTGATGCACGCGCTAGTCATGCGCGCGTTGCGGTGCACAGCCGCGCGTGGGCCGGCGGTGCCTGGCTGCCGGGCAGCGGTGCGAGGACCGCCAGCACCGTCCGGGCGCCTGGCCACGGGCTGCAACTGCCGGAGGCAGTGAGCCGCAGGTGGAGGACCTCACGGGGTCACCGCACGGCGGCGCTTTGGCCGCGATGTGCGGGTGCACTTGCCGCAACCATAGGGCGCGAAGGACGCCCGGGCTTGGAACTCGGAGGTAAGCCGCCACCGCCATCGATGGTCGGACGTGATCTGGCCGCAGAGGGCCAGCAGTTATTGCCGCCGAGCGCAACCGCCATAGGGGTCGCAGCGAGGCGTTGGTTTGGCCGATGGCCGCTGCGACGGTGGTGCGGTGACCACAGCGTCGCCCTCGGTGATTGCCGAGGAAGAGAGGAAGATCACGACGTGATCTATGGTTAGGGGGACATCGTTACCTTGATCAGTCGATTCGTCATCCAGATGTATGATCTAACCAACTGAGCTATTCTCTATGGAGAATGTGGAGAGCGAAGGTGCTGATAACGTGTTGCGAGTAAATTGCGAGAAAGTAAATGAGACACAGATAGGCAAATGAACTCGTCGCCTTTATTCATTGATCACGGGGTTACATATATAGAGGAGGAGAGGGAAGGAAACTTCACCGTCAAGTCACCGTAACCTCATGCGGTTGTGACTTGACTACTAAGGAACCACATGCGGTGGTTGGGATGAGATCATCTGTACAATATTATCCATAACGGGATGCATCCGTGGAAGCCTAGAAAGAATGAGTGGAGCAGGCTGGCCGGGGCCACTACCGGGCCGGCATCGTGCCGCCAGGGGGCGGCTGCCCATGGCCGGTCCGGTGTCGGGCGGCGTGCCGCCCGCGTGGCCCGTAGGCACCGGGACCGGGCGTGCAGTACCGAGCCATTTTGTCCGGGCCTCGGACGGGACGCCGTGTGCCGCGGGTCGGATGGACAACTATACTCCACCATCGGCATGTTGGATCCGGTGACCACGACCAAGAAGGCCAAGGCGGCCGCCCGCACCACATCCATTCCCGGCACCACCCGGCTGAAGGGCACCGTATACCAAAGTCGTCCCCTGCCCACGGCGTCGGTGGAGGCCGTAGAGCACCACCACTTTTCGTGTTGGCAAAAGATGCCCGAAGGGGCTGACCTGAACGGGGACACCCGATCCGCCTCGCACCACTAGATCAGGCCGGAGAAGTCCAAATCGGGCCTCTAGTGTGCTAGATGCGGATCCTAGAACCACCGGCAATGCCCTTCGCTTGGCGTGACCATCGTCGGAAGGGACAACGTTGAGTAGCATCCACTATCCCGTGTCCTCACGCGACGAGCTCCAACTCTGCTCTTCCACGCATAGCAACTGTCATCGCCACACAGCTACTGTGACAAGCCGCCATGGCTGCCGAGCGCCGCCCCGCACGGAGAGGCTCGCCGCCCTATGAGAAATCCCGCCACCACCATCCTAGGGGGTCGGATGGGCCTCGGGGCAGCGGCCGCCCCGGGGAGGGGATGGGCTGGCGGCGTGGCTAGAGTTTCTCCGCTTGTGTCACCTGTGCCGGGCGATGCAGGGGCTGGGAGAGGAACTATGATCACCCTCCTATTATCATGATGCAGTCTTGTTCTGAACCCTATTTTTTTCCCAATATATCTCAATATAGGGACTTTGGTCCCTTCTGTTTTATCACAAAGTGATGGCACCACACACTAGAGAGAGCAAACTCTACTTTTGTTCATCTTCGTCGAGTCACATATGGTTCAACACCGACACTGGAGCTAGCTGCCCTTGGTGGCGGTTGTTTTGGACGATGATCCCATTGCCATAGAGCACTGTCGCGCCCTATATATAGCAGGACAACTTTTGAGTCTTAATTACCTCGTGCATGGCCTCTTTTCCTTGCCTGCAATCAAACAACCCAACAATACCGTGATAGTATGGTCAGAGTTTAATCTCATTGTGCCCAGACTACGTACTACTTTGTATAAAAACGAAAGTATCTTCAGCTTAATACATTTTATTAAAAAAAAACAGCTCTATCAATACATGGGACATTCGGGCCTCATGATCACTCCCTTCGTTCTTACATGGGACATTCCATAATAATAAAGTAATGCATCTAGGAAAAGAGGGAGTAGTTGGCAACTGCGATGGTCGTACGTCCCGACCGAGAAAGCTTTTTGTAATTTTCCTCCTCCACAACTTTCTATTTTATAGAAGCTTTGTGAGTTTCTTCATGAAACTCTTCACTACACAAATTCTTTTCTCAGCCACGTACAGCTAATTTTGTCCACTTTGCTCTCTTGGCTGGCCTGGGATCTGCATAAATCTCCATTTAGATCGCTCGTATACTTATGATGGAGACAAACGGCAGGGGCACACGCGCAGAGAGGAGAGAGACGGAGAGGATGAGTGCATCGTGTTCCAGTTTCATCCATGGAATTCATTCCAGCATGAGCAATATAGGGCTTGTTTGGGAGAGGGCATCAAGGGTAGCCCGAGCTCTTCTGGGCTGCAACCTCCCATGTTTGATGCGCGGTTATTGTTTCTAAGCCTAACTCACACGCTACTCAAAGTACCTATGGGCGTCGCTCCTAGAAAATGGTGGAAGTGATCGTTTTTCGAGGGCCTAGCTTCCTCCGGCGCACGTGGGCTCGCTAGGACACGGCTGGGTGATCGCCCAGTCATTGCTCCCCGTCTCTCACCTACCGCCACGCCACTGCGACGTGCTTCACCTCCAGCTCCATTGGGCCAGCATCTCGCCATGGCCACGAGCTCCGCCAGCGCGCGCAGTTCGCCTTGGCCGCGAGCTTCGCCTCGGACGCACGCCGCTTGCCATGGCCGCGGAGCTCTGCCTCCGGTCGGAGGCTCTGCCTCCGGGTCGCGCCCCGCTCGCCGTGTGGTCGTGACCTCTCCGCCTCCGTCCCACATATGTTCGATGAAATGCCAAAGAGAATGTTTGAGGGGGTAATGTTACCATGTTTAGGTCCAGGGTCACCGAAGGCAAATCAAACATGTTTGGCTCGGCTCTACAGAAACATGCAACCAACCAAAGTCACTTGTAGCATTTGAACCTGCCTCTGGTTCCAGGCCAAGCGGCCAGGCCGGCCTGCCAGCTGCATGCTCCCAAACACGCCCAATGAACCTAGCCAAGCAGCATGCAAACCAAACCCTCTGTCCTCTCATATATATAGCCACCCCACGCCCCACCATATATACACACACGCAGACACACCGACCGCCGGAATTCCCCCAGATTCTTGCGAGTTGCGAGATTTGCTTGCACTGCGAATTTCCGCCGGCCGGCAAAGCTTTTGACGAGACGTGCATGCAACATCCATACATAATATGCAAAGGCATATTTACATATATATAGATTTTTTTTTTTTGAGATTACACAGATGCACGCCAGATGCTCAACACGCACGCACACTCACCCCTATGAACACACGTACCCAAACCCTACCCCTATGAGCATCTTGAGAAGGAAGGACCGAGCGGCAAATCTTTGAAGTTCGAAGTCACCATTGGTGCCTCGCTATCGACGGGGGCGTCGCCTATCACTTAATGCATAGCGCCGGAAAATCCTGAAATAAATCCAGGATAAAGTGTCACACCCAGGATTTAAACCCTGGGTGGGAGCCCCCTAACCAATGGCCTTTACCATTGAGCCATGAGCCCCTTGACATATATATATAGATGGCCATCGGGCCAGCGGCATGCCGGGCTAGCACGGGGTCGGCCCACATGTTAGTGGCTTCGCGGCTCGGCCAACGCCTGCACGCCTGTTAGGGAGCCATCGGGTCGGCCCGAGCAGCACGACCAACACGTGGAACCATCCGAAGCACGCCGCTGCTCCTCGCGCCGTTCGCCACCGCGGGACTATCAAGGGCCTTAGCGCTGTGGCTAACCAAGCCTCGCGCGCGCCGCCTCGCTGGGCAGCTCTTGCGACGGCACGCCGCCAGGTTTCGCGCCGCGCCCAAAGCCGCTGCCGCTGCTCCTTCCGCTTCCCCGCGCGCTGCTCCGGGCGACGCTGCCGCTGGCCAAGCGCTGCTCCCGCGTCGTGCCGCAGCCAGCGCTGCTGCGCACCGCGCCCGCTCCTGCCGCCGCTCCACCGGTCCGCCACCCCGAGCTGCTCCCGCCCCGCGCTGTTCTTGCGTTGCCCCTCGCTGCTTTCGGTTGAGGACTGGGGATAGGAATGACTTAGCAGGCCACATTGGTGGGCTTCTATCACTTAGCAGGCCACAATCATTTTTTCAGGGAAAAATGTCGGGCCAACACCGTGCCGCCGTGCCACCGTGCGTGTCTTGGCGTGCTGCGGGCCAGGCCGGCGGGGCGGCACGGCACGCCGTCGGGCGGGCCGGCACGGGGGCACGCCGCCCGGGCCGTGCCGTGCCTCAGGCGGGCCAAAAGACTGTGCCGGCGGGCTTCGTGCTGCATATGGCCAGCTATACATATATATCCTTCTATGTAAACGATCGTATACAGGACACATACGCTTCTTTTTGGTGGCCGCAGCTGCCGCTGACGAGCAGGACGACGCAGGCGGCGATGATGGCGAGCTTGCCCACCTGCTGCCGCGCCGCGCGCCGCACCTTGTCCAGCTTCTTCTTCTTCTCGGTTTCTCCATGCCACGCGCGGGTGTGCAGTGTAGGAGAGGGACGGACGCGGCAGCTGTTGATCCCGCGCTGGCTGGCCTGGTGACCTCATCTTGTTCGCGCGTGCTGCCATCCATCGATCTTGTAATTGCGTCGATGTCCATCGATCGATAAAGATGGGATTGTGGGATGGGAATGGGACCGCGGCGATGGCCGGGCGCGCGACCAGCTGTGGAGCGGGTGATGGCGCTACAGAAGCCAGCTGCCTGACGCGCACGACTGTACTGATTGCTTCCTAAACTCTCCTGTGGACCAGTGCTGTGTAACATCATCTATATTTCCTTTTTTTTTTTCACGGGCATGTTTTATTTCTTTCTCAAAGGCTAGTTTGGATTCAACAATTCCCTTTCAGAAATTGAAAGGTATTGAGAGAAAATTGAACTAAGTTACTCCTCCAGTCCCAAGGCGAACGAATGATACAAAGGAGCTCTAAGTCTTTGTTTAGATACACTCCTATTCTCCTTAATTGTTATGTGTTAATTCTTCAATTGAAGTGAATTGGTATAGGACTTAGTTTAGTTTTACCTTAATTTAATATATGGATTGAATGTATACATCCAAACAGGCCTTAACATATGTTGACATATTTATCGTAGAGTCGTAGTCTAGAAACAATAATAAATACTCCCTCAGGGATTATATTAGAAGTCGTTTAGGACAACGACACGATTTCTAAAAAACATAACTTTGACCTCTTATTATTATAAAAAATATTTATGGAGATGTGATATATGTATACTTTTATTAAAGTATTTTTTAAAACAAATCTACTAATGTGATTTTTATATTTATAAACTCAACAACTTAAAAGTTATTGATGATTTATATTCGATGTTTGACTCAAACCTTGTCCGAAGCGACTTCTAATACCATCCCGGAGGGAGTATATAGGATCTAATAACAATAAACATAGGCCACTCATGCTTACTTAAAGTTTTGTTTTTTATCTCTGTTTTTCCTCTTCTGTTCTTTAAGGTGCAAATTTGCTTCATTGTCAAGGCATCGCAGTCGGGATACAGTGATTCACACGTGAAGTGAAACCTCGTATGACATCGACCAATGCAACGAAATAGCATTGTCCAGCTGGAAGTAGAGGTGGAAGCTAGCTAGAAATTGGACATCTATGGATTTTAGCAAATGAACTAGGAATTCAATTTTTTTTTTTTTGGGGGAGCCGTCTCTTCCTATTTTATTTTTTTTGGAACTAGAAGTTATCTATTGGACATCCGTAGACATCTAACTTCCACCTATAGCTGGGAGGGGCCACAGGTCCCCTCATGATCTTTTTTTACAACAACCACATGATCTATTTGTTTTTTTCGATTCATTCAAGCCTCTCTGACATATGAAGCTAGCTAGGCTCCGATCCCTTGCTTGAACCGAATATTTAGGTAGCCCTCCTAATCATATCATCTTTTTTTAGAAAGAAAATATATTAATATCTTAGCTTCTGCATCGCCTAATGCATATGTTTGTTCATCGTTACAAGCAAACTTGTCACAGCTAGAGTATGTCTTTCTTAACTCGATCTCTCTGAATTCTTATATGGAGAGTTATACTGATAAAAATTGCTCTTTTCATATACATATGTTAAAGAACTTGTCACAGCTAAGTCTTTTCGTAACTTGTGACACTAGAGTATCTCTTTCCATTTTTCCTTGCTGCAGCGAAATCATTTCCTATTTTCATGTGAAAAGAAGAACAGCCTCTCCCCTCTCATTAATCATCAATGCATTTGTTTCTTCGTGCACTCAGCACACAGTCTTTCTTCGTTTTCTTTTCTCGCTCTGATCCATTCAATTAATAAAATGGGACAATTAACATGTGGCTTGTGACTTTTTTTTTTTGACCGGAACAGTAAGAGAATTCCACTACATATTTTTTTTCGATTTTCAATTAAATGAAAGAATTTGGCACAGGCCATGAAACAGGGACGGACCAACTCCATCATGGAGACTTGTGCATAGTAGTGAGTTTCTGAACAGTTGCTAACAGGGACAGGTAAAAGTTTGTCTATCTCCGCTAGGACTGTAGAGATAGGTGGTGTTGAAGCTGAACATCAATAACAGAGACTTTCACTCAAAAAAAAAAAAAGAGAGACTTCTCTTTCTCTTTTGAAATCAGCGTACAGACCTACACACACGCACTCATATATGTATAGATACTCATCTCTACAAACACACACGGGCACGCCCTATGCTCCAATAAACACCACAAGCAGTGATATGCAGCACCCATCGGAGCACCAGAGGTTGGGTGTCAGTACGTCAGAGCACCAGACGTTGTGTGTCGGTACGTCCAATGCAGCTGAGCGGTGCGTCAGGTTCATGGTTTTCGAGCCTAACCGCTATGGCAACCAAGAGACAATGAGAGGGAGGGCTTTTGCTCATCTCAAATGTGCGCCACAAGAATAAAAATGTACAAGAGCTCTCCCCAAAGCGGACGCATATATATAGCATGCGTCCGGTTTGGGGAGAGCTCTTGTACATTTTTATTCTTGTGGCGCACATTTGAGATGAGCAAAAGCCCTCCCTCTCATTGTCTCTTGCTTGCTTGCAAATCCAAAGTGAGATTGAGTGATATTAGTGTATTACTTTCTTGATTGCATCTAGTGACACTTGAAGATCGTTGTGGTCGGTGGCTTTCTTGTTACTCTAGGAGAGTACCGCTCCTGCCGGTGTAGAGATTGGTGGAGGCGTTTGTAAGAGAAGGTGATTGTTCTTGGCCTCTTTCGGTCGATTTGTAAAAGGTTCTTGAGCTTCCCTATTGGGGCGACAAATTGCTACTCTGTTGGGTTGTGCGTGTCATTGAGCTACCTCACTTGCTAGTGGTGTCTTGCGGTGAGTTTAGCTTGTCAGTGTTGGTCGACACAAAAAAGACGTAGATTGTCGGTGCACAAGTGAACCATGGTATAAATTATTGTGTCCATTCACTCTAGGTGTTTGGCTTCATTGTTGACTGATTGTCATCATCTCGGTGATTGGATCATTACTTCTACACGTCGGTATAACAAGGTCAATCCCATCCTTGCATTACATTTGTTTTAGTGTCCTTGCGTAGCTTCTTTAGCCAAGTATATAGTTTAGATGATATGTAGCTTGCTAGTTGTGTAGAGTTTTCTAGTTGTATTTAGCTTGTTTACTAGTGGGTAAAGTAGTAACTGGGTAAAGTAGTAACATAGACCTCAAAGTGGAATAGAGATTTAACTAGAATTGTGAAAACAGGTGGTTTGCCTAACCTTTAGAGCTAGAGTAAACCTTAATTCGCCACTTGTTTTACTAATAAATTTGCTCTAGTGAATTTGTAAAATTTTAATAGACTATTCAACACCCTCTAGCCATATTAGGACCTTTCAAAGCGATTTGGCGCCCATATTAGGACCTTTTACCCGACTTGACGCGATAGACGAGTGCAACGAGTGAAGAAAGCTACCGTGATCGATGAACCAATAATGTGACATGATGAGACGGAGTGGATCATATCATTCAAGAGAGATCAAACCAAGTGTTGATTTGTGTTGATGATGAAGTGGTTCGATAAGGAGTGATGCAGGAACTTTATGCTATGAGCAATGATCAAAGGTAGCGTGGTTGGCTACATTGATTGGTGATCAATAATTGTTCATCATTTGATGAAGACGAACGTTGGAAGCTTGTGTAGCATCACTAATATGGAGATGAAATATAGGGACCAACTAGTCACCTTGTTTATGTTTCACTTGCAGCTAGTCACCTTGTTTATGTTTCACTTGCACTAGAGGTTTAAAACCTAGATATTTATTCATAGAAACTTATTTCATAGCAATTGTTATCAAGTACCATCTATTGTTAGGAGCTTGAAGAGCCATTTACTTTGCAAATCGACCTTCTTAAGATTTAAATCAGTTATTCATTTAAATCAGCTATTCCTAAACCACTATGATCCTTTGCCTAGCAATGAATAGAATACTTCGTGAGTCTGTATTCACTACTAAAAAGTCTTTAGAAAGGCTACGGCAGTTCTCCTCCTCTCTCTCCGGTCCTTCCCTCCCGTCTCTCCTCGGTCCTCCCTTCTTCTCGCGGAGCCCTTGGGCGCGCGTCTGAGCTCGCATGCCCAACGGAGGAGGCGATGACGGCGCGGATCTGGCGGGTACGGCCCTCCGGGGAGGTGCTGCGGGCGGATCCGGAGGGTGCAGCCTGTGGCGGCGTCCTGCTTTCGCATGAGGGGGGCAGTGCGACCGGCGGGGCAACGCGACCCGGCGGCCCAGATCCGGTGTTCCTCCCTCTTCTCCGATCGTCCTCGACGTCAAACCAGGTGGGCGCTGGAGCTCTTCCGACGAGCACAGGTTCCAACGGTGCGAGGGAGGCGGATCCGTCCCCCGCCCATCGAAATTCTAGGCCCAGATCTGGGCCCATTTGGCCTAGGTCCGGGCTCTTTTTTTTTATCCTCGATTAACTGTAACCTTTGTTGGTGGCGGTTTTTTATCCTCGATTAACTGTAACCTTTGTTGGTGGCGGTTTTAAAAACCCGTCACGATAAATAAAAAAAACTCTCGGTGGCGGTTCTTTCTAAAGTTATGTAGCAGTGATTTTCTCTTACGTTCATCACACTTGCCAATGATGTAGTCAAAATTTTGTACTAGTAATGATTCTCATTGGCCGCGTGACACGCTCGTGTTCGTTGACAGACCTCTCTAGTCGTTAATAGACTTGTGTAAGGTTTAACGCTATTCGCAGTAGCTGCTCGCCGCGCCGACGCGTCTGTTGTCTGTAGACAACCATGAGTAACACCGTTCATATTCGTCCCGTGTGTAGTGTGTTCATGTCATCTGACTTGTCTAGTAGGAGTACATACTTGGAGAGCAGACGATAGAGAATGATGCGTGTATACAAAAACAACAGCACTCATCATGTTATCTGACTTATTCGAAGTTGGCTGCTTGATGGTGTAGTTAGTTGTATCCACCATGACTGGACTACGAGTACTTGTCCACTTTGCTCGCTCGCCTCTGTGCAGGCGGGTAGTTGCTAGCGCCGTCGTGGCATGCCAGTGCCCTGTTCGCCCATCTTGCCGACGTCGTTGAACGCCTGCCCCGTCATCTGGTCCGCCGCCTTCACCCGCAGCATCAGGCTGGCGACTGTCGTCGTCCCTGATCCCCGGCGCCGCCGGCGATGCCTTCCGTCGTCCCTGTAGCCAGCGGCCGCCTCAGCTTGTTTCCTCGCCACCACGTCCGTCGGCATCACCATCTTGTCAGCGAACGTGCCCGCCATCGCTCCCTTCGCCATCCCGTAGATGTTCTCCGTCGCCGCCCGACCGCTGCACACGCACGCAGAGTCCAAAATCCACGAGAAGAAGAAGAGTCATCACGCACGGCTCAAGCATGCATATGTTGTAGAAGAAACGGATGGATGAGTAGCGAGTACATACTTCTCCTCCTCAGATGGCTCGTGCACGCGCCGCGCCTCCTCCTGGGCCTTCTCAGCCGCGCGCCGCCGCACGTCCTGCAACTGCTGCCACGCCGACTCGTCCGTCTCGCCCTTCCTCTCCACGGCGTCGCCCGCGAGCGCCAGCCGCGCGCCCTCCTTTGTCTCCACCACGTACTCCTTGGCGCGCTCTACCGCCGCCACCGCCTTGCCAGCAGTGCCAGAGAAGGTGCCGCGGACGGTGCCCATGATAGTCCGCGCACTCTCCTGCACGCTGCTCAGGATGCCACCTCCGCCGCCACCACGGGGGCTGGCGGGCGTGGCCTCGTGGTCGTGCACCTGCTGGTCCCGGTCCCGCCTTGACGCGGCGAGCTCGTCAGCCGCCTTTTGCGCCGCGGACCGCGCGCGCACTCCTCGCGGCTCTTCTGCATGGACGCCATGGCACACGTATGATACGGTACCGGACTCTCGGTGAGTCGATCGATCTGTGGAGCACGGCTGGCGCGGGGCGAGACGAACAATTAAAACGGCGGCGATCAGAGGGTGACGTGGCGGACGGTGAAGCCGGGGTATCTTGCTGCGCGCGCCGCGTGTGAGGTGAGCTGACACGTACGCACCCGTGCAATGTGAGGTGTATCTTGGACTGAAGTAGTGGGGAAATATAAAGACCTGTTCAAAATGAACTATTTTGGATTTCGAAGCATAACGAAAAGGAAAAACACCATATTGGTCCAATAATAAAGCTACCTAAGAGGCTAATAGTTTTGTTTTAGCATAAAAAAGGCTAATAGTTTCTGTGGCTAAGCCGACGTATGTTATTTTTGTTAGGCGTTTCTAATTTCTACGTGCCGCCTGAAATTTTCGATTCCTTCAAGTGACATCGTATGATCTTCTCTCTTCACCGGACGAGCGCGGGCACAGGACACGGTGGACGCTCAGCCGGTTCGGTTCTACGGTCGGTTTGAGGATTAATTGGTTTAAACCGATCTACTGGGCTAACTAGCTATAAATATATAATCTGTAAATTCTCATTAAATACGTCCGCATAAAAAAAAATATATAGTTAATAGAATCTAGTTAGACTAGTTATTTGATAATAGAATTTCTTCCAGACCAGTTATTTGAGAACCATTGGAGACGTCATAAGATCATCTCGATGAAATTAAGAACGGGCATCAAGCCCTGCATAGATAAAGATATTATATACACGTAAATTATAAAGAGAAGATATATACACGTACATACAGCCATACAGGCATCCAACACGTTGCGCATGCCGTATGGTGGTGAGGCAGTTCTCGCATGCGGACGTTCAAATTGAACTGATGCTCGACCGATGCTTGGAGACGTGACTTGTTGGTAAAAGAGGGGATATCACGTCTCTTTTATTTATTGTAGTTCTTTTATAACGTTTATTTGTAGTTGGATGCTACTACTTTTACATGAGAAGAAGCACACATTAAGCCTGAACGATGGTTGGATGCTACTTTTACATAAGAAGCACAGTCGGATGCTACTTTTACATGAGAAGAAGTACACATGTAAGCCTGAACGCCGGCGAGGCCATCGGGCTAGCTCGAACGGCGTCTCCGTGGCATGCCAGTGCCCTCTTCGCCCATGGGGCCGACGTCGTTGAACGCCTGCCCCGTCATCTGGTCCGCGTCCTTCACCCGCAGCATCACGTCCTCCTCCTCTGGCTCGGCGTGGGCGTCCCCGCCTTGTTGTCTGTGGTCATGTCCGCCGCCGCGTCCCTGACGCCACGCGCCTTGTCCGCGGCGGCGTCCATGGCGCCCCCGCGCCCTCTCCTCTGCAGCGTCCTTCGTCTCGCCGGCCTTGCCCATGGCGGCGTCCGCCATGCCCTTGGCCTCCTCGCCGACTCGGTCCCGCCTCGACGCCTGGAGCTCATCGGCCGCTTTCTGCGCGCGCTCCTCGTGGCTCTTCTGAATGGACGCCATTGCTCTAGCTAGGCTCTAGCTGACAACTCGATCGATCACGATGTCGCTTGCCGCCGGTGCACTTTCTTGTTCTTGCTAGCTAGCTTGTGCGAGTGGTCAGTGCGGCGTGAGTTGGGGAGATAAAAGGGCGGCGAGAAATCTCTAGAGAGAGAGTACGGTGTCGTGGTGTCGCGTGCCGACTGCCAGCGTCGGTGTCGCACTGCACGCCGCGTGTGCAAGGCTGTTGGACACGTACAATCTTGACATGCTGCTGGGCACGTTTGGTTCATGCCCCAAGAAGCCAAGCAAAAAATTGTCGAAACTCGTGAATACAATAATTTTAAATAAGAGATATTTTGGATTGGAGCAAGCCAAAAGTTGACCACCACTAGGAGTATGTGTTTGAATAATTGGTATAGCTATCTATATAAAGTGGTTGCAACAGTTAATTAATTATAACATGTTATGCCCAATCGTTATTCAATAAATTAAATGATGAACAAGTAATTGAAATGTCAACAATTGAACAACCAAGGTGATTATAACCATGTTGCTCTCCCTGCTCTGAAATTAGAAGCAGGGACCATCATATGGTCATTCTCAGAATAATAATCCCACATCCAAAGAAACTTTGCAACTGTACCCACATGGGAAATCATGATGAGCCTCCTAGTTAGCCTTTCGCAAGTGTGGTCAGGTACAAGCCCTCTTTTAGTTACCCCGCGCTCCACATCACACCAAATCTACATAGTTATCATTTTTTTGCCAAGAAAATCCACATAGTTATCTGGTCGCCACAATGGGCTTACCACGCCCATAACATAACATGTGGATTTATGCAGTGGATACTCAACTCAATGCAATCGTTACTACAAAATTGATTATCGCGTGACACCCACAAAATCTAACCGAGGTCACAAAATCCAACTGCCTCGGGTAATGGCTACGATTAATGGAGACCGACGATTTATAGTAACCAAGGCAAGCATTATAAGGCATCCGTCTCAAAAAACGGCCTACTTTTGGAGGTGGCTGTAAATCGATTTTGGAGGCGGGCCTAATGTAAGGTTAAGCCTCCAAAAGGTCGTGGCCTAGCAGCGAGGCTTGATTTCCCTCTTCAGGTTTAAATACACACACTTTAGTCACTTAGGGTTTTCATCACTTTTGTCCACGCGACTTTCTCCGGGTGCGACTCACTCCCTCCGCACGCCTCGCGCAACTCCCTCTACCTCGCTGCCGCCACTACTCTGTCCTCCCTCTTCCTATCCACTCCCAGCGTCCTCTCTCTGTCTCCACTCGAGCTCCCACCTCCCTCTCTCCCGGCCAACGAAGTTGCTCCTCCCAAGGCGTCGATCACCTTGGGCAATCGGTTAATTGAAATCGATCGTGTCGGGGGAGGGGGCAAAATAATGGGCTCCCGAACATTCTCTACCGACAAGAGATGTAACGGCCCATCTTTATAAAAAAGGAATCTAGCCCAAGGCCACCAATGGGTCGGATGCCTCCCAACGCATCACGGGCCATGGGCTTCATGAAAAAAGAAGGCGGACTCTTTGGCTACCTAATCTACAAGCTTGGAGGAATTGACAAGCATGTCACCTTTCAGCCTACAACTTGGCCCACGGCGGCCCATCTACAAACACTCAGCCAAATGGCTCGAAAACACCACCCAACATATGGACACGCTACCCATAGATTGGCCCACAATGCTCTAGGGAAGCATGAAAATGGCCCATCACGAGTGCTGTTGGAGTCATCAAGAGTGTGGAGAAGAAGGACCAAGGGTAACAACCATACCAGGCTTGACTACATCGGTCACCATGTGACCTCGAAAAAGCTAACGTCTTGACACAAACCACCCCCGAAGGCGAGACACGACTCCACTCGAGACCTATTTTTACTCCATCCAAGGGGTTCTGACCAAGCACCCCCACAAACATCACATTTCCGCCTCGCCCGAGGGCGGGAGGCCCCGGCGCACCGTCTCCGCCGCCCGAGGGCGGGAGGCCCGGGCGCACCATCTCCGCCCGCCCGAAGGCGGGATACCCTCGGACATTGGAGAATACGGCCGTATAGTGGGGGGCAGCGCATTTAATGCTATTGCCTCACCGTCACGGTGCTAGGGTAATCGATTGCCTTGCGATTCGCCTACCCGTTATCTCCTCGCGTGCCCCGTTGATGGGACATAAAGTGGCGGGTTACTTAACACGCCACGGCACGAGGAACGACGCCTGCACTGTTCACCTTCCAACGCTTACGTCTCCCCGCCATGTCTCCAATAGCCCTTGGGGCTTTTGACACGCCACCGCGACGATTCCAAGGGAAGCTCACCTTGAAGCGAGACTCAAAGGACCCCCTTCGGGTCCCTCGGCTCCTTTCGGGCTGCTAGACACGTTACCTTTGAAGGTTCACACGCGTCTACGACTCCATACTCAATTTGGATCGCCAGAGCCTGGGCCTCGGGCATGCAAGCACTTGGGGGCCGGGACAAGTAGACATATTAGCACTAGCATTTGACACGTAATATAGCACCATTCCTTTCCTTCCCACTATAAAAGGAAGAGTAATGGTCCGTTATTAGGGTTCGACTCTTTAGGTTTTTACACTTATACACAATAACCAAAGGGTTGAAGGCCTACTTCTCCCCTCATCACTACTTGTAAACGCCTGATTGAAGTGCACTTTGGTGCGAGATAACACGAATCAACACACCTTGCTAGATGTAGGGCCCCATGGCTTCGAACTAGATAAATCCCCGTGTTCATCTGGCGCAGACGCCCATCCCGGACGGGAGCGCATGACCTACATTTATTGCGGTCCTTGAGATACCCCGTTTCTCAAAAACATCGATAGTTGGCGTGCACGGTAGGGGGAGTGCTGTAACTTGCATCCCAGATCAAGCGGATAGCGGTTCCTCCATCGTTTCCACCTTGTTCTCCGAGCACGAGCTCCGCCAAGGGATGTTGTCGCAGCGATTCAGCAGTTGGAGTTCGTGGTGCTCACCGCGACTACAAGATTATCCTCCTCTCGACCGAGTCGGCGAACGATCTGTTCCTCTCCTTGGAGAGACGCACCGGCCACCATGGCCGCCGCATGAAGAAGACGAAGCGTCCCCACCAGCGCTCGAGGCGCAACTGCATCTTCGACCTCCTCCCGGCATCCCGACACACCGACGTCTAGCGGTGGCCACGAGAAGCCGTCGGCCCGCTAACACCTGGTGAAGGACGAGGCGGGCGAGCAAATCTTGGCGGGCGTGACTACTACCCGGGGGAACCAGCCCGGACTACGACAAAGCGCTACGAGGACCCGTGGAGCCTCCCAAACTGGGACGATCCGCACGTTCTTTGGGAGATCCACGATGAACACGCCCAACTAGGGTTACGCTCCAACACGATTTGTATGTTTGGTTACCCAGACTCTAATTATGATGATGATTACTATGATCCCACTCGGGAATGCTACAACGTGGAAGTCCTTGATGGGCATGTCTCGGATGTTGCGGAAGATACCGACCACGGCGGCGAGGTAGATAGGCCGCCAAGGCAAGTCCTCCGGCAAGACCGGCGACGTTCGCGCCCGGTTCAACCCGGCCGCCGCCCGGCCGGGCGGGATGCACAACTACAGGACCTTCGTGCATGGCTCCAAGAGGAAGCCGCACGGCTGCGATGGTTGGAGCGAACCATCTAGCAGAACGTGCACGATGGGACCATAACCCGTGAATGCCCTTCGCCTCGAGTGGCCGGGCCAGCGCGGAAATGTACTCCCCTCGCCAAGGGAGCAGGCCCTTTCAACCACGCAAGCCTCAACGGGCTGTTTGTCGCGCGCGATGCTCGTTCGGGAAAATGCCTCGAACCATCGACCACCGGAGGGAGGGTCGAGATGGACTCAAATAGCTCCTTGATAGGGCAGCCATATAGCGGGCGGAGAGCTCAGCGCCTTCCGCGACCAAGCCCTCTCCTCGAGGCGTCAGAGGAGGCGACGTGAAAGCGAGAGCAGGCCTCCGCCGACCTGTAACAAAGTCGAGCACCAGCCAAGGCCCCGCCGTGGAATGTCCGGTCGATAATCGCAAAGAACCAAGACGTGGGAGTGCATTGAGGACAACCGCTGGGGCGAGGTCGACGAGATGATCGCCGGCCCCTAACCTCGTGTGGAGGGAGATCGAGCAACGCCGAGGGCGCCGTGACGGCGTGGTCACTCCCGGGATCCCCGAGGCGGTAGGTCTTCACGGGGAGATTAGGAGGGGCGTGCCCTAAGACGCCCGTCCTCCGAACCACATCGAAGTACTCCGGTGAGGTACGCCCGAGGTGTGGTCGGCGGACTACCGGCCGGGCATGCCGGTCTGGTGGGCGCCCCACGACAAAGAAGGTCATCATCCGCAACCCGCCACTTTACCTATCCTGAGTTGGCGCGGGCATGGCTCGAGCACCTACCGCCCAATCGACAAGAACCGGGCACCTACTCGGCCCGAGGAACTCCTCGGGACCTCGAATTGCCAGAAATCAGGCAAGTCCCTAGCAGACGTACATTAGGCACTTCTCCAAGCAGCTTAACAGGCTCCCTAACATGACGGACTTAGACGTCATTGGGGCCTTCCCTGGCGGCACCACATCGGGGGAGCTTGTTAGCAAGCTGGGACGTTGGACCCCAACCGAGGCCAATGAGCCGATGGACATCGCCACCAAGTTAAGCTAGCGGCAAGGAGGCCGTCTGAGCCCTCTTCAATCAAGACTCGCAAGGGGAAGCGAAAGGAAGATGAGGCCGAGGGCTCTAACCACCGGGAGCCCAAAAAGAAGAAAAAGAATATGGGTAAAAGAGGCAAGGGCCTGGCCTCGGCGACACCGAGGAAGACCTTGTTGCGGTGGACCGGAAGGGGCCTCGAGCTCCCCCGAGGGCGTTTGATGACATGCTTAAAAAAGCCATGCCCTAACCACAAGTTTCTGTCAAGCACACCCTCGAGGAATGCAAGACCCTTCGAAAGTACTTCAACAAGCTCGAGGACAACCTGCAGGTGGAAGAAGAAAAGAAGGAGCCCGAGGGGGGCATCGAAGATGACGGGAAATTCCCGAGGATCGACAACCGTTTCATGATCTTTTGGGCGGAAGACAAGTAGCATGACCCCGCCAGCGGAAGAAGGATCGTTGGGAAGTCTTTGCAATAGACACGATGACCCCCAAGCTCCGCAAATGGTCGATCGGGCCATCACATTCGACCAAACGGACCATCCTCACCACATCCCGAGCCGGGGCTTACCCACTCGTGGTTGATCCAAATCATCGACAACTTGAGGTTGACAAAAGTCCTCATGGACGGAGGAAGCGGCCTCAACCTCATCTCTCGAGGAGACCCTCAACCTGCTCCAAGATCAACAAGTCCATGATTCGCCCGAGGGGGCGGCCTTCAAAGTGCGCGGCCAAAGACGCCCGGCCCCCTCCGCTTGGGCGTAGAACTCGGCAGTTCTCATCCCAACCTCACTCTCCTCCACATCGAGCCGAAGTAGACGCCGGCCGAGAGAGTCGTGAGAATCTCGGCTCAAGGTGAAGGTCTCCCGGATGTATCCGCCAAGGGGCTCAAGGTGAAGCTCTCCCGGATGTATCCGCCAAGGGCGCTCAAGCGGCTTCGAATCGAGGCCCTGGACTCCAAGTCCTCCAGCCGAACCGACGCACAAAGTCGGCAACAACCTCCTTCAGCTCCTTGTGCACGCGTTCTCCTCGGCGTTGAGGCATTGGGATAGTGCGGCGGGCGGTATCCACGGCCTCCGGTTCGAGACCATCTCGGCCTCTCGTCGGAGGGACACTAAACAAAGAGACAAGGTTTGTCACCAAAGATGCACGTGTGATCAAGAATCATGAAGAGTCAAGAGGAGAACATTACCTCCACATTTCGCTTCCATTCGAGCATCTCGTTGTGCTCGGATGTCGACAACTTCGAGGCAGCTCCACGCCCTTCTTCTCGGCACGGAGCTCGGACACCAGCTCTCCCACGCGGAGGTTGAGGGCGTCACGCCATCTCCGGCGCTTCTTGGCCTCGCCTCGGGCACTGGTCACGCTTCGCCCGGGCCTCTTTGAGAAGCTTGAGGATTGGGCCGGGCCTCCGAAGTCTTGGCTCGCTTGAGCCACCTCGGCCCGCGCCTTGTCCGCCTCGACCTTAGCAGCCCGGTGAGCTCGTTCGCTAGGGTCTAACTTGGAATCGATTCTCGCTGCGGCTAGGGCCGTGAGGCGAGATACCTCACCTCGGGCCTAGATCGGGTCCACCGGGTGTGTCCAGGGCGTGCCCAATTGAGCGTTCTGCGCAACGGCTTCGGATTTCTCGGGTGAATCTCTTCAAGCTCTACGGGACCCGCATACGTGTCAACCAAATGAAGCAAACAAGGAAAAAAAAAAAGCAACAAAGCAAGTGCCGAACCTCATGCATGCGAGGCGGCCGGGAGGGGGGTCTCGCCAATCTTATGCAGCCCCTCGGTTGCCCACCTCGATCGATCGTGCTCAGTCCGGCTGCCACCACGGGCGGTCATGTACCACCATACCCGGAGAACCACGGCGACCCCCAAGCTCGAGGGAAGGGATTGCTTTCTCATGGGTTGTATTTGTTCAACCACTTGGGCCTTAATAGCCTAGCAATGTCAGATATTTTTTTAAAAAGATCCAGGAACAAGCTGTTCTAGCTTTGGATTAATAAGAAGAAGATTGACCCAGTTTTTGAGGGAAACCGGGCCCAAAAACCACACCCACGCGAATACAACAGAGAGAACAACAACTCAAAGAAGGAGCGAATCCGGAAAAGCCTAGCCTAGTCTAACCCACAGCAACGCCTTCAGCAAGGTTACAAAGATTCGAAACGCCGCTGCCGCCGTCCAAGACGGACCGGTACACACCCGTGGAAGGAACTAGAGACGCATAATGACGCCTCAACAGGGAACATGACGCCCGCGGCGTTGCCATAGCCGAACTTTCGCCCAAAGACTCGGTTCGGATGTCGCCCAGCTTCCACATCAAGCAATTCGCCACCGTCATCGCGCTAGTCGTCCTGCAAACCTTGCCGGGGTGATCCACGTGCGGCCGCACACACACCCATGAGCTACAAATGACCCACCCCCATGGCAAGGCGACAAGCCAAAAAACTAGCAAAAATGCCCCCTGCCGCTCGCGTGTCCACTGTCGAACGCCGGCGCTAGCCTTCATCTTCGTCCTCGCCCCGAGGCCTCCTCCGGAGTGGCTCAACCTCGGGAGAACTTGCTCTCACCGGAGAGCCCCCAGCGGGCTGCATCGGCCCCGCCGTACACCTCGGTTTCACTGGCGACTTCGACCGCAGGAGCATGGACCGGAAGGCGATCACGCACACTCACGGGGAGCCCCAATGGACCACGAGCAAGCGAAACCCGCCCGGCCCCATGGGCGTTGATCTAGGAACCACCGGCTTGGCCATCGGGGGGGCTGCGAGAGAGGAGCGCCCCCAAGCGCTGCATAGGTCAAGCCTCTACCGCACGTGCCGTCGACCGCCACCGCCGCCACCGCGAGCCACAACACGAAAGCCGTCGAGAAAGAAGATCGGGGATGCGAAGAGGATGGACCTCCCGCCATCTCGGCGTGGCGCTTCACCGGTACAAGGACCCCGACTCACGCCACAAGGGGCGAGAGGGTCGAGCCCCGCCACATGCCCCACGCCCGAGATCCGGCCGGGAGGTGGCCGGATCAGCGCGGAGGGCGAAGCCCGTCGAGCGCCCGGTCACCGCCGCATCTAGCCGTAGGGAGACGTATGCCGCCGTTCTTTGCCCGGCGAGGAGGAAGGGGGCTCGGGGAGGGTCCCCGCGACCGCCGACGCTTCGCCGTCGGCCCGGCGCCCGGCGGCCGCTAGAATGGCGGGTCGGCCTTACGTGGCTCGGCGGCCACGACCTAGTAGACCGCCACATCCTGCGCCACCACACCGCTTGTGACCGGGGGATGACCCACGCCGCCGCCTTCCGGCGAGCCACCGCGCCTTGCTGGCGACTCACTCCGGCGGCGCGGCTAGGCTGGGGGAAGGAGCGATGGCGGCGCGGTTAGGGGTTTGGAGCCGCCCGGTCACCAGCGTGGGGCGACTTCGAGGGCGGAGAAGTTCCGTGGCGGGGAGTCAATGTCGGCTTTTTATCACCTCACTGTGTCATTACCCACCGGTTTAGCGTTTTCTTTCATCATTTGTTTACCACCTCACCTGTCATCCTCATTCATCCGGGCCGTGTCTTTCCCTCATCACATGCCTTTAGCAAGCGGTTTTGGTCTCCCATCGCATGCCTAGTAAGCGCCAACTGGTTTGGCTCGTGGAGCAAAAAAACCAAAAGACGGTAGTTGGCGAAGCAGGCGTGGCGCCCAAGCACAAAAGATGATCACTTATGGCGCATATAAGGCTAGGGCCACTATGGCCAGGGCCATATGCATGAGAAAAACACTAGACTAATCCCAAAATTTTTTTAGCTAAATTTATATACTGCCATTGCGTACTTTTGTCTATTAGCATGTGATCCGGTGTTGATGATTCATAATGTTGGTCCTAGTCATGAAAGTTTCTCAGCTCCGCCACCGCTTATACGGCACTGACAGATAAAACAGAATCATAAATCTATTGCGTTTAAGAAAGAGCAAATTAAGGGGCAGAAACAGATTTTCCTTCATCTTCATGCAGCCTGTAACAAAACGAACAAAGAAACTGAATGCACATCTTTTGGTATTTATGGATTTGTGGCTTTTTACATATTTGTTTCCTAGATTTGTAGCCCAAGGGTTGTTGTACTTCTATGCACCACTGCCAGGTCCCATGCCTATTTAACGTGTAACCGAGGCGAAGGTAAGGTACCTCGTTCCCTCTATTCTCACTGGGACTTCCTCGTACCTGTCCAGTCTGTGGCGGCCCCCGAACGCACTGCAAAATTCTGCCGGATGGCAAATCTTGACGAGACATGCATGTACATGCAAAGAAATATTTACATATATATATACTTATACTTATATATATAATTAAACGGTCGTATACAAGATACTTATCGATTGCATGAGGCCACATGGGGAAACCATATTAAGACAGGAGAACACAAGTTGATCGTCAGAGAGTACCAGAAGGGGCCTAGCCCAAGAAAAGTGCAAGCATTAAAGTACATCGCCAAGTGTACATGTAAAGGTTGTTCAACAGAAAAGCAATAGGACGCAACTAGACCAGGAATTCTATAACCCAAGCCCAAGGGGGTGCCATCATGTGGGGAGAAGATAAACAAGATTTGGCCGAGAGCACCAGGGTTTCCATTCCAGCCGACGAAAGGATCAGTTGGCTTCTTCATCTTGAACAATTGGAGCTGGAGGCGCCTGAAGCAGCGCATCCCCTGAGAGCTCACCAGGACAACCTCCACAATATGATTCCTTGAGCTTTACATAAAGCAGTTGCTCTAGCTCCTTTATATTTGCAGTCTCCATACACACGAGCACGCGGATGCCGCCGCTGCCACCACCATCGTCTGCTGTTCCCTCATTGTTCATCAAGTTCACGAACCCACCAAGGAGGGACTCCGCCCGCGACATCAATTGTGGTTTTCCCCATCCGAAATCTGCATCATTCTGTGGCCTGCCGAGCCAGCTGGTAATATTTAGGTCCGTTTGTGGCAGGGTGCTGCCTCTCAATGGTCGGTTGTTCTTGTTCTCCATCTCGATCTCAAAGTAGTCGATTGCGGACCGCACTAGCTCTTCATCCATCCGCTTGATGGCGCCCTTGATGCGGGCAGCAACGGATCCTAACGTCATGGTGCCAATATCCCTCACCGTGCCCGTGGCGCGTAGCCTGAACAACGCGTTGCCGAAGTAATGGCTCGGGAGGGGTGGCCTCCTCGAGACCGAGGTCGGCCGGAAACACGAGGCGCACTTCAGAATCTAGTGGAAGCCGGCAAGACAATGCATGTGCACGCGCCAGACGAGAGCGCCACAGCGCAAAAGGTGCTCATGCCGCCACAGAAGTGCTTCAAGGAGGCAACCTGTTCCTCGGAAATGGTGAAGACGATTGGAAAGAGGACCTGATGGGTCGCAGACGACGAGCTTAGGGTGCAACGTCAAGAGTGCATTGGGGTGGACTGTTGGTGGGGATCGCTTGAGTAGGGTGCGGTCGTGGCACGGGTGCTCCACAGCAGCACGGTTGCCATGCTTGGAGAAGGCCGACCACGTCTGGAAAAAGTGGAACGCACTCAAGGCGTCAACGGTGACGTGGTGGAGAGCTGTCCCTAACACCACCCCCTCCACACTTCAAGAAAGTCACCTGCCATCATAAGCACGACAAATGATATACATACATATAGATGGTTTTCTATTTTCTAAAAAAAAATGTATGACTTAATACTATCTAAAAGTTTATGATTAATTTATTTGAAGGGCAGAATTTTGACTAGCTAGTACTAGTTTCCTTCTAAAATTGTCATGTATGTGTTAGTTTTTTATTTCAATTTATTTCTCTCTTATTTTTAAATAAATAATAAGAACGACTATGGGCAATAAGATATAGGAGCCCAAATAAAATAGTTCCCAATAATATATACTCCTTTCGGGATGGTATTAGAAATTGTTTAGGACAGCGACACGGTCTCCAAAACACAACTTTGATCAAAGTATTTATGGAGATGTGATATATGTATACTTTTATCAAAGTATTTTTAAGACAAATCTACTCATATAATTTTTACATTTATAAACTCAACAACTTAAAAGTTATTGATGATTTATATTCGATATTTGACTCAAACCTTGTCCAAAACGACTTCTAATACCATCCCGGAGGAAGTAAAACATAAGGACATAAATAGGTATATAATGTTTTTAAGGAAAAAATACATACACTAGTTTCATATTTTTCTAACTTAAAAATATTTTATTTATTTTGATTTTTTAGATAGCTACCAACTATTTTTTTTTTAAAATAGTAACCATCTCTGACACAATAATGTATCTAGTACTTCATTTCATAGTGTTTTTTGGGCAATAATACTTCATTTCTTAGTTAAGTGTCGAAAAACAGACTAACGTACGTGTAAGTCGAAAGTTGAAAAACATTAAAAAGCTTGGAAGCAGAGAAATTAAGTAGTGGACCTGTACGGCTAATATGATGGATGATGGCTCAATAGGTGGAACAAATAGTCTCCTCAGCTCTGGCGATGGTTTAAACTGCTTCACGTCATCGATAGTGAGTTCATCAGCTTGAGCGACGACAAAGAGTACGCCTTGGTCGTTACAGTCGATCTCTACCCTACCGTCGTCTTTGTTGACGGCGAGGCGGCCGGCGATGGGGTAGAAGGCCACCAAGGCCTTGGCCATAGCCTGCTTGAGCCGTGACAAGTTGAAGAAATCAGCCGCAGCAGCATCGTTGCTGGAGCTGTACAAGTAAATAGTCGGGGTGTGGCCTTTGTTGGCCTGCTGCATGATGTCAAGGAAGAGAGCCAAAGCCCCTTCCTCGGTGTCGGCTTGCTCGGCACTACAAACGACGACTCCAGCACCTGCACCTCCAAATTCATTGGTTTCATCGTTTCCTTCTCACGCGCACCGAGCGAGTGATTTGGCTGCAGCTGCAAGGGACAACAGAGAGTGAATGCTGGACATCATTTAATTGTATCACCACACACGATGACACGAAAAATTTCCTGAAAATAGTAGCGACGGCAAAGTAACTAAGGTCCTATTTGGCTTCTAGGGACTAAACTTTTTTTTTAGTCACGGAGACTAATAAAAAGAGTCTCTCTAAGAGAGTTTTTTAGGCTAGAGGAAATGTCTCAAAAAAAAACCCTCTCCTATTTGGTTTGGTACGGACTAAAATGGACGTTTTTAGTTCCAATATAACTAAAAAGTTTCTAAACCAAACATGACCTAATTGAAGGGAACTCGTTACTGGACATGCATGGTCTGCAATTAGTACTAAACCAAGAACCTTGCCTTTTAGTTGTGTGAGAGGCAGAAAGGAGCGTGGAAGATACAGATCGACGGGCAGCCGGCGTGCGCGGGCGGGGAGGGATCGGAGGAGCGCAGGATGGAGTTGCGGTCTTGCAGTTGCAGGGAGGAGAAGTTAAATAAGAAGTCGTAATGCGGACAACGCGCCGTTGTCTAGATTAATTAGTTACGTAATTGAGTGCGCCGGGGAGCACATGAGTTTCCCAGGAAAGTATATGTTGACCAAGGCGGCCCCTAGACCGGGAATGTCCACCCGGCCCTGCACGGCCCCGGTGCGGGATGCATGAATCCCTCCACGGCCCCGGTGCATGCATGCATGGAAACAATTACAGTAAGGATTTTGTCACGTGCCAAATTGGAGGTGGGGCCCATGGGCCATGTATGGCGCTCGCGAGGGCAGCTTGGCTGTCAGGCGCTGCCGCCGGCGTCCTCATCAGTTTCGTCATGTAATAGATATTTAGAAAATAAATATAAGAATAAAATAAAAAAATAAAATCGGGGATTTCTTTAGATACAAGTCTTCCCGGACTATAAATACAAAGAACTTGTAATCGGTTGTAATCAATCAGAAAAATTAAAGGGGTAACACTCAACAACTCACGGTCTCTCGGTCTCTCTCTCTAACCCTAACGCATATGCGCCACCACCACCGCCGCCCGGCGCCGCTGCCGCATGCGTGCGCCGCCGCGTGTCGGCGCCAGCGCGGCGCCGCCCGCCCTCGTCTTCCCTCGTCACCCACTACTACGAGAATTGAACTTGCATGGTGTTTAGTTTTTTATTTTCCGTGGCGGGCATTTAGAAAACCGCCCACGAGAAAATAGTTGATGCAGCAGCCCCGGCGGCGGGAATGCCCGCCCGCGGTTAATCGATTAACCGTGGCGGGCATTCTAAAATAACCGCCCGCGGTTAATAGGGATTTTCCGTGGCGGGCATTGTTAAAAAGTCCGCCACGGTTGTCGTTTAACCGTGGCGGACTTTTCAATGCCCGCCACGGAAAATCGTGGCGAAAATATATATACCGACACTTCACTTCTCTCCCTCCCTCTCCCATCTCTTTCTCTCCTCCGTCCAGGGACGCTCTTCTCCTCCCGTCCGCCCCTCTCCTCCCGACGCTCCTCCCGAGGCCGCCCGCCGACGCCCCCAAGTCCCCCTTCCCCTCCCACCTTCTCCTATGCCGGCGGAGGCCAGCACCACGGCAGCCCTCCCTCCCCCAACCGGCGGCGGCGGCGCGGGCCGGCGGCGGCTCCCTCCCCAACCGCCGCGGCGGCGTGAACTGGCGCGCGGCGTGGCCCGTGGCGGCGAATCCCAAGCGGGCGCGCGGCGGATCCGGCTGCAGCACCGGATCGGCGGTGTGGCGGACGGGCGGCGAGGCGGCATGGATCCGCTGATCGAGGCGGGCAACGCTGGATCCGGCGGTGGAGCTCGCGGCGACATCGTCCACGCTGAGTCGGTCCGGCGGGCTTCGGGCGGCCGCTACACCGGCGTGGATCCTCCCCTTCCTCAACGGCGGCGGCTCCTCCCTCCCACGTCGGCGGCTTCTTCCTCCCGGCGGTGGAGCTCCTATGATGGCCAAACCTCCTCCCCTTCCGCTAGATCCGCCGGCTGGGGGAGGCCCGATCCGTGGCGAGGAGGCGGGATGTGGCCCCTATGCCACCGGATCCGCCCATGGCGCGGCGGGCGCGGCCGGCGGCGAGCTGGCGGGGGCTGCGGCGACGGCCTCGTGACCCCTAGCGGTGGCGGCCGTGGATCCCATCGGCCCGGATCGGCCCATTAGGGTTAGGTGCAGGCTTTTTGTTTTTATTTTATTATTTTATTTACCATGGCGGGCATTGTAAGAAGACCGCCACGGTTAATCCTATTAACCGTGGTGGGCATTGTTAAATAACCACCACGGTTATCGATTTTGCGTGGCGGACATTTGCCCGCCACGGAAAATAGGTCGATTAACCGTGACCTAGCTCGTGGCGGACCTAATGCCCGCCACGGAAAATCGAAAAATGCCCACCACGAAAGTTCGATTACGTAGTAGTGACCGCCCGGTGTTACTATATCGTCTTCATCGTCGCCTCCTACCTCGTCATTCATCATCAGTCTACGTCATCACGTCGCTGATCGTTTTCACCACCGCCGTCACGCCGCTCCAGGCCGACCGCCGCCGCCCCCAACACCGCTGGTGGCCATGCCGAATCGATCCGGTTTGTGACAGCTAGTATCCGGAGACCAGGACGATTCCCACCACCGATGGCTTCCGGACGACCACCACCCATGTGTGTGGACAATTGCGTTCATGGAGAAGCTCCAAACCATCTTCGGCGACTACGGCGGCCGTGACAAAGACGCGGGAGCAACGGCGGGTTGTGCGGCAGAAGCGCGCCACGGTCAACGACAACGCCGTCCACCACATTCACGGCGAATTAGTGGCCACGACAGCGGCAGCGGCTTTGCAGACGCGGCCTTGTTGTCCGACGACGTGCCTCCGGCGTCATCTACGCCATCGGCGGCGCCCCTGCCATGGGCGCCACCGACGGCGACGTCGCTCCCACAGGCGCCGCCTACGTCACCCCCTCCAAGATTGGTGATGCTACAAGCAATGAGTACGCCCACCCCAAAGACGCACCCGCCGTCGCAGCTCGATTCAGATCGGTCGGGAGGCTACCACCGACGTCCACCAGCTGTTCGACAAAAAGCCTACCCAACTAGGCCGGCGTCGTGAGGCTCCAATAAGCGTCTGCGAGATAAGTTTCTATGCCACCAACATCCTCTCGACATTGTGAACACCGGGAGCATCCACGCAATCACCATCAAGAGCAACACAATAACGTCGTCCGGCGCCGGCGCCAACGTCACGGATCTCAAATCGGCGACATCGACATCGACAACGCCTCCAAGGGCGCCCCCAACAACATCGCGCAACGACCACGATGTCGCCAACCATGACATCCTCGGCATCAACGACAACACCAACGTCACTATGGGTGACACAACGGCGTCAATCGGCGTCAACATCGGCGTCGCCGATCGACATCTTGGACAACACCGGGCGCCGTGAACAACGACGGCGACAACACCTTCGCCGACCCCGGGACATCACACGCTCCAAATTCACCGGGCAAGTCCATCCCAACCAACATGGAGCTTCTACCTATATCACCCATGCTACAACAATGACACTTTCGACATCGGCGACATCGCCAACAACGACGACGCTACCATGGGCGCGCGAACGGCAACGACACCCTCGGGGGACGCCAACGGTGATGATGACCCCCGGCGTCGACGCACTCGTCCCACTCGCCGACCGCCGTTAGCGACATCAATCGCTACACCTACCGGGCGTCCCTCGGATTTCCACCATGGCGGAGAACATCAACAAGTTTAACCGTGGATCTCATCGCGGATTCGACACCGTCAAGTGCTTCATCAACAACCCCACTCCCGGCCGGTCGACTTCGATGACACGGCGCCCGGCTTTCGGCTGAAGGCAACCCCATCGCACGTAACGGAACATCGGCGGAACAAATACATGAGGTATGCCGCTATCCCACGATAATAGTGGTACTTCTACGGTTCATCGGCATGCCAAGCCAAAGCGCCCACGGAGGACTTGGGACACCTCCACCACGGTGTCTCCCTTGCGGCTTCAACCTACCGGTCTACGGCAACCTCTTCGGCAACATAACGCCAACAAGGCTGCATGAGGACCCGATGACGACTACGTCTATGCTTCCAAGTTCGCCAACGGCCTCTACAACCTACCAGGGGATCGGAGGCCCTACAGTGGGAGGCGCCCCGCACAAAGGACACAGCGATCCTCCTCGCTCGTATCCTCAACGCCCCTCTGCCACATTCATCGCACAACTCAAGCAAAGGACAAGATGACATTGACAACCACATCACCGGCGCCACTCGGCTATGGCGGTTGGGACGACTCGAGGGCCATATCGGTTGGCTCCCTCGATCATGGACAACAACATGAGGTACATGCCACCCACATCGTTCCCTTACCTCGTCGGCCTCGTCACTACCCGGCGGCTCTCATCCATCCTCAACTTGCTACACCGGCCGATGATAACCTACATGACACATTTGGAACCATCAAGATCCAACCGGGAGCAACGGCGGCGCCACCCAAGGTGAATGGCGTTCACCACCCGATGACTTCGCCAACCATGTTAGGCATCACGACAAGCGACTTTGCGATGGAGGAGTGCCCATAGAACCTCTTGCCATTAGTGCCAATCTTCTTTCTCGACAACCACCGCTACCACGCCTCAGAATTATCAAAGGTGCTACGGGATATTCTCGAACCAGGTGGGATCCTTTTGCACATACTTGAGGTTGGCTTTCACCCCTCGACATGCTCGGCACCGCTGCAACCATCTCCAGAGAGCAATGGAATTATATCCATTGAACCAGCATCAACAAAGGTTAGTGTCTTCATCTTCGCCCAGCTCATTTCCTCGACACAAGTGGATGCAACAATCTTCAGGTCATGCTACTTTGATCAACCTATTGACAACAACAACCGTGCAGAACCACAGCGCGAGGACACGTTGTCAGGGAAAGGGGGGATAAATGTCATGTGCCAAATTGGAGGTGGGGCCCATGGGCCATGCATGGCACTCTCGAGGGCAGCCTGGCTGCTAGGCGCTGCCGCCACTGCCATCCTCATCAGCTTCGTCATTAAGTAATATATATTTAGGGAATAAAGATAGGAATAAAATAGGAAATAAAATCAGGGGTTTCTTTAGATGCAAGTCTCCCCCGGACTATAAATACAAGGGACTTGTAATCAGTTGGAATCAATTAGAAAAATTAAAGGGGTAACACCCAACAACTCTTGTCTCTCAGGCTCTCTCTCTCTCTCTCTCTCTAACTAACCCTAGCGCACATGCGCCGCCACCACCACCCCCGATGCCGCTGCCGCCCCGTGCGCCGCCGCGCGGCGGCGCGCGCCGCCGCCCTCATCTTCCCTCGTCGTCGCCCGGTGCTACTATCGTCTTCTTCATCGCCTCCCTACGTCGCCGTTCGTCATCGGGTCTATGTCATCACGTCGCCGATTGTCATCTCCACCACCATCACGCTCGGGCCGACCGCCGCCCCGGCTTTGGAGGCATGTACAACCCGTCATTTTCTCCCGTCGGTATATAGGTAATTTTGCGTTTTTCACCCGAGGCGGCAGGCGTCACCTCCGGCTTCGGCGACTTCGCACCGTTCCCGATGCCGGCGAGCGGACGCCGCGATGTAGAAGTCATCGCCTCAAATCCCCGCACGATGGGATCCCACGTGCCGCGCCCTCGCCTCCTCCCTCCGCGCCAAAACCTCCTCCCGGCTGCCCCTCCCTCCCGCCAAAAGCTCCCACACTGGCTGCTTATTGGTGTTTCTTAGCGAAAGCAGCAAAGTCCGCAAGCGCATGGGAAATACCGGTGTAGCACTTCACTTTCGGTGGTATGCGGGGTATCATAAATTTCGCAGGGATAGTTTATGCAGAGGGCTTTCTTTCCAGTGTCTACCCTAGGCAAGGTTAAGTTCTAAGAGTGATGAGGTGCCTTTATGGGCTTATGTTATCAAGCAGGGATTTCTATGGCCGTTATCTCCTCCCTCTTGCAACCATTCTGTGCTCATTATAGCAGTTAGCTCCTTAACTGACTCCTGGAGAAATAGTTCGTCCAGAGGTGCTTTATAGGGCCAACTGGGACTGGTGGTTTCTTGCAGGTTTCGTAATTCGAGGCTTTACCGAATTCTTCTATAAGATCGGCCTTGAAAAACAAGAGATCCGAGCATGCGGATTCCTCTTGTTCGGGTTCTGGTTCAAGCGAGGGTCTCTCTATGGATGTATCAGATTCAGCGGTAGCCAAAGAGACTTCCTCTTGTTTCTTCTTGGGTTCTACTCGGATGGGTTCTAGCGATGGAGTATTCTCAAGAATACGGTTTAGGAGAGTTTCTCCTTCTGCTGGGGTTTTATGTGAAAACGACCCTCCGACAGCTATGTCAAGCAGTAGGGCAGTGGCTCTATCCAAACCTAGCCAAAAATACTGTAACAACACATGATTTGGTATGGATAGATCTGGGCCGGATCTGGTAAGAGTGGAAAAACGGTCCCAGGCTGCACCTATTGTTTCACCCTCTTTTTGTTGGAAGTTGAGTATCTCTTGTCGCAGGGCCGCGATTCTGGATAAGGGATAGAACGCGAGGCAAAACCTATGTCGCAATTCTTCCCATTCTCCATTTACCAACCCTACGTTGTGGGCGTACCATTATTTCACTCTTTCTGTGAGAGAGAACGGGAACAACTTCCACCGCAACGTTTCGTGTGTCATGCCTGCAATCGTCACGCAAGCACAGAGCTGCTCAAACTCCCGTAGGTGACGATATGGGTTTTCATATTCCAAGCCTGAAAAGGCTTGGGCCTGAACCATGGTTATGAAGCCAGGGCGGAGCTCAAATTCTGAAGTTGCGAATGGCTTCGAGGATTTGCGTGGTTCTAAGAGCTCACCCTTAGGAGCGGAATAGGCGTGAAGGGTAGGTTGCTCCATTGGATATATATTTTTTTTGTTTTCTTTGGAGGATCTAAACACATGGGTTCATTTGGGTCCGAAATACTACTACAATAACCGTCCCTCGGCAATGGCGCCCGAAATGCTTGTTGGTGCTTCTTAGCTTAAAGCAAAGCAAAGTCATAGCGCACGGAAATACCGTTGTAGCACTTCACCGGTGGTATGCAGGGTATCGTAAAATTCACACGGACGGTTTATGCAGAGGGCTTTCTTTCTAGTGTCTACCCTAGGCAAGGTTAAGTTCTAAGAGTGGTGAGGTGCCTTTATGGGTTTATGTTATCAGACATGGATTTCTATGGGCTGTTCTCCTTACTGGGCACCCCGCAAACGCACCAATCGGGCGCTTTTTGACAATTAGCACTACAACACACCCGAACGTGGGGGATTACAAGGGATGGACAACGCTGTCACGACCCTGCCACCTACCCCCTCGACCGTGGGTGCACCGCAAAAGATAGGTGAATGTTAGTCCAAACACCACGTTTGCACTACCGGTCACAGTCCCTAATTTTGGCCAAGGTTCCCCGGTCAAAGGGTTCCTTCACCAAGGACTAATGAATGAACGATCTATCAATCCCGTAAGTTGCTAAGATAAATATGCTTGAAAAGTGATAAGCCGAAAGTTAAACACAAACTTCTTACCATAGTGTAAGTAGCGGGTACCAATCAAGTCCGGCACTCCGACCTCCTAGGAACCGCGGAACACCGGGGGTGGACCGACAACTCCGGGTAGAAGAAACCAAGCTTTCTTCTAGCTCTTCCCTCTCTCACTCTCTAGAATTGGAAGTATGAAAAAGAAGACTAAACTACTCTCTTGCTCAAATGTGTGGATCCTCCTTGCTTGATTCTTTGTTGAGGAAGAGGTAGGGGATCTCCTTTATAGCTCCTGTTATAGCTTGAGTAGAGGGGGGTCTTTGGAAAATGTCACCTCCCCTCCATTATGTCCAAACCGACCAAGAATGGTCGATTTCGAGGTTCACTGAACCTGGCACACCTCGGCACCGACGTTCTCTGGAGTAAATGTACCGCCACGAGGAAGCGGGCTGGTTTGTCGGGGTGGTGGTGGTGGGCGCACCCAAGGTGCGTAGCCTTGGCCGCCGCCCCCCATTTGTGGCCCAACTTTGGCGTGGCGTCTTGTTTCGTCGTGTTGGGCCTTGCCTTGATGTGTATGTCGTGGAATCGTGGCCCATCCGAGGTGAGTTGTATTGGCTTGCCATATGTCACTTTTGGCCTTTTTCCATTTATGGTTTTTTTATTTTTTTCTTATATATTTTGGCTAAAAGTGTGTATGTCTTGTGCTACACCCGCAAAACCAATTATACACCAAAACTATGAAATTTGTTAGTTTATAAACCCTATTTCTATGTTGTTTTGGTGTATGTTGACGGTGTTTGATCTGCAGTTGGTTACCGTCAACACTGCTCATATCGCCGCCAAAGAATCCCCTTCGTCATCTCTTTTTCCCTCGCCGCCCAGATCTTCTCGCCGCCGTGCTCTGCTCGCTGCCGTGCTCTTGATTCTCGCCGGAGTAGGGTGCGGGAGATGTCCACCGCCAACACAGCTTCGGAGGAAGAACAGATCGACATCCCCGGGCGGCGATAAGCGGCGTCGGCGGCGAGTCATGGTGGCGGCTCAGCCATGGCCCGTTCTCTCGATCATGGTGTTGGGTTCCGCCGCCCGTTCACGCGGACGCCGGTGCGAAGGCGATGGCGACCCTCCCGGCAACGATGTATTCTAGGGGGCGACCCTCCCGCCGGCGGCACCATTCCCGGCTTGTCGGTGTCCATGGAAGGATTCATGTTCCCTCATGGATCGTCTCCACCTTTGTTTGATGTTGACGGTAGTGATCCCTCTTCTCCCTCATGGTAAAATCCCTCAACTATGAATTGTTAATCTATAGAATTTTGTGTTGTGTACGAATGTCACCGCGTGTTAGCAATCTCTTGCGAGATAAGAGAACATGCATTTTTCTCGTGATATTCTTTGCAATTTTACCAAACTAGGATGTGAACCGGTAGTATCTCGAATGCCAAACCGAATGTTTCTTGCTCATCTTGTTTGATGGACAAGGCTGCTACTGAATTTTTAATCCGAATGCCAAACTGAAACTAAACTTTTATTTTGGTGGGTGATGTCTAATAGTTGAATGTTGGCCGAGAGCGACGTGATTATGTAGAAAGTGAGCCCTAATTTCTATCTTTGTTTTCTAGTTGGATCGCACTCATGACGCCGCCATCGCGACGCCGGATGCCGCCATCACCATTAGCATCGCAGCACCAAGAAGCCGATCAACGACCACGTGTTAGTTGAAGGTGTGATCCCGGGCGTCTCGGGTTCGTAAGTTCATTAGTTTTGCATTTAAATAATAGTCTTCGACATTCTATTCTTGCAGGACAGCCGCCTCGCGCGTCGCGAAAGGTCAGTTAGGCGATCAACGTGTCGCATCTAGACTCCAATGACGATGCGGAAGCCCAGCCCACCGGTGTAGACTCGGCCGTATCTCGTCGCGATCTCGTGGCCGCCGGGCGCGAGTTGTAGAGCCGATAGGGTTTGGCGGATCGGGCGGCGACGGCGACGTGATTTTCTAATCATGATCGGCAATTGGATTTTTGAATTTAGCAATTCGTGATCGTGAGTTTCTTTCTGTCTTAGGGCGACTTGTTCAAAGCGTGATGAGCGTGATTACGTAGAAAGTGAGCGCTAATTGCTGTATTTTTTCTAGTTGGACCGTGCTCGCGGGACGCCGCCATCGTGGCACACGGACGCCGCCATCACCATCGGCCTCGCGGCACCAAAAACCCGATCGATGATCACGTGTTAGTTGAAGGTGATCCGGGCATCTCGGGTTCGTGAGTTCGATAGTTTTGAATTTAAATATTAGTCCGACGATCTCATCCAAATTAATGAAGATGATATAAACGGAGACATTCATATCATCCCGAAGCGCGGATAAACAAGTCGTATTGTAAGTCTCTCATATTGCTATATTTTAAAGTATTTGTATTCCATTTGAACAATTTATATTAAGATTTAATTTTGTTTTTACCGAATTATAATATGGCTGTATCGAAATATAATATGATTTATCGATTTTTATATAAACAATTTTTGGTGCACCCCCTATTCTCAAAAAGTCGGGTCCGCCCACGCTGTAGGTTACGGGAGTTATCGACGAACTTCGAAGATGGACCAACTCTAACCCGCCTGCACAAATTGGTAGCCCCAAGTAGCTTATCAAAGTTAAGGTCCAAATTGATCCCAAAGACACCCGATTGTTGATACCGTACACTTCTCTCACCTCTTCCTTCAACTAGTAAATTTAACCCTTTCGGCCGAGGGCGGACCCATAGGGGTCAGGGGTCCAACGAATCCCCTATGGCCCCATATATGACCCTAGAGATTACATGCCTCTTGCTTATATAGCCCCGACTAGTGGGACTTGTAATCTAATCAATCTCTATAAGGTTTCCTTATTCGATCGGAATACCTTTACAAGCAATTCCTATTTATTTATTTCCTAATAAGGGTCTCCCTTATAGATGAGATATCCCCTTGCACACCAAGAATTCCTAAGATAATCCTAACTTGAAAGCGAAGCAAACTCGAATAGTATAGGAGAGGGAAAGCGGCGGGCGGCATTGGGGGCGGCTCCCTCTGCTTGCGCGCCCTTGGCCCCTCCCTGGGTCGGCGGCCGGCGCGTTGAGCCCAATTAGCCACTCGGCCGCCCACCGGATCATGACATTTCCCGCCGTTCGACGGGGCGGCGCGTCATCGTGCCGCCCAACCCACCGTGGTGGTGGCGAAAGGCACGTCGATTGAGGAGTGACAACTCCGGGCCCGAAATAGAGGACGAGAGGGCCGCACTTGTCATTGTTGTCGTTGTAGATGCTGGTGTCCTTGTCGAGAGAAGGAGAAGTCGAGGCGGAGATCACCGGAAGTAGATGCTGAACTTTGAAGCTCGGCGAGGGCTGCACGAAGGAACGTTTTCGTCCATGCATGACGATGACGGAGGCGCCGAGGGTGCCCGGCCGATCATCAGCGAGTCGAAGGTGGAGACTTGTAGGTGTAAGTCGTCGGCATTGTCACCTTTGCATGGAGTCGCGATGAGACGATGTTTAAGTGACGAGGCGGCGACGACAGGTGAAGTCGAGGAGGCGACCGTAGAGGAGGTGTCGCTGGGCGTGGCCGACGGGGGCCCCATTTGCATCTCCTTTGTCCACGGTGCGCCAACCGTGGACGTTGTCGGCGCGGAAGAAGACGCCGCCGTTGTTGTCGAAGAGGAGGATGGTGGCCCCTGGACCCTAACGCCGTGGTCACCTGTAGTAGGAGTACGCTTTGCCGGGAACGCCCGATCTTCTTGAGGGCGGTTGGGGAGGTGGAAGCCCACCGCTACGCCATGCGCGGGACGTTCTCCCCTAGCAGAAGTCCCGAGAAGCTCAAGCGGCGGGGATATAGTAGCGGTGGAAGTACCTCACGATGCCATGGTGGAGGCTCCACTGCAGTGCGGAAGCCCGCAACTCGATGAGCGTTGGCGATGATCCCGAGCTCCTTGTTGGTAGTTGTGCCCAATTGCGGCTCGGTGATCATGTCGATAGTCTGTCGACCCCTTCGATGTTGTCCATGGCAGCAAAGAAGACGCTATTGTCCTGGTGTTGACACCTATTATAGCATAATATTACTAGTCAACTAAACTTGGATAAGGGCTTAAAATGAATATCAAACATAAGTCTAGGGGCTTTACTAACATAATTCCATGAGTTTTGGTGATTTATATAATTTTAGGGACTTAATAGATAATTGCAGAGAATAATGGAGAAAGTTCCGAATATACAAGGCATATGAAGACCAGACTTGTCCGTGAAGCAACTTCGACCCGAAAAGTGGACTAAAACATTCTAGAAGGTACCGAAGACACGGAAGAAACGGGAGGCCGAGGTGGCATGCCACGGCGGGCGCGCAATGTCCACCCCGGGCGGCCGCCAGGCTACGGTGCCCAATCCATTTCGGCTTTGTATGTCGGTTTACCACCGACATTGAGGTTGTATCTACACCGTTGCCAAGGTCGGTTTGATCCAAGAGTTCACGTTCATCGCCAAGGCCTATATAAGAAGACCCCCGCCCTGGGGTGAAAAACCTAATTCATTCTATCTCATTCTATTCATTATTCTCTTAGTTGTAGAGGTGTCCCAATGTAAGGATAACCTCTCTCTAAGGGATTAGTGAATTAGAGGAAGATTAGAAGAGGATTAGTCATGTAATTAGAAGTAGATTAGTCATGTGATTAGAACTAGATTAGATCTAACTTAGATCTAATCAAGAGTAAAGGAGAGTTGAACAATACTTTGGTTCCGGAGATGTCTACAGAGTTTGGTATGTTTCATATCTTATCTTTGGAAGACTTATGATTCATATATTTATCTTCTTTATTTACTTCTATGATTTTCATATATTTGGTTAAGTATAGTTGTTATATCATTGCATGGGATCTTCGCTCGCACCGAGTGCTCTAGTTATAGACATAATTAGAGTAGTAATTGATAGTGTAGACATGGTGTCTAGACTAGAGGTTACCCGAGATTGCACCCAACCCCACGGATAGTTTGTGGTAGCCCTGTGTGGTGGCGATTACGATGGCGATGTATTCCACCACGTTCGGGTTGGTGTTTGTAGGACCTTGCCAAACCTTCCTAGCCCCCTTCTCACCCCCTTTCCGTGGCTAGTGCTTTGGTGTCCCGAAGTGTTATGGTATGATTGCTATCATAGAACCTAAGTAATAGAGAAGAACTTAAGAACCTAATCTCTCTCTTTGACCTCTTGATTAGTTTAGCTACTCTTTGATATTTTAGGTAGGTTACTATTTTATGCATTAACATTTACTTATCCTTTAACAATTACCCCTCACTATAGTTTAGTGGTTTGCTAAGTTAGTGGATACATGATTGTGACTTATTAGAATTCTTTAGCCAAAGCTTCCCTGTGGATACGATACTCTAGAATACTCATCCTAGGGAAAAGCTACAATGGTAGGTGTTACGCGGCGCTTGCGTAATCCTTAATATTCTTTTAGCACTTAACAATTGCCAACACCGGCATGCGATTCCTGGGGCCGCCGCTATGTCGCCGTCGATGTCGCCTAGATAGGCGCGGCGCCGGCCGTGGCGGCGCCGTGCCAACCCCGCCGTCGGCGTCGGGCCGCTCGCCATCGTTGTAGCGGCGGGGCAAGGTCGATGGCCTCCTCCATCGAGCGAGGCTCGAACCACTCGGCGTTTGCGGCGTTTCAAGTTTCAGGCCTCCCACGAAGAGGCCGACACGGTGGCGCCGTCCCTCGAGTTCCATGCATAGTGCATAGTTCTCGCCGGCGCCGATGTAGTCGTTCGCCTTGCCTCCTCGAAGGCGGCGCGCACGCCGGCGTCGAGGTAGGTGGGGGTCCGGCGATGGCGTAGGGCGGTGAGTGAACTCGCCCCACTCGACGGAGACTTCTCCCCGGGACGCATCCATGAACCGGATTGGCGGCAATACCAATAAGGTGGAAAGCGGCGTAACTCACGTGAGTCGGCCGGGCGATCTCCAAGTTAGCCGAAGAAGAGTTCCGGTCACCGCGGCCGTGAGGTCGGGTTCATCGGCACCGTTGTACTCCTGGACTTGCGCACGTGACGAGAAGCGGGGGGATGTGATGCGCGGTGGCACCATGAGCCCGGGCGCCGCGGGTGGCGCTGTCGGGGACGCCGCGGTGGCGCCTAGGTAGGCAGGGGCGCCCACGGTTGACGCCGTCTAGCGCGGGGAGTCCGCAGACGGTTGCAGTGTCGGTGGAGAGGACAGGGCAGCCGTCGCTGCGGTGTCATCGAGGGTGACGCGTCGATGACACTGGAGCGCCATCAAGAACGCCATCATCTTCCTCCACCGAGGATAGTGGTCGAGCCATCGACGGGATCCGGCGGGGGGCGGCGGCGGGCGTGCAGGCGGCCGGCCCCTGCGGCCGGCGGTGGCAGCCGGGCTGTCCTCCCGGCGTGGTCGCCGACGTGTAGGGTCCTCGAGGTGATGCGCACGCATCTCCACGCGACGAGGCGAGTCTCTATATCGCCGGCGCCGGCCGATCCGAGCGCTAGCTTGTCGCCGAGGAGCGCCTTCGCCGCCGCGGTAAACTCCTTCATCTCGGAAGCCATGGGTGGTGGGAATCGCCCCGGTCTCCGGATACGGGGTCGCCGATTCCGGCTAGATTGGGCCGGAATTGACACGTGAATGGGGGATTGGGAGGGAGGACGAGGATGCGATGATGGTGGCGGCAAGATGGCGTATGCGGCCGCCGCCTTGGGGGGGGCGTGGCGGCGGCGGGCGGGGGCGCTGGCGCGGTGCGGAGGCGGCGCACGGGAGACCGAAGGCAAAGATATATTTTTTTATTGCTTGCTTACCCCTAGAGATTACATGTCTCTTCCTTATATAGCCCGACTAGTGGGACTTGTAATCTAAGCAATCTCTATAAGGTTTCCTTATACGATCGGAATACCTTTTACAAGCAATTCCTATTTATTTCTTTCCTAATAAGGTCTCCCTTATAGATGAGATATCATCTTGCACACCAAGAATTCCTAAGATAATCCTAACTTGAAAGCCGAAGCAAACTCGAATAGTATAGGAGGAGAGGGGCCGGCGCGGGGCGCCCGGCTCCTCTGGCTCCGGCCCAGCCCCTCCCGGGGGTGGCGGCCGTCGCGTTGAGCCCAATTAGCCACTCTCGAGGCAGGCCCAATTACGGATCATGACACTCGCCTCGCGGGACTACCGCCTCGCATGCGCGATAGGTCCGTCGAGCGATCACCCGCGTCGGCATCGGACTCCGGTGATGATGCGGAGGCCTAGCCCACCGCGTAGACTCCGGGCCAGTATCTCGTCGCAAGATCCGTGGCTGCGAGCGTGAGTTGCGAGCCGATAGGGTTTGGCAGGACCGGCGGCGACCGCAAGCGTGATTTGCTAATCATGATCGGCAATTCGGATTTTTTAAATTCGCAATTCGTGATCGTGAGTTTCTTTCCTGTCTTAGACCTGACTTGTTCAAACTGTGATGACGTGATTATGTAGAAAGTGGCGCTAATTACCGTTGTTTTTCTAGTTGGATCGCACTAGCGGACGCCGCCATCGCGGCATGCGGACGCCACCATCACCATTAGCATCGCAGCACCAAGAAGCCGATCGGCGACCACATGTTAGTTGAAGGTGATCCTGGCATCTCGGGTTCGTGAGTTCATTAGTTTTGCATTTAAATATTAGTGCTGACAATCTCTTCCAAATTAATGAAGATGATATAATGGAGACATTCACGTCATCCGAAGCGGCGGATAAATAATTAGTATTGTAAGTCTCTCATATTGCTATATTTTAAAGTATTTGTATTCCATTTGAACAATTTATATTAAGATTTAATTTTGTTTTACCGAATTATAAAATGGCTGTATCGAAATATAATATGATTTACCGATTTTTATATAAACAATTTTTGGTGCACCCCCTATTCTCAAAAGCTGGGTCCGCCATCGCTGCCGCACAGCTAGCCGGTTACGGGAGTTATCGACGAACTTATGAAGATGGACCAACTCTAACCTGCCCAGACAAATTGGTAGCCCCAAGTAGCTTATCAAAGTTAAGGTCCAAATTGATCCCAGCACACCTGATTGTTAATACCGTATACTTCTCTCACCTCTTCCTTCAACTAGTAAATTTAACCCTTTTAGCCAGGGGCGGACCCATAGGGGGGTCGGGGGGTCCACCGAATCCCCTATGGCCTGCATATGCAGACCCCAACGGCATAGCTAGCCAGCGTAAGTGAGCGACGACTGATTTTCGCGATTCTTGAACGCTCTGCCTCGCAGGACTACCGCCTCCGCGTGCGCGATAGGTCCAGTCAGGCAGTCACCGCGTCGCATCTGGACTCCTGTGACGATGCGGAGGCCTAGCCCACCAGCGTAGACTCCAGTCGTATCTCGTCCGCATCTGTGGCCGCTGGGCGCAAGTTGCAGAGCCGATAGGGTTTGGCAGGACTGGCGGCGACGGCGACGTGATTTGCTAATCATGATCGGCAATTCGGATTTTTTTAATTCGGCAATTCGTGATCGTGAGTTTCTTTCCTGTCTTAAACCTGATTTGTTCAAACTGTGATGATGTGATTATGTAGAAAGTGAGCGCTAATTGTCGTATTGTTTTTCTAGTTGGATCGCACTCGCGGACGTCGCCATCGCAGCACGTGGACGCCGCCGTCCATTAGCATCGCAGCACCAAGAAGCCGATCGACGACCACGTGTTAGTTGAAGGTGATCCTGGCATCTCGGGTTCGTAAGTTCATTAGTTTTGACCGCGTAGGTAAACGTCCGTTTGGACCTAGACGAAGCCCGAACTAACTTCAGGGACCACGAAATGTATTTTAAGACTCCACTAGGCAGCTGCTACTAGGGACCTACGTAGACGACACGTGCATAAAATTTAGGGACCTGTGTGCATTTCGCTCTACTATATATTCAAGGCCCAGCCTGGCCGTCCAGCCACCAGCAGCACAACACAGGGGTCCAGGACTAGTCGACCAAGCGTGTGTACAAACCACGCCGCAGCCTCAGCTTAGGAGTGGCTGAGTACTGGCGACGGCCGAAGAGTCCTCCGAAGACCGGCCTGCCTCTTCCGAGGGCTGGTGTGTTTTTTGTTCCTGTGGCTTTCTTTTTTTTTTACTTCTTTAATTTGTTTCTAGTTCGATGCATTCAGGACTTGAGGTGGCAATTCTGCTAGTGTTGGATTTCGGATGGGTTCTGTATGCTTTGGATTTAATTTGGTGCATCTTTAATTTGTGCCGTTTTGTTTTAGGCAAGTAACAATAGAATCTGATTTGAGTTGGTGAACAACACCTAGTGCAATATTTATATAGCCCAAGTAATCGATACCCACTTTTATTTGGCAGAAACTACAGGGTGTAGACGATTCACAATGAATAATTATATTTGGCCTGTTCTGGGATATCGATCTGGATAGCAAGATACTTGACAGAAATGGAAGTTTACACATAGTAGTTTATTAGTCTGGAGCTTTGGATTCCACGGTTTTCCTTGAACTATTGTCTGTCTTCTTGTTCCTGTATTTTTATTTTTTTTTTTTTTTTCAAGTTCGATGCATTCAGGTGCAAATCTGCAAGCGTTGGATTTCGGATGGGTTCAGTTTGCTTTGGTTTTTGCTGCATCTTTGTGCGGATTTATTTTTAGGCAGTAACACAGCAGAATCTCGTGCAAGTGCTACGGTCTGTACTTCTTTATTGATTGAAATATATATATGGACCTTAATTTACGCAATGTCAATATATAGTCGCCACTTCTATTTGGCAGAAATTTAGAGAAAGTGTAGGCTGTAGATGCGATTCACAAAGTATAGCAATGAATAATTGTGACCTGTTCGGGGAAGATATCAATCTTCTAGATAGCAAAAGATACTCGACAGAAATTGAAGTTTACACAGTTTAGTTTGGAACTTTGGATTTCCTTGAACTATTAATTGTCCATGTTATGATTCAGCTGCACTTGAGCTAGAACTCCATAGTTTTATGAACTGAAGTTTCCGACCAACCGGGACTAGATGGTTATACTCTTTCACTTTCGGTACAATATGTTGAGGGTCCTGCGGATTGGAGATTTTGACGCCGCAATCTTCATATAGATGTTTGACGTCATTGCAGATGGCCGCCCCAGCGAAGATGTGATCTTCCTCGCTGAGTAACTTCTTCAGGGCGTTAGGAAAAAGTCCGCCAGCTTGGAAGATCATGCAACGTGGCCCGACGCAAAGTTGCAGCAGGGCAATCTTGTGCTCAATCTTGTTATTATTGTTCATAATTTTGCGCCACTCCGTGTCGAGTCCCACAAGCATACCGCCACCTGCAGAGTTACCGCGTATTTCTTGGATGAACTCCTTTACCACCGTAGGGTCACATGCTATGGTGGTGTTGATGTTCGGGTATCCGCTGAGGAAGACGACATCTTGACGGATAGTCTGCGGCCGCGGGTGCGCCGGCGCCGTTGGCGGCGGGGGCGGCGGCAGCGGCGACGTCGACGATGGCCCCCGTCGTGCTCACGCTCCCAGGCGTTGTTGTGCGATGGTTGCTGCAGCGGTGCCGGCCAAAAATCCCAGCCGGTCGTCGTATTTTCATCGGCATTGTGCGGCGGGTCGCGCGTGCCTCGACGCCGCCGACGACGGCGATTATTTGCTGGCTCCATATCGATCAATCTTCAATTCGTAATGTTTGCATTTGCTTAAATACCGCACGCGCGGATGCCAATCGACAAATGCGACGAATGTGAAAGGCTTGCAACCTGTAAACTGGTCTGACGCTTGCTTCGCCGGTGACTTTTGGGGTTCGCTGGAGGAGAGACACCGAGACATGGAATTCAATTCACACTAGCGGTTAATTTACCATCCCGCCAGAGTACGATTATTATCACCTGCGTGGGTTAATCTAGAAGGCCCGCCAGTGTGATGGTATTATTACCGGCGCAAACGGTACAACATCCGCCCGTAATCCTGCCAACTTAAAACTGTCGGAACGGTACAAAAGACGCATGTGAAAAGCAATAGATCAATGGCGTCAATGTTAGACAAACCGTTAGTGTAAAAACAAAAACTATATTGGTAGTCTCATTACGAAAGACGCCACTGGCAAGTCACTTTCACTGCCCTTCAGTTCCTTTTTTCTGCGCTTCAGTTCAATTGTCACTTGCTTTGTTTTTACTACTTCCTATATTGCCAACATATCTAATTGGAGTTGCTTTAATTTGTATTACTCATATGCAGCGAGGCTCTCTAATAATGGAGTCCCACGGTGGCGAGGTTCAAGAGTTGCCACGTCCAACTCCACCACCTCCACCTCCTCCTCAAACCACAGGCGATGAGCCTCTTACAACTGAAGAAACAAAGAAGCACTACCGCAAGGGGTGCCCTGGGTGTCAGCTCGAAGAGGCAAATCAGATCAGAACAGGCATCCCCTACCTCAACTTCTTCTACATCTTCATCATCGGCGTCACCTCCAGTAAATATCTGGCACCCACTTTATGTTTCTCTTGGTTCTTGGCAAATAGTATGTTGCGTTCCAGCATGGTGTATGTTGCGTTCCAGCATGGTGGATTTTTTTCTTGTAAAAAAATTAGAACATTGTAGCACCATATATGTAGATTTTTCTTAATTACAAACAATTTCTTGATCTCATACTTATATTATCCTACAAGTAGAGTGGTAAAATTCTACTTACATTAAAAACTATAAAAATAGTGGCATGACCCTGCATATATGGAAGAAGAGATCTTCTGACCAGATATAACATATAGCCTCTGTTCCATTATTATCAATATCCCCGTATTATCTTTCCTATATATATAGCTAGATCAAATAAATGCATGCATATGACATGGACATATAGGTACATATCCAGTTTTGTCTACTGCGCATTATAAGCTAATTTGGCTATGGGCAGGTATGGATATGCCCTTGTTCAGTTGTTGACTTAGGCCTCAGCACTGCAATGACACCCTCGCCTTGGATCCTCCTAGCTCTAGTATCCAAGCATAGTGCCATATATGGAGACAGGTCTGCGGCATGCCAGGGCGGTTAAAGCTGCATAAAGCGGTTCAGTGGCCTAAGACTCGAAGAATAGGCTTCTTGCCATCTACTATGTTTGTCGCACCACAGTATATTGTTCGATGCAACGCCGATGGGTAGTTTTCAAGTCCATGCCATTGCTTAGTCTTGTCAACAATTCTTACAGATATTGCAATAGAAAAAGTTACAAGAGAAAATAGTTGCATTAGTGCAAGCAAGTTGTACAAAGTAGTAGTACAAATTGGCATGCAGCCCTTACTTTTGAATGCTTGATATCCTCTATCAACACATGTTCTAGAATGTGAGGAAAATTAGTCGCATGAAGTACACATATTTTTGTTGTCGTCTCAATATGTGTGTACTTTTTTTCTTGGAAAATTTTACATCACAGTATTGTTATAGAAAAAATAAATTGTATACTAGGGAGTGGTATTTTCACCTCGTTAAACATTTTTAAGATCACCATTACCTACAAAATGTAGAGAGGTTAGTACTATAGTTGTCAAAGACTTATTTTCAATGATGTTATTCACTTTATTTTATCTTACGTAAGTGTGAATCATTTTTCTATTTCCAAACCAATCATATCATATCTGTTTTATCTTCTGTTGTATAATATCTTGTTTTTGTCCATCCTAGCTCTGCCGATCCAAGCATTGTTCCCTTTTCAATACTTCATGGTATGTATATATGGTTCAGAGCAGGGACTTGATTGCATTATGAAATACTGGATTCATGACTATATATTATTGTTATAATACAACAGATCGGGGACATGCATATCGCAAAGGGGAGGAAGACATCGGGTTTTATGCTGGATTTGTTGGTGAGTAATGTCTCTCAATCAAGTTGCATGTGCATTTTCCTTATATTAAACATTAAGGAGACCATATATAGTTATCAACCTATTGTCGCAATTCAATGATACTGTCATCACTAGCTACAATAAAGTTGACTATTTTCTCTTTCAGCGGCATCTTATTTCTTCGCTAGAACCATCAGTTCGGTGCCATGGGGCATATTTGCTGACAAGTATGGAAGGAAGCGCTCCATCATGATTAGCATGCTCTCAGTGTAGGAAATAATCAGCCATATTGTTGGATCTTACTCAATCGTTAGTATGCCATCATCAAATGGGAGTAAAACCAAGTTTTTTTTCAGGATTGTTTTCAATACATTATTTGGTCTTAGCACAAGATACTGGATGGCAATTGTAACTAGGGGATTACTTGGGCTGCTTTGTGGTATATTGGGACCAATCAAGGTCAGCTTATTGTCTTTTCTTGCCCCAATTAGCAACTGAGAGCATATATTAGATGCTCATGTATACATATGTATTTTCCGGGCATATGCTACAGAAGTCTGTAGGAAAGAGCACCAAGCTCTTGGAATGTCTCTTGTAAGAACAATCTTTAATTATATTTTCTACATTTCAAACCTTCAGCTTAATTACTCAACAAATCTTTAGATTATAATGTTCATATTCACATGTATCTAACTTAAGTCTCACATGACGTCCTAGGTTACATCATCACGAGCGATAGCTTTTGTTCTTGGACCAGCTATGGGAGGGTATCTTGCACAGGTGAAAATAATAGCTCCAATTAAATTGTACAATAAAATAATCAATGCAAAAGTACTCTATGATTAACATTGTCTATCCTGTATCATGTATTAGCCTGCAGAAAAATACCCACATATTTTCTCCAAAGAATCCATATTTGGAAGGTAAACCGCTACTACTTATTGTTTTTTATATGATTTTTATCGTTTTATGCATATGACAAACCTTTGAAATTTGCTTCTATCTTCAGGTTTCCATACTTCCTCCCATGCCTTGCCATATCGATACTAGCAACGGGATCATGCATCGCATGCATTTGGCTTCCCGTATGAAACATCTTCTCCTTTATGATTCTTTCATTCAAAAAATACAACTTATTACATCCCTTCAAAATACATTAATGTATCAGGATTGTTACGCTGCCATTTAGCACGAATTTCGACTACATATCCACACACATATAAAAAAATGTTCTTCTAAAAATATCATATGATTTGTAGAAATATGCTTAGTATTTATCCATTTTGTCAGGAAACTCTACACTTTCACAAGGATGGAAAGGTAGGAGGTGCTGATGAAGAGGCACAAATTTCAGAGGAAGTGGAAGCACAAGTTGTTCTCTCAAACATAGAAGCCAGAGCTGAAGTATCTAGTGACACATCTTTGAAGAACCCGTTAAAGAACCGGCAATTTGTGTCATCGTAATCCTCTATTGTATCTTTTCTCTCTATGATGTAGCTTACCTTGAGGTGATTTTTTTCTTCTATGATCATGAGAGTAACTTCTATAGTAGCAGTTCAATATGCGAGGATGCCAATAATATCATTGTGCCCCTTGAGATTGATGCTAAGTTTGATGTGGCCAATCCTAACATGTTCTCTCTTACTATTATCTTCGTGCATTTTTTTCATTACGATTGTGAGCAAAAAGAAAATTTCAGGGCCTGAATTTTACATCCCAGGATCCGCTCTTTGTGCTAGCCATCTCAAGTATATAATATTTTTTCCAAACATTTATACAAATAATTGTTGTATAATAAGAGAATTTCTTGCAAAAAAAGAGAAATAATGACTTACAAGGTTAATTAACGTAACATGGAAGTAAAATATGCCTTTAACATTTTGGTAGTGTTGGCATCAATGACCTTACAACAACTTCGTTTGATCTTTGTAGGAATTGGTGTTCTGGTATATCAATTTGTTGTTTATCCTTTCATTGTTAAATATTCTTGACCAATCAGGCCATTACGCCCTACTGCGGTATGCGTGAGAAAATACAACTTTGTGATATTTGCTTCAGTATTCTTCTTGTAAAAAAAAACAAGGATCTAAAAATATAGTCTAAAGTTAAGTGGGGAAACAAATATGCATCAATCTAGTAAAATAAGTGAAGGTACATATTTGAATATTAGATGGGAATAGTATTTGATTTTTTTTTCTATATAAAAGCAATGATGTGTGCATGATGATTTCTTTCTATAAAAATAATGAGGTGGCAATGGCAATTATAAAAGTGGTGTATTCATTCAAATCCCATTTTTGTTTAAATGCTTGTTTAATTTCTTATACCTTTTCAAGTACCATGTTGAACCTACTTACTGTTGGATTTGTAGATCTTGTCCATACTTCTCCTCGCAACATTTCCCTTCCTGCACAAACTACATGGGACAGAGCTCAAAGTGCTCACAACCATAGCATCAATTTTGAAGAATGTATTCTCGGTGGGTCAACTTCTTTTTTTCATGCATAGAAAAATTTAAGACAACCTTCTTAGAGAAAAATAAATTTAATCATTTCACATTTTTAATTTTTAGTTTTGTTCTATATTTCAATAATCAGGCTACAACTACTACTGCATGCAACATTCTACAAAAAACACAGCAGTGGTAAGCATCGAGCTTGTCTGTTTGGTTCATTTTTAATCCATTCTATCATTTTAGATTCTGACTTATCCTATGGAACAAGTGCAGTCACAAAAACAAAGAGGTGCTGCAAATGGCATCTCTGTGACTTTATTGTCATTGTTCCAAGGTGTTGCTCCTGCGGGAGCAGGAATTTTGTAAGTACTACTTTTTATTATCTAGAAAAAATATCCTTTTTTTTCTGATTGATGAACTTATTTTCTTGCTATTTTACAGGTTTTCATGGACTCAAAAACACGTGACAGGGTTGTTCTTACCAGGTATACCAATAAACAACACATATGCAGCCTTATCAATATGGTGGCAGGTAGCTAAAACACAACAAATTACTGAATGCACATTCTTGTTTGACTTTTGAAAAATGCAGGTGACCAGATCCTATTTCTAGTGATAAACATGGTTGCAGTAATGGGGCTAATTCTGACATTCAGGCCATTTTTCTCCATGTCAAATGCGTTGAGCCGTACATAAACATACACTATACATTTAGGCTTTATTTGTGGGTTAAATCAGGGAACAATTCTATTAGAGTACATTTGGTACTTGGTAGATAACCTGTTGCTAGCCTGCTACCATTCACTACTGGCTGCAAGAGCAAGATTAGCAGTCAAGTCTTCTACTGGCTGCAAGATATTGCATAACAGACTTCCTAGCAAGTAGACTTAGACTAAAGACCCGATCGCTACAGCAGTCAAGGTCTTCTCCTTGTAATTTTTGGAAAGCCACTATGGCTGGTTTACCCCCAAGTCTTGTACTCTCATATATATACTGGCTGAGGCATCAATGCAATAAGATCCATCAGTTGCACCAATTCTATTCTTCTTACAAATTCGACTCCTGAGTTTCTTGTATGATATCAGGCCAAAACTATGTATAATAAACAACCCATTTGTTGTAAGTAATTGTGAGATAAGTGTGAGAACTTTGTAATACATAACTAGCTATTTGCACTTGAAAAGGCCGATGGTGTTCCAGCCTCTAAAAATATTGGACCATAACTTTCGCTTTGTGTTCAAATATGTAATCAGTGTAAAGATGATTATCGAAGTTTTTGGTGTAAACTTTGGATCACCAGACATTGCATCATCATTATATATAGGGCATAAAGTGAAATATAGATCGGTCTTCTTGTCTATTGTCTCCTAATTTTCCAACCTGTCCAGATAACTCCACCAGCTCAGAGATATATAGATAACAGAGCACTACCGGCCAACCAAAACATAATCCACCCTTCAAGTGGGTTTGGAAATCTCCCTGCCAACCAAAACATAAGGTCTTTTGTTAGTTGCTCCTAAAGGACAAATTAAACACCAGGAATATTTATAATACCCCCTTTCGTCATATATTGTAATCTACGGGCCAACCATGGGGTGGTGGTGTTTTATAACGCCGTTTGTTGGTTTTTGTGACATGTTTACATTGTCATGTAAAATAAATGGCAAAAAGAGCGCACCGAACGCACGGGAGTCTTGAACCCGGGGACGCCTCGGAAGGGGTTTCATGCCTTAACCATTGCGATAGGAAGTAGGATTCAACATAAAACTAGTATACGTTGTAAAAATGTCGGATCCACATCTGGTTGACCATGGGCCCCATTTGTCAGTCTCTCTAGCTATCCCTTATTCACCGCGTCACATTCACCCCTTTTAACTACACAAGCCACATTCACTTCCCCTCTTGATTCACCGATTCACCTTGTCCTCTCTTCCTCTCCATAGCCAAGGTTTCCACCGCAACCGCCGCCGCCGCCACCCACTCCCCGCCGCCGACCGCCATGGCGCTCCCAAGAAAAGGCGCACCGCTCGCAACCCTAAGAACGGAAGTGGGTCGCCGGGACCCCACCGTCGCACCGCGCCCTCCGCCGACGAGGACGGCAAGCGGAGGCCGTCGGGAGGGGGTATGCGGGCGGCGGGCGCCCTTTGAGGAAGGTTCGGGAGCCGAGGTCAAAAAAACCCACCCGGCGCCGAGCAAGAAGGGGGCACCGCCGGGAGCAAGAAGAAGGGCAAGGGCGCGGTGTCGGCAAAAGCAAGGGCAAGGGAAAGGGTGCGGTGTCGACAAGCAAGGGCAAGGGCAAGGCGTCGACGAGCAAGGGCAATGGAAAGGGCGCGGCGCCGATGAGCAAGGAGGAATCGCCGCCGGAAATGCATCTCTCGTAGGGAGTGCTTCAAAGGTCAAAGAATTGTAGCAAATGGAGTCCTAATTTTCTATGTAAAACATACTCCCTCCGTCCCAAATCAAATGCAGTTTTGGGTGTTCGTGCCACAAGTTTGACTCGATTTGTAGAAAATACATACAAGATTTAAATCTTTAAATAAATTTATTAAAAAACTAGATCAAAATATCTTTCCAATGATACTAATTATGTAATATAAATATTTATCCTATTTTAATATATAATTGCCGATAGTTATTTCGAGAAGTTTAGAACTATATTTATTCCGGGAGAGAGGGAGTATGTCGATAATCATTTCAGTCAAATGAAATGGCAATAGAGAGGAAAAGGGAAACAATATTAGTAAGCATAGTAACGTGAAGGACATACATGCATATGCATTTCAATCCAATATTTCATTGTTTGACTTCCGGGTGAGGCAGGTTTGGATCCATTAGTGTATGCAGGAGGCATGAGAACTCAAAAACAAATATAATCCAGTATTATTGTACGTAGTTTCCCATTAACATTCAGGTCTAGGTGGCCTACTATAATTCTGTAAAGTATGAAAATCTTTCATATTTGAGTTTAATAAACATCTGTTGATTGTAATTAATCTTAGACCATGTATCAAACATTTTGCATGGAATTAATTAGTAGATATAGCAAAGGATAAAGGACAGAATTTTCCCCGAAATCAATACAAAACTACAGACGATGTAAATTTTGACTGAACCTATGGCACCATATACTCGTCATGAGAATGAGAGGAACGCAAGAAGTGTTGCAGTATATAGCGCACCTCACAGTAGCCCATAATTGTACATTACTGATCTTATCGGTGACAAATGAAGATGTGATTAACGATGTTTGATGATTATTTTGATCATTTTTTATATGAAATAATCATGTGAGGCAAGCTTTATATAAAAATATATTTCTCCGGTTCATGCTACTTATGGAAGGTTTACAAGCGTACCAGATTTACCATGGCTGAGCCTATGACACATGGGCCCCACCTCTGAAATATTTTACAAGGTAATTGTTCTCTTGACGAGAGCATAAGAGTTGTATTTGATATCGGAACATATACTTGGTTCTGATATACATTAATTAAAATAAGGTAAAAGTGCACGTCATGGGGCATTGATCTCTATACGCGTATATATACAACATTTGCCCGGCTAGCTGTTAGTTGGGTGGATGGAATATTAAACAATGGTTGAGTATACGTATGTGACTCAAATTCTCGAGATACATATATGCACGTGTATGATTTCAACTTTTACTGGGAAGCTAACTGCCAGATCACAAGGCCCTGGTAGATACGCACCAAATCCCGATCTGCATATGTTTTGCTTGGCCGAGGGAAACGTCCTATCTCCTGCCCCTATATAAACTGACCCTGGCCAACAGGGGAGCCCCGGCTGGTTCCACGCATAGGCATATTACACATTAACGCAAACAACCACGTCCTGCTGCACATCGACATCTAAGTCGCCGAGAAGGGTTCTCACGCATCGACGCCTGGAGGCCATGCGAAGTCAAGCCTGCACGCCGAGATCATGTTGCTGCTGCACATCGACATCTAAGTCGCCGAGAAGGGTTCTCACGCATCGACGCCTGGAGGCCATGCGAAGTCAAGCCTGCACGCCGAGATCATGTTGCCTGGTAAGTATACATTAGTATTTATCTATAATCAATAAAATATGGCAAGAGCAAGCTGCTGGCTCTTTCAATCTACTATACCTCCATCATGAAAAAGGCTCTAGCAATTTGACAACGTCAGAACCCTCGCCGCGCGAGGTCGTTGTCAAGTTGTCGATGATCATATGGCAAGAGATCAAGCTGCTCGCTCTTTCAATCTACTATACATCCATCGTCAGAACCCTCGCCGCGCGAGGTCCAACAGCTCGACAACGTCAGAACCCTCGCCGCGCGAGGCCGTTGTCGAGTTGTCAATGATCGATCTGAGTCATGAAGAAAATCAAGACCGCACGAGTCGGGATTGTCTCACGTGATTCGATCTTAAACAACAAGCAAACATCAGATCGCCGATGGAGTATCAAACCAAGCAAGCAACTCGCTGGTTCGTGCAGCTGCATCACTATATATACATCATGCCGGCCAGTTCAGCCGACCGACTTGACAACGTCAGAACCCTCGCCGCGCGAGGTAGTTGTCGAGTTGTTGATGAAGAAAATCAAAGCCGCTCGAGACAGGAGTTCCCCGTCACGATGACGTGCTCACAAGATGCGAGAAGTTAGAATTGCTCTGCTCGTCATTATGAGAAAAATATCACGCTATGCTGCTTAAGAGGAGACCGTGGTGCTGTAAGCCTGGCTGCTCTTCGAAATACACATATACGTGCCGGTGCAGCTTGTTTTCATACGCATATACATGCCGATGTCCTGCTGTTCGAGAAGATGCCGTGTCAAGAATAAGATGACGGCGCACATGCTAGTTGCTGCATGCCTTCAAGGCTTCACCCAGAGGACAAAAGCTACCCCATGATCATGCTACCTGACGCCTTGCAAGTCTCGCCGGATGGTAATCCTGTCACACCGATGCATATACATATATACGCCGGCGGCACTCTTGCTTCTTCAAGAGGATGTTGTTTTAAGAATAGATGGCGGTGCTTGCTAGTTGTTCCACGCCATGCATATATACATCAGATGCTAAAAGCTTCCCAATGATCTAAGATGCTCCATGATCAAGTTGCTGCAGTCCTACGCGACGACCATACAAGTTGCGATGCAAGGCGTTGTTGCACATCAAGTCACTCATAACCAGGCCAAGCAAACAATTCTACGCGCATGCCGAGTTGCAAGTTTATGCAAGTCAAGTTTGCTGGTGCTTGTGACCATCTTCAGCATATCAGCCGTCTCGTTTCATGTAACTTGACAACATCAGAACCCTCGCCGCGCGAGGCTGTTTGTCGGATTGCTATTATTTTCTACTACAGCGGAGAGGTCGCGTTGGCCTGCTCCTTACTACTTTATACGATAGTGGAGAAGGTCGTATTGGCTTATCTCTATCGTTTTCTTCTACGCCGGATAGGTCGTATTGGCCTGATCCTTATTATTTCCTATGATAGTGGAGAAAGTCGTATTGGCTCATCCTATTGTTTCCTACGCTCGAGAAGGTCGTATTGGCCAGATTGAGTAAGTCATTGCAACCATGTTTGTTGTGGCGCGCGAAGTAATGCAAGTGACGCCGGGAGGTTGTCGACTTAATCTCATGAGAAAGCATCATTCAAGCAATATATACTTGCATCGTTATTGCGGGTTTTCCTACATTACTGCCGTACCATCACACGTCTAGTGCCGACGAGGCTAGACAGAATCATGGCCGAGTGCTGATGAGGCGAGGTCACTACTCCACCGACACGCCCTAATTAACGGATCGGATACACATTCTTGTCGGGCACCGACGAGGCTTAAAGCAACTCACACACGCCCGTGTTAATGAAGGCCGCATACATGACTGGGCACCGACAAGGCGATAGTCATCCCCTTCATCAACCAATTCCGTTTACTCCGACGTGGCGTTGGCGATGTCACGACCAAGCTTCGGTGACATGAAGCCACCCATATTTACCACGCCATATATCGCATATGGTCGGCGACGATCGATCAAATACATGACGACCATCTAGCGCAGCTTAATCGGAGGTTTTCCACAAGCTCGCCTTGCGGATATAATTAACGGTCGCGCCCAACAGGCCCCGGGAATCGGCGAACTACGCAATTATCCTACAAGTCGACCTCTCCTTAAGCATGACGCAGAAGACGGAAGAAGACAATTTTTCGTTGATCATGTATTTTGTATATTCAAGAAAGAATTAATGAAATATGTGGTTCTCGAATATGTGTGCACGTGTCTCCCGGCATTACATTATTTTATACTTGTCTTCGCTCGGTTTTCGACCAAACAAACGAAAATAAAATTAACTTACTTGAGACACAAAACTAAAACTGCAGCTCAGGAAACATTTGATGGTTTATATGTTAAAGCTTAAGCATTTGCTCAGGTACCTTAGATCGAAGACTGTGAGAGTATCCAGGTGCACACCAAGTCTCTGAACCTGCAAAATCAAACTTGTTAAGGTACAGATAAGCAACAGAGAGGAGGTAGATATGGAAGGCACCGAATTGGTGCATAATTATCAGGCAGAGCCGTATTGGGCATTTCTTCAAACATTTGAAGGGCACACAACACCAAGAGCAAGTAGACCTGTAGATGGGGTCTTCACGTTGGTGAGAGATGAAGGAGAAGACGCCCGAAGGCATCGTACCATGGTATGTATGCTAGGAGATGGAAGTGAAATAGAGAGGAAATGGTAGTTTACCTCCTTTGTTCATGATAGATCGGAGGTCTCGGGCGTCATCCGTGGGGAGGTGCTTGGCCGCTCCCCGGCCGGGCGAGGTGGCGAAGAGCACGCACGGACGGGGTTCCGCGCCGCGTGGTCACACCGGGCGACCGGTAACGTGAAGCCGTAAGCGCCGCCGCCGGTGCGGGGAAGTGGGCGCGGCGGAGGGGCGCAAGCGCCGAGGCGGGCCTGCGCCACAAATCGCCGGCTGCCGCCGCCGCCGCAGCTGCGCGCTGCCCCCCGCGGGCTGCGCCTGCCCCCGCCGCCCGCTAGGGTCGGGTTTTGAGGGGCACGGGTGTCGGGCGTGAGGATGGAGTGCAAGAGACGGGTCGGGCGGCGGGAAGAGCGAGGAGGACGCAGGCCGGCGACGAGGGCCGGCCTCGCTTGTACCGACGGCCGGGCGGCTCCGCTTCGGCTCGCCGACCGCTAGGAGCGACGAGGACGAGCGGTGGCGTCCGAGCTCGCTTTTTGCAGATCCGGGCCGTCCGATCATATTTCGCGACGTGAGCCCGATCTCAGCCCTCCGAATCCGCCGTAATCGTAGAAGAGAGAGATGTGTTTGAATAATAGGCGTAGCTATCTATATAAAGTGAATTCAACAGAATTATAACATGTTACGCCAAATTGTTATTATTCATTAAATGATGAACAAGTAATTGACATGTCAACAATTGAACAACCAAGGCGATTATAACCATGTTGCTCTCCCTACTCTAAAATTAGAAGCAGGGACCATCATTTGGTCATTCTTCAAAGGAACTTTGCAACTGTACCCACATGGGAAATCATGATGAACCTCCTAGTTACCTTTTCGCAAGTGTGGTCAGATCGCCTATGAACACTTCGACGGTGAGCAGAGGTACAAGCCCTCTTCTAGTTACCCCGCGCTCCACATCACACCAAATCCACATAGTTATCTTTTTTCCGAAGAAATCCACATAGTTATTTGGTCGCCACAATGGGCTTACAACGCCCGTAACATGTGGATTGTAGGAGTGGATACTCAACTCAATGCATCATTACTACAAAATTGATTATGCGTGACACCCATAAAATCTAACCGAGGTCACAAAATCCAACTGTCTTAGGTAATGGCTATGACTAATGGAGATAGGCGATTTGTAGTAACCAAGTCAAAGCATTATAAGGCATCCGTCTCAAAAAATGGCCTACTTTCGAAGGTGGTTGTAAATCAATTTTGGAGGCGGAGGTGTAATGTAAGGTCCGCCTCCCAAAAGGTCGTGGCCCAAAGATACCCCGCCGAGGCCCGATTTCCATCTTCGGGTTTAAATACACACACTTTGGTCACTTAGGGTTTTCATCACTATTTGTCCAAGCGACTTCCTCTAGCACGACTCACTTCCTCCGCCTCCCGCCTCCGCTCACCACCACTCGGCATCCTTCTCCCTATCCACTCCTAGCGTCCCTCACTGTCTCCACTCGAACTCCCACCTCCCTCTCCCGGCGACAACGAGCTGCTCCTCCCTAGGAGTCGATCACCTTGGGAAATCGGTTAATCGAAACCAATTGGTTCGGTTTCTTGACAAATTCGGTTACCTAAAAATCAAGAAGCGGTCGCTTAAATAAAAATATCCGAAATGAGAAAATTCGGTCTCGATTAATTCGGTTCGGTTTTGATTAGAACCTGAATTAACCGAGCAAAAAAATCGCTAGAAGAGAAAGGTGGAGGGACGGTGCTATCACCGATTGGTTAGAACCGTTGCCTCCATCTTGCCTCGCACGCGCAAGCTACTAGGTCACGCCATCACCGCCGCAAGACCGGTGACCAATGGGGATCAGCCGGTGCCACGCGCCGATGTGGAGCCGTGGCGCCGCCACTAGAGGCAACTCATCGATGAGGGAATGGGGGTAGAGCCGCCGCCGTTGGGATAGTGGCTCCGATGGCGCGGCGGGCGACATACTAAGGGGCGAAGGGCGGAGACGTGGAACTGCGGAAGAGGCGAGGGTGAGTGCGATGCGGAGCCATGTTGAATGTGTGCATGCCTTTGTATCGGAGCATTACATCTATTGTTACATGGGCTAAGCCATTTGGGTTGTGTTCTATTCTATGGGCTTTAAACATACTTCGATTTTTTGGTTTAATTTTGTTAACCGAGCCTTAACCGATTTAACCGTATAACTTTATGTTTATGAGAACTAGAAATCGAATAGGGAACCGAAATTCCCGGTTTTGGTTATTTCGGTTTTGGTTTCGATTAGTTGATTTAGTTCTCGGTTTTTTGTAACCAAGTCGACCTGGTCAATGGTGACGCCCCTTCCTCTCTAGTGGATCGGCATCGCTCCTCCTCCATCCGGTGGACTCGACATTGCTCCTCTTCCCTTTGGCGGATCCGGTGGCGAGCACCATGCCTTGACATGCTCGCAAAGAAGGGCCGCCCACGCCCGGCTCTAGTGGATGCACTTTCGGCGGCGAAAGCCGGCACATCCAACGTGGAGGTGGTCGTTCGTGCCCAAATCCGGTGAGGAGGAGGTAGATCCGATGATGGACAACGGGCGACGACGGTTGGTATGCCTCGCTCTTTGCTCTCCATCCCTCAGTTTTGCTCACCTCTCTTCATGTAGGGGCCGCGAGTTCATAGAAGAAATTGGTCGACGGCTCCCTCCCTCCACATCCGGTGGGTGCGGCGCCCCTTGCTCCCTCTCTCCCAACGACGTAACGAGCGTGCTTGGCGGTCAGGCCAATGGTAGATCTATCAATTTCATGGCCGGTGATGGTGGGGCTATCGGGCTAGGAATAGGCTCGCTAGTGAGCTCGTAAACGGGCGCTGGCGAAGCTCATGGATTTTTTTTTAAAAAAAAAAAGATTAACCGAGGTAGGCATCCTAACATGCCCCCAATAACAAAACCCTCAAAACAAAATTATAGAACCCCCCATAACTAGGTGTGAGTTTGAGCTTTTCTCCATCTATTATATTTGGATCTTAGAATAAGACCCGGGTATGGATTCTATCAATTCCAAGTCCTCGACATGTGCACTTTGTAGCAATATTGTTCCAAGTTCAAACACTATTCACAAGAGCCTTTTCCCCCTCTATGCTCTCTCCTCTCACGAGCTAATGCACAATGAAGCAAGTTTTTTTCACGAGAGTTGGAGACGGTTGAATCCGTACCTAAGGGAGCCTAAGATCGAGACATACAAGACGATGGGCTTATCCATTGGGGTCTTGATTTTGAGATCACCAAGCTCAAGCTCGTCTCCTAAACTTCCTCTGACCGAGAGATGTAGAGAGATCTTTGATATTGGATCGGATGAGGGTAACTATTTGAGAGAGAAGCGCCACCTTCTTGCAAGAACACATGGGGCTTAAAGATTTAATTTGGGGATGAACACAAGAGATTGATTGAGGGGAACCGTAACTTACTTGAAATGGATTGAAGATCTTGGATTTAGTAATCTCCTTCTTCACACACGAGACTGCTCCATTTCTCTCCATTCGTTTTCATAACATTACTAGTGATTTGCGCGCGCCCATGCGCGCGAGGGCAGGCCGGATGTAGATAATAGGCAATGCATGCAAGCAGTACATATCTCGATAGGATGTTCTTACAGAGATTTAACATAGACACTAAACATTTCTTGTGTATTCATCACAGCACTACCCTATCCCCTCAAATTAATCTAGCAGCAAGAGATCATCACTGGACATGGCCAAACCCATGAGCACCACAGTGTAGTAAGAGATCAAACAAATACATCACTGGCATGGCCATATCCTCCGATATATGGCATCACACCTAGGTAGTCTCAAGATTTAGCCGAACTGACAGCAGTAAGGTAGTAACCATGTAGATTGGTAAGAGAAAACAGAGAACAATGGGTGCGGGTCAAATGGACCTTGGCCTGTTGTATTGCCTACAAATCACAAAGCGATGCGACCCGGGGAAGAGACAAAGGCGTAAGAGAGCAAACCAAGCGAGTGGCCGATATAGATGATCTTGAACTTTCCAACAACAGATATTGTACCTTATGAGAGTTTCCATAGTATAAATCTTCATCATCTTGGACCCTGTAGAAATTGATCCGTCAATACTAAGATATATTATGAAAAGTTAACAATGCACACAACAACATGTAGAATCATTTAAATCAGCCTAACGTGTGAATGTTATTAGACGAATGTTATTAGACACGTACACTAATGGGAAGAGTGCTGCTGCAGCTCGATTCAAAAATAAGATGCAACCGACTTCTTCAACAAAGCTTGATGCGGTGCTCAGTTTACAAAAAGCTCCATCACTGGAATAGGCAAAGCTTGGTAATTCACAAAGTAGTGTTAAGAAGTTAGATGGCTACCAGGCATCAATTCAAATGTATAAGGTAGCACTTGGTTGGTCCTACAAGAACACAATGAAAGTATACCCGGAGCCTGGAGCGCCCAAAGTAGCATCTGCAGCTTCGTCATCATTCGGCATAACAAAGCTTACGGCGGGTTTTGGCACCCGTGGCCCGACCTTTGCATGTGAGTAGCAGTTAGGTACAGATGGAAAACCACACCGAATAAGTTGGAGGCATAATAAATATATTACCCTCTCGTACGCTTGTTTGACACTGATGTCTCAAGGGAAGCAAGATTCGGTGGCGGAGTCTGCAGTAAATAAGACACATGAGATTAGAGATGCAAAGTCTGGAATAGTTGTGGAAAGCTCTGAGTTCATATCATAAAAAAATTCCACCCAACATTCCTTTTACTATGGTCACCAGTTTTAAATGAAGTTCCTGAGCATTGTGGAAAAAAATGATGTGAATAGGCAAGCTAGCTTAAAAAAAAAAAACTAATGACTAATGCCATAAATATTCTTTGCACTTAGAATTTTGTAATCACTTAAAGAAGGCATTTTGTATTTTTCAGGTTTCAGTTTGATAAGAACTGTTTGGTCATTCAGTGGTCTGGAGACAATCCTAATAGCCTTGCAGGTGGGTTTGGCTACTGCTTCTTAAATGAGGAGTTGGCATTTGTGATCTTCTATATGTATCTACAGAAAATTGGCGCGAAAATAGTTTCATGATTTCTTACATTAACTTTTATGAGACCTTGGCATCTATTGTAGGTTTAACTCTGAATACTCCTGGTGATCTACAGCTCAAGGATGCATTTGCTACAATGAACTCACCAATATGGATGGATAGTAGCACACAACTAAGCAATGCAGAGAAATAGAGAATGCAGTTGGAGGTGCACTGGAGTTAGCGAAACTGACAGGATCTCGTGCTTATGAGCGATTCACTGGACCCCCCCAGATAAGGAAGATCTATCAGACAGAGCCTGATGTTTATCAAGATACTGAGAGAATATCTTTGGTGAGCCCATTCATGACATCTATACTTGTTGGAAGTGGTTGTCTCAGGTAGTGGACAGCAACTTGGCAGTGTTTATTGGAAGAAGGGCAGCCATGCTGTGTTGTCCTCCTTCCTGACACTCCCAAACTGAAAGGTCCTAAATGGCTAGAGGGGGGTGAATAGCCTAATAAAATTTTCTTCAAAACACTAGACAAACTTGTTAGAATAACAAAAGGCGATAAGCGCGTTTGCTCTAGCTCTACTTGTCGGCAAGCCTCCTATTGACAATTCTAGATGCTATGATCTCTAGTTCACACACAAAGGCTAAGTCACTACTTCACCAACTAGGTGAACTAGCTAGATTACTCTAAACAAGGCTAAGCAACTAAACAATTCTACTCAAACTACACTAGCACAATATATATGAAAGTAATGCAAGAGTGTAGAGGTGATATACCACAATGTCGAGGCTAGTCAATCCAATCACCGGGAAATGAATATCAATATAACCAATGAAGCCAATCACCAATGTATGACAAGAGACAAATGGAGACACAATGATTTATCCCGAAGTTCACTTGAGCACCCGTCAAGCTACGTCTCCGTTGTGTCGACCTTCTCACGTGTGGGTCGATGTGGAGCTCACTCCAAGCCAAATGCCTTTAGGCTTATCGCACCCAAAGCAAATGAGAGGTACTCACCGACACGAGCAATATATTAGAGTATCAATTTGGCACTCCGGAAGATCACAAACCCCTCACAAATCACCGGGAGGTGGGCAAGAACAATCACCGTCTCTTCCCAACCCTCCAACAATCTCCAAACCGTCTAGGAGTGGTGCTCTCCAAGAGTAATAAGAAATCCACAATTGCAATAACCACCTAGTGCCACAAATATAAATCCCGAAATGCAATGCACACTAGGTTTCCCAATCTCCTCTCAAGAACTCAAATCCACCAACGAAGTGGAGAGGAGAGGGAAGCAAGCCTCTTGGAGCTCTCAAATCGATCTCTAGCACAAGCTCCCTCGATTGATTTCAGCCCAAATCAATAGATCGAGGAAGGGGAGAAAATGAGAGCTAGGGTTTGCAAGAACAGCTCAAGAGGAGAGAAGCTCACTGTGATTTTCGAAATAGGCAAGAGAGAGAGCAGAGAGGGGATAGGCTCACATATATGCTCAGGCTCTCAGACTCCCAACGGGCAGATTCCCTCACCGCTGCTCAACGGTCGGCAGCAGCTCTCGGCGTCGCCCTTCCTCTGTCTCACGAAGTCACGAGCGGCGGCCAGGAGTTTTTTCTTCGAAGGGAACGAACCGGTTGCCTGCTCTGCTTGGATAGAAAGGAACGGACAAGTTGAGCAGCCCTCGTGCACCTTCATCGAACGGACCAGCGATGCCCTCATCAAATCGGACCAGCAGCACCTTCCTCCTGGGCCACGCGAGCTGCAGCGATGAGCAGGCCGGCCCAAACAGCGCAGCCTGTCCTCATTTGCTTTCTTTTTTTTTTTATTTAATCCGATTGACAAAATTCATTTGCACGTCGACCAGCAACCAGACCACATGGGCTTCACGTCACAAGCAAGCAAATGCAGATGCACGTCGGGCAGCCTAGCAAGCAAGGCAATTTGCAATACGTGTATATCCATGTATATACATATACATGTATATCTATATATGCACACGTGTATTGCAAATCCATTTCATTTTTTTTTTTTCTCTTCCAAAGATTCAATCAATTCTTGATCCAAATAATATGCTATCTCATTCAAAATATATCAAACCTCTTGAGCACATCTAGATGACATTTCTCAAACCTTTTCCGAGGAGTTTCTCAACGAGTCGACACGCCACTAACCCAAATGCATATGCAATTTGAAATTCAAATAGGTGGCACTAGGTGAGAAAGCGATTATGATTTTCTCCTCTTTATAGAACGGTTATTTATCCTAAATCACTCACACCCTCTATGGTGTCTTGAGTGTAAAATCAAAATGGCCCTATTGATATACCTTTTGCCTTGAGCCTATTTTGATCCTCGAAACCACTCCAAGTTGAGCACTTGATCATCTTTTGGAACACCACGATCCTTCCACCATGACCACCGTGCACCACACTTGAGTTGACCAATCTCAAACTAATCAAACACTTAGCATAGAGAGATTAGTCCTAGGATGTCACTAATTAGCCAAAACCAATCTAGAGATCTTCACAAACTCAGCTCAAACCTAAATTTGCAGCCATTCAATTCAAGCACAAATATTCCAATCAAAACTTCGAAAGCTTATCTGAACCTTATCTAGGGTGGCAAAAATATTTGCAATCACCTTAATCAGTCCCAACTGCCAACAATCCAACATTTATAGGTAGCAAGTTACTAATCTACTGCTATGGATTTAGCGGAAGATAAAAAACCTATGTACTCCAGAAATACAGGCAGTGCAGCACAGCTCAGACATTTAAAAAGTAATATTGGGATTCTGCTTCCTTGGTCCTTTCTCTTTTTGTTTATTCTAAGGGTTGCAGAAAGATGGGACTATACTTTTCAAATTTGGAGGAATCCCTCTAATACAGAGTTTTCTAATGTACAAATTAGCTCTGTGCATCTCGGTTTTACTATTTTGATGCCCCTTGTACCTAATACTATGCTGCAGGCATGTGAAAATTTAAAACCGGTAGCTGTCAGATTTGTCCTATTTGCTCTGTAGCTGATGTTTATTCACTACGTTGCTAGGGAACAACCTGAACCTTGTAATCAGAGACTTTTGTCTAGAAACAAAACTTGCTTGTAGATGCTGAATACTTGCGTGTCTACAATATTTTTTTTCTGTGACTTTTGTTCTTTATTACAACAATTTATACCTATACCCTTACAAATAAATTATGTACAACTGTAGAAATTAGCTCTTTGTATACTCTGCAGTATGAGTGTATGATGCTCAAAAACATTGGAGATGCTTCACCAGAAGCTCGGGTGCCAAAAGATTCAATTCGTTTCTGAAAAGCTCCTAATGTTGGATATTCTTCTTCATATGAAGTTGTAGATTTGAGCCTATGCATCCTGGAGGCAAAATGTTGAAATGGTGTTGGAGACTGAATGTTGTGTCAGCTATGGAACCATATAACAGAAGGTATTAAGATCATATTGCATGGCTCACGTATGTACTGTGCTTCCAGAGTTCCTATAGCTCGACAAATTCTAAAGTTTACAATTTATCTAGTCGTGATGATAAGAACTTTGGAAGGACTAATAAGATGAACAGGCCCAATGGATACAATAGTCGATATAGTGTGACTGATCCTGAATGCTATTCTTTTTCAATGAGATACTCATGTCATCTGATTTCTTATCTGTTGAGCCATATATTTACCTGTAATTTGCTTTTCATGTTTCATAATGTTGCCCAATCTGCCCGCTAACCAGGTACTTATCTAAGCAATCTGGCAATCTGGCTTAAGTTTGTTTGAACTCTGAATGTCCAAAAAGAACGGCTAGGCTGTAGGAGCCTCATCTTTGCCATCTCTGATTGACTTTGATTACTGTTGTTAGTTTGCTATGATGCACACTGGGCCATGAGGTCAATAGTGATGAATGTCGAGTGTTCTACAGTAAATTAGAAAGAGCAAACCTGACTGTAATCTTTATTTCAAAAGAACCTGATTGTAATCTGCTTCGATTCTAGTATTTCTGAAATAATAATTTATTATGCAGAGGCCAGAGGGAGAGGAACTGAGGAAGCCAGTCACTAACGACTGAATGCTCCCGACGCCATTGAATGATAGTTGGCGGGTGATTTGTTTATGTAAATCAAGGTTAAAAAACAACGAACCCTACATCACACAAGCCAACACGTAAGCATATTTATTTTCGAAAGGGATAATGTCCGCAAAGAAATAATGGGAACGAGATGAAGAGATGGGCTGAAGCAGACCGCCGTGCCGTAACCCTAACCCTAACCGAGAGAGAGGAGAAGGGAGGGGGCGCCCGCCCGCCGCCGCGCCGCCCGGCCCGCCGCGCTGGCAGCGCCGCGCCCTGCCGTGCCGGCCACCGGATCCCGTGCCGCCGCGGCCGCTGTGCCGCGCCGCGCCGCCGCGCGCCGTGCCAGCGCCAGCGCCGCGCCGCCGCGCCGGCCGGCGCCAGCCCACGCTAAGCCGCCAAAGACTGGGCCGGCCGCCGTGCCCCGCCCCGTGCCGGAGCCGCGGAGGTGGAGGCGCCGGCCGTGCGGGCGGCGCCCCTCCCGAGATGCGCCGCATCGGGAGAAGTCGGAGAGAGGAGAGCCTTCGGTAGTTTTTTTTACCGTGAGGAGAGACGGTATATATTTGGTAGGGCCGGCGGGGTGTTATTGCAAAAAAGGCACATAGTACGGGGTCCGTTTGAAAGAAATCCAAGCATAGTTACTCGTGAAAAGGAGGGGGCCCGAGCTGGCCGAACATGATTTCGCACAAACGGAGGGACTTTTTGCAAAAACGGACCAATCACAGATTTCGGGATGACGTGGACGGCGACCGCCGAGATGCTCCACACCCAATATTACTTTTAAATTTTCAATTGTGATTTTATTAAGCTCAAGAGAAAATGGGTTTAAAGGTCTATTTAGTTTCCCATTTTTGCCAAAAAATTTTTGATGTTTTGGCATCAATTTCCAAAATGGAACTAAACACGTGCCATGGTGAAGTTATACAAAAAGTTGAGCTTTTGCCATTTTGGATTTGGCACCGTGAAGGCCAAAAACGCCATAATGAGCCCGAAACTAAACACACCCCTAAAATTTTCGACATTTTGCATTTCCATTCTAAAGGAGTTGGCATTTTTTTTTTTTTTTTTCAAAAGCGAGCTCAGCTCGCACTTCATTAAGAGAAAACAGATAATTCAACAATACACGACCTTTGCCAATCCCATGGTCAGATGCGAGGGAGGGAGCGTAGGTAAAACACTAAAAGTCACCGGCACAAACAATAGCGCTGGAAGATATAAACTAAAACAACTAAGTTAGGGCTACGGTGGCTAGGAAGACGAGGGAGCGCACAGCAAGCGCTCAACCGTCTGCGCCTTTCATTTGCATTCCATAGGAACTAAACAGGATCATAATAGAAAGTAGATATTGTTAGGTGGATCTCCACAGCCCCAGTCCAACGACAGGGCCCATCCTTGGTTCGCGCCCTGATCGGGCGCCCCCCCAAAGATGGCTGGTGGGCCCCTGTCGCGCAGCGCTATATAAAGGAGGTGGGGGGCACAGGGCTCTAGGTACGAGGTTTCTCTCCGAGCCGCCACTCCTACCTACATTCCCCCTTCCGATCTTGAGGGGCGCGCCGACCCGACGGGAAGCACCACCGTGACCGCCGTCGCCATCGCATCTTCGCCGGACTCCTCCCAAGCAACGCCCCACCGCGTCAACCTCTCCTTCCCGATGGCCGACGGATCGTCATCCCTCCGCCCTCCCGCACCTCCGACCGGATCCGGTATGACGCCCATCTACTCTTCCTTCTCCCTCTTCCGCGGTGCTCCTCTCTTACATTCTAGTAGATCGTCTAAGTAGGATGTGATACATACCCAAATCAATCACTAGATCGCTCATCGGACACCTAACCTAGTCGATCCGGTTTAACATTGGTATCGAGAGCCCGCTAGGGTTAGGATCTAGTAGAGTTGAGAACGGATTTGAAGAAATCCAAAGTAATCGATAGGGATTGGGGAAAGTTAGTGAAACCCCTAACCCTAGGCGTTAGAAATGGATCCGGCGAGGCCATCCATGGCACTCATCGGCCTTACCCGCCACCACCGCATTGCGTGGGGTGGAGACGCCTGTTACCGCCGTTGGCTAGAACAGATGATCCGCACCAGCCCGGCCGCCGGCCCCATTTCGGGCCAAGGCGGTGGGCGCCGAGGTAGCCATCGACCGGCCGTGCGCTCACCCCTAGGGGAGCTCACCCGCCGGGCGAAGGGGCTCGCAACGGAGCCGCTTTCTCTCGCCGGTGGCCGCGAACATGGACCCGGTGTCCTCGCTGCCGCCGTTTTTTTTTTTTTTCACTTTCGGTGGAGAAAGCAGAGAGACGGGGCCAAGCGAAAGTGGAATGGGAACCTAGGGTTCCGGGGGGCACCGGCTGCGGTTTTTTGTTCCGGCGATCTGGCCGGACGGCCGTCGGATCGTGATGCACGGTCGCGATTGGCCATGGTCCGATCCGCCACATTTGGCCCGGGCGGGTAGCGAGCACATTCCGGCCCAGCCCACGTTACGGCCGGGCAAGGGGAGTCGCGGCGCGCTGTCCACAAAGATGGCAGGCCGGGCCGAATCTCGGCTGGGCTGGTTGGTTCGCCCGGCCGGCGTGAATAGTAACAATTTTCAATTTTTTCAATTTTCGTAAACATTTTTTGATGCATATTTGATCATTTGAATTGAAATTTGATTCTAATCTCTATGCAAAATTTGTCCAACGATAATTTTGTTAAGGGAATAGTTTCAGTATTGTTGAGTTTTCGGAAAATTAGAATTATGGAATTTTATTCATGTTTCCGCTGCGTAATTTATTGTATTTTTTCTCTAATTAATTTTGAACCAACGAGATAAATTAATTGGAGAAAGAAGTTGATCATGGTATTATTATTTTGCTGACCAACGTTGCCTATAATAATGCTATGGTTTTATCAAGGTTATGTACTATTTCTATTTCGCCCAACGGTGACATAGAAGTAATGCATATATGCTCGTGGTTATTATAATTTTCTAATATTTCTCACCTCATTTTGGATTGTGTTTTCAGGAAATTTCAACGTGCTAGCTTCCATCAAAGAGATCCCACTTCTCAAAGGGGAGAACTACATTGAATGGAAGAAAGGCATTGATATTGCCTTCATGTTTGCCGAGGTGGATGGGTTATCAACAACCGTGTCGGTCCTACCGCCACCTGCAGGCACCCGTGAGGGCAGATGGTGAGACCGATGTTGCATGGGCAGCAAGAGAGAAGGCACATGCTAATGCAGTCATGGCCTTCGATCTACACAAAGTAAGGTGGAAGGGAGATAATAAAAAATGTGTGACCTGTCATTAAGCACACCATTGACCCAGCAATAGCGGGCTCCTTTCGTAGCCGGAAACATGACTCGAGTACCTTGATAAGATTAAGGCCCAGTTCATCGGCTCCATTAAAGACCTATGCCACACGGCTAATAAAACTTGTTGGTGACCGAAAGGTACACCGAGGGTAGCGTTAGAGATCACATCTATAAGATGGGTACTCGCGACTAAAGCCGAAGCCAATGGGACCGGCTCCTCCACCGGAGTTTCGATCCATCCGGTTTTTGTTTCATCGCCAAAGGAGTATGAAGCTTTTGTTGTGAACTACAATGCTCACCCGGAAAAGTGGGACTTAGAGAAGTGCACAGACCATGTGCGCAGTAAGAGGAGGGAAGGTTGAAAGCCTTAAATGGTGGAAACATCAACCTTGTGAAGGATAATGATAATAAGAAAAGAATAATCATCCTTCCCCTCCAAGGCAAAGAACAAGGCTCCCATGCAGCACCAACCCTAGGTTCCGGCCTCGACAAAGCCCAAAGAAGCGGGCCTGAAGGGCGGAATGACATTGTGTGTCATCACCGGCGGCTTCAAAGGGCATATCGGGAACAATTGTCCGCTTATCCGAAGATGCCGATGGCACGAGAAAGGTGAGAATGTAATTACATTTGTAAATGAAACCCACAGTATGTCGCTTATTCCAAAACTACTTGGTGGATTGACTCGAGCAACCGTTCATGTTGCTAATTGTTTACTGGATTCCGTTCGACGAGAACCACGCAAGAAGAAGCGAAAGATGGGTTAAGGTCGCAAATGGAGTTCGGCGATGTAGAGGCCATTGGTGATCTACCTTCGGAGCTTGCTACGGGCTTCACACTCGCTACTTGAGGCGTTCTTTATGTTCCTTCATTAAATAGAAACTTGATAAGTGTATCTCGTTTAGATAATGATGGATATGATTGCCATTTTGGTAATGGCGGATGTGAGATAACATTTAATAATGCATGTGTTGGTCTTGCCTTCCCACAAGACGAGCTTTATTTGTTATCCATGAGTAATGATGTGAATGTTGTTTGCGATGTTGATAATATTACACGCGACAATGTGAATGTGACCTTATCTGTGAACAAGAAAAAGAAAGAGAACTCCTAATGAATCATCGAAATTATGGCAATCGCTGCCTAGGCCATATTTCGAGGGGAGAATAGAGAGATTAGTGAAGAATGATATTCTTCCACCATTAGAGTTCTCTGAATTAGAACAATGCATTGAGTGCATTAAAGGAAAGTATGTAAAGAGCGTTAAGAAAGATGCCAAACGAAGCGCGGGAATATTACAGATAATCCACACAGATATCTGTGGTCCATTTCCAGTGCGTAGTGTGGATGGTTATGATTCATTCATAACATTCACTGATGATTACTCATGTTATGGCTATATTTATCCAATTAAAGAACGTTCGAAGCGTTGGATAAATTCAAAATATTTAAGGCTGAAGTTGAAAATCAGCATAATTTGAAAATAAAGATAATCGATCCCACCGTGGAGGTGAATACTATGGTCGGCATACCCCTTTTGGTCAAGTTCCCGGACCTTTTTTGCAAGGTACTTACGGGGGAAAATGGAATAGTTGCCCATTTATTCTTTACGGGCGATCCTGTGAGAATGGAGTAGCCGAAAAGACGTAACCGTACTCTTATGGATATGGTACGTAGCATGATTAGCTATTCCACACTACCGTTAAGTTTGTGGATGGAGGCTTTAAAAACCGCCATTCATATTCTCAACAGAGTGCCTAGTAAATCGGTGCCAAAAACACCGTATGAGTTGTGGACGGAGAAGACCGCCTTCACTCAACCATTTACGTGTGGGGGGAGCCCTGCCGAGGCTAAGCTATTTAATCCAAACATTGGAAAACCGGATTCCAAGGCGGTGAGTTGTCACTTCATTGGCTATCCGGAAAAGTCAAAAGGTTTTCGTTTCTACCGCCCCGACCGACATACAAAGTTTGTAGAAACAAGACACGCTGTTTTTCTAGAGGATGTAATGGTCGTGGGGAGCATGGTAGCTCGAGATATTGATCTTGAGGAGAAGAGGGTGTATGCACCTACTCCGATGACTCAAGAGCCATTTTTTTCACACTACTGTTGTTGCTGCACCAACAAGACAAAGATACTTGTGGTGCAAGCACTGTAGTTAGTTCTCCTGTGGCACCGGATAATGTGCAAGAGGAACCTATATTACAGGATTCTATAGAACATGATGCCACACCGGGGGAGCTAGAACAGCGACCTCAAGCTGAAAATGTACCAAATGTTGAGGCCCCTAGAAGGTCTCAAAGAGTCGAAAACCCGCGATTCTCGACGACTATGAAGTGTATACCCTAGAAGAGGGTCAAATGGAGGGTGATCCCACCTCATTTGAAGAAGCCATGAGAAGCGATCATTCTTCTGAGTGGCTTGAGGCCATGAATGAAGAAATGAAATCAATGAGTTCCAATGAAGTTTGGGACTTAGAAACAATTCTGAAGGAGCCAAAACAAGAGGGTCGCAAATGGGTCTACAAGACGAAATATGACTCCCAAGGGAATATAGAAAAATACAAAGCGCGGCTTGTGGCAAAAAGGTTTCACACGAGAGAGAAGGAATTGATTACAATGAGACATTTTCTCCGTCTCTAGTAAAGATTCTTTCAGGATCATTATGGCCTTAGTGGCACATTTTGATTTAGAGTTACATCAGATGGATGTAAAAACGGCTTTACTAAATGGGGATTTGGAGGAAAATGTTTACATGGCACAACCGAAAGGTTTTGTTGTGAAAGGGAAGGAAAATATGGGATGCCGTCTAAAGAAATCCATTTATGGATTAAAGCAAGCCTCTAGACAATGGAACTTGAAATTTGATCGGACGATCAAAAGGTTTGGATTTAAAGAGAACGTAGAGGACAATTGTGTGTATACAAAGTTTAAGAATGGGAAATACATTTTCCCGATTCTATATGTTGATGATATTCTACTTGCAAGTAGTGATGTTGGTCTACCGCAAGAGACAAAGAAATTCTTGTCCTCTAATTTTGATATGAAAGATCTCGGGTGAAGCCTCTTATGTTTCGGGCATAGAAATTCACCGAGATAGACGTTACTGGGGGTGTTGGGACTGTCTCAAAAGGCTTACATTGAGAAAGTCTTAAAGAAATTCAGTATATGCACAAATGTAGTGCATCGCCTCGCTCCTATAGTCAAGGGTGAAAGATATGGGGAACATCGGTGCCCTAAGAACGCAGTATGAACGTGATCACATGAAAAATGTTCCATACGCTTCAGTTTGTCGGAAGCTTACAAGACGACAAGTGTGCACGCGCCCCGACTTGGCTTTTTGTGACCGGGTTACTTGGCGATTTGAGAGTGATCCAGAGCCGAACACCGAAATTGGTAAAGAAAGTCTTGCGATATTTGCAAGGTACGAAAGGCCTCATGTTGACATATAGAAGATCCGATTCCCTAAAGATATTAGGATACTCAGATTCAGACTATGCGGGAGATGATAGAAAATCCACATCTGGATATATCTTCACTCTCGCAGTGGAGCTATTTCGTGGAAAAGCTCAAAACAAACTGTCACTACATCGTCCACAATGTATGCCGAAGTTTGTTGCTTGTTATGAGGCAACGGGGCAGGTGAACGGCTAAAGAAGTTCATGCCCGGTCTAAAAGTGGTTGACGACATCCATGGACCACTAAAATTGTATCGCGACAATGAGCCGCCGGTAACATATGCTCACAACAATAAGTCAAGTGTCTGCTGCCAAACACATTGACATAAAGTATTATGTTGTGAAAGACAAAGTCCGGGATAATGTGATAAGTCTTGAACATATAAGCACAGTTAAGATGTTAGCGGATCCGCTTACAAAAGGTTTACCACCCAACGTGTTCGAGAGAACATGTAGCCGCATGGGTTTAGGGGAAAACCTGTAATTCCCGGACTATAAACGCCCAAAGGTTATCTATTATCAGAATAGATACGCACATTGTAGTGATTAAATCTATCGGCGATCGACCGTGGACGATGAAGCTCGCTCTATGTGCTGATCTATGATGAAATAGGTAAATACTGTGGAAAGTAAAGGTAAAGTTATGATATGAGATCAAGGGGGAGATTGTTAGGTTGATCTCCACAGCCCGCCCCAACGGGGCCCATCCTGGCAGTTCTCGCTCGACGATCGGGGCACCCGCCCAAAGATGGCTGGTGGTGGGCCCGTCGCGCGGCGCTATATAAAGGAGGTGGGGGACGGGGCTCTAGGTACGAGGTTTCTCTCCGAGCCGCCACTCCTACCTACATTCCCCTTTCCGATCTTGAGGGACGCGCTGACAGCGACGGGAAGCACCACCGGTGACCGCCGTCGCCACTGCATCTTCGCCGGACTCCTCCGCAACGCCCCACTGCGTCAACCTCTCCTTCCCGATGGCCGACGGATCGTCATCCTCTGCCCCTCCTGCACCTCCGACCGGATCCGGTATGACGCCCATCTACTCTTCCTTCTCCCTCTGCTGCGGTGCTCCTCTCTTACATTCTAGTAGATCGTCTAAGTAGGATGTGATACATACCCAAATCAATCACTAGATCGCTCACTGGACACCTAACCTAGTCGATCCGGTTTAACAGATATAATGTACACATGTTTATATACACACACGAGAGTCTAAAAAACGCACGTGGATGATGACAGATTTATATATAATGTAAATAAAAATACTAACATACACACAGCTGGAAAATAGAAAATAATACGGTACATTGATTAGCTAGTAGTATATGCGTACTAAGTGTGCATGGCTATTCCCGGACCATGCATGCACCTCACACCTGTCCAAGTTGGAGCAGCGACGACAAGTCACCGCTTGCACCGTAAGGAGACTCCTCCAGATGCTGAACCCGGCACCGCCGCCCCATGGGAATGGGTCGATAATAGAACAGCTCGCCGGGAGCACGGCCTGCCGCAGCCACCTTCCCGTCGTTGATCCTCGGAGCCCGTGAGCACGCCCGCAGAGACGCGAGAACGACCACCAGCCTTTTCGTGTTCGTTTGCCGGCCGGGGACGGGGCCGCCGGCCTCCAATTTCACGGGCACGATCTTGGTTCGCCGCCGCCGCTCGCCGTCGTCGGAGACAGCAGCCACGAAATGACTTTGCGGAACAGAGGGAATAACGGCGGCTCCTGCTCTTTCTTCTCCTTCACGGCGCAGGAGGAGATCACCTCGTACGGAGCTGCCGCCGCCGACGCCGGTTCTCGTGGTTTGCCGGCCAACTTGCGCTGCTGCTGATGATGATCTGGGCGGCCGGATGATGCTGGCGGAGGCGGCGCTTCCATCCTGAGGAGCTGCTCGAGGCTTGGCCGTCGTCTCTTCATCGCCTCCCGACGGCGCTCGGCCATCCCGGCCGCCGTGCCGTTGTTGCCAGATGGCTTTTGTTCGTCGCATGTACGGACCGCGGCGTCACGCGCGCACGACATCGCCCGGAAGACCGCCGCGAACGGCGAGCATATGAACCTCTTGACGTCGTGCCTCCTGGTGGTGGTGGTGCCCTGCCCCGTCGTCTTCGCCTTCCCGCCGTGAAGGAGCCGACGCAAAGGCGACGACCTAGCAGGGGTGACTGCTGGTGGAGACCATTCGCCGACCAAGAGCGACGCGGAGTCGTCTTCGTTGCGGACGACACCAGCAGATGCCATTGGTGGCACGCGGGGCACACCGTCGTCCCTTCTCCGGTAGTCGAAACGACGATGATCACCTGAGGCACACGAGGAAGAAGAGCTAGCACGACTCAGTTCTTATATATAGCCGCGAGACGAGTACCAAAGTGCTGGTAAGTGAGCTAGCTAGGTTGTTGCATGTGTTGTGGAGCTTAATTCTGGCGATCGATCGAGTACGAGTAGATAGGCTTCAGTGAGATTTCGATGCATGGGTTGCCGTGGTTCGTTCAACTACCGGCGTATACTGAGACTGTGACGTCGTTTTGGTTGGTTGGGGAGGTTTCGAAATTGCAGTTTTTGTGAGGAACGATATGCGTGTGGTATTGGCATAGTATGGTCCAGTGATCAAGAGCATGACAGGCAGGGTTGCATGCATGCCACGCAACTACTCCAATTCCTTCATTAGGTGTGCCCAACAAAATTGATAGGTCGTACTCACTACTAAGTCCATCCAAATTCCAGTTTACTGTAAGTTTATTTGTTCGAAGTCAAACAGTTGAAATTTGATCAAATTCGTCATCTATTTTCTACTAAGTATATTGCCCGTGCTTAACGCTACGGTTTTATTTTTAGGGTTGCCATGTATAAAGTTATGTCTGCATTTAACATCTAAGACATAGTGGAATGCTTGTGCTAAAGCTACAATGAAACCCAAAACTCAATCAAATTCATGTCACAATTTTCATATGGACACTTTCCATACACAAACTTATTCACAAATATAATTCCAAACGTTTACACTGCAGCTATAGCCACGTGCTAACGGTAAAAACAAAAAGATAAACTTTGAAAATGAGTTATCATATTGTTGAGTTCTTCATAGAAAATATATAATAAAAATTTAATAGAAGAACCTATAAATATCCATCCTTCTTCCTCCACTTTACATCCCTCATCCCAGCCTCCGTGATGGCCTTGCCACCTGCTTAGAGAAAGCACATCAGGAGACACCTGCACCTGCACAGCCTGGAGTCCGCTCTTCCCTCACCATCAGACCTTGTAATACAGAAATAAAGATATGGGATATTTAAATGCATATTAGATCGAGGCCCCAAAATGGAAAACAATAAATGACTGATATTACTAAATATTTAATCCACCACGTTCTCCATTCTTCGAAGTTGCAATGGTCTGAACCATTTTTCTCCAAGATGATGTTGCAACTGTGCAAAGCTTCCTCTGCAGTCTGAAAATAGAACCTGTGAGCTGAAATGCTCATGATATCATACTTCGCCTCAAGGGCAACCAACAAAATGAATCGGTAACTGGAAAAGACAAAGTAAAGGAAAAAGGTATCATAAAGGAAGTGTGCATGTCTCCAGGCAAAAAAAAAAAAAAAAAAAAAAAAAAAAAAAAAAAAAAAAACCCCGTCGGGGCTCTGCAGCTAGCAAACTGCAACCATGATCCATTGCTGAAGGCAAGGTTGCAGCTCCAATTTTTCATTTATCCCAGCTCCCAACTTGATTCTTGCAACCTTGCCTTCAGCAAGAAGGAATACATGGTAGCGTCAATTCCAATAATCAATTGCACAATACTTTTAGGGATGCGTGTGAAAACATGACATTAATTTTAGGCATAGTGGCCACCCCATAGACTGCAGCACCAGACCAGGAAAAACAGGAAACTCAACCAAATTCAATCCAATCAGAACGAGCCAGATAGTGTACTCCCTCCGTCCTAGTGAGTTTTGTCGCCTGATTCCGCGCCATCTTATTCGATACTTCGTCTTATTCAAATTTTTTTGTATAAATATAATTTATTTTGTTACGACTTATTTTATCAATAAAGATACTTGAATATTGATTAATTTATTTTCTGATTTGCATAAATATTTTGAATAAGACGGATGGTCAAACATGAAGTCAAAAAGTCAAAAACGTCGGTCAGCATGGGGACGGAGGGAGTACCTGCCATTGGTGCTCGTCGTCCTTGGATCGTCATCGTCATCGTCGTGTGAGGGATGCTCAGGTTGGTCGACGATGCCAAAAGCTAATGATCCAGTATGTCACTCAGCAGCAGAAGTATTTCGATAGGTTTTCCTGGAATTCGGCTAACTCTCCCATAACAAACCGAAGAACCAAGCTATATTTGCCAGTGCCAATATCTCCAAGAAGAACCTAACAAATCTCTACTATATTTGCCAGTACTGGTGATCAAGATCCGGCCGGCCGCAATTCGATCAGCGACCAAACTAAGAAATGAAATTGATCGCCTGGGAAAGAATCTTGCCTAGCCTGAACTCAAAACGAAGTTTTGAACCAAAAGCAAAGACAATAAATAAACAATGCTCCAATATCTCAACCACTCATGCTATCCCATTCGACTCGTATCAAAACTTCTCAGTTTTAGGGGTAAAAAAATAAATCATGACTCATTAGGAATTAAAAAAATAGACTTATGTACTCCAACTGCATCTCTGGTCCATTCGACAATTCAATATGCACTTCAATATGTACCGAACTGCTCTGATCCCTGGTCCTAGTCTCCTTAGATGAATTTATTCCTAAGTACAAATCAAATTAGGGATCGATCGTAGGTATGGACATGAGCGACGACGACGCGCATTAATAAGATCAGCTGATTATGCATGCACCCGGATCTTAAATATCAAAGGACTGAACGTATGCCTGTCAAGGTAATCTAGCATATGGATCGTTTACCAGAATACCCGATCTGGAGTGCTGAGATGATGGGCCTCGTCGTTGCCGGCGATGAGCAGCATTGATCAGCACCAGCTGTGATCTGCATGGTAGATTTCAAAATCAAAAAATGAAAAACTGTCTGTAAAGACTGAAAGAATGATCGGCGATCTAGACGACAGGACTAAGATGTCTTGCCTCTGATCTTGGGCTTGCAGGTGATCAAGGGAGGCTGCTGCTATCACCTGGGCCTCGTCGGCGACGGGATCAGCCGCGTCGGCACGGGTGATCTGCGTCTGGCCGCCAGTGATCAGGTCCGTGGACCCTCCGAACGCGCCAAGACCGATTCCGCCCTGGGCCTCGTCGGCGACGGCGATTAGGTTTGGCGGCCCTCGGTGACGACGGTGATCTACGACGGCGATCACGGCAAGAAGGATGCCGCCCTGGGGATAGTGAGATTCGTTTTTGAATCAGTGCGGTTCCTTCACGTGTTTTTTTTTTTTCATTGAGTGGCTTAGGATTTGAACCGTGGTTGTTCCCTTGCGGGTGTTAGGCTGAGCACGGATGTGAGGGTGTAAGACCTCTGGACAAACTTTGAATCTAGCTCTTGGTTCGTGGATCCGTTGGTTGGTGTTCGTCGGTCCAAAAAATAGAAAGAAGTGGTGTCTTATAGTAGAGATTTTTTTCATTGAGTGGCTTAGGATTTGAACTGCGTGGTTGTTCCTTGCGGGTGTTAGGCTGAGCACGGATGTGAGGGTGTAAGACCTCCGGACAAACTTTGAATCCTAGCTCTTGGTTCGTGGATCCGTTGGTTGGTGTTCGTCGGTCCAAAAATAGAAAGAAGTGGTGCCTTATAGTAGAGATTCATTGAGTGGCTTAGGATTTGAACCGTGGTTGTTCCTTGCGGGTGTTAGGCTGAGCACGGATGTGAGGGGTGTAAGACCTCTGGACAAACTTTGAATCCTAGCTCTTGGTTCGTGGATCCGTTGGTTGGTGTTCGTCGGTCCAAAAATAGAAAGAAGTGGTGCCTTATAGTAGAGATAAAGTATATTACATTGGTGTATTTATTTAAATATATATATGTTAGTATATTTCTTAAAAAGCTTAATTCTACTTTAGAAATTAATGTAAAATACAATTTGGAACGCAGAAACTAGTTATTTAAAATGAAAAGTAAGTCTTAATGATATAGAACATTGCTAATAAACTTGTTCAACCATAGTCATGATACTTGCAAAATTGCATACTCTCGGCTCCTTAAACTTGTTCTAAGTTCTCGCCCACGCCCTGACACTTACAATTACACATTCGGCTCTCTGACCTGGTATTGTGCCATCCTACTACTCCACCCCTTGTCTTCCCACTCCTTGCGGCAACAAGACCGTGATCGCCTTGTCAAGCCGCACGTGCTTACTCACCGCATGATCGTGCTTTCTCGTGATTGTCCCGTTGTACCCACGCCGCCATGCCAAATAGTTTTTTTACCATACATGGTGCCTATAACATCTAACTAGGTATTTTTAAGACCATGTCAGATAGCTCTATAGAGAGATATTAATCTTGTCTTGTTGCCAAAAGGTTTTTAGCACGTCACATAGCTCTAATTTTAGTGGATTCTTCTTCTTCTTGTCCTATATCTCAAATGCTTGTCAAGAATGTCTTTTTTTAATGGTGATTTCACTAAAAAGTTTATATGCAACCATACCAGGATATGGTTGTTGTCTTCACCCGACTTTATATGGCCTTAAAACGGACCCTCGTGATTGGCATAAGCGGTTTGTGTCTATCATATGGGTTATTTGCTTTTCACCAAGTGATCATGATCTGGATCTTATTTATTCATTAGTCACCGCGTGGTCGTACTTTGCTTCTTCTATATGTCGATGATATGTTGATTACGGGTAATAATAAGGATCACATTTCTTATGTGAAGCAACAACTCAATAGTGAATTTTAGATGTCTCATTTGGTCCTCTTAGTTATTTCTTAGGCATTGAGGTCAAGCAATCCACTAAGGGATATCACCTATCTCAACTAAGTACATACATGATCTCATTCAGACATCATTGACAACCGAATTGTTGCTACACATATGGATCTTCACTTTCGGCTTCATCTTCTTGATGGGGTGAATCTTGCGGATCCCCGATGATATCGATATATTGTGGACAACCTTGTTTTATCTCAACGTCACCAGGTCGATATTGCTCATGCCCTATCCATATTTTGAGTTAGTTTATTTGTGCCCCAACTTTTGTTCATTTTGGACATTTACTTCATATGCTACATACTTACGAGGGGACATCATCTCAGAATTTATTCTTTGCACATGATAGTCCACTTCAACTTCAAGCTTACTCGGATTCCATCTTCTCACAGCGAGTCCCCACACCTTCATGACCTTCTTCGCCTCCTACCATAACGACCTCATCACTCATGGATGCACACCCCTACACCATCGTGGATGGATGAGGCACCTTGACAACATGGTAGCACACACATGCAGGCCCGTTGTTGCGGTCTGGCAAGGTGAGTGCAATGTACGGTGTAGGCAGGCGCAACAGATCTTGGTGTGGTCGTGCGTCAACAACGCGGGGCATTGTTTGGTTTGCTCCCTTGCCTAGGAGATGCGGCTAGGCAAGCACATCCGACCCTAGGCGTTGGGTCGAACGATCGGCGTCGCTACGGGCCAAGTGTGCTTTCTAGGGTTCAAAGCAAACAAGCCCACGGTGTCTTTGGAGAGGTAACCCTCGCACCGACCCCCGGTAGCTCTTGGCCCGCTCCTCCCGGGATTTTTCGGGCACACAAACCTTCACCACCAAGAAGGTCTAACAAGGAACCCTCGCGTCACCAAGGATGGCCGGACCAATGCCATCACCGACTGTTTCCTTGGTTGTCTCAGGTGCTTCGCAGGTGTTGAAGATATTGGAAGTGAGCCCTCACCATGACGAAGGTTGTCCCATGAGTCGCGGGGTCGGAAGACGGGTAGCGGCCGTGTCCGAGCCGGCGGTGGTAGGGAAAGATGGAGATTAGGGCTAGCCAAGGTGCTCGAGTTCTTTTACCAAAATAGCCCATGGTAGAAATGTACGGAAATGTCCCTGCGAGGGCCCACTTGTCTGTGAAATCATAATTTGTACCCTATTGTAATCCACCAACCGACCTTTCACTTCCCTATAAATAGCTAGACTTGATACGGAAAGCGGGGGCGGTTGGTGGCCAAATTTATTGCCATTTAATCAAATCATGTTTTACCGCCCTCGCAAGTTGTCCTGCGCGCAAGCGCGGCCAACCTCCGATCGCCCCACCCTCGGCAACCCCAAACAAAGGTGGAGTTGAACGGAGGTCCACTCGTGCACTTTGTTACCCTCCCCTCTTCTCGTCTCCTCTCCTATGGGAAGCCCTCGCCCCTCTTGCCGCCACCTCCGATGGCGAAGGTCAGAGGGGCAGGAGTGAACCCCACACAAGGGGTGTCTTGAGCGAGCATAGTGTAGCCATGAAGCATCGGGGCGACACGAGGACAGTGTGGGGTAGGGAGTTAGACTAGGATGGTGCAATGATAAAAGTATACCGAGCTAGTTTAGAGAACCCAGAGTATGCAATTTACAGGCATTGGGGCATTGGGACCAGAACAAGAACTCGGGGCAAGTTAGAGCTGAATATTCAACCTATAGGTATCAGGACCTAGATAAGAAGCCAATACAAATTGAAAGAATAACACAATTATTTTAGAATAAATTTATAAAAAGTACAAAGACATTTCACCACAAAGAATCTAACCGAATTAAGCTCAGTTTGCATGAGTCAATTTTTGAAGCAAGAGGGGAAACAATTCATTTGTTATAACATATATGGAGACCTATATTCATATATAGAATTTTATAAGTCTTCTAACTAGCTAGTTCTATGAAGTTAGAGCACAAACATGAGCAATGTCGTCAGATGAAAAGGAAAACAAATCCACTAGTTAAAATTTGAATCATTCATTTATAGGATATAAGAATTCAAGCAAACAATTATAAAATTTAGAGGTGGATATAGACTTTTTGGGTCTCCAATCTAGATGTTCATAGAGACATCGACAAATTAACCAAGCTAATATCGTAGGTGCATGTAAATATAATAATTTTACTCCCTCCTGTCAAATTAGAAGTCCTTTTTGGTTCCTAAATCAAATTTCGCTAGTTCGGTTTTAACGAACTTTTACAAAAGTTATCAACACATACAATTTCAAACATATGTTGTAAATGATGGTGTATAGAACTTGGACTATGAAAAAAAATGCTAAAGTGACATATTGGAAGAGAGCGAGTATATATTTATCTGATTTTTATTTTACCATATAGGATTTGCTACTAATAAGCTTGTAAAATTGTGCGACCCAACGTGTTGTTTTACCCAGAATCTATACTTGAACGGCACGACGTGACATACTTGATGCACAAGACGAAAATGGAAAAAACACGGGCCCGATCGATGGGATACGCGCATCACGAGGCAAAATCAACGGCCAGCAGCGTCCGTCCGCCCCATACCGGTCGTCCGCGCAGGCGCAGCAACAGGAAACCCTGCTAAAACCCCCTCGACGATTTGACCCCCACCGCCGGCGCAGCGAAATCAGACACTAACACATAGTACACGACCTACCCAGACGGCCAGACCCCGCGCCGCCGCCACCTCCCACCCCAAATCAACCCACGCGCCGCCGCCACCGCCGCCGTCATGGGATCCTCCGTCAGCCAGGCCGGGGCACCTCCTCCCACATACGCGCCGACTCCTCCCCCTTCGCTGCCGCTGCCGCTGACGCTGACGCCGCCTTCGCCACCCCGCCGCCGAAGCCCCATGAGGAGGAGGCGACCGAGGAGAAGGTGGACTACCTCAACCTCCCGTGCCCCGTCCCGTACGAGGAGATCCAGCGCGAGGCCTTCAGTAAGTCCCCGTGCCACCACCCTCTTCCTCTTACCTTGTTTGATCTGTGCGGTCGTTCGCCGCCGCGACTGATTTGACCGTCCAATCGAGCCCGTGGCGAGTAACGACGTGATCCTCTTCGCGTTTGTTGCAGTGGTGCTGAAGCCGGACCTCTTCGAGGGCATGCGCTTCGATTTCACCAAGCTGATCACCCCGTACTTCGCTTTGAGTCACAGGTAGGTTAGGTACCTGGCGCCTGTTTCGTCAGCATGTTCTAGCCGTCTGACCATGTCTGCCTCTTCCTGTCAGCCTGTTCTGGCTGTCTGCCCATGTTTTGACAATTACTGTGCGTTTGTTTGAACCAGTGTTTCCATGGGATCCACTGAGATCCCGGGGCAGAGCGACGTGATCAAGGTTCCCACCTCCAACTATGAGTTTGGTGCCAACTTTATCAATCAGAGGGTTTGTACTCCTTTTCCCTTTACATAAGGGTACTGTTGAGTGTTGTCTACTGGGTTTCATTGTTCATCTTAATGGGATGGGATTCTCTTGTAGACGATGCTCATGGGGAGGATCGCATATGATGGGAGGGAGAACATCCGTGTCAAGCACGATATTACGGACAACCTTTCATTAAAAATAAACGCTCAGGTAACTTATTTCGAACTCCTAGTGAATTGATGATTATTTGTGATCATCTTTTCTTGATGCCACCTTTGAATTCCTTAGTTGACCGATTTTGTGCTCTTGCAGCTGACAAGTGAGCCACACTACTCGCAAGGGATGCTTAATTTTGATTATAAGGTCAGATTCTCTTTGTAAAGATTGATTTCTATTGGCTCGGAAGCCTTTATTTGGTTGTTTCGTTTGATGGGCTGTCCTAGCAGTTGTATGCTGCAATTGTTTGTTTTCAATCATCAAGTAATAAAGTATGGTATCTGACTCCTTTCTCTTATGATGGAGTAAATAGGTCATTGTATTGCTGCTGTACTGTCTTGCACAAAGTTGATTCAATCAAGGATTGTATCATGACTTGTGGACTTTTTGTATGGGAAAGATAGAAAATATGGCTTAACCTGTTTTGCTCTCCTCAAGTTTAGTTTACATTCTACAAGGCCTGCCCATTATCCCTTTGAATCAGATGAGTGTGTGAAATACATGCTAATGCACATTCTCAAAAAAATGAATCAGATGAGTAAGTGGCTCAAGATGTATTGAAGTTGGTGAAAACATGCTAGTGACCCAGTCCACTCAGGCAACCACTTGATAGCATTGATGTATGGGTTGTGTTCTAATTGTGTGCAACTTTCCATGCATCATGACACAAAACTTGTAGTCATATGGTGCCAATTGGAGTAGCTCAAAGACTTGTAGTTTAGTTATATGGGAGGTTAATAATGTTTGTTTTTTTCTTCTTGAACCTTGCGAGTTCAATGTTAGCATTGAAGTTGTGTTTTAATCCCTTCCATTCATTTGTTTACTTGAACTTGTGCTTTAATTTGTAACTTGATTCCAGGGCAAAGATTTTAGATCTCAGATTCAATTTGGAAACAATGGCTTCTATGGAGGAAACTACATCCAGGTATGCGTACTTCCATTCTCTCATAAAAAACCGTTTTTTATCGTGTCCATTATAGTTTTGCCAGAAATTTGACTATAAATTGGTATTGCACTATTACCATGCCCCTTCCCCTAAATTTTCTTCCAGGGATTTTAATACCTCCTTTGTCCAGTTGAAATTTATGTTGCTAACGTAATCATCATTCATATTACACAAGAAACAACTCATGTTTTGAAACAATATAAATCCTGATAACAGTGCAATAAGCAATGAAGCATGAACCTACCACACCAGAGTTCCAGACATAGGTTAAGCAGTCAACAGTGTGATGTTTTTCCTTTGATTCTGTTGTTTAACTTTCAAGTTAGAAGATGGTTCTGTTGTTTAAAAGGATGTTAGAAGGTACCTTCTTAAGGTCATGATTTTCATGAAAGTGCCTTTTTCTCATAAATTTCATGAGTTTAGTTTAATCATGATAGAAGTAAATTTCATGGATGTTTTTAATATACAGAAATTAATTTCAGGTAGAGTTTTACAGCTAACATGTTTGTTCTATCATTTCATCATATAAAAATTAAGATATGTAACCAGAGTTTTTTTTTCATGCGTTTCAGAGTGTCACCAAGAACCTTTCCTTGGGAACTGAAGCATTTTGGCTTGGGCAGCAAAGGAAGTCTGGAGTCGGTGTTGTTGCTCGCTATGACACAAAGAAAATGGTTAGTTTCTTTTGTGTGCAACTTTTTAAACTTACATAATCATGATTTAATCTGTTATGAAGTTTCAGATTTACATAATCTGGAATGAAACTAAAAACTTCTTATGCCTATTTTTTTGGTGATGCCATGCTCTATTTGGTGGTGGCCCTTTTTTGGTTTGCTTGTCTACTCCCACCCTTGTGTGTGATTAATAAGCCTACAGGTCAAAAAAATTAAGATATGTATAAAGGAAGTAATTAGGGAGAAAAGGGGGGTGGGGGTCTTTGGTTGGGTATATTTGAATGGGCCTGGTCTGTGGGATGCAGCGTTGCTTAGACCTGGCTCTGCGCATGCAAATTGCTCCCATTGGCCTGGCTCTAGAGAAATGAATGTGAGATGTGTTCCCGGAGGCCTGGCTCAGGTGGTGCGTGGGCTGCACTGGTGGAGCAGAAAGCCAACTACTGTGATGCTTGAACTGTATCTAATCCAGCCAACCAAACAAATGCTGCATGCAGCCAGCCTCTGTTCAATCAGGCATCCAAATAAACTGGATATGCACCACCATAGCCTGACGCGTAGGAGGAGCCTGCATCCTATGCACAAACCGACACCCTAAGAGGGGGTTTGCTGGGTTACAAAGAAGTACTGTCTGGCCTGAGTTTCTTGGTTTGGTTATCAGCCAGCAATTGGCAGTTTATGGAACCCTGGATAGAAAGGCTCAGAAGTGTTCATAAACTTATGTTATTCATTTTTACATATAGTAGTAAGGTTAACTACTTGCTCACCTCTTTTATTTAAAAATTTGATCTGCTTCTGTGAAATTCCAGTGCTGCACTTCCTTGTTGATGCTAAAAAATATGCATGCACGCTGCTTATGTCATGTACAAGAGCACCATAGTGATTCTTTTCAGAAGTACACATAAAATATTTTTGTCTGTATCTGATGAAGCTGTCTCATTTATGTACAGGTTGCGACTGCACAAATTGCCACCACTGGAATGGTCGCACTTAGTTATGTACAGAAAGTATCTGAAAAGGTGAGTGTTTTTCTATCAATTTTAATGGTTAGATCTTTTTTTCGCTTTAATAGCAGCTTCATTACATAAGAAACTGTGTGCAGGTTTCCCTTGCATCTGATTTCATGTACAATCAAATGTCAAAGGATGTTACAGCAAGCTTTGGTTATGATTATATGCTGAGACAGGTATCCTTGTTAGTTTGACCCATCTGTTAAATTTTCCTTGCTTCAAATTGTCATTGTAATGCAAATGTTTGTTACAAATGCTTGAGGGCATTCAATTTTTCAAGAGTTGGGTTATGTCACATGAATATCAAGTTTTTTCTTTTTGTATAAGAAATTTCTATCGGTCTATGGCTTACAATATTCAAGTTAAGTGATGTCACATGAATATTATGTGAAAATACATTTTTTATCAAATCTGCAGTGTCGATTGAGGGGAAACTGGATACCAATGGCATAATTTCTACTCTTTTGGAGGAGCGATTGACTCCAGGAGTCACTTTCCAGTTGTCTGCAGAGGTCAGTTTGAGAAACTTACTCGACTATTTAGTACTCTGTCTGTTTCTTTTTATATGGCATGTTACAATTTGAGAAAATCAGAAGTCATGAGTTTATACTAAGAATTAGAGTCAAATTATATAGATGCACAAATGATTGAAAACATAGATTATAACTAAATCAAAAAACAAAGGAGCCTTTGGACCTTTGATCCTGGCCACCTTAGATGATTGTAGTGCGCATCAGAAATGTGAAGTGCGTCATTTTTACCTCTATCAATGAGAAAGTTCTGATTTTTGTTCTGCAATCTTGTGCAGCTTGACCACTGGAAGAAAGATTACAAATTTGGGTTCGGTATGGCCCTCGGAGAGTAAAACAAGTTGAGCAAACTCTTCTAGACACATGTACAATTATAGTGGTTGGCATTAGTCAACAGAGATTAAGTCGACTCTTTTTTTTTTCATTTATTTGTCTCCCAGTTATTCGTTTAGTTGCTATGGCTGTGGGCCGTGGAGACTTCTTGAAGTTTTGATTCACTGGGGTCATCACTTTAGTGTTAAACTGAAACGGGAATGCATGGATAGATTGCATTCCAGCAGATTAGGATTTCTGCATGCCAAACGCTTGATTTTTAGACGTAGTGAATTCAAACTTATTTCTTGATGCAAGTTAAGTCTGGGAAAAATCATCGATTTTATTATTCCATAAAGATAAAAAGACTTTCATCCATTGGTACGGTGCTGTTTGGTCTGGCATTTTTTTGAATGTGATCTTTACAGTGTAATCCAATCTTTTTGCACACTTCATGTGCCATGTAATGTAAATGTAGTACCAGATACTAAAGTTCATGAGATACTTCTATGGAAGTTTAGCAAAAAGTCCCTCCCAGTTTGGTTTACTATGAACTTTTCGGGGCCTTTTTTTAGGCTAAACATAAAAAGGTTAATGGAACCAAACACCCCCCGAAGCCTATTCTGAAATCGCGTGTAGAAGGCTCGTTTCCTCGTTTCTACAAGAAAAAGACCTTCAATACGAAGATTACCTTAGCCTACATGCGAATCCGTGGTACGAAGATCTAGACCCTAGGTTAAGTTCTGTCCGGCAGGCAAGACCCGATGCCATTACTGTTTTATTATGTTTGCTTCCGCTTCGTCTAAATGATCCAAAGCATCCATTCATCCATCGAAACAGACAAGTTCAAAATATATCCTCCTATTAAAACGTTATGTTACATGTGGCGCATTCTCAAGGGCATTTTAGCATCATATTTCCAAGCGTGCTTACATGTCGAGCATTCTTATTTTACTGCATTTTTTGTATCGTATATATACACATGCGTGCGAGTGCTAGTAACTCCAACCGACTCTCTAAATTCTTGTGAAGCCAGATGTAGTGATTTTGGGCTAAAATCTGTCTCCAATAGATATTGGAAATGAATCACCAAGTTTACATGCTAGATTCTTGTGAAGCCAGATGAATCTTTTCTAACAATTGAGATTTTGAAAAAAAAAAAAACTTCTAACGTTTTTTCAAATATAGGTATTCTAGCTCGCTAGCCATAGATGGAAAACGATCCAGATTTCTCACTAGCCAAAGATAGAGTGAGAATAGTTCTCTAGCACAAGATCTAGAAAAACCGTTGGGGGTACAAAAATATGGAAAAGCGATTATTTAAAAAGTATAAATTTTGAAAAACTGATAAAAAAATGGCTCTAATAGTTAGCAGCTAATATTACTACTAGAAGAGCCAAATAAACATACTAATAGAGCGGCTATTAGGAGCATTCTAGCTAGCTAATTGTCAGTTACTATTACTTACCCCTATTCTAAATTCTAAAACTTTGTGGTTTTTTTTATTAGATACATAAGTTTTATCATGCACCATAGGCACTTTCTAGATGCATAGCGCAACTAATACATCTCGAAAAGCAAAAAACGTCTAATATAATTTGTAAGGGAGTAGCTAGCTAACAGTTAGTGCTAATGTATCAAACAAGCTCTAAATATCACCATGTCAATAAAGCTGCAAATTTCTGTCGATTAATGAATTTGGTTCTTTGTATAAAACCAGGATTAACATGCACTAACTGGCATTCCAACCAGTTGGCCCAATATTTCAAGAACGTGAATAAAATAAACCCTACCTAATGCTATAACGCTGCTGTTGATTATTACAGACAATTATAGACTCGTTTTCGGAGTTGAAAGAATTTCTGAACAGCAAGAAATGTGACAAAATTATTTGACGGTCTCAAACCGTGTCAAACACCCACAGAAGTTTGAGGTGCTGCCAGTTAACCTCTTAAAACTAAAGCTCCTCTCCATATGCGACAAAAAAATATTAGGAAGACAAAACAATCAGAAGGAAAGAATCACATCTGATTCTCAGATGTGATCACAGACTGCGTTTGTAAACTCTGATGTCGATGCCTTTCCACCAAGATCAGCAGTCCTGTACTTCCCCCTCAGCGATGGTTTGGAGGATAGCGTTGTGGATCCGGTCTGCTTGGTCGTTGAATTGCAGGTGGCGCAACATCATGACAGCACTCAGCATAAGAGCAGTCGGGTTCGCGAGGTTCTAGAAACAAACAAAAATCCAGTATGGGTAAATATATAGTAACTGTAATACCAACACATCAAGATGTTAACAGGAGGAACATGCCAGATAACTTTCATGTTAGAAACATTAATCTGTATCTAAATAAGTATCAGATAATTACATATTATATATAAAAGAAAGACATTAACTGATGAACTGCCTTGAAAAATCACAAAACATCATTGAATCAAGTGACCCTAATGATTCCCTAACATATCATGAGAAACCAAACAGGTAAAACACAACAAATTATAGTAGAAAGCAGAAATTGTTCCAAGACCCTACTCACCTTCCCAGCAATATCAGGAGCAGAACCATGAACAGCTTCTGCCAGACAAATGCCGCCTTCACCAATATTGCAACTGGGAATATATACAAACAAACGTGAGCATTTCTGTATCAATACCCAAGGAACTTAGATTAATCAAAGCAAGTTTACCTGGGTGTTAGGCCCAAGCCCCCAATCAAACCAGCACATAGATCGCTAATAATGTCACCATAGAGATTTGGCATCACTAGTACATCAAAAGAGCAGGATTCTTCACAAGCTGAAGGAAGATGCAGTTTTTATGAGTTACATCAGTATCAGCGATAGTAAGAAAAAAAAATGATATCCAAATAGCACAGCCTGATGGTTTAGGCAGGCCATCACTATCAAGAGCACAACAATTGACCGAAAAACAGACACATTCAACTGACAGAACATACCGTCATACAGCAATTGTCAATGATGACCTCCTCATACTGAATTTCAGGGTACTTCTCAGCCACCTCACGGCAACACTACAAGTACAATAAAAAAACAAGGCGGCGTAAATTCTCAAGGAAATAAAAAGAATTGCATCCATGAAAAGAAGGAACAATGGTAGCCCACAAACCTTGAGGAAAAAGACCATCTGTCTTCCTCATAATATTGGCTTTGTGGATCGCAGAGACCCTTTCCGGCCATTGGCCTTGGCATAATGGAAAGCATACTCTGCCACTCTCAAACTTGCTTGGCGGGTAATAATTTTCAAACTTTCCACAACACCTCTCACAACCTGGAGTGAAACTAGGACAAGGTGAAAAAGAATCATGGTGACAATAGTTGAAGCAACATGTCTTAAGAATGCTTACCTGATGCTCAAGACCACTATATTCTCCTTCAGTATTTTCACCTAATTGTCACAAGGTTAACATCATCATATCTGGTCTTGTAGCCTGGGAGGCTGTTGCAAGGTCTGACATTGGCATAGAGCCCAAGTTCTTTCCTTAATGTAAGATTCAAAGATCGATGACCCTTTCCAATAGGTGTAGCCATAGGTCCTTTCAACCCAACTTTGTTTCTACGCGACCGACTCCAGGCTTTCCCAAGTCAAAAAAACTCTCTGTTCTGGGATCAACTTCTGTACCGACATAGTGTTCTTCCCATTCTATTGGTACCCCTGCAACATTGAATACCTGAAATAGCAAAACGAAAATCTTCAGGACATTGTAGAAACGAGCTACCTTCTCAGATATCATGCATCAATGAACTTCATCCACTAATTAACGACAGTAGCAAGACCAGCACTACTGCAGATTTTAGCTGAAGGTGCAGTTTCATATTTGACATAATCAGCTACCAGTTTTGCAATCATGTTTGGAAGTTCAAGATTTGCATAGCATGGACAAAGATTCATGTCCAGCAACAGTTGTAAGACCAGTAGAAAATTCAGAGACAGCAAACCAGAAAGAACATTTGCTGTTGCAATGTGGTCAGCTAATAGATACCAGTTGATACAGAGATAGAAGCAATGCTGAGCAGCTCTTGAACTTCATGTTGTTCAACCATAAAGGAGAACTTTAAAGGAATCACCATTTAACAAGTTTAGGGACATGCAATCCACCATTTAGCTAGAAAAATATTTTAAAAGTTTGTTGACCCAAGTGACAGCCAAGTCATGCATTTAACTATAAAATAATAAAATAATTTAACAATGTACAAAGATAATATGATATGCCAAATAAGACATACAAAGTAAAGCAGTACTTTTAAAAGTATTTATCAATAACAGCATTGTCTGTGTAAATCAGAGGCTATGATTGTATTGCTATGTTGACAAATAGCCCCAGTTGAAAGAACAATTTCCTAGCTGATCCAAACAACAAAATAAGAGGCAAAGGATATACTACAAGATATATTGTATATCTATGTATATAGGCAACTACTCATGCTTTTTATATACATATTTTTTTCTATATCTTGACCCTCAAGTGCCTCACATCAGATTTGTCTTCAACTGCATTAGATCCAATCCAATAAAGAGAGTTGACATAGTAAAGGCAACAATAGCATATTACAGTAGTCACTGAATGTATACTTCATACAATGCATTTCAGACAGAATTGGCCAAGGTGCAGATCACAAACTTACAAAATAATAAGAGAGCCATAAATAACTGGTAGGGACATACTGAGAAAACCACAAATGACTTCCAATTCAAGATGAATATCAACACATAAAATAGTAGAAATATACACAAGTGACATAAATAGCATTTTTTGGAAGAACATAGCCTGTCTCAAGTCTCAACTCTCAGGTGCTCCTCCGGCAATAAGTACAACTGCTTTTGATAATAGCATCCCCACATGGACACTCAAACTATCATATGCTAGTGTTGGATCAATATCCATAAAGAACCCACAAAATAAACTTTGCATAAACATGGCACATATGCTGGTAAGTTATAGCTACCATAGTGTGGAATGCAAGATGATTTCTCTTTCTCATGCCAGTATGCCACTAACTAGAATCGATTTAAAACCGTAACAAATGCTAGCTCTTGAATAGCATATATATATACATTATGTTTCAGACATAATGAAAAGTACTATCATGTTATGAGAATAGAAAACTAGAGCATTTGGTTTGTAAATGATTGCCATTATAGTATTACCCATATCTTATCTTACCAACTCAAGTGGTCAAATTCTACTCTTTTTTTTTTTTTTTTGAACAAAATTGGTGGTCAAATTCATTATTACATGTAAAATTGCTTTAGCTCTTTTCTAGCCTGGTGATGATGAAAGAAAAAATTAGGAGTTAGGTCAGACAAAAAAGTGAAACATAAATCTTTCTATATGAGTATATAGGCATCAAAAAACAGTACACCATCCTGCATGGCATGGATAACATGTTCCTACAAGCTTAGCTTCAAACATAACTCTAGTTTGGCCATCAAACTAACGAATTTTTCTGATTTATATGTAGACAATCCAAACAATTGAACAAAGGAACCAAACCGAACCTAAATTCCGTACCTGCTTGACAGACTCGGCGATCTCTGGCCCGATGCCATCGCCGGGAAAGAGCGTGGCACGGATGGTCTCCCCGGACTCCGTCGAAAACGGCGCCACCGCCGGTGCCAAAGCCCCCTGCCGGTTACCCGCGGCAGGACACTCCCCTGCAGCAGCCTCCGGAGCGCCATGCCTGCCCCCCACAGCCCTGCGACAGCCAACACCACGCACGTCAAACCTGATCGAACGGGACGCCGCCTCCTGCATATATATAGTGCCTAACAACACAAACGATGCATGAAACCGCCCGTCCCCACGCGCGAAATTCGATCGGGGAAACCCTCTAGATTCGAGCGGAATTCGATCGGGGCAGAGAGGCCCGGCCCCGATTGAACGGGAGGCGATCATAGAAGGGCACCGAGCGGTTGGTATCAAGATCGGAGGAGGGAATGTACCGGACAACGAAGATTCGCAAGGGTTCGCAGCGGCGACGGCGGTGGCGGCGGTCGTCTGCGGCGGCGAGGAAGGGGGAGGAGGGGAGAGAATGGAAAAAGGGAGATGCGGAGGGGGAGGAGGGTGGTGGTGGAAGGAGACTTCTTCCGGGCTTCCTCCGAGTTTTCTGGCCGTCGATATGGATCGGACGGCTGGTGTTGCGTGGGCCCTCGCCCCGTCGATGGTGATGCTTGTTTGTTGCGCAAGCAGAAGAGAAGATTTTCTTTTCTTTTTCTTTTTTTTTCGGAGATAGAAGAGAAGATTCTTTCAGAGTTGGCCTTGGACCCAATTTTTTATTTTAAACAGAAACTTGATCTTCAACGACCGCAAAACAAGTTTTGTATATTGCAAAGATCATTGTCGTCTTGGCTTTGGAGAGCTTCTTTTTTTCTAATCTCCAAGGAGTTGGATTAATAAGATCATATATAGTATGTACACTTCTTGGCCCGAATTGTACGTTTGGTTATTTCACATATTTGAATCTGATGATTGTTTCGATTCACATTAAATCTAGCTTTGTGGTTAGGTTCCTTGTGAACCTATCTACTCGAGTTTTAAGTCCACCGACTTGGTGCGTATTTTCTATATTTATTTTTATGATTCAACGGTGTTGTATGAGGCGTTTGTGATGACTTTGTTGATCTCAAAATATGTTGGCACACTAAAAAACCTAACATGAGGGCTAGGTTTTCTTTTCTTTCCCTTTTTTCATAAAGGTTGTATTTGATTCTCTTCGTTCTAAAATATATACACTGCTAATTTTGTTGTAAGTAAAATTTACTGAATTTGACTAACGTTATTTAAATCACTAGTATTGTAATTTCAAAAATTGGACATCAATAAATCTATCATGAACATAGTAGGAGGAACCGTGCAAATTATCAAGATTGAACTCAATTGTCGACCTCTTGCTAACGTGCTTGAGCAAAACAATCTCGTCCTCCCTAATATTATATATGCAACTCGTACAAAACCAGAAAGAACAAGTGTCCCTTGCCCAATTAAGTAATCGTGATATGGTACATGATAGGACAAATTTGGAGGTTAATTAATTATAAATCTATATTATTCCCTTCGTCCCAAAGTATTATTCAAGAAGCTTGAAGAGTTAAAGCATCTCAATTTGACCAAAATTATATGATAAGATAATAACATTTATAGTGACAACTAAGTATCATTAAATTCTTCATCAATTATATTTTCATAGTATAGCTATTCGATGTCAAAAATCTTTATAGTCGTCTCTACAATTTTAGTCAAACTTGATATAGAATGACTTATAATTTGGAACGTATAGAATACACTACAAGCCTCAAATTGAAACTATACAGAAACTGAAGTGAGACTCTTGCCTAACCTAGAATGGGTGAATGGCTATCATGTCATGTTTCATCTAGGCTAATTACAAGGGCTTCGGATCGTACCGGGAGGTTCATGGACCATATGCAAGCTCAAGACAAAAGCTCACAAGTCTTCGGGAGAAACTATTGGGGCTCCTCGAACCATCCTCGGGTCGTGAACCATTTGATTGCTTAACAAAAACTACAAGTATTCTTGAGTTTTGACTAGTTGGACCGTCTGACATGCATTGCATTGCTCGACTGCTAGCAAGTTGGAAGAACCACCAATGCTCACTCTCGGGCTTGCCAATTGCCACGAGGATTTGGCCACGGTTTGCTAAGGGGTTGCTTCCAAGATATTGCTAGGTGAGTTTTTTTTTTTTTGACAATAAACATCTCATATATTAATATAAAGCAGCAGTGCTAGGTGAGTTTGACAAGATCTAGGAAAGTGTGTAGGGCTGGTTTTGCCCACGTGATGTTCTGCTAGATCATACATGTTTTTTTTTTAGATTACGCGACAACGAGGGACGCTCAACACGCGCGTACACTCACCCCTATGAACACACGTCACGCAAACCCTACCCCTATGAGCATCTTGAAGGGGTGAGCCGGCAAATCTTGAAGTTCGAAGTCACCAGCGACGCCTCTCTATCGACGGGGACGTCGCCTACCACTTAATGCATAGTGCGGAAGTGCGAAATAAATCCGGGATAAAGTGTCGCACCCGGGATTTGAACTTTGGGTGAGAGCCCCCTAACCAATGGCCTTTACCATTGAGCCATGAGCCCCTTGACAGATCATACATGGCTTAAGGTTTCTAGTGTTAGGTTACTTAGTGAGCCCTACTTTAACACCGATAGCATCTCATGCAATTGTGGGTTGTTTCAGAAGCCAAGTAGGTTGGGTTGGAGCCGACCTAGTTTTGTGGGTTGGAGCTGATCCATCTCATGTTTGGTTAAGAGGTTGGAGCCAACCCGGTTCTTTTTGTTTGGTTGGGAGGATTGAGAGGGTTAGGATGAACATGACTTTAACACCATTAGCATCATGCAATTGTGGGACCCACAGGTCATGAACTAAACTTTTTCGATCTCTTTTCTCTACCTTATCTACCGCCACCGCCCAACTACCACCGGCCGTGGGATCTGCCCAAGGCTCCTCCCAGCGTTGGGCCTCCATAGCTCCAGCCTACCGCCATCGCCCAGCTCCCCCCTGTCTCTCCCGTGCTGGCCACCATCGACCTGCCTTGCGCCAGCCTTCCCAGCATGGCGTTGGACGTCGTTGGCCTCCGCTACCCTTTTCCCTGCGCGGCCTTATCCTAACAGACGAAGACATGGGCGCATGTGATAGCGTGGAACTAGGTCGGAGTGGTCATGGAGGGAGCACTCTGACTCGCATCTTTGTGGTATATTCCTCTCGCTTCCAACCCAACCCACATCACTCTCCAACCAAACGCGAGCATGACCACTCCGACCCGCATCTTTGCGGTATATTCCTCTCTGGTTCCAACCCAACCAACATCACTCTCCAACCAAGCGCGGGTTCATATGGGTCGAACCCGCACCAACCCACACCAACCGTCTATCCAAACACACCCTTATTTGGTTGCTAGATTGTCTAAACACTAAACATAGTGTGGCTGACTGTTTATCGTCTAGGATAACATTGTGATCGCTTGATCTCCATCTTAGCTAGCTCGGTTTATCTTTGCATCTTAGGACTAGTGTACCTCATATATTAGTAAACATTGTTAGTACTTACGGTAATATTACCATTCAACCATCAAAATTACCAAGCCCTTGCTAGGATCTATGTTTCTTACAATATAATTACCTGAACAATTAAAACTATGATATTTTAATCTCTCTATTTCAAAAGGCAAGATTTCCCCTTTTCAATATTTCACATGGTAATGTTTTTTTTTCTAGACTTTGCATCTTAGAAAAACATAACATTTTATATGAGCTCATGAAGATAATTGTTTATGAAAATTGTGAGATCTACAATGTTATAGCTCTTGGTGATTAAATAGTCGATATAATATTCATATCTTTATATAAAAAGAAAATGAACTATGAAGTTGTATATATCACTCGGAGATCAATATGTTTTATATAAGTTTTATCCACGTCCTAGGTCATATGAAAATTTTATGATAGGAATTCATAACATTTTTATGTGACCTTGTATATATATTGATATAAATTTATATGAACATTATGAAACTCAAAAAGATCTAAGGCTTCACGGTTCACAATATTTTTAGTGAAATCATCTTATTGCCACAATAGGTACAACTTTGTGCAAATACACATCTAAATATAGTATCAATTATTCTAACACTAAGATGACTTCAAATAAAAATTAATAGTCATTGAGCTCTTAAATTTTGTATTTATTTTATCTTCAACCATGCTTATATAATAAGTTAAGACTTCTTAAGTATGTGTTGTGCAAGAAACAAAAATCTTTGCCCTTTGAAATAGTGCAAATAAAAATACTCCCAACACTCAATACTTTACCTTACTATTTTCAAATTTTATCATACAATATTTGATCTTATAGCATATCCTAACATAGCTTTCTCTTTTTCTCAATACATCTCCATATCCATCTTTCTCCTTCTTGTTTTTTACAACACACCCTTTTTTTAAAGAGTAAAAAGTGTTTCTAAATTGGTTTTGTTAAAAATTGACCAAATTTAAATCCTCCATTTCTATTAGCAAGACAAGTGTATATTTTGAAAACTTTGATTCGGACAACACCATTAGAAGACAAATTAAAAAAAACTCATCAAAATAAAAAAAACCTTTTCCCAGCTGCCCGGGAGGCCCGCGCCCTACGTGGTACGTGTTGTTGTAAAACACACGGACTCTGTCCTAGAAGGAAAGGAGAAGGAGGAATCCTAATCCTAGTCCGTTTGTATGTGGGCTCTTCACCGAAACTCTTAGGCCTTGGCGAGGGGACTATATATACGTCGGAGCTCTATGTTGTAATTACCAATATTTCGGATGAATAAAGAATAGTCTCCCTATCTTATGTCTACTTGTTCTACTTCTTTCATCTACTACGTGATCATGAGAGAGGCGGAGAGGGAAGGTCCTAACGGCCGACGACGCGTGATTTATAACACGTTATCGGCCGACGAAAAGCTCTTCATCGACATCGCCGTTGAAGCCGCCGCCCGATCTTCAAAGGCACGGCGCTCGTGCCGAAGCGCTCCAACGCAGCTACGCCGACGACGTCGGCGTCCCCGGCGTTGTTAGCGGAACGGATCTCGCTACCCGCGCCGCCACTAATACGCCTTTGCATCGACTCATCGTCACGCGGAGGGTCCCCACGGCCTAGCCGAACTGTCCTAGAGGCGACCTTCGCTTCTTTTCGAATTCAAGAACCAAAGGTACGAAAGAATCGCATCTCGCAGATCGTTGGTGCTGGCCATCGAGCTGGTCCGTATTTTCTATGCACATAGAGTTGTATATGTAGTGCATATACTCAAGTACATACGTCCAATAATTGAATCTACGTGAGTTATTTTTGGCTTGCACGCCATATCTATGAGAATTTTGTATGCGTGAACCGTGATTGCATCTTGGGTTGATATATAATATTGGGCACGGGAGGATTAAAAGGAAAGAAAATTGTCGGCTCGGAAGACCGACGGAGCGTAGGGTGAATCACCCGGCATGAAGTCGACTAATCCTAGATTGAAGCGGCATGGAGGCCAGAACTTTATGTGAATCTAGGATTAATCCCACGATTAAATAAAGGGAGCATGGCAACAACGCACGATATTTTTTTCGTGGACTCTAGCTAGCGGCTTGGATTATATGTACGCATCTAGTACAATATTGTTGCACCTTTGCATAAGCACCGGCCCGTACATGGAGCTTTTCATTGCACACCCGGCGAAACCAGTACCGACAAGCGATCGGTAGCTCGCCGCACGAGACGGCGCCATCGCACATGCACACGCAGCGATGCCACCGCCATCTCCTCGACCAACACGGCTGAATGTCGGCAAGTCGGCCGAAGCGACATCTCATCCCTCCCAAGCATCGCGGCTCAAATGCAGCCTCCAACGCACCCGCCAAGAACAAACATGGGCGTGCACTGTATACCGCATGACGAGAACAAACATGAATACATACTCGTGACATAAAGCCGATCACGCATGATCGCCATGTTTATCATCCATGACATAGCTTTGAATCGTCATTTGTTGTGGTCATGGTATATCTGGTAGTCATCAATTTGATTGGGCTTGCATCGCCCCTTCCGCAGTACCCGGATCATGTCCCCCTTGGATATTCATGTGTATCTAGTACACGATGGTGCACGATCGCCACTTTTTCACATCATGAGCCGTAGCACGGATCGGGATGTTGATGACTACGACTCGTTGCGGTACCTCGGACCGCATCATGAGTAATGTGTATGTAACCATCAATGAATCGATGTAAATTTGTCATTGCCAATTGCCATGCATATTGGCTCGAAGCCCGATTGTATTCACGATCCATTGTCTATTTGTCTTCGGCTTGGAAGTTCGTAGTAGTGCGCGTAAGCTGCGCTGCGCATAATGCCTCCGGAGTTTGATTTATTTAGCAAATAAATCGTTGAGAACTTTTGAATTTGTGTGCTACACGCCAATTTCTTTATGCTCGTTTTGAATGCATTTATTTATCGCACATTATGTCATTCTGTGAGCTTCATATTTATTTTTCCTAGCATAGAATTTTGGGATGAATGAATGTTTGGTATTAATTACGAAAATTTGAATATACCATAATTTCGAAAGATGCTAGGATGCTCCTAAGAATATTTTGAGAAACCATCCCTTTGTCTTTTTGCACCTTGCTACTTGTTTACATGTAGTAAATTTATATGCACATGGTCCAAGTTACGGTATTTTGCATGCACGAAAAAGAAGAAGCAATATCCTAAAATTACTCAGAAAGTAAAAGTATTTGTTACGGTCATTATTAAATCCATGTAGGATATTTTGCTACCATTGAAGTGTAGTAAACTCGGTATACATATTTCTGAATTACTCTCTAGAATGAGTATATGGCCGATAGAAGTAACAAATGCATTGTGGGACTCATTGCATGAGTAAAATCTCAAATTATGATTATAGAATATCATATTGCATTGAAAGTCGAATTTTGAAGCTTGTATGCTTAATCTTTGCTCTATAAACAATAGCTCGAAGCTTTGTAAATGTCTAGAAGACAAGATGGTAAATAAGATTATATCAAATCTACATTCTCGAAGAAATGTCTCTTGTATATAGAATATCAAAGAGCAATGTAATACATGAAGTATTTGAATTTACCATTAGAAATTACTCATGGAAATTGAGTTGAATTTTTAGACAGTTTTATTAACGAGGATATTATCGATTCAGATAATTTTGAATATATGGCTTGCATATATGTTACACCCCTTAAAGGCTTGTGACGGTATATCATAACTCTTGAATATAAAGCACGAAGCTACCGCTTGTCATCGATATAAAAGTTAAGACATGCGAGAATGTATATTATTTGGAACATATAAAGTTTCTCTTGAAGAAGAACTTAAATCATGTGCTTATAGATTTGTTGTCTTTTAAATTCATATCTGAAGTATTAATAGTAGTGATGGTGGTGCATTAAGTTTTAATTCCGTTGAATTAAGTGGTTAATGGTTAATTTGTTAGCTTGAAGGCTACTATGAAATACTTTATATTCTTAGTTGCAGTTCTTATTACTTGAAGTAATGTGTGAGATTTTCTCATAGAATAAATTAGATTTATATGTTTCACATATAAACAATTGCTGTTGCCTATCAAAATAAATTTAGCATTCATTTTATCCACAAAGAAGCCTTGAATAACCAAGAAGGTTATAGTTCTTTGTGCATCACTACCATGTAGGTAGATGGGAAACTGAATATTCTTAAGCACATGAACAATTAGACTATCTTGGCATATTAATTGATCTTGGAAGAATCGATTTAGCCAAGAAATTGTATAATCCTAAGTATTTAATATTTTAGTCCAAAAACTCGAAGTTGTATCATACCCTAAGTCTATTGTTGTACATTAAATAGTACATTGAATATGTGAATTTTATGCTATAATCAATGAATACTAGAAGTATGATTAGATTCTATGAAGCATTAGTGACTATTCATAGATGATGCATGAAGCAAATTGCTACTTGAAGTAGTTATGGCATGAAAAGGGGAAGGAATTTTGGGCAAAGGCATAAGAAAATGTGGGTAATATTTTAATTATTTTAATAGGCATAATCTTCCTAAGTCGATCTTTTAAGTGCATGTATCGGGACTTAAAGTTCCGCCAGCGTCCCTTCCGGCCGAAGTTAACTTTCTCTCTTGCACTAATTGCATGTAAGCTCGTAGCTTTGCATTTTGTTGTTATCTATTATGTTAGACCGAATACTAACATTCCACATTACACCCGCATGTGTATATCGTTGAGCTGCAACCATCTCCACTCTTGCATGAATATTAGCATAACAGCTATAATTGTAGCTAGTAGCTACTTTTGTGCTTTCCTCATAATCAAAATGGCCGGCTAGCATGCTACGTCTATATGGTTCCGTTGAACTAAGGAATGATTTGCTTTCAATGCATCGTATGCATAAGCAATAGATTAGTCTAGGCCGAGTAGCCTAAGATCGGGGGAGTGAGTTTATGAAATTTTGCTCAATGGAGACTAACCCATTTGATGGGATGAATAGTTGTGGAACTAAGATATTGGATAACATAATTATGATGATTTGGGATTTATTATGAAGAAAAGGCATCAAGGGATTTTTTTTCATTAAAGACAATTAGAAAATTCTAGAAGAAAATTCCATGTGAATTTGAATGTTGCATATTTAATACATTTGAAGTGTATGATCCATTTTTTTATGAGTACTTGGATCCATTTTTTTTAGGCTGATTAATAAAGAAGCTAGAGAATAAAATATTTTTCTATACTATGATTTGTGCATATTAGGGGAGAACATCCCAAAATTTATAGGAATCTTTGAACATTCTTAAGTGCACTTTAAGTATTCTAGCTCATTTGCATAGTGAATAATAACCCCATGTTGAAATATGTGTGTGAATATTTCCCATAAATTTAATCATAGCATACATAAATGGGCCTCCACTTGTAGTTGGAGATATATGAATTTGAATTAAGCCCATGATAGGGGATATATTTTGAAGTATGCTATTAATGATCTAATATTGGCATAGGGGGAGAGAGAGCCTATATTTTGAATGCCAAATATTATTTTCATAGAAGAAAAATGATCTTAAGAGAAAATATTCCTTGGAGCTTGAAGCGAGGATAGTATCACACACTAAGTCATACAATAGTTTGACTAATGCTCTTATGAAGCCTGAAGCGAGCATATGCGGATATTTTGAAATGAGAGGAGTAACTTGAAGTTATGAACCCGAAGTTGTGTTTACTAGTAGTAAACTAAATGTTATATACTATCAATCTAAAATCTACGGGGGGCCTTTGTGGGTTCTAGTTTAGTGTATACACGTTAAATAGAAAAGAAATGGAACTCCTCCATTCTCATGAAGAGAACGCCTCACGAAGAAGGTTAAACACCTCATGAAGAGGATCATCATGAAGATGACATCCAACACAATTAGCGGCGCACCTCACTAGTGTTGGGTATGTAGAACAATATATCATCTCTTGTTTGGGAAATGACAGAGATAGAATATTCTCACATTGTGAGAGTATTGGAGAGAAAATAATTGTCGACAAACTACCTCTTTAATTGCAAATGTTTCTCTTATGAGAACCCGGATCCAGGAAAATAAAGTCCATGGCAAAATCGCTTGTAGCGATTATATCGAGTCAATGAAGAAAAAGCAATTGAGGTTGAATCTCCTATTAAGAAGAAATGAATGTTCTGCTATATCTACGGCAAATGAAATGAATGAGTATCGAATATGCAGTTAATAGTGGATTATGAAAATCCATATAATTCCCGAAGAATATAAATCGCAACTTGTAAAAATCTCATACTAAGTATTAAAGTTTAAGGTATATATATTCCTGAATGAATATTCAAGTCTCAAGAAGAGCATGTCCTAGAAGGATTACAATCATAAAATGATTTTACTGATGAATAACACTATGTCATTGTGTATATCACTCATCTCTGCTTGATGTAGAGAATGTATCTCATAGAAGAGAATTGTTAATTCACTAAGAATGAATGTACATCCTTGAAGGATTTAAATCCATGAAGGATTTACTAGTCAATTTTTGAATAAACACCATTCATCCCTGAAGTGAATATAGACCCGAGAGAAAGAAAATGAGGAATCTTAAATACCGTGAAGGTGTCATCAAAACACTTAGAAAGTGTATGAAAAGCTAGCATGAAGTTAATGATATCCTCTAAGAATACCATAGAAGGTATAAGAATAATGGTGGTTTTGGTAATTGAATTATCCCCTAAATGCCAAATGCAAATTTGGATTTGTACAATCAAAATCTCGAAGATTTATAGAATACATTTTAAAAATCCACTAAGGATTAATTATAAGTATCCAAACTCTATATAAGTTTGATACACTATCTAGAAGATATTGAATATTAATTTATTTAACCCCATAATCCTACGAAAGGATCTATTTCTCACGAAGGATAATATTTATTTGTTTTGCACAACTAATAGGTGGTCATTATGCATGAAGCATATTGCTCCCATATAATTCATAGAAGAATTATGGGCCAACTTTTATTTACACATGTTTATGAAAAGTGTGGTTTGAACAATGAAGTTCAAAGTTTGGATTTATGAGGGGGAGCATATTTTATTGAATCGCCTCTAAGGTAAACCACTAGAATTACAAAGATCGAGAAGATCGTATTTGCTAAAACACTTGAAGTTTATACGTAGATTATGAAGATCAATATCTATTCATGAAGAATAGAATATCCTCGAAGAATATATGATCTCCGGTTAAATGTTGTACTCTTTTTTTTTCCTATGTGAGTTTTTACTCGAAGGTTTCTCACATAAGGTTTTTAATGAGACAACATGTGCAATACAATTAACGAATGTGATGTACTCTTTTCTCCAAGAACGTTTTTTTTTCCCAGCGGGTTTTCGGATGGAGTTTTTTGATGAGACATATGCATATCGTGGTAATCGCCCAAGGGGGGAGTGTTGTAAAACACACGGACTCGTCCTAGAAGGAAAGGAGAAGGAGGAATCCTAATCCTAAGTCCGTTTGTATGTGGGCTCTTCATCGAAACTCTTAGGCCTTGGCGGGGACTATATATACGTCGGGCTCTATGTTGTAATTACCAATATTTCAGATGAATAAAGAATAGTCTCCTATCTTACGCCTACTTGTTTCTACTTCTTTCATCTACTACTACGTGATGTGAGAGACGGGAGGGAAGGTCCCAACCGCCACGACGACGTGATTTATAACATGTGTCACCTCACCTGTGCTATTTCTTCTTCCCCCGTTCAACCGCGTTCATCCGGCCTCCGTTAAATCTCTCTCCTTCCCGGCGACGACAGAACTGGGCGACACCCGCCCTACTCCAGGTCTAGGTCGGACCCTTCGCCGGCGACGTCTCCCACAGGTATGCCCAACCCTTCTTTTCCTTCCTGCTGTGCGAAACCGAGCACTCAAACCCTAACTAGAGCTATCTGCATTCGGATCTGATCTGATTACAATATATGTATTATGCCTACTAACTTCGATTTTTTGGGAAAAAAATTATCGGGTGTACACCATGTCTTGGGTCCGCCCCAGTTCTGATTTCTGGAGAACAGGGAGATCTGTCACTGATTTCGCAGTCCTCTTTGTCAGATGGCGAGCACGGGGCGGTCGATGCTGCTATCCCTGCTGCTCTTCGCAGTGACGCTATCGCTGCTGGAGATGTACAGAGCCAAGTTCGCCTCGTCGGAGCTCATGACCATCGCCGGTGGATTCGTCTGCTCCCTCCTCTTCCTGCTACTCCTCACCGTGCGTTTCCCCATCCAGCCCCTGTTGTTTCTATTCTAACTTTCTTTCTCGTTCCGAATGGTGCACTGGTGCAGAAGCCATTGCCTCTCTTTCTGATTTGCTAAATGAAGTGGTAGAAACTTGTATGACCATAGGGAAGTAGTAAAGAAACATAGGATGTGTTTGGTCCGAGGAACCACCTGATGTAAATGAGGTGGCGCACCATGAATTTATCCCGTGAAATTTATTTGGGGCGATGACTCCATCCTCATGCTTGGGTCGTGGTGGATCAATCCATCATTCCATTTCATTCTAAAAAAAAAAAAAAAAAAAAAAAAAGCGAGTGAGATGATGATAACCATCCCATTTCTCAAACCAAACACCCCTTAGTAAGTTGGTGCGGATCAATCCATTTTATGGTTACTTTTGTGTTATAACATTAATTAGTTCTGGATTTGTCAGCTCTTCATCGACAAGTGTGCTTACTGCTTGGAATTTTGCCTTATTATGAACTGATAATTGGAACAACTGTTGCAGTTTATTGGAAACTACCAAGAAGCTAGTGGAGATAGAACCGGGTGGGGTGCAGGTATGTGTGGCATATGATCTCTCATGTCTTCTCATAGTCTTTATTATACTTTGATCACTGTCGCTCCTTCTTGCAGTTGTTGTAGCACAACTTGTAGCTCTTATTGTAGCTGGCACTGTCCACCGCGTTTGTATCACAACATGGTATGTTACCTTGAACACACACCACTGTTTTTTTACTAGCCATTAGCATTTATTCTGCTTCATGGATCCATCAATGTTTCCTTTCTGCTAAATAAGGAATTTGTTGGGAACTTGGCATTATCAATAGGTACTACTTTGAACATTCTGTTGAAATGTTTGTCTATGAGTTTTTTTTTTTTTTTTTTCTTTCTGATGTCAGAAAAAGAAAACAACTAACAAGTCACTTGTTTGGGTAAAAGGAGTTGGAACCTAGAATTGTTGCTTGAATCATTTGCAAAACTTAGTTTATTGTTTTTAAGGCATACATCATAGTCATTTGATATATATTTCTTCTGAGCCTTTTTTTTTTCTGGTGCTGTCATCTTAAGGTCAAAATGCACAGTTCACATGTTCAACCTTGAAACTACAGTCTAGTGTCAACATAGATAACATACATTATGTACTGGTTGGAAGCTGGAACTGATTTCTGGTCACCAGACACAGAATCCAAGTACATTTTGCAATGTCTGTCCTTAGTTCTCTGTTGTTTAACTGTGTTGTTATGAATAATAACACTAGTATTTTTGCATGTTGTGAAAACTATAGAAAATGATATGGTATGACTATACTGCTATATATTCATGAGTTTGATGTTGTTCGATCCAAACAGATGCCTAATGTGGTCAGCACAATGTTTAAATTTGTAAGACAGATAGCTAGTTGGCTAGCAGCTGAGTAAAATTCATTTTATTGCAAAGTGATATATTAGTGATCCTTCTTCAGTTTCAGATTTGCAGTTTCTTACTTTTTCTTCCAAGATAAGTACACCATATATTTGACAAAACTCAACAACTTAACAACCATGCCTTTTGCTAGGATGCCAAGCAATCTCTGGTATACTTCTTGAATCGGCATTTTGCCCAGTAAAAGTGTGTTGGTGGAAACTTATTATAATATCTGTGGTTATTTGCTTTGAAAGATCAGGCAGCATATAGACACCATTATTATAATACCATAGAGTATTCATCCAAGACCCTAGCGATTATACTTTTCTTATTTTTGGTGCTCATTCACTACCTTAGTATAATAATATATGTGGTTATTTGCTCTGAAAGATCGGGCAGCAGATAGACACCACTGTGACAAATACCATAGAACATCCAAGACCCTTCCACGTTTATAGGTTTTTTTGTTCTGCAAGTTTATGCTGCAAACCCTGTGAACAAGCTAACCCTATTAATCCACTTTGTTGCAGCTTCCTGTTTTCCGCCGGACTCCTTTACGAGGTCGACAAGCTCTCTGGCATGATCCTTGCAAGGAGTGAGTCTAAGGTGAGGCGGCACTAAGCACAGAAGAAGCACAGAAGAGACAATATATTCATGTACTATGACGGTATTTTTGTATGTCAAATTGGAGTGTTAGTTCGCTCTCGCCATTGGAGTTGAACCCATCAGGCATTTTCTGCTAGGCATATAGGGGCTCTGGATTCTGGATACTGGTGCGTTTGCACCGTGGTCACATTCTGATGTTTGTCTAATCAATTGACTAGGTAATTTACCACCTTTTGCTGGTTCGTGATGTCATCTTTTTCCATGCCCGCTGTGCGTTGCATCTATCTTTTTAAGCAGACTGCACTTCCATTACCTAGAAGAACTTTGCAAAGTAAAGCTCGAATCACATGAGCTACATCATTACAATTTTGATTAACAAAGACAAAAATATCATCAAAGTTGTTCTTCATCGTCTTGATGTTTTGGATGATTGCTCCTACACGAGACGTATCCAGATTTTTTTTGCATGAGCTTTCGTACCAAGTTTAAGCAGTTCGGAGCAATTGCCACTTTCTTGTTTGTCCACGCTGCTGTTTCTTTATCTCCCGGTGAAACGCGAGGACACTGGACACGTCCTCCAAGACAAGAAGTTTGATCGCACAATGGACGCTGGAGGGCTTCAGGTGCACCAGCCCCGCTGCATTTCAATGTCATGGACATGCTCCACTTGTGTGCCACATGGCATGCATCGAGCATCATTTTTTTTTTTTTGGGAGCTTCATCGAGTATCATCTGATGGACCGCGCTCCATGTCCACGGTTCACAGCAACCGACAGGCACGCAAAAGGGAAGTTTTTTATTTATTTTTTTTTTGAGAAAAAGTTTTTTTGAATAATACGATTGGGAAACATAAAGGGCCGAGAAAACTTTCCGAGCCAGGTTAAATATGGCGGAAAAAGTCGGATTCCCTCCCAACTATCACGAAAGTTCACTTTTTCCTCCCTCAACTCCAAAACCGGACAAATCACCTCCCTCAACTTTTCAAACCATGCAAATTACCTCCCTCGGCGGTTTTGAAGGCGGATTTGCTACAGTAACCGCGGTTTTGCTACAGTTTCAGCGGGTTGCTACAGTGACAGTGACTTTTCCTTTTCTTTTTTTATAAAAATTCGGTTGAATCTTTAAAAAATCATAGTAAATCATGAAAAAATTATAAAATAAAAAATCCAATTTTGTTGGACTCCACATGATTAGACCTACACATTGAATATATAATATGATATGCTTTAGTACAAGTTTTTTTGCTACGAAGGTTTTATCTTTTTCTTTTATATTTATTTGGTTGAATCTTTAAAAAAATTATAGTAAATCACAGAAAAATCATAAAATAGAAAATCTAATTTTGTTAGACTCCACATGTGCATGTCTACACAGTGAATATATAATATGGTATGCTTTAGTACAAAATTTTGGTTGTAGCTTTAGATCTATGCTTTTTATAATTAATTGAAATAATTCGTGAGCTGCAACTTCATAATTATTTTGTTGACTAAAGCATACCATATTATATATTCAATGTGTAGATCTACTCATGTGGAGTCTAACAAAATTGGATTTTCTATTTTATGATTTTTCTATGATTTACTATTATTTTTCAAAGATTCACCCAAATAAATAAAAAAGAAAAAAGACAAAACCTTCGTAGCAAAAAAACTTTATACTAAAGCATATCATATTATATATTCACTGTGTAGATCTAATCATGTGGAGTCCAACAAAAATTAGATTTTTTATTTTATGATTTTTCTATGATTTACTATGATTTTTCAAAGATTCAACCGATTTTTTTTTGAAAAAGAAAAGACAAAGTCACTGTCACTGTAGCAACCCGCTGACACTGTAGCAAAACCGCGGTTACTGTAGCAAATCCGCCATCAAAACCGCTCGGGGAGGTAATTTGCATGGTTTGGAAAAGTTCGGCGGCGATTTGTCCGGGTTTTTGGATTTAAGGGAAAAAGAACTTTCGTGATAGTTGTGAGGAACTGACTTTTTCCAATATGGCCCGATCCATTTACTTCTCTGCGATTTTCTGGAATGGGCCTTAGCCCATACACTTGGGTCTGGGCCCTGAATTCCCCAAGAGCCACTACGCTACGCGCTGCCCTCTCTGAAACCCTAGACCTTATCGCTATATATATCCAACAACGTGTGAGGGACAGCACAAACGCCGCCGTGGAGGTGTCGGCCTGAACAGTTGTGGTGGAACACGTCTCGCCCTCGATTCAGATTTCCCCTCTCCCTTTTTTTTAATCTCGTTATTCGCTTCTGTTGCCCGACGCTGGTTTGTGGAAATTTGGGGGCCGTTTGTTACGGATGCAGATGAGGAGACTCAAGTTTTAATGGGTAATTTGCGTCTGAGGCATCTCTGTGATGTCACACCCTTTTTCACCTTGGAGATCTGATGCATCCTCAGCCCCCCCCGCCCCTGGTCCGCCTGCTTGTGTTCTTGCTGATTTCTGATTCCGTGTTGTTTGGTTACAGCTTCTTGATTTTATTTGATTTGTGTTTGTGATTCTCTTTTTCTTTTCTATAATATAAAAGTTCCGTAGTTTGTTGTTGCGGTTAGGAGATGATGTGATGATCGAATTGTTTCCCTATTGGTTTGATTGGCCGCAATGATGGCTCAAACTGTATTAGCTCTATCTGATCATCTCCTTCGCCATCTGATTTTCTGAAACCACCGAACCATTTATTTAATTATTACTAAATCAATCTGAATTTATTAATATAATAATGAAAATGTTATCATTTTTAGCATATATAAAAATTCATTGGTTTCAGAGTCATTTTACCATATTTATAAAACTAGGAAACTTTTATTCCGGCACTGATTGGCATCGAATTTTCATTCTAATAACTAAATCTATCATCAATTAATCGTAATTATATACTATAAAATATATAAAATAAAATAAAGTGATTGAAATATTGTGATACAAAACAAATAAAGAGTTATTTGAAAGATTCAAAGCAGGTCGAACTGTGTCAGGTGGGGAAAACAGGTCGAACTGTATCAGGTGGGAGGATCGGATGCAAGAAATTGCTGCTCTGTCTGCGGCTGTTGATTTTATTGTCACAGCTGCTGCTTTTCAGTTCAACGAACTGGGCCGAGTATGAATTTTGAACCAAAGCTTCGTTTTTCTGGCCTCAGCTGCTAAATGCTGGAGATCTGATGCACCTCACTTGGGACCCATTGCTTCATTTTTCTGGCATCAGCTTGTTGGACAACTATCAAGGTTTTTTTTTTTGTTGTTGTTTCAAGGCACCCAATTACACAACACAACGGAAGCAAACGCTACATCACAACCACATACAGTGTAAATATGTTTTCGTCGCACAATTAAACCACAAAAAAAAACTCAACAGCTGCAGTAATGATGGTTCGGTACACCAACCCAATAACTATTACGATTATGATGTTCTGATTAGAGGGGTTGTAAAAAAAAAATTACTCCCTTGTTCCTCAACGGCCCTGTTTGGGAAGGCTTAACTAGATTATAAGCAGAATAAGCCGAATAATCCCACCAAACGGCGCGATTCTCGACTGTTTTGCCATCGAACTTAGGGGTATATTAGACATTTTACACCCAGAACAAATAATCTACCAGAAATAATCAGACCAGCCAAACACCTTGCTTATTGGGACAACAGATTTTTCAGATCACAGCGTATCAGATAAGCCTGCTCAGCTTATAAGCGAGTTTTAGAAACGCGGTCCCAAACAGGGCCAATAACTGTCTTGTTTTCCGCGAAACATGTTTGACTAATTTTAACACAACAACAACAACATAGCCTTTAGTCCCAAGCTAGTTGGCGTAGGAGAACGTAAAAAGATAGAAGACAAAAAGATAAAGATAGGGTAGATAGAAAAGGAAACAAAGTCATGGTTCGAGGCATGTTGATAGCTAGTCTCCATGTGCTCTGTCCAAAGCTAAATCCTTGAAGATATTGCACTCCTTAAGGTCTCTCTTAACCGACTCGCCCCAAAGTCCAGTCTAGTCCCGACTCGTTCGACTAATTTTAAGTATAAAAATATTAATACCTATGCTATTTAATTAGTATCATAAAAAAAAATATTTGAATTTAGTTTTTAACAAAATTATTTGAAGACAAATGATGCAAGTATTTCTCTACATATAGAGTCAAAACTTGCACGCACACCAACGGCGACACTAGTATGAGATAACACACATTTTACATAATGTAACTATATGTAATGGAAACATTTTTTTAAAAAATTATAGCATATAATCCTCCGTTTTCTACTGATGTATATCAAACCATTCTTTTTTTTTTTCTTAATTAATTCCAATGTATCACATCACTATTTTACTAATTGAACACTATAGTATGGCACTATATGTATTGATCAACCTATCACATTTCTTCTATCTTAATTTCAATGCCACATCATTCCCATTCTCTTTGAAGGGGACAAATCCATCGGTGGCTATAGATGGCCAGCGGGTTGTGCGGCCTGGCCCGGCGGCATGTCGCATGCCGTGCGGTAGCACGCCGTGCCCGCTGTGCCAACGCAGGCGGAGTGTCGTGCCACGGGGAAGACGCCATCGCCGCCTCCCATTCGGGACGTGGCCGCCGTCGGTCCGCCCAGCCACGCCAAGCGCCAAGCCGGGGCGTGGCCTCCACGCAGCAGGGACGCGGCCGCCGTCGATCCGCCTAGCCACGCCAAGCGCCAAGCCCGACGCTGCCGGCCTTGGTCGCCAGCCGACGTGCCACTCCACGCGCCAAGCCGGGACGACGGTGCTTTGCTCGCCTTGCTCGTCACGGCCGCGTCGTCGAGGGAGGCCGGAGGCGGCTGGGAGCCGGGGGGGCGAGGAAGTGAGGCGGCGCTGTGCGTGGAGCCGTTGAGGCGGCGCTGTGTGGGAGAGAAAAAAAAAAAGATTATTTTATGCATTCTTATACCGTTAGACCCACGTGTTCCTTTCTAATATCTCGGCTAATTGCTCGTCATTAATGACTACTCTCCTATTTTTCTTTGCCATGTCAGATCTAGCTAGATAAATAGCTAGTTGTTGTGGGTTCCCTAATCACTTACAATCATATGAAATGAAGTGCTAGCAAAAAAAGTAAATGAAATTAGTTTAATAATTTATTATTAGCCAAGAAAGCAAAAATAAAAAGGAGCGCAGGCAGGAATTACAAACAAGTATTATTATCAAGTGGATTGTTTTAATGATGTCATTGATTGGTTAGTTCAAGAGCTTGACAGCCGCTTCAATGAGACAAGCTCTCAATTGCTTGTTTGTTCGGGCTGCTTTTTAGTCCAAGGGACTCATTTTATGATTTCAATATGGAAAACTTGATGCGCCTAGCAAAACTATATCCACATGATTTTGATTCGGGCAATTGAGGGACCTTAGCCATGAACTTGGCCTCTACATATCGATGTGAGAAGTGATGATAGGTTCTCGACCTACAAACTATTGTTGAGCTTTCTAAAAGAATGGTGGAGACTAGGAAACATGCTTTGGTTATCCAATGGTTTATCGATTGTTGAAGCTTGTACTTGTGTTACCCGTCGCTAACTGCTCTGATTGAGAGGTGATTTTCGCCATGAAGATTGTGAAAACATATTTGCTTTAATCGCATTGGTGATCAATTTATGAGCAATTGTCTTATTTGCTATGTGGAGAAAGATGAGATGATGAAAGTCACCAATGAGGCTGTGGTTCGTCGCTTTATGGGAATGAAACATCATAGATTCGATGATGAAGATTAAAGGTAATTTAATGTGATATATGTTTTTTTTTTCATTTGATCATTCTTTCTTCTTAAAAAATTTGTGTCGCAAATCATTTATTCTCTTCTTATAGGCTGCTCAATCATCGAGAAGACATGATATTGAGAATAAATCATCGTGTTGACATTATTTAGTTTGTGCTACACCAAGTCAAAAAAAAAAATATTGGACTTCTCTTTTTTTAGGTAAAATATATTTTACTCTTCTTTACAGTCGCACCCCTTCCATTTCACTCTAGCTTTCGCCACTGGTAAGTAAAATAATAAGAAACACTTACATAAGCTAAATATATCAAAACAGTTAAGATACAACATTCTAAGAGGCTCTATTTAGCTAAACTGTTCAGGCCTTTTGGACTACTTTGCTCAACATTTTGGACTACTTTGCCTTTGCTCAACATTTCTCGAGGCCTTTTAGACTACTTTGCTCAACATTTCTCGAGGTATGTTTAGCTTTCATAAATTAAAACCAATCTAGAAAGTATTTCCCTTTTTTATTATTAGAATTATTTTTTAATCCTCTTCATTCTTTTAATTCCTATACTATTCATTTCTAGGCAAATAGGGCCTAAGATAAATTCAACTCAAAAAGGAGACGACCATCGGTCGATGTCAAGACTCGAGTGGGAATCTTCTTATGACCGCGAGGGGCCCGAAAAAAATCTGCGTTTTTTCCATTGATCAAGATTCCTCATGATAAATAAATTAAAAAAAAGATTCCTCATGATTCTCAAGCCACGTGGACGAATTGATTATATTGAAAAGGATCGTGTCTTACGCGAGTCGATCGTCAAGTCAGTCGATGTGTTCCAGCAAGTATGCGCTCCTGGCTTCCTGCTAATGCACGGAACCGGTTACTTTCCGTGCGACGGATTAGGTTATCCAAGATTCTCGTGATATTATCCATGAAAAATAAATTAAACACCATATGCTTAGAGTACCTTCAAAACACTAAGTTATAGATCTCAAAGTTAACATTAACAAAGTTGAAATATGCGCTATATACGTATTCTAAAAAAAAAAGTCATCAGCGCACACTATCTTGAAATAAATCGAAATATAAAAACTAGCATCAAACCAAGAATTAAACCTTGAGTGGACACGTTTAGTCTTGTTATTCCTATATAATGATTGTTTTCTCCCATCTATAAATTTGTGCTGGATGAAATTCGCTGGTTTTGTTGGGTTCACTGGAAGAGCAGGCAGGGTTAAAAAAAACCATTGGCAGAGTATATAATTTGAGTGGTAGAGATAGGACCACGGAATCTCGCTCGCTTGAGAGATGAATCTAGTCCAATATAATTGCTAGGGATAATTGCTTTTGGAGCTAGCAGCAGGTAATCAGTGGAAGGGAAGCTACTACTGCTACCCTCTCGATCCATTCATGTAAACGGACGGCTAGCCACGAGCTCCTCGTGGCCTGCCAGTGCGCTGAGTGATAAATCCATGGCAGGAACCTCTCACATCACAAATTCACAGTAGCTTAGCATATGCTAATAATGAACAAGCAAAAGATCAGTTATACTTTGTTTCCAAAAGCTTTTGATACATGAAGAAAAGCTTCCAGCTATGTGAATTAATCCCTCAAAATAATAGGAAAGAAAAAAAAATAACAGATGCTAACCTGCGTGCCTATGGTACCACCACTGTACGAATATAATGGACGGTACACCAGAAATGGCGACTTGAGCAGGTGCAGCGGTGTGGCTCCGGACACCGTGGCATGCACGCAAAGGCTGCCTTTCACGTTTTGCCTGCCTGACCGCACCGTGCACCACCGCTATCAAAGCCATAATGAAGAATCGACAGACCAGGCATAATGAAGAATGAATTATTGCCAGTCCAGTGATTGCAGCTGATGAGAACATGAAAGAGGCAGTTCAAAAACAAAATACAAGAACAGGTAGAAGCAGGCTCTAGCTTTCCAACCGGTCAGTACTTGGAAACGATTCTCATTTAGTGAGGTGGTGTCCCTAGCACTGCTAATAGCAAACCAGTAACATGCTAGGAAAAAAAAAAAAAAAAAAGTAACATGCTAGGGACATGTGGCAGGGCAATTAGTGGCCTGTGTAGATCAGAGATTAACATAATTGAACGTCGTCACTCACCTGTCCTTTTATATTAAAGGTTTCAGCAGAGAGGTCACCGGCGTTATTCTGCACAAATCACAAGGCAATTTCAGGATGAAGATCGAGGCTACCTATTGATTACTGCAACTGAATCAAATATTTTCTTTTGCCACCAATAATGGAAGGAGGTAAGAGTTTGATAATCCAACACCAAGTCAAGGGTGACGCAGAGCGGAACTCACCTTTACGTTTCACCGGTTAACCCCATGCCGACGGCAAAGTTTCAGCTGACTTTAGAGATCAATCAACTATCAACCTGACCTGATATATTCCATTCAACAGGAGATGACAAAACAGCCTGAAAACAATTTCTACAGGCTGATATCAGCAACAGAGTTCCTTTCACTTGTTCTTCTCCGTGGCCTGCAGCTGCAGTCATGGGGTCATCAGTGGTAGGTCAGCGTTGGCAACTTGCATATGGACATTCAAACTCTTAAGCAACCATCGGTATCAGGAATAGGAGACAATGACTAGAGCAGAACAATTATATGTGAAGATATAGCTTTATTCCATCCAATGAATATAACATCAGATTCCACTAATTAAAATATCCAAGATTCCCATGGCTTTTCTCCCATACCTTATGGGCACGCATAAAAGCTATTCAGTAAAAGATCAGCATTTCAAACGGTGCTGAAACGTGTGGGAGGTGTGAAGGTACAACTACTATCTACTAAAAAATATTGATTTGGAGAAAGATTAACAATGACAGGTGAGAAAGTTGTATGCAGCCAAAAAGTAATTGAAAAGGAAAGCAAACCACCAAGGCACCATCCATAGGACTTTATGGCTTCCATCAAATGACAGTTGATGGCTTACACCGAGATATCGATACCCCCACTGAAATATTTATTTGCGTTTGCAGCTGCCTTCGCTAAACTGCAGGACGGGCAAGTGCAGGGGGTCCTCCCAAGTTTCAATATACCATTCTCCCAGACCCAGAGAGAAGCTCATGATATCTTAGCTTCCAGCTTTCCAGGCTTCACCCTGATGACTGCGCAGCTATAGAGGAAACCTCGGGGGCTGGCATGCATCTTTATGAAGGATAAAGATCTGTTAGATGGCCATGGATGGTCCATCTTGCAGGTTCCTCTCGTGGTTTACATGTTTTGCAGCTTTTCGTTGTCCTGGAGGCCATTGTTCCTGCTCATTCATGGTGCACTCCAAATCCCAGCCCGAGGCGTGAAGCGAGATTCAAGCAGAAGACAAACAAGTTTTGGGAGTATCAGGAACAGAGTAATACCTGGGTGGAAATAAGCATGCCGTTCGACTTGATGTCTTGTATCAACGGTACTTGCACAAAGGTAGGATCAATCGAGCAACTGGCGAGGAAACCTGGCCATGATCCTCCTGTTCATAGTCAAGAGGTGGAAGATACAAGGCTTCAAGGAGATGATGCAGAAGACACAAATGACCCTGTCCTGCCCATAAGGAAAAGAATTTCCTTGACAAGAATGTCAGAATCATCAGTTTGGGTGACAGGCCAGAGTGGATCCATCTACGAGAGGTTCTGGAATGGGGTGATGTGGGTGATTGCTCCTCATGAACTCCCTACTTCAGCTGGATATGCCACAGCAACTTTCATTGTGAATACAACTATTCTTGCTCTGTCTGAAGCTGGAATCCTCTACCAGGTAAGTTGACCCGATGATTTAACAGTTCTAGCTTATTCAGACTTGGAGTTCTAGTCAGGTTACCACTTTTATATTATGTTAGGTTCAAAAAAAAAAAAAAACTTTTATACTATGCCTTATAGGTCATGCTTCAATCTTTTTTCTTCAAGTGTTTTGCGTTATGATAGACCACTCAGTTTTTTACTACTTTTCTGGGGTATTCTTAATACTGACATGGGCTAATCAAATTAAGCTGTTCACCAACAAGAAGTAGTTGTAATCATAAATTGCAGACAAATATTACAGAAGAAGTCGTGCAAAAGCAAAAGTAACAACTAACAAAAAAATCAATACACGGTAATGAAAGTAGCAGAAGAGCAGAAAATGTCCAGATTGGGGTACAACTTTGTTCATGAGTAAGGCATAAAGACATGATTAACCACAAACAGTAATATTATGCAAAATTAAAAGATGACTGGAGTATTCTGTTTTCTCTTTTAAATTTGAAATCATGTTAGTTCCATTTGTAAACTATTAAATCATAAGATGGATAACGTAGAAACAGTCAAATATTGGCCAGTAAAACGAACACATCCAAGAGAAATTTTCTGCCAAATTCATTCATTTAATTGCAACAAAACTCTAATATTCTACACTTCTCAGTTACAGCTAAATGAACAAGCCCAGCCTATCTGGACGGAGATGACATTCAACTCTGGCCAGCAGTTCACAAATCTTGGATTAAAAACACAAAGCCAAGTTATGCGTATAAGAAATGGGATTGTATCCAATGATGGAAGGTGAGTCTCTACAGTACTGCTTGCTTCTAAGTATTGAAAAAATAGTGATTTGCTAGTTAATTTTAAATCAGCTAATATGCATACTGACAGATGTTTCCTAATCAGGAAACTTTTTCCTATCTATCATGAATGGATCCCTGCTTGAGGTAACAGAAATTCAGCCTCTAAGGTATGCAGCTATAAGTCTGTATTGTCATTTTCTGAATCTCAACCTCTCTGCATCGCTGTAGCATCTTAGCTCAAAATTCAAGTGAAAAAAATACTCCCTTACATTTGGAGATTAACAGGGTACTTATTAAAGTGAATGTTGTGAATTAGCTGCTACTTTTCTTTAAACAAAATTTTTCTCATCACAAGAAGCTACATCATGACTTACTGAACACAATACCAAATGGTCCTTCATCATCAATGTACAGGTGGTATTACCATGGGCGTCCTCCAGGAGCAGATGTGTCGTACATATCTGATGCTGGAAATCTGCGACCAGGGACCTTGTTCACAGTAAGGTACGTGGATCATGTGTTCTTGAGAACTGGAGAGTGTTTCAGTCTACTTTAGAAAGTTCTAGAACATCCCAGTTTTCCGAGCCCCTGTCCTGATCAAAGGCTGATAGCATGTTTTTCTACTGCTCCATCTGTGGACTGTGTGCACAACAAACATAAAACTAAGACGCCAGTGCATTAAATGACAGAAATGATAAATCAACCTGCTTAGATAGGTATGATTATACTCATTTATGTTATTTATCCAATACAATATAAGTGGTATAGTAATCAATAGTCTATTTTGCACACCCTGTAAGGTATATTTGTTCAAATTGTTGGTCCAATGTTAAGATTGGATATGCAGTGCAGTTCCACTGGAGACCTCTACGAGTTCGACAAAGAAACAAAGCCATCATGGAAAAAGCATATATGGAGTGAAGAATTGACGGAAAATATCTCATTAAGATCATCAGCTGGCTGTGCATTGCATGGTTTGTCAGGGTCTAACTCAGTGTCCCTTTTCCTGTTAACCAAGGTATGTTAGAATTTGTTTTATCATAATGGATCCTAGATAATAAAGATGTGTTATGTTTTGGAGCTCACCCACAACATAATCTGCTTACAACTGAAAATTTTCGAAGCCATGCTAACTCTTATATTATAAATTCTAGGTGGACGATTTATGAAGCTAATATACTAAAAAAAGGATTTGTATATGAATAGTTGGATATTTAATAGCAAAACAGTGACAGTATGGTGCCACGTCAGTACACAAACGAAATTGAACATTGATCATGATTTAAGCTTCATAACTAAGCAAACGAAAGAATAAAACAATAGGAATTCACAAACAATAGTTTCTAGCTCATGCCCCTTTTTTCCACTGCAAGAACAAATTTCCCTCTTTTGTTTGTTAAAGGTAGTTATAGATTGGCAGGATGGCCTTCTAGTGGAGCGGCTTACATAGAAGGAAGTGGAAGTGGGACAAACACGGAGCTCCAACGGGTCAGAGACTTAGTTCAATTACACAAGTTCAGCAAGATGAACTCAACGATGCAACTTCAATGTTTTTAACAACAACCACAGGAAAAGTATATGAGTATCAGTTTCCAAAATATACAGGTAATAATCATCCAATACTTTCATATTTGTGACACATGTCGTTCAAGTAAAAGAAACAATAAAAAATAAATTTAATGTTTCAGAGAGTAGTAGAATACCAAAGATTGTTGGAAAAACTAGGTGATTGTTTTTCAAAAAAGAAAAGCACACAGATTCATGCTTGATTACATATTCAAAATAAACTTTTTCTCAAAAAAAAATATATTCAAAATAAACTAAGCAAACTGGATTTAACACTCGCGCATAGGACTATATTAACATGTTTGTTTTTGGCTGAAAAAGGTGGGGCACAAAGCAATAAGATAAGAGGACAATGGATAAATCACATGTCCCCTGAGCATGCAAAGGTTGCAAGAAACGTCCCAGGTGTACATGTTCAAGTTGGCAGAATGATATTCCCATTAGATGATGGCAGGCTTGGGGAGCTACATTTTCCAGGGATGGGGGGTGCTGATTTTGGTCCTAGTCCCCAAAGTACCATAAGAAGAAAACTATCAAACAAGTATGAGTGGTCCATCCTAGATGCACCAGAAACAGAAGGCTGGAATGCAGAATATTGCACCGAAGAGCATGGTCCGACAAATTGTATTGCTGGAGCAAAGAATATAGCTACAGACACTGAATCAAATGACTTGAGCAATACCCTACCTTCCAGGAGGCATAAAGTAGAAGAGAAGCAGCACTACCTAAATGCTAACAGCTACCAGCAGAGTGATGAAACTGAATCATACAACTTTCTATCAAGGACCATTGATCTTAACTTCCACATGCGGGTGATGCATGCAGACAGATCGCTTTTCCTTATAGCAGACAATGGATTGACTTTTGAATATCTAAACAGCAATGGTATTTGGTTGTGGTTAAGACACGAACATGTTACAGCCATGAAAGGAACACTAGGAAGCTACAATGGCAGTTTGTATCTTGTCGACGTGCACGGGAACTTACACATTAGAGAAAGAAATGGAGATGAACTGTTGTGGATTAACTGCACAGCGATGAAGAAGGGAAGACAAGTTGCAAGTGGGTCTCCATGGGATGGCATCCCTGGTCTATTGCGCAGAGTGACAACAGATGATGCACTCTTCTTTGTTAACAAGCGAGGCAGGTTGCTACAGTTCACGGTAGAAGTTCAAACACAATTTAATTTGAGTCATGTTGGGCTTGTTAGATGAAAAACATTCATTTTTGGCACTTTCATTAGGGCAATGGAAATAATCAAAGATCTTAAATTTATATAAATACATAATGGTTAAATAGTATTTGTTCCTTCATGGTACCTTAAATCACATTTTTAAAACAAAACAGATAGTTCTCTCTACCAGTCCCAAAATGATTCTTTCCTTAGGAACAATAGAATAGAAAAACTGAATGTAGGATTCATGGAGTAATCTAGAGTACACAAGAGAATCCACAGGCAGGAATTCACAATTAGAGAACAGAAGCAAAGGACTCAAAATATGTCAATAACAAAAGGAAATCATAGAAAGTTACTCTGGTATTATGTTTTAAATAAATTTTCAAGGTAGACAAATCAGACAAATCTTCAATATAGCATTGACTTTTGCTATGAAAGTCGGGCTACTTACAAATTACAAGTCAACAATCTGTTATATTCTGTCATCCACTCTTTCCATAATCTCTTATTCTTGCAGGCAATGGGATAGCTAAGAACACAAATTCAGGCAATAAAAGAAGTCTAAACATTGTAACTTATATTACACGTAGGTGCAATAGGGGGAAGTAGAGAAATTGAATGTTTCTCTTATAAAAACGATTGTATTAATAAATTTGAATTTTGAAAACACGGGTAATATATGCCACCAAGTAGTAAATTGCTACTGAATTACTGAAACTGTGAAACGAACAATCAGGCAGGCACAAATTACTGGATGGACAAAGAATGAGTTAATGATACATATGTCTTATTTCCTTCCATTACCAGTGTTTACTTTACACAAATAAAGAAGTGAAGTTACCTCATATTCAGCATCCAGCAATGCAGACATTCAAACTTCAGTATAGGAGGCCACAATAATTAACGTCCTTGCAATCGTGTGCAGGTTGCACTGCGAAAATTCAAGTGGAAGGACTGCCACAGCCCCACCTGACAGCAAGATTGCTTTCATAGTGGACCAGGAGGTCTTCAGGAGAAACGTCATCTTCGTGGTAGGCCGCAACGGCCGCCTGTACCAGTACAACAGGATCACGGAGCTCTGGCACAAGCACTACCAATCGCCTCACCTGGTGCTGTCGCGCACCCCAGGGACGGCCATGCGACCATCGCCGCTGTCCCTGGCCGGCTCCCTGTTCATGGTGTCCGAGCAGGGGGTGCCTGGTGGAGTACCACTTCAGCCCGAAGGACGGGTGGGAGTGGGTGGAGCACGGGACGCCCCACCGGGACGTGACCCTCGTCGGCGCCCCGGGCCCGTGCTTCGACGGCTCCCAGCTGTTCGTGGTCGGCTCCGACGGGCATGTGTACCGGCGGCACATGGAAGGGAGGACGTGGAGGTGGACGAGCCACGGGCACCCGCCGTCGGAGCCAGCCGCCGTTGACGAACAGAGCTGCGCCACACCGGGCACGGGCCCCGGCGCCGGCGCGCACTACGCGGACGGGTTCAGGGGAGCTGCGACGGGAAGGTTTGCATTTCAAACGAGTGAATTGAACTGCATTGCACAATCTGGTGTGCGTTGCTGATGGCGCTGTGACATTTGGGCGAACAGGTGGCAGCCGTGCGGCCGGTGCCGTTCTCGGAGGACGCCGTCGTCTTCGAGCTGCGAGATGGCCGGGTAAGCAAAGCAAGCACTGGTAGATGCAAGCTGCTCCTGATCCGCCCGACGATGGCTTACAATCGCTCCTGATCGGCTTGTATAATTCCCCTTGTTTGGTTTGGTTTGCTGGCGTGCAGCTGGCGGAGCTGCGGCGGCCGCCCTCCGCGGAGGGGTGCGGCGGGTGGGAGTGGGCGCGGATCATCGGCACGCCGGCCAGCGCCTGTATGACCAGCTACTGGACGGCCGTCGCCACGTAGCCGCCGCCGGCCGCCGGGCGCGCGACTCACGAGGCCGCTGGTCGCTTGGCTGATTGGCTCATCAACGAATGGACTGCCCAGCCCATGGGCAGCTTGGAAATTGGAAAGGAAATGATCCACAACGGTCACGTCCACATGGCTCGAATTCGGCCTCCCAATCAAGCTAGGGAAGAACTCTCCGAAGGCCAGCGGCTAACCTCTAGTAGTAGGAGTAGTACTTGTCTCAAAGAAAAGAAAAAACTTAAATACAATTAGTGAGTAATAATATATTAATAGCATTTGTAAATTAAAGTATAGTATTCAGAAAATTCAGGCTTGTGGATCACATTTTGCCTGAAATTATTGAGTATTAGCTTTGACACTGTACTATAATCTAAAATTTTCTCTCTTCTTTCTCGTATGTTTCTAAAGTATTTTCTGAATAAATAAATAGATCCCTGGAGTTTTCTTAAGTCAAATTCTATAAATTCTGACCGAATTTCTAGAAAAACCCATCAAAAATCCACGACATCAAACTCGTATCATTAGAAATGTTGTTACTCTTTTTCTCTAAAGTTAGTTAAACATAAGATAATTTGACATACACGGATTCTACAAATTGATTTACTTGGGGACTAGGGAGTATAAGATAGCTTATGATTACTGTTACTAGAATTATATCATATAATGTTGAGAAAACATATTTTTTGTAGGTCTTGATAATCAAATGCCATGTCGGGGGATACCAAAATAAACTTACACCTTTGATAAAAGAAGTACATAAAACTATTTAGAATATACTTAAATGGCAGTGTCACCATTTTCATCATGTGGTTTCGTATACGGCTAGGTTCCACCACATGCATCGCGGTCATCGAGCTTTTAAGTAGGCCTTAATTATACTCCCTCTGTCCCTAAATGTTTATCTCACAAAGAGAACCGCCCTACATGTTTCCCTCACAAACACGCTTCTCTAGAGACATCAAAAAGGGAGGCCATGAGGCAAAAGCCAAAAAACCATTGGGGGACGCCCTAAATATTTGTCTCTAGAGGTGTATCTATACTAGAGTAGGTGGTTCAACTAGTTCGCGACGTGATACCTTACATCTAGTTTAAAAAACAGATCTATCTTTGTTCGTATGCTAAAATACAAGAGTTGATGATTGTAGCTATCTATGTGTTATATGTAAGTAACTAAATCCCTACATTACAAAAAATAGAAGAACTTTTTATGCAATTTACCTGTTAAACACACGACTTTAAAAAGTTAACAAATAAGTAACAAATGACTCCATCTTTCCCTCCAATAGCTCTAGTTGGACTCCTAAAAATCCACATATATTGTTTATGCGACAATTCTAGGTTATATGAATGATACCCCTATTGCTTTGTATCATATGAGCGGAGACATTGTTGGACATCCTAGCAAGTGTCACCGGCTCCCGCACTTTGTCCTTGCCCATCCAACAAGCATCGCCCTCTAGGTCGTGAGACATTAGGAGTGGGAAGTAGGGAGCATCTTAGGTTGGTGGCACAAATTCATTGGAAGATATACCCATCCTCACCGTTCACCACGTCGGCCTAAGAACTTAGATTCGAAAGATCCTCATTCCTCACATTGGTAGGAAGTGTATACCTTTTAAGGGATGCAGGAAGTGTATACCTTTTAAGGTACAACGGTGGTAGGAGTCGGGATGACAATGACATGTTTGACACTCTAACTTAGTTAGAGTTAACCATTAATAGGCCTAAATAAAATGTTGCGAGTAAGGAGCACAAAAAACTATACAAAATTAAAAAAGATTGCATAGTCACAAATATGAGCGTTCAAAAAAGAGAGAACCCAATCCCAATCCATCCAACTCATTCAACATGTCATGAATTCAACCAATATTTTTGTTAGACCCAACCCAACTCATTCAACATGTCATGAATTTAACCCGTTTTTTTTAGACCCGACCCAACCCAACCCAACCCAACCCAACCAACCATTAAGTAAATCAATTCATTCCCACCCATCCAACCCATTTTTTTTTTTTTTGTTAGGCCAATCTCGATGTGTATAGCTTTATGGCATAGTTATCAAGACTATAAACTAGGTAACCAAGGGCGGATGAATTTTATGGGGATGAAACTCTTCTCTCATCTAATGAAACTCCCTCATTTAGTGATATGCTAAGTTAGCAATTTTGCCGATGTTACACCCTATTTAATTTACATGACACTCATGAAACATATGTTGAGACTAGCCTTATACCCAACCTAATCAACCTATTTCTCACCCATCCAAAAGTCTTAGACCCAACCTAATCAACCCATTCTCACCCATCCAAAAGTGTACCCAATTCTTGTAAAAAAAAGGTGTACCAAGAGAAAACCCAACCTACTTGTCGATTAAGGCCAGATTGGGCGGAATTGACACCGATTGCCGATCGTCGGGTGATGAAGGTGACGTAGGTGGTGGTGACGACGACGATTGGCGGCGAGGTGGCGTAGATTGATGACGATGGCGGAGGTAGTAGAGAGAGAGGAAGGGAGGGGTGGCGCCGCTTGAGAGGAGACGCAGGGAGGGCGGCGCGGGGCCGGGCGGCGGCCGGTGGCGGCGTGCCTTGCGGCGGCTGACAGTGGCGATGCGCCGGCAGCGCGAGGTCTGGGGAGAGAGAGCGCCTAGAACCCGGAGAGAGTTGGGAGTTACCCCTTTAATTTATTTCTTCTTAAGATTCAACCGACTACATGCCCCTTGTATTTATAGTCCGAGGGGAGACTTGCATGCTAAGATAGATCTAGAGGTTTCCTTATAGATTGGAATTCCTCTTTTACAAGCAACCTATTTATTCCCTATTTTATTCCTATCTTTATTCCTTAAATATTCCTTACTTAATTACGAAGCAAACCGACGCGGGCGCGCTTTTTACGATGATGGCGGCGGCCGGGCAGAGGCGGGGCCAAGGCAAGGCCAGTGGCCCCCTCTGGCGGCGGTTCCCCCCCCCCCTTTGGGCCCCTATTCCGGCGATCTCTTTTTTGGTTCATGACATTTCTCCCCCCTACCGACACAGTAGCGTCCTCATATTTGTCGTTCGCGACCGTTGTCGTTGTTGGTGTGCGAGGGCGAAGATGGAGACGTTGACCTTTGCCGGGCCGGAGAACACCCCGTAGTACCTTTGATAAGGCCGTGACATAGGAGCGATGTTTGCCGAGGAAGACGATAACCATTGCCGGGCGTCAAGCTGTTGCTTCCCGGTTGGAGCTTGATGGTTCCAGCGATGCGGAGTAGGTTGTTGCCAATTCGTGTTGCCAGGTGATGAAGGGCCGGGAGCCTCGTGGGTAGTGACGAAACCGTCGAGGTAGCAGGTTGATGTGGGTAGTATGTACCTCTTGTCGTCGCTTCGGTGAAGCTCACAAGGTGAGGCTTGTCAAGATGGAAGCGTCGAACTCTTGGGCGAGGTGGATCGCCGTTTTTCCGTAGGGTGCCTCCGGTGTATTGCGCCCACGCTTGTTGGCGTAGTCGTCTTTGGACGTAGATGTCGTTGAGGAACATGGGAGCCAACCGGTATGGCTCGAGTCGTTCCTCGCCGCCAAAGTCGCGTAGTCGACGCCGTGATGGTTGTTGGTGTCGCCGATTGAAGGACGCCCCAAACCGGTAGAGTGGGGCACCATGGTATGTTGTCTCCATTCTCCCGTGGCGCCTTTGGTGATGCAGAGGAGCCAAAGAAAGAGGAGTGCCGTTGTCGCCGGTTTGGCGGTACCGCGGTACCGATGTTCTCGCTTTGCGTGGTATCGATGATGTCGCTTTTGCCGGAGCTGCGGCTTTTGATTGATGGTGTTCTCCACCATTGTCGATGTCGGCCGAATGTCCAGCAGGTGTAGTAGATCGTCGACGAAGGTCGGCAAGTGAACGACCGTCTCCTTGGTGGCGCCTGGGGGGGCGTCGGTGTTCTCATCGGCCGTGGCGCCCATGTGTGGAACGTCGTGGTTGCCAATGTCGAGGTTGGCCATGAGGATGTCGTCGTGGTTAATGCCCTTGTAGTTGTTGTCGATGGTAGGCATGGTGAAGACGTAGTCGACATCAGGGGGAACGTCAGTGGCGTTGGCATCCTTGAGGACGTCGTTGTCGTTCATGGTGCCCATGGTAGCGTCCTTGTCGTTGATGCTCAGGGGGGTGTCGTTGTTCTCGTCGATGATGCCGGGGTCGAAGACGTCTTGGTTGACGATGTCGAGCGACATCGTTGGAGCATGGGTGATAGAGGTAGAAGCTCCGTGTTGAATGGGATGGACTTGCCTGGTGACTGTGGAGCGTGTGATGTCCTGGTCGGCGAAGTTGTTGGCGTTGTTGGTCATGTCGCCGTTGTTGTCCAGGATGTTGTGGACGTCGGGGTTGAGATTGGCGACGTCGGTGCTGACGTCAGGCGACGTCGTTGAGTCGTCCTTGTTGGCACTCCAGATGTTCCCAATGTCAAAGATGATGTTGGTAGTGACCGGGGAACTTATCTGTGCCATTGTAGTAGCCGTGAGACGTTGGCCTAGTTGGGTAGGCTTTTCGTCGAACAGCTGGTGGACGTCGGTGGTAGCCTCCTGATCTGATCTGATCTGGGTCGCAGCAGCTGGGGCATCCTTGGGGTAGGCGTGCTCGTTGCTTGCAGCGTCGATGTGCTTGGAGGGGGTGACGTAGACGGCGCGCTGTGAGAGCGACGTCGTCGTCGGTGGCGCCCATGGCGAGCGCGGGCGGTGGCGGGATGACGTCGGAGGCGCGTCGTCGTCGGCAGATTGGTGTACTTATCGATGATGGGGCTAAATTTTCCTCCATGGCTTTTGCCTCCATGGTCGCTGATGTAGTTTGTCGATGATCTTTGTTGATGTCGGGCGGGTATGGCGGCGGCGGCGATGTTGGCGGTGCTCGTGGCCGTGTCGTCGTTATCGTCGTCGGGCAGGTGATCATCGAGCTTCCAAGAATACGGTTAAGGTGGCCTGAATTTCCTTCATGGAATCGCAAGCTCGCGAAATTCCATCCGGAGCTCGGGCGCACTTGTGGTTGGCCATCGGATCTTGGCGTTGTTGGTGGTCGAAGCCGCCGTGGTGGTGGAATCGCCCCGTCTTCGGATTCACCGCCGATCGGGCCAGATTAGGGCCGAATTGACACCGATTGTCGATCGGGTGATGAAGGTGACGTAGGCGGTGGTGATGACGACGATTGGCGAGGTGACGTGAGATTGATGACGATGGCGAGGTAGTAGAGAGAGAGGGAAGGGAGGGTGGCGCCGCTTGGAGGAGACGGCTGGCGTGGGGCGGCGGGGCCGCTGGCCGTTTGGCGCGTGCCGTGGCGGCATGCCATGGTGCATGCTGGGCGGTGGTCTGGCTGCGGCGCGAGGTGAGGGAGAGAGAGCCTAGAGCCGAGAGTCGTTGGGAGTTACCCCTTTAATTTATTTTTTTAAGATTCAACCGACTACATGCCCCTTCTATTTATAGTCCGAGGGAGACTTGCATGCTAAGATAGATCTAGAGGTTTCCTTTATAGATTGAAATTCCTCTTTTACAAGCAACCTATTTATTCCCTATTTTATTCCTATCTTTATACATTAAATATTGCTTACTTAATTGGCGGAAACCGACGTGGCGTGTTTATTTACGGACGATGGCGGCGGCCCGGCCAGGGGGCGCTTGGAAGCCAGGCCTTGGGCCCTAGGCGGCGGCGTTCCCTTTGTTGGGCCCTATTCTAAGCGATCTCTTTTTGGTTCGTGACACTACTAAACCCTTTGAATCCAACCATTACTAGGTCTAAATAAAATGCTGCAAAGGAGCATTAGCATTTATATAAAGTTACAAAAAGATTGCATAGTCACAAATATGAGCGTTCAAAGTAGGGCCCCGATTCAATAATCTCAATAACTCACAACTTAATTATCTTTCTAACTAGCAAGAGTATTTACTGTGCTTTATTATTATTTATTACTATTATCTCTTATTAAAATCTCCTCCTAATCACTTTCCCTTGTAAAGATTGTGGCAAATCGCCCTTGTTCATTTCTCAAATCCTCATCAATTTTCTTCCCCAATTTGATTGCCTCTTCAAATGTCAAGAGTATTTACTGTGCTTAATTAGTATTTATTTACTACTAGTACTATTATTACCTCTTATTAAAAACCTCCACCTAATTACTCTCCCGTCCTAAAGATTGTGCCAAATCCCTGCTTTCATTTCTCAAATCCTTTTCCCCAATCCCCCCCGCGTTCAATTTTGAAATCCTTCCAATTGGCTCATAGCACAAAAATGGAAACATGGCTTTGACAGCTGCCCAGCCGTGGCCCGGCCCCACTTCCATTCTCGCGCTGGAGGACGGCGAGGAGCCCAGCACCGGCAGTGGCTACCGGGTGGTGGGTGGTGGTGAGTGGTAATTACCCCGCAGTAGTAATGGAGAAGGAGGAAATGCCGTAGCCATCCTTTTCGAAGGATTCCCAAGCCTTTGCGAAAACGGAAGCGACACAGCGGGTAGCGGCCGCAGGGAGGACGCTCTGCCAGCCAGCCAGCCTGCCCGCCCGCCCGACGCTTGGGTTGCCGGTGTCACCCACCATTGAATGCACCGGGTCCACGGTGCGCCGCAGGGGAGGCGAGACGTGATGCACGGTGCGGGCCTACATGTCTGTGGGATAAGGTCCGTAGACCAGGTAGCCGGAGGGTGCAGTGATTGCAGCCAGGAGCGCAGCAGCCTTTGAACGGTTCGATGAGGTCCTAACGGTCCGATGACGGCGTCGTCTTCGATCCGCCTGCTGCATGTACAGGTGTCCTCCTCCCAGTCATTCCTCTCCTCCGTCACTCTAACGCCGGTACCAGACCGGATGGGACGCTGTGTGCAACGACACTCCTGGGGCGGTCTAGGGAGACACCACTCTCACTGACTAGTGGGACCAAGCACCACACGGACCCACATGTCAGTCACTTAGTTAAAAACGGGTCGGGTCGCCCACCAGTAGTGCGTACCGGGCACACACTGTCACGTCAAGGATATGGTTCGCCGCGGAGTACGGAGGCAGCGTTCCTCCGACCCGACCGGGCAGAACTCATCGCTAACACTGACCGGTGGGGTACCATTTGACCGGGCCCATGAATCAGTGAGGTAATTGTTGCGTCCGATGCGGCTTTGGCGTGCACCGAGGAAGTGGAGAGCACGGTGGTGGTGGGCGTAAGTGCGTGAGGAGCCTACCTCCAGTCCACGTGTCACCTCGTCTGGGCCTCAAGTTCCGGCCTCTCCCAACGACCGGTTCAGATGCGCCGATCGGATCCCACGGACGGCCCCCGTTAACGCCGCGCGGTGGGTGCGGAATGACCTCGCTGCCCTTCCGTCCTCGTCGTACAGGAGGGGCTGCTGGTACAAGAGGTGGGTGCGGGCAGAGGAACCAGTTGTGTCCTGTTGTTTGGGAAAGCCGGAGAAGGGGGAGAAGCCCAGTCGCCTTCTAGGAGACGTCGCCATCTGCTTCCACCGCTCGCGGTAAAACCGAAAACCCTCCTCCTCTGTTCCCCTCTCCCACTCCTCATCCGCTTCCCTGTTCGTGGAAATCTAGGGTTTTGGTGGGGTTTAGGTCGCCTGTTCTTGCCGGGCCGGTTGTCTTGTGCGGCGCGGATTTAAGGAGGGTTTCTGTGGTGAGGGTTATTTGTGTCCTTGAGCGGTGTGGTGTTCGTTTCTGTGGGTTCTTTTTGGTTGCAAGATCGCTGCATTCCGGTCTGCGCTTACAAAGGTGTTGTATTTGGGATGGATTCTGTTTCCCTAGGTAGGGTTTGTTCGTGTGGCGTGGATTTAGGGAGGGTTTTTGCGGTGACGGTATTTTGCGCCTTCAGGCGGTGTTTTGTTGGTTTGTTTGGGTTCTTTTTGGTTGCAAGATCGCTGCATTCCGGTCTGCGCTTACAAAGGTGTTGTCATTGGGGATGGATTCTGTTTCCCTAGGTTTTTGGTGGTTTTTGGTGCGGTTTTATGCATGATTCTGCTGTTTTCCATCGGAAAGAGGTCGAGTCTTTCTTGGTGGACTGATGGTAGCCCCAGTGGCGGGAATGTGACAGGGTTTGGGGTTTTTTCTTTTGTTGATTGATTCTTTTTACGCCTTTACCGATTTTCATCTTTTTTTCCCTCACATCGAGGGTTTTCTTGTTTTTTGCTAGCAATGGCAAAGACATGATTTTTCCTCAATTTTTTCGTCGTGCATTTGTTTATCGCTTAATTTTCTCCCTCTGTTTGAGCCTTTCTACGTGTATAAAGGGTGTTCAGGTTTTCTTGTTTGAAAAAAATATTATTTTTTTTTTTTTGCGCGTTTTATATAGCTGCTTTTATCCTTCTCCAGCTCATCGCATTAAATATCTGATTTTATATGTATTTTTAAGTTTTTGGGGAGGTTTATTGTGGCGCACTGTTCATTTCTCTGCATACAGGATAGTTTTTGAATAATATTTATTCGGCGTTTGATTGATTACGCATCTAGGGAAGGTTCGATATTGTGCTGTTCTGGACGGTTCATTCATAGGGTTTTTAGTGTGGGGTGTCGTTAATTTCGTGTACGCGCTGCAGTTTTCTTTACCTTTTATTTGCTTTCTAGGAGTCATGGAAATTTCGCCATGACTTTCCAAAGGAAAAGAGCTTCTTTCTTTTTGTCTTCCTTCCTGGATTTGTTCCCTTTCCAAATCTTTCGCATTTTTGGGGTCTATATAGTTGTATAATTAGATGACTCTTATTGTAATTTATTTACGTTCTCCTTTGTTTAGTGTCGTTTCATATGATGATATAATTCGTTTTCATTTGTTGTTGTGCAGGGTTGGGCAGAGGCTTTGCAGTTTTGGGCAGATACACTGCTCTTGTGAGTATATTATGTCATATGGTTTACACTTTTGTGTGACACGTAGCTCAAGGACCAGTAGGATGTTTCAGTATGAGTTCTGTCACTAGCAAATCTTCGATGGACTATTGTAGCGTGTTGTGTTCGAGGTCGTTGTTTAGTGCTGTTTGTTATGAGATTGTCACGATTTCATTTTTGTAGTTTTAATTCAGTCAAGCAACTGTGCTTTCCCTACCAGTATCATGCTTACATCTATACTATACAGTGGCTAATTCTTTCTGCTGAATTGTATTCGGTATTAGGAAACAAAATAAATGCCAGATGTTTAAAATTTCCAAGTTCTAATTGATATAAGTGGGATGCGGGCTTTCAAAGTAAAGTATCCTGATGTTACATTTGTGTTGCATATTTGCTGGTGATGGGATTTGGGAGTAAACATTGTAGTTTACTGAAGTTTATACTGTTTGCACAATGTAAATAATTGTTGGGGAAGTGGTATAAGTTTAGGAACCAGTTGCAGATTGTAGGGGTTCATTTGTAATTTGTAATAGTTCATGTTTCCATTATGCTGCACTGGAAAATATGTAGCAAAGTAAATGCCAATTTTTGTTGCTTAAGCTTGTCTTAATATTGCTGCAATCTAATGTTTAATCTCTGTTTGAAGAGTGATTTACCTGTATACCTGTCCTTCTGCTTTTTGCTTGAAACATACCGCTAGTTCCTGATTAGGGTTGCTTTTTTTTTTATATGTCCTCATGCAGCAAGGCTCTCTAAATGGCCTCTCACAATGGAGAGGCTGATGACTTGCCTCCACCACCTCCTTTGGCTGCTGGTGTTGAACCACTTAAAGCTGAAGAAACAAAGATGCCAGTGAAACCTGCTAGGAGTCTGGTGCAGAGAAATGGATTTGGCAGAAGGGGGCAGCCGATAAAGCTGCTAACAAATCACTTCAAAGTGTCTCTTGCGAATCCTGAAGAATATTTCTATCATTATTCTGTGCGTCTCTCATCCTTGTCCAGTGTCCTTTTTTTTAATTTTCATTCTCATATCTTTCATTATTAATGCTGTTATCTTTTACTGGTTGCAGGTGAGTTTGAAGTATGAAGATGATACGCCGCGGTGGATGGCAAAGGTTCAGGAAGGAAAGTGATGGAAAAACTGCAGCAAACTTATGCTGCTGAACTTGCAAATAAAGATTTTGCCTATGATGGTGAGAAGAGCCTGTTCACAATTGGTGCTCTTCCTCAAGTTAAAAACGAGTTCACTGTCGTGGTTGAGGATGTGTCAACTGGAAAGTAATGCCTCATTATGATTGATTTGTCATTAACTGCCTAGATGGTAATAATCCCAAAATACTAACTTGGCTTTCTTGCTTTCAGGACTCCTGCAAATGGCAGCCCAAGCAATGACAGTCCTCCTGGAAGTGACAGGAAAAGGGTCAGAAGGCCTTACAATACAAAGACTTACAAGGTTGAAGTCTCTTATGCAGCAAAAATTCCTATGAGTGCAATCTCACAGGCGTTGAGAGGTCAGGAGTCAGAGCACACTCAGGAAGCAATTCGAGTGATCGATATCATTTTGAGGCAGCACTCAGCTAAGCAGTACGTAATTGTTTCCTACTATTTAGAGTGCATACTGTTAACGGTTCTTGCATTGTATGTATACTCTGTCTTAACCTTTGTCTGTTTTTCTTGCAGGGGTTGCCTATTGGTAAGGCAATCATTCTTCCACAACAATCCTAGCAACTTTGTTGACTTGGGTGGTGGCGTGAGTGGGCTGTAGAGGGTTTCATTCAAGTTTTCGTGCAACCCAGAGTGGACTTTCACTCAATATTGGTTTGTTCTTATCATCTATATGCTATACAATACGATGATCATTTCTCTCTATGCGGTTGGTAATGTCTGCATGTATTAATATGTTGTGCAGATGTGTCCACCACAATGATAGTGAAACCTGGTCCTGTCATTGATTTTCTGCTTGCCAATCAGAAAGTTAGCGATCCAAGCATGATCGATTGGGCTAAGGTAATGCTTCATGCTAAATACAACAAATAGTATAGGGATGAAGGTTGAGATCCATTTTCGTGCAATTTATTTTTTGTTTCTGCAGGCCAAGCGTGCTTTGAAGAACTTAAGGATAAAAACAAGTCCAGCAAACCAAGAACATAAGATTGTTGGTCTCAGTGATAGACCTTGCTGTGAGCAATTGTAAGTAGCGTGATGTGCTGCTGTTTGAACTGTTTTTATATTGTTAGCACTTTATTTTGTTCCCTCCTTTTGAGTTCTGCATCCGTTTCATACATTTTCTAAGTACTTGGTGATTTCCTTGCTTATGTAGATTCACACTGAAAAATAGAAATGAAAATGGTGACTCTGAAGAGATCACTGTTTCTGATTACTTTGTAAGGAACCGTGGCATAGAGCTGCAATACTCTGGTAATCTTCCCTGTATCAATGTGGGAAAACCAAAGCGCCAACATATTTTCCAGTTGAGGTAACTATATTATTTAAATCCTAATGTTGTTCCTTTGCTGTAAAACTCTTTTCTCCCTGCTAATGTTGTGAAAATTGTTTCCATGTTAACCAGTTATGCAGCCTGCTGCCTTTACAAAGGTACACTAAAGCTTTGAGCACACTTCAGAGGTCATCACTTGTTGAGAAATCCAGGCAGAAACCACAAGAAAGGATGAGTGTGTTGACTGATGTGAGTGGTTTTTGGATTAAACATAGCTACTTGTTATTGTATATATCAATAATGATTGGGCCTAGCAAGTTGGGCATTGGTGGTGTGATTTTCTTAAACTTTTTTTGTCTTGTCAAATTGGGTAGGTACTGCAAAGAAGCAACTATGATGCTGAGCCCATGCTGAAGGCATGTGGGATTACGATTGCTAGAAATTTCACAGAAGTTGATGGTAGGATACTGCAGCCCCCAAGGTTGGTAATTACTGTTCATCCTTTATTGTGTTAGTTATCCTTTTGTGGTTATGGAATTTTGAAAGCATAAATCAACTGTCTGTCTGTCGTTCAGCTTAAAGCTGGGAATGGAGAAGACATTTTTACGCCGCAATGGCAGATGGAACTTCAACAATAAGGTCAGCATGTATAGCGTATTCTTGTTTATGTGTATTTGGATATTTGGATTTTCATGATGTCCCATTTAATATTTGGAATTATGTTTTTCAGAGGCTTATTAGAGCTAGCAGTGTCGAGAAATGGGCAGTGGTCAACTTTTCTGCACGATGCAATGTCAGGGATCTTGTCCGAGATCTCATCAAGTGTGGAGGCATGAAGGGGATTGTAAGTTTATTTTCTTATGGATCTAATCTACTTTTGTTCAAACTAAGAAAACTTGGAAAGGCAGAGATGTTTTTCTTGCTTGAATTGCCCTTTTCCATCATGAAAGTGTAATTCCTGAATAGGTAATGGTGTATAGTAGTATTTCCTATATAACTTGCAGATTAGACATCTGGCTTGCTATTTTTTAGCTCTCTTATCAATGTAGCATGTTGTGTTGCTATCTGTATACAAGCTTCCAGTGTATGATTTGAATACTGCAATCTTGTACTTCTGTGGTTGTCACTTTTATTTTTTTTCTAGTTAAAATGCTTCCTGATGTTCAATTTTATGGTCTTAGAAGTTAAAAATCGTCTATCATTTCATTTGTTGTTTATCTTAGCCGGGGTTAAGGGTTAGTTCTACTGCATAGCTATGCAGCGTTCAGTCTCACCATGTGCACCATTATATTGTGGCCCTAGATAAAATTATCAGAGCTATTTGCTAACAACACCCACAAAAACTATTAGCTACAAGGCACCAATTTAATTTTGAAAACAGTTTCTGATTTTTATAAGATGCATTAATCAGTATTGTTTTGTGCTAATTTAACCAAATGTTAGGAACAACGTGTACCATATCCCAATTATGTAAAGAATATTTAATCAAGAATCTTACATGCACATTTAAATGCTTCTGAAATATACGATGTTAGCAAAAATGATCAAACATTGGATATGATGGATATTATGTTGTGCATTTCCACTTGTGTTCTAATTCATGTGTTTGGTATTGCATTTCCACATGTTTTTTTTTTCACTTGGTATTGTAGATGGTTGAAGCACCTTTTGATGTATTTGATGAGAATCCGTCAATGAGACGATCACCTGCTGTGAGAAGGGTTGAAGACATGTTTGAACAAGTCAAAACCAAGCTTCCTGGAGCACCCAAGTTCCTTTTGTGTATTCTAGCAGAAAGGAAGAATTCAGATATATATGGTTGGTTAATACTACTAAATCACTGTTAACTTATGTGGCACATTTTATTTTCTGCTGTATCGTTATGCCATTCATCCTTACAGGACCTTGGAAGAAGAAATGCCTTGCTGAATTTGGGATCGTTACACAGTCGCGTGGCACCAACTAGAGTGAATGATCAGTATCTAACAAATGTCTTGCTAAAGATAAATGCAAAGGTCCGTTTCTCTTTGTCTTGAGATTTGAGAGCATGGCTTCACTGCATATAACAATTCTATATATTTTATTTTATATTTTTTTCCCTTTTTCAACAGCTGGGTGGCATGAATTCATTGCTCCAAATTGAAACATCTCCAGCAATTCCTCTTGTATCCAAGGTCCCAACTATAATCTTGGGAATGGATGTTAGTCACGGTTCCCCTGGACATTCTGATGTACCGTCTATTGCTGCTGTAAGTATACTTTTTGTAAATTTCTGTGATAAATAATAAATTGTAGCTACTGTGACAGTTTATATTTTGTTTTTCTTAGGTTGTTAGCTCGTGAATGGCCTCTCATCTCGAAATACAGAGCTTCTGTCCGCACACAATCACCCGAAAATGGAAATGATTGACTCATTGTTTAAGCAACGGAAACTGAAGATGATGGTCTGATCAGGTAAGAGATCTTTACCTGCATTACCGTGTTAAGTTTGATCATGGTGTACTTTTTTTTTTTTTTTGAATGGAAGTCATGGTGTACTTTTCTGAATATCCTTTATGTTCTAATGGTGTTTTCTTGGAATTTATTGTTGCTCCAGGGAGTGTCTGATTGACTTCTACACCAGTTCTGGGAAGAGAAAGCCTGACCAAGTCATCATCTTCAGGTTTGTTATTTTTATCTGGTTGCAAATCTGCTTGGTTAACAAAAAATTTGTTGCGCCTATCTCCTGTTTCCTCTATTTTGTTGTAGCACCAAGCTGATTTGTGCTAATTATAGGGATGGTGTTAGTGAAAGTCAGTTTAATCAGGTGCTGAACAATGAGCTATCACAGATCATAGAGGTATGTTTTTTTGGCAACTCTATTGGTGTTGTCATGGTTATGTTTATTCAGGTATACTGTACTGTGAGCTTATCCATAGTAACATTGCCCTATTACCTCTTCAGGCTTTGCAAATTTCTTGACGAGAACTGGAATCCCAAGTTCACGTTGATTGTTGCCCAAAAGAACCATCATACTAAATTTTTTCATTCCTGGGAAGCCAGAAAATGTTCCACCTGGTAACCTTCATCAGCTACCAGTATGCTGTTGCAATTGGGTAGCCTGATTTATTGGTGACCATCTTCATATGTAGGAACTGTCGTGGACAACAAAGTATGCCATCCAAGAAACTTTGACTTCTACATGTGTTCGCATGCTGGAATGATTGTAAGCACTCTCTGCATTTGTATTTGATCTACAGTCAATTGGTGTTGTTTTGTGTTTGTTAGTTTTTGAAATGCTTCATACCCAACACAAAAGCAACTTTGTTCCAATTTAAACTGCCAAGTGCCTTCACACCATCAGTGGTCAATAGGTGTTGTTTTGGGTCTGTTAGTTTGCCCTGAACTGAGAAATGCTTCATACCCAACACAAAAGCAACTTTGTTGCAATTTAAACTGCCGCCAAGTGCCTTCACACCATCAGTGGCCAATAGGTGTTGTTTTGGGTCTGTTAGTTTGCCCTGAACTGAGAAATGCTGCATTTATAACACCACACAAGCAACTTTGTTCCAATTTAAACTGCCTAGTGCCTTCACACCATCAGTGGTCAATTGGTGTTGTTTTGGGTCTGTTAGTTTGCCCTGAACTGAGAAATGCTGCATTTATAACACCACACAAAAGCAACTTTGTTCCAATTTAAACTGCCAAGTACCTTCACACCATCAGTGGTAAAATTAGTTGTATATTGCTGCAGTAGATGCTCAAATTTGATGTTTTGTGTCTGCTTGTGCTGTTGTAGCCACCATTTCACTTTACTCGGTTCTGCTGTTGTAAGTTTGCCTAGGTAGACATCAATTTCCTTTTCTGTGAATTGAGAGCTAATTGCATTTTTTAACCCCAGGGGACTACAAGGCCAACACATTACCACATTCTCCATGATGAGATTGGCTTCAATCCTGATGACCTACAGGAGCTGGTGCATTCGCTCTCCTATGTGTAAGTACCAAAGGAGGCTCAGAAAAACTTTTTCAACCTTTTTGTCCTGTTATTATGAAAAAAACTTGCCTTGCTCACAAAGTGATTTTGTGGAACCTTATTTCAGGTATCAAAGGAGCACAACTGCCATATCAGTCGGTAAGTTATCTAGGCACCTTTTTGTGAAACTCAGTACCACCTCCTGTGGCTTTCTTCGTGTATCATATCCATGAGAACTGATTTGTCTTGTTTTGTGCCTGCAGTTGCTCCCATTTGCTATGCACATCTTCTGCAGCTGCTCAGGTCGGCCAGTTCATAAAGTTCGATGAGATGTCTGAAACTTCCTCCAGCCACGGTGGACACACTTCAGCTGGCAGCGTCCCAGTCCAGGAGCTTCCCGTCTCCACGAGAAAGTTCGTAGAGTTCCATGTTCTTCTGTTGAGCAGGTCACATGCCTTGGATTACTTTTTGGTAGATGGGAGTCTGAACTTGTTGGGTGGCGGTAAACTCTCTTGGATGATGCCTGCCCATGAACTTGTTGTGGCACTTGGTGTGCCTTGCCTTGAAGACTGAACCTGGTTGTAGATGTTAAGTGTTAGTTTTAAGAATCGCTGCAGTTGTGCTGGGTGGCTGTGACACTGCCCCAGCTATGTTTGGTTGGGCGGCTTGTTGCAGCAGCTCTTGGTGCCTGCCTCCCCTGCCTCAGGAAGACTTGGAACCTGGTAGATGTCGTTAAACTATCTCTTTAAAGTGGTTTCTGGTTCGATCTGAGTTGCTGTTGTGCTTATTTTCTGCCCTTTTGGTTGATTAATGCTTTATTATTGCATGCAATTGTGATTTATTAGTGGCCAAGCTTGTACACATTGGCATGATTGGCACTTGCTGGTAGCCGTGATCGAGCCGACCCAGTTTGGGTGCTCCAGTATCCTGGAACGCCTCACCTGTTTGGTTCCCTTTTCGGGCGAGCTCTCTTCCGGTTTGGCGATGCTGCTCCTTTGCAGCCGGCACCAATCTCAGTTCTAACTCAGATTTGGAACCGGCACCAAGCTACTTCTTCCTGTCGCTTGAGGCCTGGAGCTTGATGTGTTGATGCGGAGATAGATTTGGGTGCTAGGAACACATGGTTCGAAAAAAGGAGTCGGGTGCTAAGAAGGTTCATTCGACCATGGTTTGGAGGCAGTCAGGTGCTAAGATCGATTTCCTTTGCTCAGCTGGGCAAAGCTTGTTGGCTGATTTAGCCAGCTACACACAAACTTACCTGGAGAGGTGAAACTGTGCTAGGCTACCAATCAGCCCCAAATTCTTGATACATAATATTGCTGATCAAAATAAAAATCCTCATCGCACTTTCATCCGTATGATGAGGCTATTATCAAAGAACCTATGATACTTAGATTAGAATCGTACAGAAGGGATCAAGCTCCGTAGAGAAGCGAACTACCAGGACAAGATTTACTGTGTATCCAAACCACGTTAGATGATGGAGTGTGCGCAGATGAAAAGAACCTCTAATGCAAATCATCTTCGTAGCAGAAACAGGGACAACAGCCTGTAATCGACATCGTTGCTTGCTTTGCATCTGTATAAGATGAGCAAAACCTACTACAATCAACATCGCCTTATCCCTAATAAGAATCTGTATAATCAGCTAGTCTTTTTGCCATTCTTTGCAATGGCATTTGCGTTAGACGGCTTGCGTCCTGATTATTGCTCCTCCAGGTATGTGTTTGTCGTGACAAAAGGTTGTGTACGTCCCTTGAAGGGGGCTTAGGTCCGTTTATAAAGGACTAAGCATTGCTTAAATAAGGAAATACTAATAAAGTTGTCTACCATCCATCACGTGCACGTCGAATTTATATTTTATATAGGACTATTATTAGACAAAGCATGCTCTTTCCCTAAATATGTGCATTCCATGTTTCATGGGGAAAGAAAAATAAGGAAATAATAAAGACTATTACTCCATCCTTATATAGCCAGTAGAAGAACGGTGTTGACTTTGCCTGCTGCAGCCTCCACACGCAGTCAAATCTGAGACTGTACCTGGTCTCTACTCACTACTCCTTGATTGGTTCAAAATTCAATCAAATTGACCAGCAGAAGCATGCGAGCGTGAGGAAATATATGGAGCGGGTTCTTTACCAGGTCATTCAATACAGAAGCGGTAAACTCGTTTTCTCACTTTGCACAGGCAAATTGACTCCAGAATGGAAAAATTAATGGCGAAGCTCGGCTTTGACAAGCTCATAAATTGACTTTATGTTCCTAAAAATTATGTGTACAGCTATGATTCCTTCAACTACTACTTGCTTATCTCCCCACATGTATATACGTTTGTACATTCATGATATATCTAGCAATGCATATATGTGATTCAAACTAATTAGCCAATGGTGTAGTCTCTAGTGGTACAAGTAGTTACCACATTCACTAAAATAAACCAATAAGTTAATGTATTTACCTTAAAATGCTCACAAAGGCTAAGACCCTACTTGGTTCATGTACCTAATCGGAAGTTTTTAGCTCTTTGCTACAAACAAATCTGTGAAAAGTTAAGTGCATATTTCCTTTGGTAATGTACACCTAACCTAAACCTCCTGTGACCCACCAACTTTTTCAGCTTGACACATGCCACATACGTCATGCTCGGCGGTTTCCATGTGCTCGATTGCTGAAGCTGGAAGAACAGACAGACATGCCACACATTAAGAATCATTATCTTAACCAAAAAAAAAAAAAAAAAAAAAAATCTGAAGAACAATGACATTTATCAACCAATCCTAAGCTTTCTGTATATTTGAAAAAACAAAAAGGCAATATTGACCAAGATATAATAAAAATATCTAAGTTTCACAACATTAATGTATGAAACATAGATTACATAAAAAACGATGCTATTTACATCATTACTGAGAAACAATTGAAAACTGATCAAGTTTTTACCTGCAGGTGTGTATGCCTCTGTTCTGGTTCAGAGTGGAATTAATACATCCAGGTTTTCTGTCATTTGCCACCCCTTTGGATATACAAGATGTCTATCTTCTAGGCGAAGATTAACATTCATAATTTTTGAACAACCACTTGGTATGCCCTCCATATGAGTTTCATCTTCTACAAGCTGTTCTATAAATGTTGTTGCCTGTATGTATCACAGTTTATTTCAATCAGATAGAGCACAGATAGTACTAATGTGAAATTGTGAATGCTAGGTATAAAAAAATTAATTTCAGAATAAAATATACGAGGATGGACATAGGAAGAATGTTTTTTACTGTATTAATCTCAGTAGTTATGTGAATGATAACATCCATAATTTCTTTGTTCAGGATAAAATCTTCCACAATATGCAGCAGAGAGGGACTACATGCTGATGAAGTAATAAAAAATAAAAATGTTTTGCATAGTTTCCCTGGATAAATACTTTTTCTGTTGATTGAGAGGTATCAAATATATTTCAGTTCCATCTTCCAGTAACAGAATACAATAACGCAATGCAGACATTGTGACATCCGAATTCACTCTAAAAATTTGTCAGGTATAAGGTGGAGAGGCATGGTCAAATCAAGTGTGTACAAATGAGACTAACCACTGAAGCTATTGAGAAGTAAGGGCCCAGATGTCTGTATATTGAATTGAATCAATATAGGTAATTGACAGGGTTAGAGCAAATTTAGTATGATCCACACGAAATTTAGATGCATATGGCTTTGAGCACAGTAAATCTTATACAACTATGGAGGCTGGGCAATTCATTTTTTGAGTTATGTAGTAAACTACAAATATCAAGGAGTGCAGAAATAGGGAGCAGTTCAATCAGGGCCTTGCATTGTATAAGAACATGTATTCAAAGCAGGCAAAACAAAATGCCGATCCCAATCTACTGCACTTGTCACCAAAGAATTGACCAAGCTATTTTATCTTTTTATGAGCAACGCGTATACTCCATATCTGAGAAATGGAACTTTTCGACAGGGACATGAGCAATTGAGCAGGAGCAGGCTTACCTGAAACCCATCTCTGACCGTGTCGAGCAGCCGGATGTAATTCCACGCCTGATGCGCCCTCTTGTCGGCATCCCAGAGCATACTGCTATTGAAAGCGAAGCCCGAAGCATTCACATGAAACCTTCGTTGCCTCTTGTCCCTCTGGTTCGTGTGCCATCCTACCACCTGGCTGTTGTCACAAACTGGCCCTTCCAGAAGTGTCTTGCTCTTTCCCCACGCCCAGCATTGCGACTGGCCAGGTGCCAAAACTCCTACGTAGCGATCACAATGGGGTTTGGGTTTCAACAACACAGAATTTCTGTACAGCAGCTGAATTGACTCAATTTGAAATAGCTCGCGAATGCGTGTACGTAAAAGCGAGGGGAACCAAGAGAATGAGGGATGATGTGCTTTACCTTATGCCGCGAAGCTGTTGGAAGAGGTCAAGGGAATACACGTTGTCCTCGTCGGCGAAGTAGACGATGCCGTGGATGCGGTGGTGCTCGATGTGGTCGAGCGCCGCGTTTCTCTGGCGCAGTAGTAGGCCGCGCTCCGCCGGGTGCTTGTCGCGGTCGCGGTGGGAGGAGGGGAGGTGGCGGTACATGAGGCCGCAGCCGCGGAGTAGGGCCGCGGTCTCGCGCGTGGCGGCGCCGCGGTCGACGACGAGCCAGAGCAGCGGTTGCGGGACGAGGCGGAGGGTGTGCGCGAGGCGGTGCAGGTAGTAGGCCTGCAGCGGGCGCGCGCGGGTCGGCGTCACCACGATCAGGGGGGTTTGCGGCGGGGCGGCCTTGGAGGACGGCGCGGCAGGAGGAGGTGGGTCCGGGACAGGGGGGGGAGAGGGAGGTGGTGGAGATCGAGGTGGAGGTGGTGGTGCGCGAAGGGGAATAGGCCGGCGACGAAGCCGAGGAGGAAGCAGAGGATGAAGCACGGCGACGAGAAGGGCCGCCGCGGCGAGAAGGGCAGCTGAGCCGCCATGGTAGTTCTGTGCTGCCGGTCGCGTCGTGTCCCTCCGGTCCGGTGTGCTGCGTGGGGTGGGGTTTCCTAGCTAGCAGCAGGTGCCATGGTTTTGGGCTTTTTGGTGGGGAGAAACGAGAAGGGCCGCCGGCTGCCGCGTAGAGCAGAGCAGAGCAGAGCAGAGGTGGACGGACTTGGTCGCCGGCCGGTCGCGTGGAGCCGTGGCCCAGTGACGTGGACTGGGGAGTGGGTGGAAGGGTCCGCGGCGCGTGGGCATTCTCTGCTCTTTTGGGGCTACTATGCGGGCTTGATCTTGAGGCCCATGGCCTGCGTACCTACGCTACGAGAGTTCCATGTCTAAAAAACCAACTTCCGAACTTATCGGCCTTCTTATTAGTCATAGTATAATGTTTTTATTAATAAATTAGCATTAGTTGGATTATCAACTGCAGATTCAACCAGTTTTTATCAATAAATTAGCATTAGTTGGATTATCAACTGTAAATTCAACCAGTTTTTATCAATAAATTAGCACACTAGTTGGATTATCAACTGTAGATTCAACCAGTTTTTTTAATCAATAAATTAGCATTAGCTGGATTATCAACTGCAGATTCAACCAGCAGAACAACCATTTCTTAAGAAACATGACATTTTATTGCATTCCAAGATCAGTACATCGACGATGCACGACACTGAAACGAAAAAACTCTCAGCCCTGCCTTGAGGATAGACACACAACTAAAGATAAAGGAATTACAGCAGAAAGAGTTTTTGTTACACAGCACAACATCCACATCCATTAACACGCAGTTACCGCAGGCAACCCTCACCCTCTAAAAAAAAAGGATTAAAAAGAAGATTACATGATGAAACCGATTTGGTTAAACTAGAGGAACCATTTTCCACCACAACATCCGTACAAGTCAGGCGACCTCATCCTCCAACCTAGCAAGGTCGAGGTCAAGTGCATTACATATCAAACTCCCATTGAGCAAAATTTGCATGATTTTTTTCTGTTGGATATGCCTCCCATGAACTCTGCGCTGAACTTGCTCTCGATGTTCGCATCGACCTCGTCCTGCTCAACCCTGATGCTGAGTTTCTTTAGGAGAACGATCTGTGCTTGCCTAGTTGCATTTGCCGCACGCGGGCGCGCCGCAATGCGCCCACTCCTCCTGAGCGAGTGAATGGTCATGGGTGTCCGCGATTGCGGTAGCCGCGGGCCTATTAAGAGTGGTGTCTACAACGGCAGGACAAATCCCAGCCTCCAGCTCCACTTGACTTTGTGACCTTCAAAGAAACAACACCACCTCGCCAGGGAGGTGTCCCGACAACCGAAGCTACCTACAATGCGCAGAAAGGCCATCACATGCCCCGGCACTCAAGCTCCACAACGTCAAAGTGCAATGTGGTAGCAGCAACACCCTCCAAAGGGAAATCGTCTTCAACCAATAAATGACGGGTATGGGTGGAGAACCCTCGACATGCCCACGACTCACAGGAGCCCCGATGAGGTTTGGCTTGAGCCGCCTTCCGTCGGGCCCGAGACATAGGTCTAGTGTCGTGGCAGCCGCCACCGTGAGGCCCGCCTCCACCTCAAAATCCCAAGGCTAGCCTCCCGCGACAGGAACCATGAGCCCCGCTTGTGCTCGGCATTTTTCCTCCCGCATATCAACACAGGGAAAGACCTCCTGCCGACACGCCTTCTTTCGGCTCTCACGCATAAATTAAACTTCAAAGAAAGGTCGCGAAGGAGCTCCTCTTTAGCTTGACAACCCCATTAAGCGCGACAATAGCAAGGGAGACGTTTCACCGTCCTCACTGGGTGAGGCCCTTTTCCCTCTAGACGGTGACAACCTCCGTGGTCGTGGAGGTTGTCACCGAGGAGATGTCTACGGGCAGCATAGGTGGTGTGGTGACGATGATGACACATCGATCGGCCGTGCGTGACAAGGCAAAGCCAGCCCCGGCGCCGAGACGCCGAGAGGCGGAGCCGAGTGGGATGGTAGATGGTAGAGGGGGACGCTGGTAGGCGGGGTTGGATCCACATGCCGTGTCAGCGCCATGGTCTTCCACTTGTGTTCAGCGTCATGGTCTCTAGTGACACGGCGGTGGAAGACCCGACATTCTCTATAACGCGCGCTTGGCAAGAAGTCCCCGGCCTCAAGAAATCCGGCACCTCTACCACGATATAGGAAAGCATCACGGAGCGGCTATTTCAAAAGCTAGGATGTGAATCAGGTGGTAAAGGTGGGTACTATTTCTCTATAACTCCAAGAATACATGACAAGAAGTCCCAACAATATTTCTCGCTTTTTATACTTTTTGACAAGAACCACATATACTCCGTATTATATTAAAGCAACATTCTTACAACTAGGCCCTTAACAATGGAGCCAAAAACATCAAGGTCCCTATAGGACTCCGATCCAAGAGATTTGCCACCGAACGTAGGTTGCCACGACGACCCCGTAGGGGCGTACAAGCGCATGGTGTACCCGTTGGTGCGGAAGAAGCTCGTGAAGCGTAGGCTTGCAAAGTGGTTGAGGGCGCTGCGGTGTCATGGAGTTGCATCGCCGGCGAACCAAAAAGTATTGTTGAAGAAGTCACCGGGCGGGTAGAAGACCGCCGGCGTCCCAGGCCCGGTGGGTGGCTCACGCTTCGGACCGATGATGGAGGAACTAAAGAAGATCTTGATGCGGTCGATCTTTACCGCTTGGTCCAGAAAAAAAAAAAGTAAAAAAAGGAAAAGAGAATGAAGGCCGGAGAGAGCCCTACAAATGAGGATGGCTACCAAGAACTTGTCCAAGAGCTGGGCACGCTGGTCCCACTGAGGAAATTTGGAGGACAACCTACAACACTTGCATCTTTGGACATGTATCATCGTAGGCCCCACGTCAGTAGAATCGGGACCCACCATGTGGCATGCAGTGGTAGTGAAGAAAAAATCTCAATCTCATGTACCTAGGAGTAAAATTGGCCGGCGATCGGCGTGGCGTCGGGATCTTGGCGGGGGTGCGTCAGCGTGAGCGCCCGTCGCGCGCTCATCCGAACTCCGGCTTTGGTGGCGTCACGAGGAAGAGCGAATCTTGTGGCGGATGACCTCCATATGTCACCTCGCTTGGCGAGATCCCGGCTCCATGATCACGCCGAGGATGACCGCTTCGCACCACGGCCGCCGCGCGCCCGGGCCGTGCTTCAACACGCCTCAGTCCTTGGCGCAGCAGCGACGGAGATGGCGATTTGTCTTGACCCCGAGGATGAGCTCGGTAGCTGCTCCGCACCCATGGACCCATACGTGGAGCGGCGCCTAGAGGATGGGCGCCGCCCAAGGTGCACCATCAACGCCGCCGTCCATGGCGATGCGAGGCTCGGTCTTCTTGAAGCGTAGAGAAGGATGAAGAAGAAAAGGATCCTCATAACACTTATTTGGCGAGGAATTTAACAAGGAAGAAGAAGAGAGCATGGAGGGATAGAAGGGATCGATCCCCTGCCTCGTCGCCGCCGCTTAACTTGCAGGAGGAGGGGGGGGGGGGGGGGGGTTGGGGTTGGAAGGGAGGCTGGGGAGGGGAGAGGAAGTTTACTACCGTGAGCAATACTACTGTGAGCTGTCCGTCCGCTCTCTGCTTTATACTTGAAAAAACCTATGGACGTCCCCACTGAGCGCCACCACTACAACTACAATACCGGTCCATGTTGTACCGATCTTCAGATTTGGGAAAATTTCCATTGGCCAGGAATGTATTGCATCCCATATCTATTTCGATTATCTGCAATGAGCAAAAAGGCTGGACGATCGATGAGCTGCCCAAAGTGGATTTTTGTATCACTAACCATTCAAAAGAACTTGCAAGTTGGAGGTGTCCAAGTTTTATATATTAATTTGTTGAAGTTTGTGTTTAGGGCACAATTGAGTTGTGCTAAGTATGCTGAGATGCAGTGAGCTTCTATGCAATTTGGTCCTAAGGTTGTCGAGTTTAATTCCACATCCTATGCTCCTCCCCTTTTGGATATAAAACTTGTTGCACAGTTCTATTTTTTAACCAATTTTAAATATCAGGGTGCCACGTCCTTCTGGCATTCACCATCCATCCATGCCTAATTTTGAGTGCTGAGGTGCTTCTAGGGACTTTTAGTAAAAATTCTAAAAAGTCTCTTTCTGTTTGGTTTTCCTAGGGACTTTTAATGATTTTTTTATTCCCAACAAAAAAAAAAGAGTCTCTACAACCAAACACACCCTAAGACTTGTTGTCAAAAGTCAATTCAGCCATAGCTAATTTCGAGTGCTCTAAAAAAATTTAAGCTTCATTGGGCCTATGAGCTAATTTGTTTGTTTGAACTTATCGACTGTGGCACAATTTATTTCTTTCTTACAACTAAATAACATTAGGCAGCTTATCAACCGCATAAACCATTAGTCGAACAGCCTGGCTTATCAGGCCAAGGCATTAGCTGGCTTACAGTTTTCCACTTTGATACGTGTGCCTCTCATAGTCCCATTCATAGAAAGTTCTATCTTTATCAAACAAAAGTACTTCCATTGAGAATCCGTCTCAACGAGGATGCCGAGAAAGGACCGATTTGAGTGTTTTGGCCAGCTCAGGTGAGCAACTTCTTCTGCCAACGTGCAAGGTTGAAAGTCCACCTTCTCAATGAGCTGAGCGATTGATAGTCAATTTTTCTTAGCCGAGCTAAGCTGTGTGGCAAGCCAAGGTATTTAAGAGGCATATCAATTTTCCTTGGCCGAGCTAAAGTCCATTTGAATTCAATGCATGAAATTGCGGTGTGTCTCTCCTTTTTTTTGTGGTTTATAGCTACAACAAAATTTCAACAGGAGGGCATGTCATATATTAAGCATGCAAACTGCACAAATTTAGTGGCATTTTCGTTCGGATACCAGGGCCATTAAATACATGTATCATGTATCATAAAACCTATCGGCCTGCTGCAATGTGCAGTCAAATTGTGCCAGTAATAAAATATTATGTGCAATAAAATTGCGCCAGCGAAAACAGAAAGTCTAAAACCATGATCGATCCTTGGGGAGATGGATGGAGATGACAAAAGGGAAAATACCCTCCGTGACAACGCACAGATAAGAAGGCAGCGCTGGCTCCCGCGACAGGCCGCGTTCCCCGGCTGCGGTCAGTGCAAGGAGGATTCCACGGTGGCGATAACATTTTGGGCCCCCGAGGATATTCAGTGGAGGAGAAGGTAGCCGAGACTTAGAGGACCGACCGGATAAGAGACGCCAGCGGTGGGTCGCGGCGACCGAGCAAAGAGGGAGCCGCGGCTCCCGCGCGAGGGGGCTGCGGTTGCCGCGAAGGTGAGACACGACGGGAAGTGATGGTGTCGAGGTTTGCGACGTGCCAGAGGCACCACCCAGTTACCCACTAGTCGCTGCCGGTGTTGGGCTCGTCACCTTCCTATAGGGCAAGAATGGAAGTGGGGCCAGGCCACGGCTGGGCAGTTGTCAGAAAAGCCATGTTTCCATTTTGTGCTCGGAGCAAATTGCGAGCATTTGAAAATTGAATGCGGTGGATTTTGGGAAGGAAATTGGTGAGGATTTGAGAAATAAATGAGTGAGATTTGAAAAAATTGAATGCAGAGGATTTTTTAGAGTCAGGGAAGGAAATTGTGAGGATTTGAGAAATGAATATGAGGGACTTGGGCAAGGAAATTGCGAGGATTTGAGAAATGAATGCGGGGCATTTGGCACAATCTCTCGGATAGAAAGTAATTAGGAGGAGATTTTCAACAAAAGATAACAAATAAATAAATAAATAATAAAGCAATAAAAAATACTTTTGACAGTTAAAAGGCAATAGAATCGTGAGTTATTTCGTGAGTTATTTATATCATTGCACATCTTTTTAACTTTGTATTATTGCTCGTGCTCCTTTGCAACATTTTATTTTACCATCAATAGTTGGGGGCGTGTGTTGGTTTGGCAAGGTTTATTTTTGTTCTGTGTTCTCCCAAATTGGTCCATGTACTCCT